>JAPXFY010000033.1:32836107-32843607 GCA_030674185.1 Monoplex corrugatus
CGCAGTTAAGTCCCCTTAGGCACAAGGGGAAACTAAATGCCCATCTAACCGTTTCGCAGTTAAGTCCCCTTAGGCACAAGGGGAAACTAACTGCCCATCTAACCGTTTCGAAGTTAAGTCCCCTTAGGCACAAGGGGAAACTAAATGCCTATCTTACCGTTTCGTAGTTAAGTCCCCTTAGGCACAAAGAAACTAACAGCCCATCTAACCATTTCGCAGTTAAGTCCCCTTAGGCACAAGGGGAAACTAACTGCCCATCTTACCGTTTCGTAACTAAGTCCCCTTAGGCACAAGGGGAAACTAACTGCCCATCTAACCGTTTCGTAACTAAGTCCCCTTAGGCACAAGGGGAAACTAACTGCCCATCTTACCGTTTCGCAGTTAAGTCCCCTTAGGCACAAGGGGAAACTAACTGTTCATCTAACCGTTTCGTAACTAAGTCCCCTTAGGCACAAAAAAACTAACTGCCTGTCTAACCGTTTCGTAGTTAAGTCCCCTTAGGCACAAGGGGAAACTAACTGCTCATCTAACCGTTTCGTAGTCAAGTCCCCTTAGGCACAAGGGGAAACTAACTGTTCATCTAACCGTTTCGTAACTAAGTCCCCTTAGGCACAAGGGGGAACTAACTGCCCATCTAACCGTTTCGTAGTTAAGTCCCCTTAGGCACAAGGGGAAACTTACTGCCCATCTAACCGTTTCGTAGTTAAGTCCCCTTAGGCACAAGGGGGAACTAACTGCCTGTCTAACCGTTTCGTAGTTAAGTCCCCTTAGGCACAAGGGGGAACTAACTGCCTGTCTAACCGTTTCGTAGTTAAGTCCCCTTAGGCACAAGGGGGAACTAACTGCCCATCTAACCGGTTCACAGTTAACTCCCCTTATGCACAAGGGGAAACTAACTGCACGTCTAACCGTTTCGCAGTTAAGTCCCCTTAGGCACAAGGAAACTAACTGTCCACCTAACCGTTTCGCAGTTAAGTCCCCTTAGGCACAAGGAAACTAACTGTCCACCTAACCGTTTCGCAGTTAAGTCCCCTTAGGCACAAGGAAACTAACTGTCCACCTAACCGTTTCGCAGTTAAGTCCCCTTAGGCACAAGGGGGAACTAACTGCTCATCTGTTTCGCAGTTAAGTCCCCTTAGGCACAAGGAAACAAATTGCCCATCTAACCGTTTCGCACTTAAGTCCCCTTGTCATTGAGTTAGCTTAATATGTTTGTTATGATTGTAAAAAAAATCAAGGGAAACTGCGCTCATTGCATCAAGGTGCAAACACGTAAAGCATGTAATAAACGTGTCTTGTGTCTGTGGACAGACAACTGCGTTGGTGCAACTTTTGACAGCAAGAGATATCGTTTCCGTTTGGATAAATACATTGCACTGCGTTTCCTCTCTCTCTCTCTCTCCCCTCTCTCTCTCTACCGTTTCCGTTTGGATAAATACATTGCACTGCGTTTCTTCTCTCTCTCTCTCTACCGGTCCGTTTGGATATATCTGTCTGTCTGTCTGTCTGTCTGTCTGTCTCTCTCTCTCTCTCACACACACACACTTATCGATACGGTTCATTTCCTATCATGTCATTATACTGAAGCAACCAAGTTGTTTAGAAAGATGAACAAGAAACTGTTATTTTCTTGTTATATAAATGCGAGTATGATGATTTTGTACCTTATCATTTTAATGGTGTCGCATAAAAACCAAATAGCTACACGTGTTGTTGACTTCACAGATCGTAAAGTACAGGAAGTGCTTTGGTTACATCCCTTGCTTGGGGGGTGGGGGGGCGGAGGGTGGAGGGAGGGAGTCGGGGAACGTACATCTGTTGCACGCGTAATCTGAACCCAAATCGTTTTCACGAAGTGACACGCACGCATCGAGGTGTGTGTACGTGTTGGGAGCTACTTAATGTGAAATTTGATTCAAACAAACAGAGAGAGAACAAACTTTTCAAGTCCGCCCTAACCTTGTCCATGGAACTCTCAATATTCTTGTTGGAAACTACATTTCAGTTGCCTCAATTTTTGTTTTGACTCAGCGAAATGTCATAAATGGTCATAATCTATTTATGCAGGGATTAACTCTCTTGATAACAAGAGATGTTATTTCCATTTCTGACAGATGTCTCACATTTTGTTAATAATATTGTCATTGTTTTGTTGTTGCTGTTGTTAAGTGTTTATAAAACGTTCTTGTTTTCGATTAATTCTACTTAAGTGAACATGATCGTTTATTTATCACAGCAAAATTACGCGTCACTGAATAAGTAGTTTGCCAACGTGTACGCGATTTGCTTCCGCGGACATGCGTAACACATCTGTCTCCCACTCCCATATCCTCTCTTTTTCTGCCTTGCTCGTCCATTCGCCTGTATGTGTTTTATAAAACGCTTTTTATCATTTGTCCATCCCCACACCCACCCACCTACCCCATCCCCTATATCCACTCTGCTCCATCAACTTATGTAAATGGATCGTTATAGTGTCGTTTAGCGGGACGCGGGATCGCTTTTTACCATAGCACAGTGTTCGTGTGTCGCTACGTTGGCGTTTTGCATAGAATGACGGGTGGATTTTAAGTAAAAAATAATTGTTAAACCTGACCGAGGATTTCAAGCACCAATAATTATTGTCTCTATCTTCTATAAATTCTGTGCAAGAAATGTCCTCTTCTCTGTCACTTTTGTTTCTGCCTTGCTCTGTTACTTTCTGTCATCTCTTTTTCTGATTTTCTGCCTTGCTTGTCCATTCACCTGTCATCATCATCATCAGGTGCCCTGCCACTTGGCGTTGGCGATCATGGACTTCCATCTGTCTCTATCTCTCATTGCCCCTAGTATCTCCCCCACCCTCCTCGTCCCCAGCCACTCTGAAAGTCCGTCCAGTATTTTCTCCCTGGGTCTACCTGGTGCTCTCTTTCCCTCCAGCTTTCCCGTTGTGACCAGGTGCTCCAAATCCCCCTTCCTCATAAAATGGCCTATAAATGTTGCCTGTCTTTTCCTAATCTTCCTTATGAGTGATCTACTTGTGTCTGCCTCCATCAAGACTGTCTCGTTTGTTTTCTTTGCTGTCCATGGAACTCTCAACATTCTTCTTAGAAACCACATCTCGGCTGCCTCAGTCTTGTTCTGGCTTTGCTCATTCGCTTGTATGTGTGTTATAAACCTTGCATACGATTATTACGACTGATAACTGGGCATACGTATCAATGGTATTTTTGTCTCTGAGGAAATGTAATAGGCAGAGACAATTTTAGACCAGTTTGTAATTGTTTTAGGGTACTTAGTTATGTTCATACATTTGTACCTGATGTCTGCTTTTATCTTAAACCCCTTTGGTGATAAATTGGGCAGAATGGTCAATACCAAGGTATATACTTACAATATGTGCGCGAATGCATTGCTATGTTTACTTCATCTTCTTTTCCACTTTTTTTTTTATCTTTCGGTTAGGTGTTGCGTTTTGAGATGGTTACAGCCCGGATATCGTTCTGTGCTATCGGTCATGCACTGCTGTGTGTACTTTGTTTTCTTTTCCAGTTTTTTTTTCATCTTTCAGTCAGGTGTTCCATTTTGAGATGGTCATAACCCTGATATCGTTCTGTGTGTATCGGCCACGCACTGCTGTGTGGACTTTATTTTCTTTTCCATCTTTTTTTTTCTCCGTCAGGATCAGCGTTATCGAGGTGTTGCGTTTTGAGATAGTTACAGTCCTGATATGATAGGACTCTGCGCGATGGGCTGTGCTTTAAACAATAATAATAATAGCTATGTAATACATGGATCAGATCTCGTTTCATATGATCACATGTACAGGAATTTTTTTTCTCCCATGGGGATGCCGGGGGTTCTTTCAGTTTAAATAGTATCCCCACATTCTAGAAATTCTGTGCTAGAAATTTCCTCTTTTCTGTCATTCTCTTTGTTTCTGCCTTGTTCCTTCGCTTTCTGTCATTTCTTCCTATCATTTTCTACCATTGGAGGTTCATTCAGCTGTATGTGTTCGATAAAGTCTTACGTACTTTCTCTTAGGATTGACAAATAGGTACATGTATTGAGTGCATTTTTGTCTCTAAGGAAATGAGATATGCCGAATCATTTTAGGTAATTTAGGCCCGTTTTTATGTTTGTTTTAATGTGCTTAGTTATGTTTAAATTTGTATTCAAGTATAGTTTTAAATCCCAACCCCCAACCCCCCCCCCCCTTTTTTTTTAATTTTTTTTTTTTTACTGATTATATGACTTTAGTCTTCTTGATATTTAGCTCCAGCCCTTTATTTCTGTTTTCTATTTCTATTACATTCGCAAGATTTTGTAGATCTTTTTCATTTTCTGCATTTAGCACGGTGTCACAACGTAACGAATGCTGTTTATCACTATTTCTCCAACCTTTATCTCAAGGCATTCCTCTAGGCTTGTCATGAGGGTTTCGCTGTAAAGTGAGAACAAATCTGGTGACAGAACACACGAAGACGTATACCAGGTGATATACAGGACCAGCACACCTACTCATCATAAAGATCGATGAGATATTACATCTTCATGAGTAGCGGTAAGGTTCACAGTCCGTAAGTCTTAACACCCACCACCCACACACACACACACACACATGCACACACACACACACACACACACACACACACACACACACACACACACACACACACACACACACACACACACGACACTCTTGTAGGACAGACACAGACTGAGGAGCAGGAAGTTTCTTAATTGTCATTGGGACGAGTTTGTTGAAGATTCATACACAATTTTCCACAAGGTCAATCAAGGAAGCATTATGTATAGTTTGCTTGATATAGTTCAGTGCAGATGGCTGGGCTTTAAACAACGACAATGATAAACAATGATAAAAAATCATAATTAAAACAGCGATACTTTAATATCTGGGCTTTAAACAACGACACTGATAATAATGATAAAAATCATAATTAAAAGACACTGATAATAATGAGAAAAATCATGATTAAAATAATGATACTTTGATATCTGAGCTTTAAACAACGACACTGATAATAATGAAAATCATTCATAATTAAAACAATGATACTTTGATGTCTGGGCTTTAAACAACGACACTGATAACAATGATAAAAATCATGATTAAAACAGGGATACTTTAATATCTGGGCTTTAAACAACGACACTGATAACAATGAAAAAAATCATGATTAAAACAGCGATACTTTGATGTCTGGGCTTTAAACAACGACAATGATAATAATGATAAAAAACCATGATTAAAACAATGATACTTGATGTCTGGGCTTTAAACAACGATAATGATAATAATGACAAAAATAATCAAAATAATGATACTAATGATAATGATGTCAAACTCCTCATTTCTCACTGTTGCGGATTGATTATTGCTGTCACTTTCAGTGCTAAAGTAAAGATTTTTGATATGGCTTGTCTGTCTGTCTGTCTGTTTTTGCTTTCAAGGAGAAAAGCTAAGGAAGGGCCAAAAACTTGGGAAAGTAACTAAATTAAAAGAAGCCATGGACAAGCAAAAAAACTCATTGGAGATGGATCATTCATGTCGACGACTCTTTCCCTCTCTCTCCCTCCCTTTCCCCACTCTGTCTCTCTCTCTCCCCCTCCCTCTCTCTGTTCACCTCTCTTTTCACCTTCATCTCTCTCTCCCTCCCTCTCTCTCTTTGTCTCTCTCTGTTCACTTTTCATCTCTCTCTCTCTCTCTCGCCTCTCTCTTGTTCACCTTCACCTCTCTCTGTGTTCACCTTCACATCTCTCCCTCCCTCTCTCCCTCCTCTCTTTTCACCTTCATCTCTCCTCTCTCTCTTCACCTTCATATCTCTCTCCCTCCCTCCCTCCCCTCTCTCTCTCTTCACCTTTATCTCCTCTCTCTCTTCACCTTTATCTCTTTCTCTCCCTCCCTCCTTCCCTCTCTCTCTTTCTGTTCACCTCTCTCTCTCTTGTACACACACACACACACACATACACACAGAGCGAGAGAGAAAGAGAGGCTTATGAAGATGAAGAGAGAGAGAGAGGGGTGAACACAGACAGAGAGGAGAGAGAGAGGGTGAACACAGACACAGAGAGAGAGAGAGAGAGAGAGAGAGAAAGAAATGAAGGTGAAGAGAGAGATGAAGGTGAACAGAGAGAAAGAGAGAAACACAGAGAGAGAGAGACAGACAGACAGACAGACAGACAGAGACAGAGAAAGAGACAGAGACAGACAGACAGACAGACAGATAGACAGACAGACACACAGGCAGGCAGACAGACAGACAGACAGAGACACAGAGAAGCAAGACTTCGAGGAGAAAAACAGAACCAGAGAGGACGTCTCACTGTTGTAAGATTGCTTCCAGGGATTTCAGGATGCAGGCGATAAAGAGGGGGCAAAAAGTTGGTCGTGAGAGCAACGGAATGAAAGGAAGCCATGTCTGCTTACTGATCATGCGAGACTTGGTGTTCTGACATGCTGTATTGGAGAATGTCATTAATTCACTTTACCCCGGTAACAGAGAGAGAGAGAGAGAGAGAGTGGAGAGACAGAGAGAGAGAGAGAGAGAGAGAGAGGAGAGACAGACAGAGAGAGAGAGAGAGAGCGAGAGAGAGAGAGTGGAGAGACACAGAGAGAGAGAGAGCGCAGAGAGAGAGAGTGGAGAGACAGAGAAAGAGAGAGAGAGAGACAGAGACAGGAGAGAGTGGAGAGAGAGACAGTGAAAGAGAGACAGAGACAGAGAGACAGAGAGAGAGAGAGCGAGACAGAGAGAGAGAGAGACAGAGAGACAGAGAGAGCGAGAGAGAGACAGACACGAGAGAGAGAGAGAGAGACAAGAGAAGAAGAGAGAGAGAGAGAGAGAGAGAGAGAGAGAGAGAGAGAGAGAGAGAGAGAGAGAGAGAGAGAGCAGAAGAGAAATCAAAAAGAACACTTTTATCAAAATTTTCAGGTAATGGCATAAAGGCATCAAGTTTTCTTCTCTTTTTTTAAGATCCAGTTTTTGGTCACAGCGGTTCTTCACATAAACAAGTCGTCGTCGTCGTCGTCGTTGTCATACCATCATCATAATCATATCATCATAATCATCGTCATCATCATCATCATGTGCCTTGACGCATGGCGTTGGCGATCATGGCCCTCCATACGAATCTATCTTTTGTCGGTGCAAGTATAATTATCTTCTACCCTTCTTTTCCCCATCCACTCTGCAAAACTGTTCAATATTTTCTCCCTGGGTCTACCCGATGCTCTCTTTCTCTCTAGCATTTCTATTGTGATAAGGTATTCAAATTTCTTTCGCCTCATAAAATGTCCTATAAGTGTTGCATGTCTTTTCCTAATGTTCTTCGTTATTGATCTTTTTGTGACTGCTTCTCGGAAGATTGTCTCGTTTGTTTTCTTCGCTGTCCATGAAACTCTTTAACATTATTCTTAGAAACCACATTTCAGCTGCCTGGATCTTGTTTTGACTTTGCTTGTTGATTGTCCAGACCTCGCATCCGTACAACAGTATGGTT
>JAPXFY010000033.1:32857766-32860266 GCA_030674185.1 Monoplex corrugatus
TTTCTTTTTTTTTTTTCGTTTTTTTTTCCCCCTTTTTTTTTTTGGGGGGGGGGTTTTTTTTGGGGGGGGGGGGGTTTTGGGGGGGGGGGGTTTTTTGGGGGGGGGGGGGGGGTTTTTTGGGTTGGGGGGGTTTTATTTTTTAAAAAGGGGGTTTTGGTTTTTTGGGGGGGGGGGGGTTTTATTAGGGGGGGGGTTAAAAATTTTTCCCCCCCATTTTTGGGGGTTTCTGGGTTGGGGGGGGCCCCCCCAAGGGGGGGGGAAAGGAGAAAAAGGGGGAGGGGGGGGGGGGGGTTTGGGGGGAAAATTTTGGGGGGGGGGTTTTTTTTGGGGCTTGTGGGGGGGGTTTGGGGGGGGGGGGTTTTTGGTGGTGGGGGGGGGGTGGGGGGGGGGTTTTTGGGGGGGGGGGGGGGGGGGGTGGGGGGGGGGGGTTTTTAAAAGGGAAAATTTTTTTGGGGGGGAAAGGTAAAAGGGGAAATTTGGGGAAAAAAATTTTTAAAAGGGGGAAAAGGGGAAAGGGAAAGAGAGGGGGGGGGGGAAAAAAAAAAGGGGGAGGAAAAGGGGGGGGGGGAAAAAGGGGAAAAAAGGGGAAAAAAAAAAAGGGGAAAAAAGGGGGTTTAAAAAAAAGGGGAAGGGAAAAAGGGAAAAGGGGGAAGGGGAAAAAGAGGGAGGAAAAAGAAGAAAGGGGGGGAAAAAAAAGAAGAAAAAAAGAGAAGGGAAAAGGGAAAGGAAAAAAAGGGACAGGAAAGGGGAAAGGGGGGGGGGGAAAAGGGAAAAAAAAGGGGGAAGGAAAAGGGGGGGGAGAAAAGAGGGGGAGAGGGGGGGGAAAAAAAGGAGGAAGGAAAAAAGGGGGGGGAAGGGGTAAAAGGAAAAAAGGGGGAGAAAAAAAAAAAAGAAAAGGGGGAGAAAAAGGGGGGGGGAAAAAAAGGGAAAAAAAAAAGGGAAAAAAAAAAAAAGGGGGGAAAAAAAGGGGGAAGGGGGAGGGGGGGGGGGGGAAAAAGGGGGAAAAAAGTGGACAGAAAAAAAAGGGGGGGGAAAAGGGAAGAAAAAGAAAAGAAAAAGAGGGGAGGAAGGAAGAAAAGGACGGAAAGGAAGGAGAAGAAGAGAGGGAGAAAAAAAGGAGAGAGAGAGGGGACGGGGGAAAAAGGGGAAGGGGGAAAGAGGAGGGGAAGGGTTAGAGGAAGAAAGGGAGGGGGAGAGAAAGGTCGGTGAAGAGAGAGAGAGGAGAGGGGAGGAGGGGTGGGTATGAGGGAGGGGGATAAAGAAAACGATCCGGTTGGGTCGCAGGGGTGTAAGGGAATAGGATTTTCCCAAAACAAGTTTTTTGTTTTTAAAAAATTTTTTGGGCCGGGTTTTTGGAATGTGGAGAAGCGGAAGGAGGGGCAAAAGGGTGGGTTTCCGGTCTTTCGGGAACAGAGAGAGGAGGGAGGGGAGAGAGGCAGAGGAGAAGAAAGAAAGGAACAAAAAGGGGCCCCGGGAGAAAAAAAAAGAACAGGGAAAAAGGCCAAAGGGCACACAAGAAGGAACGGAGAGAGGAGAAGAGGGGGAGGAGGTCCGAAAAGGGGGGAGAGAAGGGGGAGGAGAGAGGGGGGAAAAAAGGGGGAGTGGGTGGTTGTGGGGGGAAAAAGGTTTTGGGGTTTTGGTTTTGGGGTAAAAAAAGGGAGGAGAAAAAGGGGGAAAAAAAGGGGAGGGAAAAGGGGGAGGATGGGAAAAAAGGGGAAGGGAAGGGGTTTTTTTGGGGGGGGGTTTAAATTTTTTTTTTGGGTTTTTTTTTGGGGTTTTGGGGGGGTTGTGCTTCTCTCTCTTCTCTCTTTCTCTCTTCTTCTCTCTTTCTCTCTTCTCTCCTCTCTTTCTCTCTCTTTGTTTCTCTCTCTCTCTCTCTCTCTTTCTCTCTCTTTGTTTCTCTCTCTTCTCTCTCTTTCTCTCTCTTTGTTTCTCTCTCTTCTCTCTCTCTCTTTCTCTCTCCTCTCCTCTCTTTCTCTCTCTTTGTTTCTCTCTTCTCTCTCTTTCTCTCTCCTCTCCTCTCTTTCTCTCTTCTCTCCTCTCTTTCTCTCTCTTTGTTTCTCTCTCTTCTCTCTCTCTCTTCTCTCCTCTTCTCTCTCTCTCTTCTCTCCTCTCTGTGTATTTCTCTCACTTCTCTCCTCTCTCTCTCTTTTCTCTCTCTCTCTCTTTCTCTGTCTTCTCTTTTCTTTCTCTCTCTCTCTCCTCTCTCTCTTTTCTCTCTCTCTTCTCTTTCTCTCTCTTTCTCTCTTTTCTTTCTCCTTTTCTCTCTTCTCTCCTCTCTCTGTCTTTCTCTCACTTCTCTCCTATCTCTCTCTTTTCTCTCTCGCTCTCTTTCTCTCTCGCTCTCTTTCTCTCTCTCTTCTCTCCTCTCTCTCTCTCTCTCGTCTCTTTTCTCTCTCTCTTTCTCTTTCCCCCTCTCTCTCTTCTCTACTCTCTCTCTCTCTCTTCTTTCTCTCACGCCCCCTCTCTCTCTGAACTGATTTCAGATTGTTTTACGGGT
>JAPXFY010000033.1:32867766-32872766 GCA_030674185.1 Monoplex corrugatus
CTCTCTCTCACTCTCTCATTCTCATCTCTCTCTCATCTCTCTCTCCCCATTCTCTCTCTCTCATCTCTCTCACTCTCTCTCATTCTCTCTCTCACTCTCTCATTCTCTTCACTCTCTCATCTCTCTCTCACTCTCTCTCTCTCATCTCTCTCTCATCTCTCTCTCTCCTCCACTCTCTCTCTCTCTCTCTCACTCTCACTCTCTCTCTCATCTCTCTCTCTCTCTCTCTTCTTTCTCTGTGTGAGTCTTGCTTCATGCCTGTGAATACGATAACCATTCCACTGGGTTTTTTTTTTTCTTTGTTGGTTTGTTTTAAAGTTGTTTAACTTTTTTTCTTCTTCTCGTTAAGAATGACATATGAATACAAGAAAAGCATCCCACTTTGCAAAACCCAGCTTGTAGGATTAGATTATTCCATTTTGTGAGCGGCAAATTGATATCTCAGCTCCCCCCCCCCCCCCGGTCCCACTCTCACGCACACGTTCCCCCTTTCTCTCTCCCTCTGTCAAAATAACATCCATCCACCCACCCACCCGCCCACCCTCTCTCTCTCTTTCACACACACACACACACACACACACACACACACACACACACACACACCATCACCCACACACTCACACATAAAACACACACATGCACGCACACATAAACACACACACACACACACAAACAACACACACACGCACGCACAACACACACACACACACACACAGAGAGACACCCTCTACCTCTGTTACGTACACACCCTCCTCTCTCTCTCTCTCTTTCTTTCTTTCTTTCTCTCTCTCTCTCTCACCTCTATTTTTTTTTCTCTACGCACTTCAGCCGTCTCTCTCACCACCCACCCGCCTCCCCCCCCTACATATATCTCTACCTTAACACCCGCTTTCTTTATAAATGTCTTCTATTATTTGTCACATAATAGACAGCAACCAATAGCATCAGGTTGCTGATCTCCTCATAAAGAAATAACCTGTATATCAGGGCTTAAAACAAGAGGAGGAAAAAACCCCCACTGAAACTAGGGGGGGTCCGGGGGCCATAACTTGGCGCGCCGTTGCTATGAACGCTTGCAAGCCGATCACTGATGCCTTGCTCCTTTCGTTTTTTTTTTTTGTTTGTTTGTTTGTTTTGTTTTTTGTGTGTTTTTTTTGACAAACCGAAATCGCGGAATTACGCCCAGACGCAGAACGTTTTAAGCCGTGATATTATTTGTCCTCCTAAAGAGATAGCTTCATGTTCACATATTTTGACTTTAAATATATTATTGTCCTCATAAAGAGATATGCTCTCATATTTATATACATATTTTGGCCATTATATTTTTGTCCTCATAAAGAGATAGCCGTCATACTATATACATATTTTGACCTATATATTTTTGTCTCATAAAGATAGCTGTCATATTTATATACATATTTTGACCTATATATTTTTGTCCTCATAAAGAGATAGCTGTCAATTATATATACATATTTTGACCTATATATTTTTGTCCTCATAAAGATAGCTGTCATATGTTAACATATTTTGACTATATATTTTGTCCTCATAAAGAGATAGCTGTCATATTTATATATACATATTTGACCTATATATTTTTGTCCTCATAAAGATAGCTGTCATATTTATATATACATATTTGACCTATTATTTTTGTCCTCATAAAGAGATAGCTGTCATATTTATATATACATATTTTGACCTATATATTTTTGTCCTCATAAAGGATAGCTGTCATATTTATATATACATATTTTGACCTATGTATTTTTGTCCTCATAAAGCGATAGCTGTCATAATATATCATATTATTAATACATATTTTGACTTATATATACATATTTTGACCTATATATTTTTGTCCTCATAAAGAGATAGCTGTCATATTTATATATACATATTTTGACCTATGTATTTGTGTCCTCATAAAGAGATAGCTGTCATATTTATATATACATATTTTGACCTATGTATTTGTGTCCTCATAAAGAGAGCTGTCATATTTATATATACATATTTTGACCTATATATTTTTGTCCTCATAAAGAGATAGCTGTCATATTTATATATACATATTTTGACCTATGTATTTGTGTCCTCATAAAGAGATAGCTGTCATATTTATATATACATATTTTGACATATGTATTTTGTCCTCATAAAGAGACAGCTGTCATGTTCACATATTTTGACTCATATATTTTGTCCTCATAAAGGGACAGCTGTCATGTTCACATATTTTGACTTATATATTTTGTCCTCATAAAGAGATATGTGTCATGTTCACATATTTTGACATATGTATTTTGTCCTCATAAAGAGACAGCTGTCATGTTCACATATTTTGACTTATATATTTTGTCCTCATAAAGAGACAGCTGTCATGTTCACATATTTTGACTCATATATTTTGTCCTCATAAAGAGACAGCTGTCATGTTCACATATTTTGACTTATATATTTTGTTCTCATAAAGAGACAGCTGTCATGTTCACATATTTTGACTTATATATTTTGTCCTCATAAAGAGACAGCTGTCATGTTCACATATTTTGACTCATATATTTTGTCCTCATAAAGAGACAGCTGTCATGTTCACATATTTTGACTTATATATTTTGTCCTCATAAAGAGACAGCTGTCATGTTCACATATTTTGACTTATATATTTTGTCCTCATAAAGAGATAGCTGTCATGTTCACATATTTTGACATATATATTTTGTCCTCATAAAGAGATAGCTGTCATGTTCACATATTTTGACATATATATTTTGTCCTCATAAAGAGACAGCTGTCATGTTCACATATTTTGACTCATATATTTTGTCCTCATAAAGAGACAGCTGTCATGTTCACATATTTTGACATATGTATTTTGTCCTCATAAAGAGATAGCTGTCATGTTCACATATTTTGACTTATATATTTTGTCCTCATAAAGAGACAGCTGTCATGTTCACATATTTTGACATATGTATTTTGTCCTCATAAAGAGTCAGCTGTCATGTTCACATATTTTGACATATGTATTTTGTCCTCATAAAGAGACAGCTGTCATGTTCACATATTTTGACATATGTATTTTGTCCTCATAAAGAGACAGCTGTCATGTTCACATATTTTGACTCATATATTTTGTCCTCATAAAGAGTCAGCTGTCATATTTATATATACATATTTTGACTTATATATTTTGTCCTCATAAAGAGACAGCTGTCATATTTATATATACATATTTTGACATATGTATTTTGTCCTCATAAAGAGACAGCTGTCATGTTCACATATTTTGACTTATATATTTTGTCCTCATAAAGAGACAGCTGTCATATTTATATATACATATTTTGACATATGTATTTTGTCCTCATAAAGAGATAGCTGTCATATTTATATATACATATTTTGACATATGTATTTTGTCCTCATAAAGAGATAGCTGTCATGTTCACATATTTTGACTTATAATATTTTGTCCTCATAAAGAGACAGCTGTCATGTTCACATATTTTGACATATGTATTTTGTCCTCATAAAGAGTCAGCTGTCATGTTCACATATTTTGACATATGTATTTTGTCCTCATAAAGAGACAGCTGTCATGTTCACATATTTTGACATATGTATTTTGTCCTCATAAAGAGACAGCTGTCATGTTCACATATTTTGACTCATATATTTTGTCCTCATAAAGAGTCAGCTGTCATATTTATATATACATATTTTGACTTATATATTTTGTCCTCATAAAGAGACAGCTGTCATATTTATATATACATATTTTGACATATGTATTTTGTCCTCATAAAGAGACAGCTGTCATGTTCACATATTTTGACTTATATATTTTGTCCTCATAAAGAGACAGCTGTCATATTTATATATACATATTTTGACATATGTATTTTGTCCTCATAAAGAGATAGCTGTCATATTTATATATACATATTTTGACATATGTATTTTGTCCTCATAAAGAGATAGCTGTCATATTTATATATACATATTTTGACATATGTATTTGTGTCCTCATAAAGAGACAGCTGTCATATTTATATATACATATTTTGACCTATGTATTTTGTCCTCATAAAGAGACAGCTGTCATATTTATATATACATATTTTGACATTATGTATTTGTGTCCTCATAAAGAGACAGCTGTCATATTTATATATACATATTTTGACATATGTATTTGTGTCCTCATAAAGAGACAGCTGTCATATTTATATATACATATTTTGACATATGTATTTCGTCCTCATAAAGAGACAGCTGTCATGTTCTACATATTTTGACTTATATATTTTGTCCTCATAAAGAGATATGTGTCATGTTCACATATTTTGACCTATATATTTGTCCTCATAACGAGATAAGTCTCATGTTTACATATTTTGACCTATATATTTGTCCTCATAACGAGATAAGTCTCATGTTTACATATTTTGACCTGTATATTTGTCCTCATAACGAGACAGATCTCACGTTCACGGATCTTGACATATGTTTGTCCTCACAAAATGATACATGTCATCTTCACATATCTTGACTTCTATTCGTGTGAAATATTTTGGTGTTTGACTTTGTTTTGACTTTGTTCTTTTTTTCTTTTTTGGTCCTCGACCCCCCCCCCCCCAACTCTCTCTCTCTCTCTCTCTCTCACCACACACACACACACACACACACATTCCAACCATTTTTATCCTCGTCCCCTTCCCCTCCCCAAACTTATCCTTTCTCTCCCTCTCTCTCACTCTCTCTTTCTCCCTCATTCTCTCTCTCTCACTCTCTCTTTCTCTCTCACTCTCTTTCTCACTTTCTCTTTCTCATTCTCTCTATCACTCTCTCTCTCTCTCTCTCTCATTCTCTCTCTCACTCTCTCTCGTCCCCTTCCCCCAACTCCATCCTGTCTCCCTTCTCTCTCTCTCATCCTCTCCCCTCCCCACACTCTCTTGTCCCCTCCCTCCACACTCTCTTTCGTCCAC
>JAPXFY010000033.1:32877766-32892766 GCA_030674185.1 Monoplex corrugatus
GAGGTTAGAGAGAGAGGAGGACAGGGAAGACGACCTCCAGACGCGAGACAGGAGAGAGAGAGAGAGGACAGACTGAGAGATTCGAAGAGAAGAGAGGACAGAGGGAGAGAAAAAGTGGGGGGTGGACGGACAACTGTAAGGGGGACAACACATGTTATGAAGTCACTACTCCAGAGTGAGAAGGGGGGGGGGGGGGAGTGAGGTATGAGTGGGGTGCGGGTTTTTGGTTTGGCGTTTGCAGAGGGGTGGAGGGGCGGGGGTTTTGTGGGTAGGGTTCGGTTTTTTGTGGTGTGTGTGTGCGTTGTGGTTTGACTGCGGATGGGTGTTTGCAGTAAGAATGGGGTGATTAGGGACGTGTGCAAGAAACGAGCATGGAAGCCCCACAGGGGGTGGCGGGACCACACTCACACACACACACACAAGGGGTGAGTGAAAGAGAGAGGGAGATAGGATGACATATATGGATATAAAGAGGGGGGGAAGGGGGGGAAAGGACAGAGATAGAAAAGGAGAGAGAGGAGGAGAGATAGACATTTTGATATAAAAGAGAACACGCACAATCAGAGACAGAACGCCAGGGGAGGGGGGCGAAGTGAAGTGGTGCTGATACATGGTGTCTCGGAGGTGAGGGTGGGTCAAAGAGGGGAGACGGGGGGGCAAGATAGGAGGTAGGAGGAGAATGGGCAAGATAGGGGGAAGAGGAGGGGGAAGAAGTGAACACGAAGAGGGAAGAAAGAGAGATAGGAGGAAGGGAAGAGGAAAATGAGAGAACGAGGACATGGGTAAAAGAACGGGTGGGGGAAAAGGATGGAAGGGGAAGAGGAAGCAAAAGGGGGAGGGGGCTAAGGGAGTGAAGAGGAAATGGAAGAAAGGAAGAGGAGAATGAGAGAGGGAGAGGGAGGGGGGAAACGAGAATGACGGAAACAGAAGGGGAAGAGGATGGGAAAAGAGGAAGAAAGGGAAACGGGAGACAAACGAGAGGGAAAGGCGAAGAGAGGGGAGGGAAGGAGAAAGAGAAAGAGAAGAGGGTGGAGAGAATGGAAGAGAGATCAAGAAGGAAAAGTGGAGGTGAGAGAAATCAAACGGGGGGGACGGAGAAACGAGAATAAGACGGGGAAAGGAGAGTAAAGAGGCGGACAAGTAAGAAGAGGAAGAAGAGAAGCGAGGAGGGAAAGAGATGGGTAAGGAAGAAAAGAAGAGACGGAGTGGAGGAGGGGCCAATCACTAAGGGGGGAAAGAGAAGACAAGAAGGGGAAAGAAAGAGAAGGAAAAAGAAGGGGATGAAGAGAAAGATGGAATACAAGGGCGGGAAAACAGGGAGGAGGAAGAGGGAAAAAAGAGAGAAAGGAAAAGTGAGAAAGGGGAGGGAAAAACAAGAAGAGAACTAAAGGAAGCAGAAAGAGAAAAGAGAGTGAAACCAGAAAGAAAAGCAATAAGAGAAAAAAAGAAAGAGAAAAAAAAGAGAAGAGAAGCGGAAAAGAAAAAAGACAAAGCGGGAATAGAGGAAAAGGGGGGAAAGGGGGGAGGAAATAAGAAGTGAATAAAATGAGGGAAGTGAGGGGAAAAGATTGAGGAATGAAGATAAAAGCCAAGAGGAAGAGTAGGGAAAAGAAAAGAGGAAGAGGAAAAAGGTAATAGAGAAAAGGGAAAAAGCGAAGAAGGTGAAGAAGAGGAGAAATGAACAAGAGGAAGAAAGAGGAAAAAGATAAGAGAACAAGAGAATGGGGAGTGGGGGAAAGAGGGAGATAGAGATTAGGGAGGTAGGGAGAGGGGTCGTGCGGAGAGTAGAGATGGGGGAGGTACTGAGGTAGGGCGAGCGCGGAAGTGAGGGAGGGAGAGGGGGAGAGGGTGGAGACAGCCGGGACGGCGTCGGATGAGTGAGTACAGTGAGAGAGGTGGCAGGGGTGAGATGAGAGGAGAGGGAGGAGAGAGGTGGAGGGTGAGTGATGGGGAGAGCGAGGGAGGGTGTGGAGTGATGAAAGAGGAGTGAGGAGTGAGTTGGAGGGGAGAGAGAGTAGAGAGAGGTGAGAGGGAAGGAGATGGTGAAGGTATGACGAAAGCGTACGAGAGATGGTTGAGTGGACGAGTGAGAGAAGGGGGGAGAGAGAAGGATAGAGAGAGGGACAGACAGAGCCAGAGGAAAGAGAGAAGAGGAAAAGAATAAGAAAGAGGACAGAGAGAAAGAGCGAGACAGAGACGAAAGAGAGAGAGCGGACATGAGGATGGAGGAGCAGCCGGACGATGTGTGGAATTTTATTTCAATTGACACTGGACGCTTGTTATGTCCGCGTGGAGGCGGCTACCAAGACGTATATTTTAATGTTCTGGGTTATTTAGTCATAAAAGTTATTGTATTGCATGTCAGAGCTATAGTACTATGTGATGAACTTCGGTACGCATCTTGGGTGAGGTCCGATTGATATTACGACTGACCTGCAGGATGTTTTTTGCCTGTGGTCGGGGGGGGGGTTTGGGCCCGTTGTGAGTGGTAGATTTGGTGCGGGGTGCGGTGTTGTGGTGGTGTGGTGGGTGGGTGGGTGAATGGTTGGATATTTTGTTGTGGCTGGAGTGAGTGGTGGTGTGAGTTGACGTCAAACCCACCCCACCTTTGTATGTACTGTGAGCTATTAGCTAATCGCGTGGGTGGTTATCCACACCATTAAGGCTCTTTGCGTATCTCTCTCCGTTCTTTCTCTCTCTTCCTCTCTTCTCTCCACTCTATCTCTTTCTCCTCTATCTCTTTCTCTCTCTATTCTCTCCTCTCAACCCTTCATACAAAAACGTCTGAAACTTTTATACAATGAATGAAAATAATAGCACCGCACTAGCCCCTCCCCGCCCTCCTGCCCTCCCCCCTCTCCTCTCTCTCCCTCTCTCTGCTCTGCCCTTCTCTTCTCTCTCTCTCTGCCGTCTCTCTCTCTGTGTGGCCTCTCTCCTACTGTGCCACTCTCTCTTGTGGCCTTTCTCTCTGTGCTTGTGTGCTGCTGTGCAATCTCTCTTTGTTGCCTCTCTGTGTGTGTCTCTCTGTGGCCTCTCTCTCTCTGTGCCTCTCTCTTTGTGTGTGTCTCTCATCTGCCTTCCTCTCTGGTTGTGACAACACACCCACACATAAGCACACACCCACATCTCTCTCTCTCTCTCTAACCCGCTTCCCTATGAGAAGCCTTGAATGAAGATTTTAAAATATGAATTGAAAACTAATGCCCGCGCTCCTTCCCTCCCTCTCTCTTCTGCCTCCCTCTCTCTGTCTTTGTAGGCCTCTCTCTCTTTGCCTCTCGCTCTCTCTCTCTGTGCCCATCTTCCGTGCCTCTCGATCTCTGTGGGTGTTTGCTCTCTCTCTCTCTCTGCCTCTCTCTCTCACCCACTTCATAAGAGCCTGATGACCAAATATGAGTATAATAATATTATAATAAATTTTAAAATAATAAATTATAAAATTATAAAAAATTTATAAAATATTTTTTAAATAATTTAAATTTAAAAAACTAATAGCCCCGCCCCGCCTATCTCTTTCTCACTCTCTGCCTCCCTCTCTCTTCCTCTTTCTCTATTGACCTTCCTCTCTCTTGGCCTCCCCCCTCCTCTTTCTCTCTCTTTCAGAACCTGAGATCTGAAAGATATTGGGTCAATTCCAGCATGCTAACTTTGTCAAAAAGCCCGTTTTGGTTTTTCTTTTTTCCCGGTTTCTTTTTCTTTTGTCAGATTATGGAGAACAGGTTTATGATCAGAGGGCGCCGTGGCATTATTGTTGTGTTTATCCTTCACTTGTGCAGGCTCTCTTGTACCCCTTACCTTCAAATCTCCTCTCGCTCTCTCCTTTTAGCAACACAACACATAGGAATACGGGACGAAAAAAGAGAAGAAACGAGAGAGAAGAGAGAGACACGAGGACCAGAGAGAGTGTACACAAACAAAGACAGACAGACAGGACACACAGAGACAGAAGACACTGAGACAGGACAGACTCAGAGACAGCAGAAGAGACAGACCAGACAGAGTGAGAGAAAAAAGACTAAGTAGAATGGACAACGGACAGACGAACAGTAGACAGATCAGAGAGACAGTGCCAGTGAAGACCAGAGAAAGAAAAGACAGAGACAGAGGCGAGGGAGAGGAAGACCAGAGACCCCCCAGAGAACAGTGAGGTAGTGAACAGTGACCAACAGAGAGAGGAGGAGGAAAGACAGAGGAAGAGGAGATGAGAGGAGCGCGAGCAAAAGAGGAGAGGGACCAAGATAGACTGATTAGAGGAGAACAGACAGCGAGAGAGACAGAGAGGAGCAGGCCAGTGAAGCTCAGGACGAGAAGAGAAGATGGTCAGACCCAGCAGATGGAGGAAGGAGACTTAGGAGACAGAGAGACAGGAGAGAGACAGTCACACACCAAAAGAGTCTGACAGAGACGATGTGAGAGAGGGAGACAGAGAGAGTGACACAAAGACAGACACATGGACAGAACACACAGGAGACAGACAGGACTAGAGAGAGAGAGAGAGAGAGATGACGCGCGAGAGGAGACAGAGAGACAGAAAGACGGGAAGGAGAGTCAGACCAGACAGAGCGAAGAGACAGAGAGAGGAATGAGAGAGAGGGGCGAGAGAGAGGAGAGGGGAGGAAACGATGAGAGAGAGAGAGAGAAATAGGAGGGAAGACAGCAGACGAGAGGAGGAGAGTGGGAGATGAGCTTGATTCACACCACACAGAGACAGTGACAGATACAGAGAGTGTACGGAGAGAAGCACAGGACATGATATAGACAGAGTTTGGTACTCTGAGAGAAGTCAGATCTGGACTGTCAGTGTTGGATGAGTCTGTGGCGTGAGGTGGTACAGTTGTTCCTGTGTAAGCGATCGGAGGGTCGGGTCGTAAAGAGTGATATGTGCGGTGGTGTTGGGATGGAGAGACGCGCGAGACAGAGAGGGACGGAGACCCTGTCCCCGCCCCACTTGTTGTCTCTCTACTTCAGTTATTATCATACGGGAGACGAACGGACGGTTCCCGGGACAGGGGGGTCTGGGAAATAGTGTACGGTATATGCGGATTTATCCGGCAGGTGGGTTGACGGTTGCCGGGTGAGGGCCGGGGTGTGGCAGGTGTGTTCAGTGATAGGTCCAACCCACACAGCCACACACAACCACCCCACTTATCCAAAAAACAAAAACAAACACCCATCTAGCGAGCGCGACACGCGTCGAGAGAGGATTTATATATATATATTTTATATGTGTGTCTTTGTGTGTGTCTGGGTGTGTTCTTGGGTGTGTGTAGGTGTAGTCAGTGGTGTGTCTGTGTGGTGTTGTTGTGTGCATGTGTCGTGTCGTGCATGTGGTTGCGTTCCGCAACTTGGTGGGGAAGTGGTGGGTTGTTGGTTAGGGGATTGTCAGTGGATGGGTGGGTCGTGAGAGTTAATGGTTTGGTGTTTATGTGTGTGTGTGTTGTGTTTTATGGTGGGTGTTTCCTGGGTATTTTTGTGGGGGGGTAGTTGTCTGTGTGGTAGTTGTGTGTGTCATAGTCTGTGCGTGTTGCGTGGCAGTCGCGTGATGTGTGTGTGGGGTGTGTGGTTTGTTTGGTAGTGGAGGTGAGCGGGGGGGGTGGGTTGGGTGTGTGTGTGGGGGGGGTGTGTGGGTGGGGGGGTGTCGGGTGGTGTGGGTTGGTGTGTTAAGCTCGGGGGTGTGTGTGTGTGGGGGGGGTGGGGGTGTTTGGTGGCGTGTGGGTGGGTGGTGTGGTGTGTGCGGGGTTTGTGTGTGGTGTGGGGGTGGAGTGTGTGTGTGTTGATGTTGATGTCTGTTTTGCTGCTGGGCTGTGGGGTGATCAGGGTGAGTGTGTTGTGTGTGTGTGTTGTGTGTGTGTGTGTGTGTGTGTGTGTGTGTGTGTGTTTTTTTGTGTAATGTGTGTATGTGTGTGGTGTGTGGGTTGTGTTGGGTTTTGGGTTGGTTCTGTTTTTTTTTTTTTTGGTTTAGTGTTTTTTTTTTTTAGTTTTTTTTTTGTTGGTGTTTGTGGGCTTTTAGTTGGTTAGAGGGTGGTGTTTGTGTTTGTCGTTGATTTTTTTTTGGGTTTTTTTTTTTATTTTTTTTTTGTTTTTTTTGTTTTTTTTTTTTTTTGTAAGCAAAAAGGTGGTGGTTTTGTTTGTAGGTAGGTGTGTGTGTTAGTGGAGAGTAGGCAAGGTGGGCGAGAAATGAGAGACGCAGCAGAGAGAGAGAGAGATGAGAGCGAGAGAGGAGTAGTGTGTGTGTCGGGTGTGTGGTGTGTGTGTGTCGGTGGGGGTGCGGGGGGGGGGGGGCGGGTGGGGGGGGGGGGTTGGGGGGGGGGGGGGGGGGGGAGGGGGGGGGGGGTGGCGGCGGGTGGGGGGGGGGAGGGGGGGGGGGGGGGGGGGGCGGAGGGCTAGGGATGGGGGGGTGGAGAGGGGGGGGTTGGTTGTTGAGATGGTAGGGAGGAAAAATTGAATCTGTTGGACAGGGGGGTGTGTGGTAGGGTAGTTGGGATGAGGGTGGTTGGGCGTGTTTGATATGGGTGTGAGTGTCATTGGTACGGAGAGTGTGTGTGGTGAAGATCGATGTGAGTGTTGTGCGAGAGTCGCGGCTGCTCGAAGAGGAAGTAAAGAGACGGCGCGCGCGCCGCAAGTTGTGGTGGTAGATTGTGTGTTCCGTGTGCTTGGGGTGGGGGGGTGAGTCGGGGGATGGCGGGGGAGGGAGGAGGGGGGAGGGCGATGGTCCGGGGGGGCCGAGAGGGAGGGGGGGGACGTGAGGGACGGTGTGGGGGGGGGGTGAGGGGGGGGGGCGGGGGGTGGGGGGGCATGGGGGGTGATGGGGTGGGGGGGGGGGGGGGGGGGGGGGGGTGGAGGGTGGTGGGAGAGGGGGGGGGGGGGTGGAGGGAGGGGGCGGGTAGAGGGGAGGAGGGGGGGGGGGGGGGCGGGGAGGTGGGGGGGTGGGGGGGGGGGGGGTAGGGGTTTCGAAAAAGGGGCGTTTTGGCGGGTGGGGGGAGGTGTCTGGGCTGGGGAGGATTTATGGTGGGCGCGCCGTGTGGGGGTGTGGGGGTGGTGGGGAGTGTGTTTGTGGATTGTCTGGGAGGGTGGATAAGGACAGTATTGATGATATGATAAGAATGGGGGTGTTAGGTTTCACTCTGCGTGTTTCGGTGTGACATGGACAGATTGGTTCTGGTTCACTGGGCACCAAGGGTGGTGTGGTTGGAGTCGGAGTGTGGAGTAGATGTTTGACACTGGTCCCTATGGGGAGCTTGTTTTGGGCGTCGCTTTCACAGGCGTGTATGGTGATGTGTGGAGGTACGTAGCGAAGAGAGACGTGATGGGAGGTAGACCAGCAGGGGAGGGCGTACCGAGGGCAGGGCTAGGGCGACGACTGAACGAATGGAGAGAGTCTGGTATCCTCACGTACGTCTTAGACTCCGCTCCCCTCACGTTTTCGAGCTCCGTCAGACGCTTTTCGTGCTGTTGTGGTAGTCAGGAGCGTGGCTGCGACTAAACGGTGCGTTGCGGCAGACGTTGAAGGAGCGGTTTTCATTGGACCCGTAGAGGGGCTGTTGTGGCCTTGGGATCAAGGGGGTGTGGGTAGGGACTTAGGAATGGTTTGAGTCTGGTCGGGCGGGGGGGAGGGGAATCGGGTCACACAGCGCCCACACCCAACACGAGCGAGGATACACTGGTAACCTAGTTAGAGTATGAAGCGTAGTGAGGGTAGATGGAGTAGGCGCGACATAGATAGGAGGCGGACTGGAGAGAGAGATAGAGCGAGAGATACGAGCGAGAGATGGAGCGCAGAGATAGAGAGCGCGATGGAGACGAGATACGAGAGAGAGATGGAGAGAGAGCGAGCTGGAAGAGAAGAGTAAGCAATAGCGAGCTAGACTGGAGCGAGCGATAGAGAGAGAGATGGAGAGAGCGATATGAAGAGAGATGGAAGAGAGAGATAGAGAGAGAGATGGGACGCGAATAGAGAGAGAGATGGGCAGAGCAGTGGGGATTACGGGAAAGTGCGAGCGCTGGGAGACGAGAGATAGAGGGCTGGAGGGAAGAAGAAAGAGAGCAGATGTGAGTTTGCGGAGAGACTCTCGCCGTGCTATGTGCCCCACATTTTTTCTCTCAGAAAAGATCTTGGTGATTGTGGGGCATTATCGCGACTGATATGAATCTTCTCTCTCTCACTCTCTCTCTCACTCTCTCTCATTGTCTCTCACTCTCTTCTCTCTCTTCATTCTCTCTCTCACTCTCATTCTCTCTCTCTCTCACTCTCTCTCTCACTCTCTCTCTCTCACTCTCACTCTCTCTCTCACTCTCTCTCTCTCACTCTCACTCTCTCTCTCTCTTTCTCTGTGTGAGTCTTGCTTTCATGCCTGTGAATATGAGAACCATTCCACTGGGGTTGTTTTTTTCTTTGTTGGTTTGTTTTAAGGTTGTTCAACTTTTTTTCTTCTTCTCGTTAAGAGTGACATATGAATACAAGAAAAGCATCCCACTTTGCAAAACCCAGCTTGTAGGTTTAGATTATTCCATTTTGTGAGCGGCAAATTGATATCTCAGCCCCCCCCCCCACCTCCCACTCTCCACGCACACGTTCCCCCTTTCTCTCTCCCTCTATCAAAATAACATCCATCCACCCACCCACCCGCCCACCCTCTCTCTCTCTTTCACACACACACACACACACACACACACACACACACACACACACACACACAAAAACACACACTCACTCACTCACACACACACGCATGCACGCACACACTCACACAAACACACACATGCACGCACACATAAACACACACACATAAACACACACACACACACATAAACACACACACGCACGCATACACACACACACACACACACACACAGACACCCTCTACCTCTGTTACGCACACACCCTCCTCTCTCTCTCTCCTCTCTCTCTCTTTCTTTCTTTCTTTCTCTCTCTCTCACTCTATTTTTTTTTTCTCTTACGCACACCAGCCGTCTCTCTCACCACCCACTGCCTCTCCTGCCCCCCCCCCCCCCACATATCTCTCTACCTTAACACCCGCTTTCTTTATAAATGTCTTCTATCATTTGTCACATAATAGACAGCAACCGATAGCATCAGGTTGCTGATCTCCTCATAAAGAAATAACCTATATATCAGGGCTTAAAACAAGAGGAGGAAAAAACACCCACTGAAACTAGGTGGGGGTCCGGGGGCCATAACTTGGGCGCCGTTGCTATGAACGCTTGCAAAGCCGATCACTGATGCCTTGCTCCTTTCGGTTTTTTTTTTTGTTTGTTTGTTTGTTTTGTTTTTTTGTTTGTTTTTTGACCAACCGAAATCGCGGAATTACGCCCAGACGCAGAACGTTTTAAGCCCTGATATATTTTGTCCGCCTAAAGAGATAACTTCATGTTCACATATTTTGACATATATTTTGTCCTCGTAAAGAGATAGCTGTCATATTTATATACATATTTTGACATGTATTTTTGTCCTCATAAAGCGATAGCTGTCATACCTATATACATATTTTGACCTATGTATTTGTGTCTTCATAAAGAGATAGCTGTCATATTTATATACATATTTTGACCTATGTATTTTTGTCCTCATAAAGAGATAGTTGTCATACCTATATACATATTTTGACCTATGTATCTGTGTCCTCATAAAGCGATAGCTGTCATGTTAACATATTTTGACATATATTTTGTCCTCATAAAGAGATAGCTGTCATATTTATATATACATATTTCGACCTATGTATTTTTGTCCTCATAAAGCGATAGCTGTCATATTTATATATACATATTTCGACCTATGTATTTTTGTCCTCATAAAGCGATAGCTGTCATATTTATATATACATATTTTGACCTATATATTTTTGTCCTCATAAAGCGATAGCTGTCATATTTATATACATATTTTGACCTATGTATTTCTGTCCTCATAAAGCGATGGCTGTCATATTTATATATACATATTTTGACCTATATATACATATTTTGACCTATATATACATATTTTGACCTATATATTTTTGTCCTCATAAAGAGATAGCTGTCATATTTTATATATACATATTTTCACCTATATATTTTTGTCCTCATAAAGCGATAGCTGTCATATTTATATATACATATTTTGACCTATATATACATATTTGACCTATATATTTTTGTCCTCATAAAGAGATAGCTGTCATATTAATATATACATATTTTGACCTATATATACATATTTTGACCTATAAATTGTTGTCCTCGTAAAGAGATAGCTGTCATGTTCACATATTTTGGCTTATATATTTTGTCCTCGTAAAGAGATAGCTGTCATATTTATATACATATTTTGACCTATGTATTTTTGTCCTCATAAAGCGATAGCTGTCATACCTATATACATATTTTGATCTACGTATTTGTGTCCTCATAAAGAGATAGCTGTCATATTTATATACATATTTTGACCTATGTATTTTTGTCCTCATAAAGCGATAGCTGTCATACCTATATACATATTTTGATCTACGTATTTGTGTCCTCATAAAGAGATAGCTGTCATATTTATATACATATTTTGACCTATGGTAGAAAGAAACTCTAGGGAGAGCTAGACAACAGAAGGTCTTCAGAGAAGTAACCCCCTTTAGACAAGTGTTTCGGCCCTGAATTCCTTACACTCTCGGGGGGCCGGGCCACATCCAGGTCATGACTCCTGGATGCCCTTCTGCTGTTGTCTATTTTTTTTTTTTTTTCCCACGCCGGGGATCGAACCTGGGCGATTCTGCGCTTCAGAACTGCGGTACGCGGTTTTACCAATGTGCTAACGGGGCACACATCATCTGTAGGGAATTTAATCCTTATGAAGTTCACTTTTTTCGTTCCTCCTTGCCCAGATCCAGCTTGAGCTCCTTTCTGCTGCCTCTGCCATCGCTTTAAGGGCTCTAGTCCTCTTCTTCCCAGAAATGGCGAGTTGTTTCATGAGATCATAAGCGGAGGTGCCCACAAACCCTCTTGCCCCGACCTCTATGGCGAAGATTTTGACCCGCAGACCTGCTTTCTTCAGGGTGCTGGCAAGACCGGCGTATTTTTCGGTCTTGTAGATATGTGCTTCTTCCATTCTGCTTTCGTATGGCACAGTGAGTTCTATCAGAATCACTTGTTTCGAGGAGTCAGAGTGGAGAGCGATGTCTGGTCTCATGCCTGTCTTGCTGATGACATCTGGGTAATTTCTCCACTCTGGGAGGTCTGCTGTACACTCCCAGTCGACTGCTCCATCCAGAAGACCCTTTGGCAATGTGCTGGTTGTCATAGCACTTTCGGGCCAGACCTGCTTCCCTCCTGCTTTGTAGAACGTTGTCATAGCAATTGGTGCGTTTGGGGTCATGGTTTTTTCGCTAACCACATCTGTGATCACTTTCAGAACTTGGTTGTGCCTCCATGTATACCTTCCTTGGGCTAGCGCTACTTTGCAAGAGCTTAGGACATGTTCCACTGTTTGTTTCTTCTGACAGAGCGGACATGCTGGGTCGTCTGCTTTCCCCCATTTCACTAAGTTTGCATTCGAGGGGAGCAGGTCATATACAGATCTGAGGAGGAAGCTTATCCTTAGAGGAGCCATGTGCCACATATCGTTCCAGCTGAGACTTCTTTGGAGTGCACTGTCCCATGTTGTCCATTGCCCCTGTTGACCTTGCTGGACTGCCTTCTGCACTCTTTTGACATCTTCTTCTTCCTTCAACTCCTGTATGATCATGTCTCTTTTTTCCTTCCTTTGGCTTTGGACCACCACTGCATTTTTGTTGCTCCCAGTCCCTGTCTGTTGGTTTGCGTGTGTCCAATTATTTCTTTGATGCTGAGGTTTCTCTTGGCATTGTTTACAGCCTCTTGGACTTTCCACTTTCTGCCAGTTCTCAGCTTTGGATAAACTGATCTCACGATATTGTCTTCCGATTCCTCCTGCATGCTCAACAGTCTTGCTTTTCCAACTTTGTATTCCTCCACTATGGATTTGAGAGGTAGCTTCAGCATTGCTTGACGACAGTAGAATGCAACATCAGTGAGACCAGGTGGGACACCGAGCCATTTTCTTGTGTATTTGTTGATTTTGGCTTCCATTGCTTCGACTGTGCTGGTGCAAATGTCATAGATTAGCAGTGGCCACAGCAGCTTTGGTATCAGCATGAACTGTAGACACCAGACTTTGTATTTGCCTGGCAGTCCGCAGTTATCTATTTTCTTCAGGCCTTCTTCTGCTGTTTGCTTGGTTTCACATCCCCTTTGTGTGTCTTTCAGGGAGTCATCATACCATCTTCCGAGACTTTTTACTGGCTCTTCTGTGACAGTGGGGATGGCTTGGTTGGCTACCATGAATTTGACTGAATCTGCCACTTTTCCTTTTCGCAGTGAGAGACTTCGGGATTTCTTAGGTTTGAACCTCATTTTTGAAGAGGCCACCAGCTCATCCAGCTGCTTTAAGATTTGGTGTGTCTCTTCCTCATCCGTGGACAAGACTGTTGTGTCATCCATGAAAGCTTTCAGAGGAGGCATCTGGTATCCATCTCCCAGATTCACTGGACCTGAACTCTTCATTGCAGCTTTCAAGATGACTTCCATTGCCAACACGAACAGTATGGGAGAGATTGCACAGCCCATTGCAATGCCCACCTCTAGGTCTATCCAGTCCGTGGTGTATTCTTTGGTAGAGAACCCTTGGAAATACTTCCTCAGCATTGTTCGGATGTTTTCTGGGATGTGATACATTTCAAGAGCCAGCTGGATCATATCGTGTGGAACTGATCCATATGCATTCGCCAGATCAAGCCAAACTACGTCAATGTTTCTCTTCTCTGTTCTTGCTTTTTGGATGGCATCCCAAATCAACGTGGCATGTTCCAAGCATCCAGGCATTCTTGGTATGCCTCCCTTTTGGACTGACATATCCAGATACTTGTTTTCAGTCAGGTATTTTGTCAATCTTGCTGCCATAACAGAGAAGAAGATTTTCCCCTCGACGTTCAGAAGTGATATTGGCCTGAACTGATTGATGCTGCTGGAGTTCTGCTCCTTCGGAATGTACACTCCTTCAGCTCTCATCCATTGGTCGCTGATCTTCTGGTTCCTCCATGCTGATCGAATCATCTTGTGGAGCCACTCGAGCACTTTTGGGCATTTCTTGTAGAGCAGGTATGGTATTCCGTTTGGTCCAGGTGCTGACTTGGCTCTGGCTTTCTTTACTACGTTCTTCACTTCATCCAGTGTTGGTGGTTTGTTATTGAATTTTCCTTCTGGCGCTGCAGGCCAAACCAGATTCTGGATTTCAAGTGGTGCCTCGCGCTGAGAATCGGAATATGTTTCCCTGAGATGCTGCTCTAGGGTTTCCTTGCCCACTGTGAGAGTCCCTGATTTGGGTTGTTCAAACAGCTTTCTTGAAAAGTCAAAGGGATCTTTGAAGAAACGATCTTGAGTCTTCTTCTTTTTGCTCTTTCTTCGCCTTGCTGATTCCACTTTGCTGAGAGCATTGTGTTTGGCCTTCAGATCTTTCCAGAGTTCCAGGAGCCCTTGCTTCTCGAATTCTGAGGCAGTTTTCATTCGCTTTTTAAGCTTCCTTTTCTCCCTCCGGATGCTCTCCATCTGTTGCTGTCTTCTGGATTTCTGGGGAGGCGTTTTTTTTGTCTTTGGCTGCTTCACTCCATAAGTGTCCCTGCAGATAGAGTATATGATGTCTCCGTATGTGTCAAGTTTGTGTTCCAGCGTACTGTTCCCTATTAGCGCATTCAGCTTAAGGACAAGTTCCTCATCTAATTTCTCCCATTGTTCTTTTGCACCGGCAGGCGGCAAATTGAGTTTTCCACGTTTGGCGTTAAGAGCTTGTGCAAAGTCCGCATCAGAACCGTCAGCGTGGATGTCCTTGGCACTATGGTTTAATTCCTGGCCTTGGTCATCCAACGTCTCACCTGCTATCGCAGTGCGCTGCTGCTGGTTCGTATGTGTCTTCAAACAGCCCATTTTTGTCCTGTGGATCTTCATGCCGCGTTTGGTGGTGAATCTCCTTCCACACGCACACGGAAATTCCAACTGGTCATTAATCATGGTCCGTTGTGCGTTTCCAGTCGTGATGGAGTCAGTGCCGATGGATTCATCATTCTCTCCCCCTTTCGGTGAATCCTGGGAGCATCTTTCATTTGAAAAACTCGTGGCATGTTATCAAAGGCAAGGTGGGAAGCCAACCCACAAAGCCCGCAGATCTAGTCTTTCCCAGTGTCCTTCGGTCTTTCCCGAATGTCCTCCGAACTATTCCCGGAAGTCAATGGACTGACCATGTGCAGGTAGAAAGAAACTCTAGGGAGAGCTAGACAACAGAAGGTCTTCAGAGAAGTAACCCCCTTTAGACTATGTATTTTTGTCCTCATAAAGAGATAGCTGTCATACCTATATACATATTTTGACCTATGTATTTTGTCCTCATAAAGCGATAGCTGTCATATCTATATACATATTTTGACCTATGTATTTTTGTCCTCATAAAGAGATAGCTGTCATATTTATATACATATTTTGACCTATGTATTTGTGTCCTCATAAAGAGATAAGTCTCATGTTTACATATTTTGACTTATATTTTGTTCTCATAAAGAGATAAGTCATGTTTACATATTTTGACCTGTATATTTTGTCCTCCTAAAGAGATAAGTCTCATGTTTACATATTTTGACCTGTATATTTGTCCTCATAAAGAGATAAGTCTCATGTTTACATATTTTGACCTATATATTTTGTCCTCATAAAGATATGTGTCATGTTTACATATTTTGACCTATATATTTTGTCCTCATAAAGATATGTGTCATGTTTACATATTTTGACCTATATATTTTGTCCTCATAAAGATATGTGTCATGTTTACATATTTTGACCTATATATTTTGTCCTCATAAAGAGATGTCTCATGTTTACATATTCTGACCTATATATTTGTCCTCATAAAGAGATGTCTCATGTTTACATATTTTGACTTAT
>JAPXFY010000033.1:32902766-32907766 GCA_030674185.1 Monoplex corrugatus
CTAAGCCTGCACAAGATTCAAATTGATCATGGCAAATCCTTAAGCCTGCACAAGATTCAAAATGATCATGGCAAAAGCTTTAAGCCTGCACAAGATCCAAAATGATCATGGCAAAAGCCTAAAGCCTGCACAAGATTCAAATTGATCATGGCAAATGCCTTACACCGGCAAAAGATCAAGATCAAAATTGATCATGGCAAAAGCCTTAAGCCTGCATCAAGATTCAAATTGATCATGGCTAAAGCTTTAAGCCTGTACAAGATTCAAAATGTTCATGGCAAAAGCCTTAAGCCTGCTCAAGATTCAAATTGATCATGGCAAAAGGCCTGTAAGATCAATGTCATGGCAACTAAGCCTGCACAATTTCAAATTGATCATGGCAAAATCCTTAAGCCTGCACAAGATCCAAAATGATCATGGCAAAAGCTTTAAGCTTGCACAAGATCCAAGAACCTCACGCACGCACACACCACGCACCAACACACACACACACACACACCACACTCTCTCTCTCTCTCCTCACTCACTCGCTGGCTCTCTCACTTGGATGGACACAACACACACACACACACACACACACACACACACACACACACACACACACACACACAACACACACACACACACATACACACACACACTCTTCTCTCTCTCTCTCGCAGAAATACATGCACAGAAATACAAAGCAATAAGTACAAAGATATGAAAACAAACCAATTGCACGCTCGCGCACGTTCACACACCACACACACACACACACACACACACACACACACACACACACACACACACACACACACACACACACATGACAAAACAGACTTTGGTCGACAAAGACACCACGAGAATGCATGATACTACTTTCACAGAAACAAATCACAAAACTGAAAAAGATCTTTCCGAGCACAAAACACCACGATTAAGATGCAATGTTTATGAAACAGTTTGCACAGACACAGTACAGACACAACACACACACAGAGCCAAACAAAGTTTATGCACGCAATGTCACCCTGACCTTCCTCAGTCGATGTCAAGGCACATCTGAGAACTGGATATTGTTTGTTGTGTGTTAAAAACTCGAGGAACTCCGCTTTTGATCTCCGTTGAAACCTGACTTAAAGCTAAACACCAGAAAATTCATACTCTGTTGTGTGTGTGTGTGTGTGTGTATGTGTGTGTGTGTGGTGTGTGTGTGTGTGTGTGTGTGTGTGTGTGTGTGTGTGTGTGTGTGTGTGTGTGTCTGTCTCTGTCCTTATTCTTTGTCTTCTGTATCTCTCTCACTATCCTTGTCTCTCTGACTTACTGTCTGTTCGTTCGTTCGTTCTTTGATTTAACGTCTTTTCACTGTAAGTGATATTAGACGGAGAGGGGGAGAGGTCTGTCTGTCTGTCTGTCTGTCTGTCTGTCTGTCTCTCTCCTCTTTCTCGTATCCGGCGAAGCTGAATAAACAAGTTGTTTTAACAAGGGGAAACCACGAACAGAAACGGGGATGTGTGTGTGTATGTGTGTCTATCTCTCTGTCTGTCACACAGACACACACACACACACGCACCACGCTCCCACACACACACACCATCTCTCTCTCTCTCTCTCCACACACACACACTCATTCCACACCACTCTCTTTCTCTCTCTCTCTTTTCTCTCTCTCTCTACTCGTTCTCTCTCTCTCTCCTCTGTGTGTGTGTGTGTGTGCTGTTGGTGTGTGTTTGTTGCTCTCCCTCTCCGATCTCCCTTGATACTACTAATACTCATGAGTTGCATTATTTTGACCTTTCCATGGAATTGAGTTTATATTATTTAGTTTTGTTAATGCCCACCATCCATGGTATACAAAATGGACGAAAAACAAACGCAACATTATTTTATTTATGCCACAACCATTGGGGAAAAAAAAGCTTCCTCTCCCTACCCCCCCCCCCCTTCTCTCTTTTCAAATGCAGATGCGTAGTCTAGACATCATGAGTTAACAGTTCAAAGAACTCCTTTACAACCCCCCCCCCCATTCCTGCTCCCCAGTGGGGAGCTCTTTCAGTATCAATATATCCCCCTTCTGGAAATTCTGTGCTAGAAATTTCTTCTTTTCTTTTCTGTCACTCTCTCTTGTTTCTTTCTTCCTCCTTTGCTTTCTGTCATTTCTTCCTATCATTTTCTGCCTTGCTGGTCCATTCGCCTGTATGTGTTCGATAAAGTCTTACGTACTTTCTCTTGAGCTTGATAAATCATTTTGTTTATTGCTTGCAGCCATCCGGGGAAACTGACGGTGTTGTTTCAAAGATGATGACATTTGTTTCACGCATTCTGTGAAGGCCATTTCGCAACACAGAGAAATTCAGCAGATAGAAACACACACACACACACACACACACACACACACACACACACACACACACACACACACACACACACACATGAACTCTCTCTCTCTCTCTCACACACAAACACACATTCTCTCTCTCTCTCTCCACACACACACACACACACACACACAACACACACACACACACATACCTATCAAGAACCCTCATCAATTCAAGATTATGATAATGTGCTCAGAGAATGGAAAACACTGTAGAACAATTTGCATAAGGCGTTTAAATGTAGATGCTGAATTTATAACAGGGTCCTGTCTGTCGGAATGACTTATTTTGTTGTTTTTTGTTGTCTATCAATGTGAACAGTTCCTCTCTCTCTCTCTCTGATTCTCTCTCTTACTCTCTCTCTCTTAGAAGATACACATTCCTTATTTTACAGCCTCCAAAAAAGAATTTGTTTCTCTCTCTCTTCTTCTGTCTTTCTTCTTCATTCTCTGCTCTCTTAACCATATATATCTGTATGCTGTTTCGAATCACAGCCTCTACTGATAAATCATTTTGTTTATTGCTTCCATCCCTCTGTTCTTCTCAATGATGCTTGTTTCCATTCTTCTTTCCCTTCGTCACCACACACTCAAACACAAACATACACACATAATCAACAGCCACACAAAAACAACATGACTCTCTCTCTCTCTCAAACATCATTCTCTTCTTCTCTCTCTCTCTCACAAACAACACACTATATAAACACTTATTTCAAGACCTCACAATAAATTAGATAATTGTCCCCAATCGAACCTATGACAATTTGCTTACTTTATCTGATGCTGATTTATAAGAGTATAGTCTTCGATGACTATTTTTTTTTTTGTTGTCATAATGGGAACATGTTCCTCTCTCTCTCTCTTCTCTTTCTTCACTCTCTCTCTCTTAGATAATACACATTCTTATTTACAGCCTCCAAAAAAGAATTTGTTCCTCTCTCTCTCTCTCTCTCTCTTTCTTCTTCTCTCTCTCTCTTAAAATATATATACACTGCTTATTTCACAGCCCTCAAAATAGAATTTGTTCCCCCCACCCTCTCTCTCTCTCTCCTCCTCCTCTCTCTCTCTCCGTCTTTCTTATCTAATCTAAAGGAGGAAATCACAAACCGAGACAGGGACTACGTGAACGTGTGTTGTCTGTCTGTCTGTCTGTATCTGTCTGTCTTCTCTCTCTGTCTATCTGTCTCTGTCTGTCTGTCTCTCCCTCCCTCTCTCACATACAGACGCACACACACCACACACACACACCGCAGGCGCGCGCACGCGCACACACACACACACACACTCTCTCTCTCTCATTCACTCACTGGCTCTCTCTCACTCACTCACTCGCTGCTCTCTCTCCTTCTCACTTGGATGGACCACACACACACACACACACACACACACACACACACACACACACACATACACGCAGGCACGCGCACGCGCTCACACACACACACACACTCTCTCTCTCATTCACTCGCTGGCTCTCTCTCACTCACTCACTCGCTGGCTCTCTCTCCTTCTCACTTGATGGACACCCACACACACACACACACACACAAAACACACATGACAAAACAGACTTTGGCCAACAAAGACACCACGAGAATGCATGATAATAATACTTTCACAGAAACTAATCACAAAACTTAAAAAATCTTTCCGAACACAAAATAACAACCAAAGGACATAACTCTTGAGAGTCACGTAGGAATTATCTCCCAGTTGTGAAACTTCTCAAATCTAACATAGCTTGCGCTACCCATTCAGCTAGCATAGAAGTAGATACAAAGCACAAAAACTGTAAGCTCAGAACACTCCACGATTAAGATGCAATGTTTATGGAACAGTTTGTACAGACACACACACACAGACACAGACAGACACACACACACACAGAGCCAAATAAAGTTTATGCACGCAAGGTCACCCTGACCTTCCTCCGTCGATGTCAAGGCACATCTGAGAACTGGATATTGTTTGTTGTGTGGTTAAAAACTCGAGGAACTCCGCTTTTGATCTCCGTAGAAACCTGACAAAAGCTAAAACACTGGAAAATTCATTTTCTCTCTACTCTCTCTTTCTGTCTTCTGTCTGTCTGTCTGGCTGTCTCTCTTTCTCTCTCTCTGTGTCCTTATTTCTCTGTCACTCTTTATCTCTCTCTCTATCTCTTCTGTCTGTACTGTCTGTCTCTCTTTTTTTTCCCCTCGTATCCGGTGGAGCTGAATAAACAAGTTGTTTTAACAAGGGAAACCACGAACAGAAACGGGTATGCGTGTGTGTATGTGTGTCTATCTCTCTGTCATACACACACACCACACACACACACACACACACACACACACACACACACACACACAACACACACACTCTCTCTCTCCTCTCCACACACACACACACACACACGCACTCTCTCTCTCTCTCACACACACACCACACACACACTCACTTCTCTCTCTCTCTGTTTCTCTGTCTCTCTACTTCTCTCTCCTCTCTCTCTCTCTCTCTCTCTCTCTCTGTGGCTCTCCCCCTCTCCCATCTCCCTTGACACTACTAATACTCATGAGTGCATTATTTTGACCTTTCCTTGACGTGTTGTTTCAAAGACGATGACATTTGTTTCACGCATTCTGTGAAGGCCATTTGG
>JAPXFY010000033.1:32910266-32915266 GCA_030674185.1 Monoplex corrugatus
TATCCACCAGCCCTACATGATAAACATACAGAAATCTACACACGCGCGCACACACAAACACACACACACACACACACACACACACAACACACACACACACACACACACACACACACACACATAAACCCTCATCCTTACCCCTCACCCTCTATTTTCACGTCAAACAAATGCACACACGTGAACATACACGTCATTTGAAAGAGCACGAAAAACAAGTTGGATCCGTGTATTCCTGGCCTGCGCAAATTTAAGATCCCACGGCAGTTGAAAATTGTAAAAGCAGGGTTTTTTGCACGGCTGCCCAGGTACAAAACATTGAAGAAACAGGTTAAGTTCCCAGGTCCCTTCCTTTGGAAGGCCAGTTAGTCTTCTTGCCTTTCTAAAAAGTCTTGGTTAAAAAAAAAAAAAAAAAAAAAAAAAGAAGTTGGGTGGCGCTGCATAGCACAGAGTTGTCAACCATGCTAACAAAGCAAAATAATACTTAACCCTTTGACCCCCCTCAAACTATCCACCAACTGCAAAAAACAAAAACAACAAAAAAAAACCTCAACACTTTGACTCTCTCACCATCCACCACGAAGCTGGTGGATGGGGCGAAAGGATTAAGTTTTTTTTTTCGCAGTTGGTGGATTGGGCGCAGGAGTCAAAAGATTAAAAGCTGGTGAATAGGGTGAGGAAGGATGAATAGATGGTGGATAGGGTGAGGGAGTCAAAGGATTTTTTTTTTTTTTTTTGCAGTTGGTGACTGGGAGCGGGACTCAAAGGATATTAATTAATAGCTGACGGATAGAGTGCGGAAGGATAGTTGGTGGATACGGTGAGGAAGTCAAAGGGTTAAGTTTTTGTGGTGGACAGGGTGCGGGAGTCAAAGGGTTAAGTTTTTGTGGTGGACAGGGTGCGGGAGTCAAAGGGTTAAGTTTTTGTGGTGGACAGGGTGCGGGAGTCAAAGGGTTAAGTTTTTGTGGTGGACAGGGTGAGGGAGTCAAAGGATTAATTTTTTGTGGTGGATACGGTGAGGGAGTTAAAGGGTAAATTTTTTGTGGTGGATAAGGTGAGGAGTCAAAGGGTTACGTTTTGTGGTGGATAGGGTGAGAGAGTCAAAGAGTTAAGCTTTTGTGGTGGACAGAGTGCGGGAGTCAAAGGGTTAAGTTTTTGTGGTGGATAAGGTGAGGGAGTTAAAGGGTTAATTTTTTGTGGTGGATACGGTGAGGGAGTCAAAGGGTTAAGTTTTTGTGGTGGATAGGGTGAGGGAGTCAAAGGGTTAAGTTTTTGTGGTGGTACGGTGAGGGAGTCAAAGGGTTAAGTTTTTTGAGTGGATAGGGTGAGGGAGTCAAAGGGTTAAGTTTTTGTGGTGGATAGGGTGAGGGAGTCAAAGGGTTAAGTTTTTGAGGTGGATACGGTGAGGGAGTCAAAGGGTTAAGTTTTTTGAGTGGATAGGGTGAGGGAGTCAAAGGGTTAAGTTTTTGTGGTGGACAGGTGAGGGAGTCAAAGGGTTAAGTTTTTGTGGTGGATAGGGTGAGGGAGTCAAAGGGTTAAGTTTTTGGGTGGATACGGTGAGGGAGTCAAAGGGTTAGTTTTTGAGGTGGATACGGTGAGGGAGTCAAAGGGTTAAGTTTTTGTGTGGATAGGTGAGAGAGTCAAAGGGTTAAGTTTTGTGGTGGACAGGTAGGGAGTCAAAGGGTTAAGTTTTTGTGGTGGATAGGTGAGGGAGTCAAAGGGTTAAGTTTTTGTGGTGGATAGGGTGAGGGAGTCAAAGGGTTAAGTTTTGTGGTGGATAGGGTGAGGGAGTCAAAGGGTTAAGTTTTTGTGGTGGACAGGTGAGGGAGTCAAAGGGTTAAGTTTTTTGGTGGATAGGTGAGGGAGTCAAAGGGTTAAGTTTTTGTGGTGGATACGGTAGGGAGTCAAAGGGTTAAGTTTTTGTGTGGATACCGTGAGGGAGTCAAAGGGTTAAGTTTTTGTGGTGGATAGGTAAGGGAGTCAAAGGGTTAAGTTTTTGTGGTGGACAGGGTGAAAGGAGTCAAAGGGTTAATCAGTTATTGTAATGAAAAGGTTAAAATGACAGCGTTAAATTTCATGAGAATAATCTCCTGTGAAACAAACAAACAAAATGCCAGAAGATTCAGCTCTGCACCGACGGCTTTTTCCAGCTTAGAACGAGGAGAGGGAGAGATTGGGGGAGAGGGAGAGAGGAGGGAGGAGGGAGAGGGAAAAGGGAGAGAGAAAGGAGGGGGAAGAGAGTGAGAAGAGGAGGTAACAGATGAGACTGAAGAGAGAGAGACGAGGAGAGAGAGAGACGGGAGAGAAAGACAGACAGATGAGAGAGAAGAAGGGGGGGGAGCGAGAGGAGGGAGGAAGACGAGAAGAGAGCAGACAGGAGGAGACGGGAGAGAGAGAGAGAGAGAGAGAGAGAGAGAGAGAGACAGAGAGGACAGACAGACAGACAGAAGAGAGAGGAGATCGAGTGAACGGAGAGAGAGAGAGAGAGAGAGAGAGAGAAGGCAGCGATAAGAGAGAGACAGAAAGAGAAAGAGACAGACAGACAGAGACGAGATCGAGCGAACGAGAGATAGATAAGATAGATAGATAGAAGATAGAGAGAGAGAGAGGAGAGAGAGAGAGGCAGCGATAAGAGACAGACAGAGAGAGAAAGAGACAGACAGACAGACAGGAGATCGAGCGAACGAGAGATAGAGAGAGAGAGAGAGAGGGAGAGAGAGAGACAGAGAGAGACACACAGAGAGATAGAGACACAGAGAGAGACAGAGACACAGACAGGGAGAGAGATACAGAGAGAGAGAGAGAGAGACGGAAGGAGAGGACGCACACACACATGTATACACACACGCTAGAACGCTACGAAGAATCGAAACCTCACGTAACCGTCATGGTATGAACCAGTGCCAAACCCGGCAAAAACTGTGTTTGTCAAATCTTGGTTTACAAAACAAATGACGAAAAGATAGGTAGCCAGAAGCATCTCTCTCTCTCCCCCCCCTCTCTCTCTCTCTCTCTCGCTTTCTCTCTCTCTCCCCCTCTCTCTCTAAGAAAGAGAGCGAGGACTCTCTCTCTCTCCCCCCTCTCTCTAACAATGGGAGCGAGAAGTCTCGCTCTCTCTAAATAAAAAAGAAGCAAGAATGTCTCTCTCTGTCTCTCCTCTTTCTAAGAAAGCGAGAACTCTCTCTCTTTCTCTCTCTAAAAAAAGGAGCGAGAAGTCTCTCTCTTTTCTCTCTCTCTCTCTCTCTCTCTCTCTCTCTCTCTCTCTCTCTCTCTCGTCTCCTTTGGAAGTAAATAATAATTATGTTTGTATTCTTTTATATGCGGAAATGACAAAATGTGAAATTTTACACACACACGCAAACAAGCAAAACAAACGAAACACACAACTAAGCTATTCGTTGGAGGCATTTTTTTTCACAGAGAGAGAGAGAGAGAGATAGAGAGAGAGACGAGAGAGAGGACAGAGAACAGAGAGAGAGGACAGACAGAGAGAGAGAGAAAGAAAGAGAGGAGAGAGAGAAGAGGGGTGTCTGTGGGAACGGACCGAAAAAACAACGGAAGTGGGCATAAAGAGAATCTCTCTCTCTCTCTCTCTCTCTCTCTCTCTCTCTCTTTCTCTCTCTCTCCTCTCTCTCTCTCTCTCCCCCCCCCCCCTCCTCTCTCTCTCTCTTCTCCCTGCCTGCTAATCATCTCCGGTCGAGCTAAATGATTACGCTGTATTTGAAAAGAGGAAAATGACAAACATGAAATTCTACAACGGACACGAAACAGCCAAACAAAGCCATTAAGATATATTCGCCCAGGGCTTTTTATCTTTCAGTGAGAAAGGAGGAGAGAGAGAAAGAGAGGGGGGGGAGGGAGAGACAGAGAGAGAGAGAGAGACAGAGACAGACAGATAGAGGGCAAGTGACGTGGGGGCGAGAGAAAGACCTCCCTCTCTCTCTTGTAAAAGATATATACATTGCTTATTTCACAGCCTCCAAAACAGACTTTGTTCCTCTCTCTCTCTCTCTCTCTATCTATCTATCTCGTGTAAAAAAAATCTAGACTACACAGATTATTTCACAGCCTTCAAAATAGAATTTGTTCCCCCCCCCCCCTCTCTCTCTCTCTTAAAAGATATACATTGCTTATTTCACAACCTCCAAAACAGACTTTGTTCCTCTCTCTCTCTCTCTCTATCTATCTATCTCGTGTAAAAAAAATCTAGACTACACAGATATTTCACAGCCTTCAAAATAGAATTTGTTCCCCTCCCCCCCTCTCTCTCTCTTAAAAGATATACATTGCTTATTTCACAGCCTCCAAAATACAATTTATTCTTTTGCTCTCTCTCTCTCTCTCGCTCGCTCGCTCTCTCTCCTTAAGATACATATTTCTTATTTCACAGCCTCCAAAATAGATTGGTCTTTCGCTCTCTCTCTCTCTCTCCCTCTGTCAGTCTCTTGTTATCTAATGTCATCTCTGTTAGAGTTGAACAAATAAGTTATTTTAAAAGGAGGAAATCACGAACAGAAAGGGGGACTACGTGCACGCGTGTGTCTGTCTTTCTGTCTGTTTGTCTGTCTTCTGTCTGTCTTTCTGTCTCTCTTTCTCTGTGATTGTCTGTCTGTCTGTCTCACTCTCTCTCTGTCTTCTCTTTTCTTCTCTCTGTCTCCGATCTCTCTTCTGTCTCTTCTCTTCTCTTTCTCTCTCTCTCTTCCTTCTCTCTCTGTCTCTCTCTCTCTCTCTGTCTTGTCTGTGTTGTGTGTGTGTGTGTGTGTGTGTGTGTGTGTGTGTGTGGTGTGTGTGTGTGTGTGTGTTTTCTCTCTCTCTGTCTCTTCTCTTCTCTCTCTCTCTCTTTATTTCTCTGTCTGTCTCTCTGTGTGTCTGTCTGTCTCTCTCTCCCTCTCTCTCTCACACACATACACATACACAGACACAACACACACAGACACACACACACACCCTCTGGTGAACTAACTAATCTAATCAAGCTGGTTTACAAAAGAGGAAAAGACAGA
>JAPXFY010000033.1:32922766-32932766 GCA_030674185.1 Monoplex corrugatus
TACTAATAATAACAAAAACAAACAACCATAATAATAGCATAATATTAATAATAATAATAACAAGAAGAATAAGAATCATAATATCATAATAATCATAATAATAAAACACCTAAAAAGTGCTAATAATCATAATAACAAAGCACATAAAAAGCGCTAATAATCATAGTAATAAAGCACATAAAAAGCGCTAATAATCATAATAATAAAGCACATAAAAAGCGCTAATAATCATAATAATAAAGCACATAAAAAGCGCTAATAATCATAATAATAAAGCATCTAAATAGCGCTAATAATCATAATAATAAATCATCTAAAAAGCGCTAATAATCATAATAATAAAGCATCTAAATAGCGCTAATAATCATAATAATAAATCATCTAAAAAGCGCTAATAATCATAATAATAAATCATCTAAATAGCGCTAATAATCATAATAATAAATCATCTAAATAGCGCTAATAATCATAATAATAAATCATCTATATAGCGCTAATAATCACAATAACAAAGCACATAAAAAGTGCTAATAATCATAATAATAAATCATCTAAATAGCGCTAATAATCACAATAACAAAGCACATAAAAAGTGCTAATAATCATAATAATAAAGCACATAAAAAACGTTAATAATCATAATAACAAAGCACATAAAAAGTGCTAATAATCATAATAATAAAGCACATAAAAAACGTTAATAATCATAATAACAAAGCACATAAAAAGTGCTAATAATCATAATAATAAAGCACATAAAAAACGTTAATAATCATAATAACAAAGCACATAAAAAGTGCTAATAATCATAATAACAAAGCACATAAAAAGTGCTAATAATCATAATAATAAAGCACATAAAAAGCGCTAATAATCATAATAACAAAGCACATAAAAAGTGCTAATAATCATAATAACAAAGCACATAAAAAACGTTAATAATCATAATAACAAAGCACATAAAAAGTGCTAATAATCATAATAACAAAGCACATAAAAAACGTTAATAATCATAATAACAAAGCACATAAAAAACGTTAATAATCATAATAATAAAGCACATAAAAAGCGCTAATAATCATAATAATAAAGCATCTAAATAGCGCTAATAATCATAATAATAAATCATCTAAATAGCGCTAATAATCATAATAATAAATCATCTATATAGCGCTAATAATCATAATAATAAATCATCTAAATAGCGCTAATAATCATAATAATAAATCATCTAAATAGCGCTAATAATCATAATAACAAAGCACATAAAAAGTGCTAATAATCATAATAATAAAGCACATAAAAAACGTTAATAATCATAATAACAAAGCACATAAAAAGTGCTAATAATCATAATAATAAAGCACATAAAAAGTGCTAATAATCATAATAACAAAGCACATAAAAAGTGCTAATAATCATAATAATAAAGCACATAAAAAACGTTAATAATCATAATAACAAAGCACATAAAAAGTGCTAATAATCATAATAACAAAGCACATAAAAAACGTTAATAATCATAATAACAAAGCACATAAAAAACGTTAATAATCATAATAATAAAGCACATAAAAAGTGCTAATAATCATAATAACAAAGCACATAAAAAGCGCTAATAATCATAATAACAAAGCACATAAAAAGTGCTAATAATCATAATAACAAAGCACATAAAAAACGTTAATAATCATAATAACAAAGCACATAAAAAGCTCTAATAATCATAATAACAAAGCACATAAAAAGCGCTAATAATCATAATAACAAAGCACATAAAAAGTGCTAATAATCATAATAATAAAGAACCTAAAAAGTGCTAATAATCATAATAATAAAGCACATAAAAAGCGCTAATAATCATAATAATAAAGAACCTAAAAAGCGCTAATAATCATAATAATAAAGCACATAAAAAGCGCTAATAATCATAATAATAAAGCATCTAAAAAGCGCTAATAATCATAATAATAAAGCACATAAAAAGCGCTAATAATCATAATAACAAAGCATATAAAAAGCGATAATAATCATAATAACAAAGCATATAAAAAGCGCTAATAATCATAATAACAAAGCATATAAAAAGCGATAATAATCATAATAACAAAGCATATAAAAAGCGCTAATAATCATAATAATAAAGCACATAAAAAGCGCTAATAATCATAATAATAAAGCACCTAGAAAGTGCTAATAATCATAATAATAAAGCACATAAAATGCGCCAAACCTTGACGTATATATCAGATCAAAGCCCACACACAAACTCCCCCCCCCCCTCTCTCTTTCTTTCTCCCTCCCCCTCATCCCCATCCCTACAGGCCAAAGCTATTACTTTAATATCAGCACACATACGAGTATCAGAAGCCAAATTGCCTACAGCCGCATAACGCTACATTTCATTTAGCGGAACACAGAGTGCAACAACGTCATCCAAACACCTCTGTTATTATAACAAACTGTGCGATCAGATCAAGACAAATGTTTTAGAGAGGGGAGAGAGAGAGAGAGAGAGAGAGAGAGAGAGAGAGAGAGAGAGAGAGAGAGAGAGAGAGAGAGAGAGAGAGAGAGAGAAAGAGACAGACAGACAGACAGAGAGATAAAGAGAAGAGAGAGAGAAAGAACAAGAGAGAGAGAGACAGAGAGTCAGACAGATAGATAGATAGACAGACAGAGAGAAAAAGAGAAACAAAGAAAGAGAGAGAGACAGACAGACAGACAGAGACACAGAGAGAGTTCAAATTTTAAACTTCAAAAACACTTTGTTACTAAACAATAGTAGCATCAGGTCCTACTGAACCTGCCCTACAGCTAGTCCCTGCTACTCTATGCTACAATATAAGCTTATTAAATAACAGATGAAAAACCATTATCCTTCATATGTAAAAGAAATTATTATAAGGAATTTCCACAGAATGCATATTTTTGTGTCATTTGTTTGAGCCCTTCACAAAAACATGAGAGACGAAGGCATACATGTAAAAAAAAGACAGGTAGACAGAAAGACAGACAAACACACACACACACACACACACACACACACACACACACACACACACACACACACACACACACACAGGTTTAACAAATACACAAAGATATAACACGCACACAGGCATAACACACACACAGAGGTACAACACACGCACACATAGGTATAACACTAACACACACACACACACGCACGCACGCACGCACGCACACACACATTCGCACACGCACGCACACACACACACACACACACACACACACACACACACACACACACACACACACGTAGGCGCTAAAAGCACTGGCAAGTGTTAAGTGCATTTTGGGCTCTAGGGAAACGAGATAATCGGAAGCAATTTTTGGGTAGTTTGGGTCCGTTCCTGTATGTGCTTTGGTGTCCTTAGTTATGTTTCAATTTGTATTCAGCTGTGTTTTTTAAATCAACTGTGCGACAAATTGGACGGAGTGGTCAGCGCCCTGGGCGTCTCCTTCGATTTATGCGCGCGAATGCATTGATATGTGTACTTCATTTTCTGTTCATTTTTTACCCCCTGTTGAAGTATTGTGGATGTTTCGAAACGGTAAATAGCCCTGATATGGTTCTGTGCAGTCGGCTGGGCGAAATGATTGATATGTGTATTTAATTTCTAATTTTCTTTTCTTTTTTCCCCTGTTGAAGTATTGTGTATGTTTTGAAACGGTTATAGCCCTGATATGGCTCCACGCAGTCGGCTGGGCTTTAAACAAATATAAAATAACAATAACTGGCAGGCCGGCACATAATTATGTTGAGAGGGAGATCGGAAATATAATCCACCATCCACCCTTTATCCATTAATTTAATAAAGGCCTGTTGGCTGGGGAATTGCACCTGTCTTGTTTCATGCATTAAATACACATTTTCATTCTCATTCTAATTTCGCGTGTTTCTGCTTTCTCCTGGCTTGAACGCTGGCAGTGGATTTAGATAAAATGTGACCTGTTCTCACGAATGGGGTCACAACTTAATTTTGGGTGGTATAGAGATATTTATATCACCGGAAAGCAGAAAAAATGCTCTTTCCAATGATGTATAATTCAACTGTCTAACTGGAAAATCGAGCGAGTTACAGTAATTTAAAGGGAGTAGGTGATGGGACGGCCATTTTGAGAAAAGCAGAGTTAAAGAAGGACAACAAAATTCTCTGCTTTTTCCTTAGCAACCAGTATTCTGTCTTCATCAAGCTTAGTGAAGTGATAGATAAAGTGGTTCTGCACTACATACTAGCTATTTCGCGAGCTGATTCCAACGGTATGCGATATGCTGAGGCCCTGTACGGTTTCATGGCCTAAATTAAAGCTCAAACACACGCATTTTCACGGGAAAAAATCTGCACATTCTCGATGGGTTATCACTTTAAAATGTTATTTTAACACTCTTTCAGCCCAAATTTCACTTTAATCTTTGCCATAATTAATAGATTAATGGTCAGACAATGTGTAGGAACAAAAATCTCAAATCACCCAGATCGACCCTCACCACCTTTTCAGGCCCGTATCTCAGTTCACACGTTGCGACTTGTGACCCCGTTCGCAAGAACCAGTCACAAATAATCGGAATATGTGGGATGGAAAACACCTGTTTCCATACCGACAGGGCTGAGTATGACGACAGGGCTTTAACACACGTCCCTCACCTTTCGTCGAGCGAAGATGATTTAACAGCCGCGTTCTCGTTCTATTTTCGTGTGTTTATGATTCCTGTTTGCTTGTAAAGCCTGCATGCAGCCACTGTGATTTAGATAACAAAAGAGAACCTTCGTGTTTTAAAGACCCCCTCCCACCACCACCCTCACCCCCTATGCTCTCATTTCAAGACCTTGCCAACGCGCAGGATTTAGCGCAGGACCAAGGAGTCTGCCATACCAGATTTGGGGAGGGGGGGGGGGAGCGCATAATATGGAATTGCCGACGAGCTATGAATCCAAGCTGAGCAAATTCTAATCCCAACAGAAATCGTCCGGTAGATGGACGTTTCCAAAAAGGCGAAAACCAGATGCACATTCCAGGTTCATCCTAACAGAAAGACGAGTGGTGAGAGATAGATAGGGAGGGAGGGAGGGAGAGAGAGAGAGAGAGAGGGAGAGAGAGCGAGAGCGAGAGAGTGTGTGAGAGAGAGAGTGACAGACAGAGAGACAGACAGACAGAGACAGAGATACAGAGAGAGAATGAGAAAGAGATGGAGAGAGACAGACAGACAGACAGACAGAAGACAGAGACAGAGAGACAGAAAGACAGAGACAGAGATAAAGAGAAAACAGCCCCAAACCTTCCCAGCCACAAGGGTTACCGGCACGAATGGCGTAAGGCAAATGGAATACAGGAGGCAGATACACCGTTGTGGCAGGAAAACCTCGCCAGTCTCTCATCACTTATTAACTGATAACTGCACAATTTCACGAGTCTGCCTGAGGTGAAGAAGCCATTATTAGCAAACGAACGATTATGAGAGAGAGAGAGAGAGAGAGAGAGGGGAGAGAGAGAGAGAGAGAGAGACGAGACAGACAGAGAGAGAGAGAGAGAGAGACAGAGAAAGACAGAGAGAGAGGCACAAAGAGACACAGAGAGAGAGAGAGGACAGATAGAGAGAGACAGCGAAAGAGAGAGAGAGTCAGAGAGAGACAGAGACAGACATACAGAGACAGAGGCACAAAGAGAGAGCCACAGAGAGAAACAGGCAGAGAGAGAGAGAGAGAGAGAGAGAGAGAGGGGACAGAGAGACAAAGAGAGAGGCAGAGAGCGAGAGAGAGAGAGAGATAGAGAGAGACAGAGACACAAAGAGAGAAATATAGATAGACAGACAGACATGATAGATAGATAGATAATAGATAGCTAGATGGAGACAGAGACAGAGAGAAAGAGAGACAGAGAGACAGACAGATAGATAGATAAACATAGATAGATAGATGGATAGGAAGAGACAGAGAGAGAGAGAGAGAGACAGAGACACAGAGAGAGAGAGAGAGAGACAGAGAGAGAGAGCGAGAGAGAGAGAGACACACACAGACTGAGAGAGAGAGGTCAGCCAAAAACCTCACTGTCCACACTACATAACTGCACAATTTCACCTCCCTGCCTCAGGGTGCAGACACTCTCAGCAAACGGACCTGCCAACAGTCATTACGCACTCGACCAGCTTGTCAGGCTGTCTGCAGAATTTGTATTTGCAAACACACAAACACACGCGCGTACATACTTTTTTGTGCGTTCAGAAAAAGAGGAAAAACGAGATAGTCTCGCATACACCAGATAATCTCTCTCTCTTCTCTCTCTCTTCTCTCTCTTTCTTCTCTCTCTTCTCTCTCTCTTTCTCCTCTCTTTCTCTCTTCTCTGTCTTTCTTTTTTCTCTTCTATTCCTCTTTCTTCTCCTCTCTTCTCCTTTATTCTCCTTTTTTCTTCCTCTCTCCTTTCTCTCTCTTTTCTCTCTCGCTCTCTCTTTCTTTCTCTCTCTCTCTTTCTTTTTCTCTCTCTCTCTCTTCTCTTTCTCTCTTTCTTTCTCCTCTCTCTCTCCTCCCTCCCCTTAAACATTAGACTCCCGCACCTTGTGCAGCACATCTTGCATTGTCACCAGTAACAAAGCAAAGACTTAAATCTTTTGAAACTATGTCACCTTTCCACAAGCTTCCCGCTGGAAGCTGGTGGATAGGATGAGGTAGTCAAATGTTTTTGTTTTTTGTTGTTTTTTTTTCAGTATGGTGGATAGGGTGTGGGAGTCAAAGGGTTTTTAAATTAAGTTAAGCCACTGACAGAAAGGGACGACAACCCGCATCGTCTCTTCCGAGACCTTCCCCTGGCGATCAGGAGGACCACAAACAGCTGAACACATAATTACTGTCACGGTGTCACGTGACATAAGTGAAAACAAGCTTCAGGGGCAGGCGGCAGGAGTTGGACAAACACAGTCACACACTGATTGCCACATGTGACCTGACCATAACAATAATTATGAAATAACGACCAGTCGCCGTGGTGTAGTGGTCAACGCAATGGACTACCGACTGGAAGGTTGTGGGTTCGAATCCCCAACAGTCCCTTCCAAACTATTATTGTGGGATTTTTCGGCTCTAACCGGCTGCTACCCAGACTTGGGCGTGCCATGGGCTCATTGGGAAAGACTGGGACTACAGAGTCGAGTCTCATCCACTTTATGGATGCGTCATTGAGGGTGTTGCTCAAATCTTTTTAACCAGCACCACAGGTGTCTGTATCTCTCAGGCCTGGCTGACGCTAGGATATATTATAATAGTAAGCATAGAGTACAGTCCTGTCACGCAGTCTCAATCCTCGATGGAACTCCATAGCATCATGATTATCATCCTCATCGACATCATCATCATTCATTATAAAAACTGTTCCAGCTTTGTGGCCATTAAAGTGGCGTAGAAAATAATGGGACGAAAAAAAAAAGTGAGCACGAAGGTAAACTCCCTGAGTGCCATTATCCTTAACAAAATCATAATAATAATAACAATATAATATACTATAATAACAACAACAACAACACCAATAATAATACTAATAATAACAATAACAATTATAATTACGGTATTTATACGGCGTCAAATCTTCACAATTCAAACCAAAGCGCACTCACGCACCAGGCGTACGCGTACAATCGACAAAGACCACTTACAATGATATTTTAACCCTCTGACTCCTGCACCCTATCCATCAACTTCAAAAACTTAACCCTTTGACTCCCTCACGCTATCCACCAGCTTCCTGCAGGATACTGGTGGATAGGGTGAGGGAATCAAAAGGTTAACTTTTTGCTTTGGTAGCAGGGTTGACAATGCAGGATGTTGGTGGACGGGGTCCGGTAGTCAAAGGGTTAATTAATACACAGACTGAAGGAAAGAAGTCAAGTAGTTGTAGAATTCATTGTTGGGAAAAAAAAAGAGGTGTGTTTTTAACCTGGATTTAAAAGCAGAATAGGTAGGTGTTAAGCGAAGGCAGAGCGGAAATCTAGTCCATATCGACGGAGAACGAAAGAAGACCTCACCGTCAACAAGGTCTCAATTCATCATCTGACCCTCTGTGTTTAAACTTGGTGTTTGACCCCCCCCCCCCCCCCCCCACACACACACACACAGAGTACGCCAGATTAGAGTTGTCGACTGATAATACAGGGGATCGTGTGTAGGCGAACTATTTCGGTCCGTAACCGATACCAAAGCGTGTAAATAGGATGATCTGGTTTCAGTTTGGACCTAATTAAGAGGTACACGTGTGCTCGCACAAACACACGCACGCACGCACAAACACACGCACGCACGCACACACACACACTGATTAAATACCCAAGGTCACGAGGCTCATGTCAAAAGCATGATCGCTGCATTTTGCAGGAAAAGAACAAGGATTGTGCGTACACACACACCACACACACACACACACACATACACACACACATACACACACACGCACATATACATATATAAAATATACACACACACACATATATTATATACACACACATATATATATATATATATATATATATATATGTGTGTGTGTATAATATATATATATATACAGACAGACACATACAGACAGAGAGAGACACACACACACACACACACACACACACACACACACACACACACACACACACACACACACACACACAGTCACACATACACACACACACACATCATCATCATCATCATCATCATCATCAAGTGCCCTGCCACATGGCGCTGGCGATCATGGCCTTCCATATGCATCTATCCCTTGTTGCCGCAAGCACATCTTCCACCCTCTCTGTCCTCAGTCACTTTGCAAGTCCGTCCAATATTTTTTTTCCCTGGGTCTACCTGGTGCTCTCTTTCCCTCCACCTTTCCTGTTGTGACCAGGTGCTCTAATTCCCCTTTCCTCATAAAATGGCCTATATAATTATAATGTTGCCTGTCTTTTTCTAATCTTCCTTATGAATGAACTTCCTGTGTCTGCCTCCATCAAGACTGTCTCGTTTGTTTTCTTTGCTGTCCATGGAGCTCCAGGTTCGATACGTCCCAGTTACAAACCGGTCTCTTTCTTGCGTGCGTGTGTCGCGTATTTTTTATCGTGCGCGCGCCGTGCGAGAGAGGGATGAACACAGAAAGAATGTTCATGTTCTTCATCTTTGGGCATTGGCCATCCGCCGTGTAATACCTACTGTACCACCCATGTTCCCACACAATGTTTCCCCGGGTCTGTGTTCCCCTGAACCTCCATTGGTGTGTGTGTGTGACTGTGTGTGTGTGTGTGTGTGTGTGTGTGTATGTGTGTGTGTGTGTGTGTGTGTGTGTGTGTGTGTGCGTGCGTGCGTGTGTGTGTGTGTGTGTGTGTGTGTGTGAGTGAGTAAGTATGTGTGTGTGTGGTGTGTGTGTGTGTGTGTGTGTGTGTGTGTGTGTGTGTGTGTGTGTGTGTGTGTGTGTGTGTGTGTGTGTGTATGTGTGTGATGCATCGAACCTGGGATGTATCGAACCTGGGACGCATCGAACCTGGGTCGTATCGAACCTGGAAGTACCGAACTTGGAAGTATCGAACCTGAGACGCATCGAATCTGGGACGTATCGAACTGGGTCGTATCGAACCTGGGTCGTATCGAACCTGGGAAGTACTGAACTTGGAAGTATCGAACCTGGGACGTATCGAACCTGGGAAGTACTGAACCTTGGAAGTATCGAACCTGGGACGTATCGAATCCGAACCTGGGACATATCGAACCTGGGACGTACCGAACCTGGGACGTACCGAACCTGGGACGCATCGAACCTGGGACGTATCGAGACGTCCTTCTCGCGAGCGCTAACCACACAAGGTTTGATATAAACAGACGTGAAAGTACGCGGCCCGCTCTTTCGGGTCGAGTCTTTGTTAATATGATAGTGTGGTGGTGAATGGCCTCTGTAACTGACCCAACTTTGTGGGCAGACCAAATAGTTTACATTCGCAGACAATGTTTACATTTGCAGGAAAGGG
>JAPXFY010000033.1:32950266-32965266 GCA_030674185.1 Monoplex corrugatus
AAAGGGTAGATGCATAATCGATCGATAATTGGATGCGTGCGTGCGTGCAAGAATAGTCTTCTTGAGTCTTGGTTCAAGAAATGTTTCATTTTAATTAACTGAACTGTTTTCTGTTTTCATTAAAATACGTTTACACTACTCGTTTATATGATTTGACCAAGAAGGATTACTGTCTACGTGTATTACAGATCTCAAGATTTTGTGCAAATCAGCTTCTCAGACTGGTCTTTTCTTTTTTTAAAAAATAAATTGGAGGTATTTTGGATTTTTTCTTTTCTTTTTTTCCTTTCTTTCTTTTTTGTCTTGTTGTCATAAACATACATTTTGATTTTTTTTTTAATGTGAAAGGACATATGATTTCATTCTGTCCATTCAGTGATATCATTAACACTGTGTGTGTATGTGTGGGTGTATGGCACACAGCATGACATCATAAAAATGACGCACAATCAAAATGACGCACAATATTTGTACACAACTTCGTAATAGCTATGCTTTGTTAGTCGACATTCTGAGTTTCTTGAGAATGACTTTAAAGTCGAAAATTTGACCCCTCACAAGGTTGTGTTACAGTAAGAACTGATTTATAATGATTTAGAAACTTAGGGGATTTATGTGGACTTTAACACCGTCCGCAAACAGATCGTAGTTAGCTTTTACATACATTTCGCATAGAGAGAAGAACACTACCGATATATAGATCGATAGATACATATATAAAAGAGCAGTGAACCAGGAACGGGACCCTGAGGTACTCCATACTTTGTAGAGTTAAGTGTAGGTATAGTTGAGTTAAACAGAACAAGCTGTTGTCTTTTTGGTAAGATAGGAATTAATTTTGGTGAGATAGGGATTAATTAATAAGTTGTTTCTTTGTACTTGTTGATAGGCTTAATAATATAATAATTTAATGTTTATTTGTATAGCGCATATTCCCTAAAAAACATGCTCACCAGCGCTTTACATTTCGCAAGGAAAGGCAAAGGTGATAAAAAATGTTCACAATTACATACACAATAAGATAACAACGAACATTAAAGTTACAAGTAAGAAGACACATAAGAAACCAAGGACTATTAAATTTAAACACTGACTTATGTAATGAAGAAAGACTTAACAGATTTTTCATATGAATAAAGAGGCATACTGTGTTTATATATTGCTGCGTGTGTGTGCTTGCGTACGTGTGTGTGTACATGTTGTGTGTGCGTGCGTGTGCGTTGCTGTGCGCGTGTGTTTGTAAGAATGTGTGTGTGTGTGTGTGTGTGTGTGTGAGAGAGAGAGAGAGAGAGAGTGTGTGTGTGTGTGTGTGTGTGCGTGTGCTATGTTTGCATGCGTGTGTGTGTGTTTATGCATGCAATAGTTGTACATAAAATTATAATCAATATTTTGAATGAAGATAAAAACAGAAAAATTCTAATCCATATACAGGAAAAACATTACAACTTCAGTATTACAGCATTAATACCTTGACAATCAAAATTTCTCACAAATTATGAACTATTCGCATATCATACATCACAATTTACATACAAACAAAGATATAATTATATATGGCTAGTAGTTCATGGTCAGTTACATCAAAAGCTTTTTTTCTGTGAATCAATAAACAGAACACCACAAAATTCCTTTTTGTGTGTGTTATGAAGTCACTGGCCAACAAGGCCTGCTAGCTAGCACTGTTTGACACGAGTGTTGTTTTCTAAATCCACACGGTTTACAATGAAGGTGAATAGTTTCGGTCATATGTACAGTGATGATTCTCATGTAATGCATTTTCCAACTGATTTTGAGAGAACGGTAACTAAAACTGAAATTGATAAAGCTATTTCAGGGATCTGAGTTATTTCCTAACTTAAGTGCATTCGAATTGCTTTAGTTGTATAAAACAACTGGGAAAGTGACAGTTTTCACTGCACAAATTATGTCTGTCTGTCTGTCTGTCTGTCTGTCTGTCTGTCTGCCCGTCTGTCTGTCTGTCTGTCTGTCTCTCTCTCTGTCTGTCTGTCTCTGTCTCCCCTCTCCGTCTATGTAACATACTATGGTACTTTTCTGATTCAGTCATGAATCTTGACGTTGTTCTTGATCCTCGACTTTCTCATCTCATCACCCAGAAATGTGTGTGTGTGTGTGTGTGTGTGTGTGTGTGTGTGTGTGTTGTTGTGTGTGTGTGTGTGTGTGTGTGTGCGTGTGTGTGTGTGTGTGCGCGCGCGCGCGTGTGCGTGCGTGTGTGTGTGTGTGCATGCGCGCGCGCGCGACCTCGCGAGCGCGTGTGTGCGTGCGCATTATGTGTGTGATTTCGTGTGTGTGTGTGTGTGTGTTTATTTTTTCATATACAGTGTGTGACCGCGCACGTGTGTGAACTCGACGATTCAAAAACTCACTTACAAGCCATAGGAAGACAAGACAAAAAACTGGTTCTAAGAAGTGGACAAACAAGATCAACAGTTCATCATCTGACATGACTTGACAAAACATCAACAGTTTATGATTTTATTAGACAAAAGCATCAACAGTTCATGATTTTATTAGACAAACATCAACAGTTCATGATTTTATTAGACAAAACATCAACAGTTCATGATTTTATTAGACAAAACATCAACAGTTCATGATTTTATTAGACAAAACATCAACAGTTCATGATTTTACAAGACAAAACATCAACAGTTCATGATTTACAAGACAAAATATCAACAGTTCATGATTTTACAAGACAAAACATCAACAGTTCATGATTTTACAAGACAAAACATCAACAGTTCATGATTTTACAAGACAAAACATCAACAGTTCATGATTTTATTAGACAAAACATCAACAGTTCATGATTTTACAAGACAAAACATCAACAGTTCATGATTTTATTAGACAAAACATCAACAGTTCATGATTTTACAAGACAAAACATCAACAGTTCATGATTTTACAAGACAAAACATCAACAGTTCATGATTTTACAAGACAAAACATCAACAGTTCATGATTTTACAAGACAAAATATCAACAGTTCATGATTTTACAAGACAAAACATCAACAGTTCATGATTTTACAAGACAAAACATCAACAGTTCATGATTTTACAAGACAAAACATCAACAGTTCATGATTTTATTAGACAAAACATCAACAGTTCATGATTTTATTAGACAAAACATCAACAGTTCATGATTTTACAAGACAAAACATCAACAGTTCATGATTTTATTAGACAAAATATCAACAGTTCATGATTTTACAAGACAAAACATCAACAGTTCATGATTTTACAAGACAAAACATCAACAGTTCATGATTTTATTAGACAAAACATCAACAGTTCATGATTTTACAAGACAAAACATCAACAGTTCATTATTTTACAAGACAAAACATCAACAGTTCATGATCTTACAAGACAAAACATCAACAGTTCATGATCTTACAAGACAAAACATCAACAGTTCATGATTTTACAAGACACAACATCAACAGTTCATGATCTTACAAGACAAACATCAACAGTTCTGATCTTACAAGACAAACATCAACAGTTCATGATCTTTACAAGACAAAACTCAACAGTTCATGATCTTACAAGACAAAACATCAACAGTTCATGATTTTACAAGACAAAACATCAACAGTTCATGATCTTACAAGACAAAACATCAACAGTTCATGATCTTACAAGACAAAACATCAACAGTTCATGATTTTACAAGACAAAACATCAACAGTTCATGATCTTACAAGACAAAACATCAACAGTTCATGATCTTACAAGACAAAACATCAACAGTTCATGATCTTACAAGACAAAACATCAACAGTTCATGATCTTACAAGACAAAACATCAACAGTTCATGATCTTACAAGACAAAACATCAACAGTTCATGATCTTCAAGACAAAACATCAACAGTTCATGATCTTACAAGACAAAACATCAATCAGATTTCAGACTCACTTATTACAAGACAAAACATCAACAGTTCATGATCTTACAAGACAAAACATCAACAGTTCATGATCTTACAAGACAAAACATCAACAGTTCATGATCTTACAAGACAACATCGACAGTTCATGATCTCACAAGACACAACATCAACAGTTCATGATCTTACAAGACACAACATCAACAGTTCAAGATCTTACAAGACACAACATCAACAGTTCATGATTTTACAAGACAAACATCAACTGTCCATGATTTCACTTACCGCAACAATCAACAGTTCATTATTTTCCAAAGCTGACAAAATTTAAGTTCATTATTTTACATATCGCAGAATCTCATTATTTTACATATTGCAGAATCTCATTATTTTACATATCGCAGAATCTCATTATCTTACATTTACATATCGCAGAATCCCATTATTTTACGTATCGCGGAATCCCACTGATTTACATATAGCAGAATCTCATTATTTTACATATAGCAGAATCTCATTATTTTACATATAGCAGAATCTCATTATTTTACATATCGCAGAATCTCATTATTTTACATAACGCAGAATCAACAGTTTAAGATTTCACAAGACCAAAAAAGTTCTTGATGTCACATATCACAAGAGAAAAGCTCACCAGTTCATGTCTTAAAAAAAAAAAAAAGAAGACAAAAACACACCAAAACAACAACAACAACAACAACAGCAACAACAACAACAACAACCACATTTCGTGATTTCACAAAACAACAACAAAATAATTCAACAATTCATGATTTCACAAAACGAAAAGAATCAACATTTCAAGGTTTCACGTGTCGCTCCCTTCCCCCCCGACCCCCCCCCCCCCCAATAAATAAATAAATAAATAGATAAACAAAATAAAATCAATAGTTAGCGACTCGGATCAGGTTCATTTTAGCTATCACCAGGAGGGAACGCAAAAGCAAGAATAACAAAGAATTTCCTGCTCAACGTAGTTTAACGTTATGATCAGTCTCAAGTCTCAATTTCCTGATTTTCACAACACAGATGATCGATGACGACGCCATTGCCGACATCAGTTTTCAATTATCGTTCAGACAGACACTTCAGACTTCATACAGGCCACAGTCCTTTAGAAAGGGCAGGGAGGGCAGGAGGAAGGAGGGGGGGGGGAGGAAAGGGGGCGCGGGGTTGCATATAACAAACGAAACCTCAGATATATAGATACAGGTACCCCCATAACCCTGGGGTCGTAAGGGGAGTGAGGTGGTAGAGACTTCAACTTTGATTTTTCTGGGACAGCATCACGAGGATGGTGCCCATTTCTTCTCTCCCTCGATCCATATTCATGTTCATGTTCATATTCATTTTCTTTTTTTTTTTTTTTTTTTTTTTTTTTTTGGCACGGTGGACAAAACCACGTAACACTCGGGCTGCTCTTCCTTTTGAGAGCTCGTCGCCGCATTACAGCGCCACCTTTTTAGTTTGACCAAGACTTCAAAAACTTTACAGATAAACATGAACTACGTAATAAGATTTCTAATTTTAAATGCTTTGTATAAATGCGAAAACGAAGCTGAGAGAAGCAATGGACTTCATTAAAGCCACAGCCCTTTAGAAAGGGCGGGGGTGGTGGGTAGGGTGGGTTGCTCAACTCAAACAACCTCACACATATTCATGAAATAAACAAGGGGTATCACCTTAGCTACCAAATCTACTTCTTGTTTTTTAAATGCTTTGTACAAATGCAAAACAACTGAGAGAAGAGAATGGATTTCGCAACGGCCACAGCCCTTTAGAAAGGGCGGGGAGAGGGGGGGGGGGGGGAGGTTGTCGATGAGTGGGTTGCACATGGCAATCTACAATCATATAAACATGAACTACCTAGCTACAATACTTCTGTTTCTAATACTTTGTACAAATGCAAAACAACCTGAGAGAAGAGAATGGATTTCGCAACGGCCACAGCCCTTTCGAAAGGGCGGGGAGAGGGGGGGGGGGAGTTGTCGATGAGTGGATTGCACAAGGCAATCTCACAATCATATAAACATGGAACTACCTAGCTACAATATTTCTGTTTTTAAATGCTTTGTACAAAATCCATAACAGACTGGGAGACAGAACACGCAATACAATCTATTCACATTCAGGCCTCCAGTGAGGGGGGGGGGGGGGGGAGGGAGGGTTGCACATAACAACCTCACTATCATATAAACATGAACTACGTAGCAACAATATTTCTGTTTTTAAATGCTTTGTACAAAATCCATAACAGACTGAGAGACAAAACACGTAATACAATCTGTTCACATTCACGCCTCGATTGGGCGTGGGGGTGGGGTGGGGGGGGATGGGGGGAGAGCAGGAAGGTTGCACATAACAATAAGGATTGCACATAACAACCTCAAATCATATAAACATGTACTACCTAGCTACAATATTTCTGTTTTCAAATCGCTTTGTACAAATGTATAACAATCTGAGAGACGGAAAACGGACTATTTATTCACATTCAGGTCTCCATTATTTGTAAACGAGAAAAATGGTGAGTAAGAGAGACAAAATTGTAGAATAGATTAAAATGTATAACAAGTCATTCATTAACAGTAAGTGACTCGTTATAGATGAATGTTGTTTTGTTGTGTTTTTTCAAAAACAGCCTACCTTCAATAACGTATGAACGAAAAGCTTAATACACTGTCTTCATCTTCTACAATCTGACTACTTTCTCACATACTACACACATTCAACGTGAGCAAACTTGTGTGTGTATGTTTATGTGTTGTGTGTGTGTGTGTGTTGTGTGTGCGCGCGCGCGCGTGTGTGTCTGTTTGCGTGTGTGTGTGTTTATGTATGTGAAATAGAGAGAGAGAGAGAGAGAGAGAGAGAGACAGCAGACAGACTGACAGACAAAAAGACAGAGAGAGAGAGACAGAACAGAGACAGAGAGAGAAGAGACACGAGAGAGAGACAGACAGACAGAAGACAGACAGATAGACAGAGAGAGAGAGAGACGAGAGAGAGAGAGAGAGAGAGAGGAGTAATGTCAAAATAGAGAGAAATAAAATTTCATTTCAAGAGAGAGAGACAGACAGAACACAGACAGAGACACACAGACAGACAGAGACAGACAGACAGTCAGAGACGGAGAGGCAGAGAGAAAAATCAATGCAATGTAAGAAATAGTCAGACAGTGGAACAAGGAGAACAGAGATCCAACAATGCTAATCTCTTTGTCAACGTAAGTCTACGTGCACTGGTGTATGAGGGGAACCTTGTTTACAGTCTTCATCCTTTGTGTTAGAGAGCTACTTTCACACCACACCAACACAACACACACACACACACACACACACACACACACACACACACACACACACCTGTTATGATACAAACGTGAGCAAACAGCAGACTGAGAGAGAGAGAGAGAGAAGATAGAGCAAAAGAGAGAGAGAGAGAGAGAGAGAGAGTATAATGTCAAAATAGAGAGAGAAATAAAATTTCATTTCGAGAGAGAGAGAGAGAGAGAGAGAGAAGAGAGAGACAGAGAGACAGAGAAAGAGAGTGAGACAGAGACAAAGAGAGAATGAAATAGTTTCATTTAAAAATAAAGTTTCTAGTTGTATTCCGTTTTCTAAAGGTATGGATATTGGTATACAGGTCAACCAGCAGGTCTGCCATTTCTAGTCTATTTGCTATAAAATAACAGAAAATTGGATATTGCAAAAGAATGAAAAACTGATTAAAATCAACCAAAGTGAGAGAGACAGAGAGAGAGAGGGGGAGAGAGAGAGAGAGAGAGAGAGAGAGAGAGAGAGAGAGAGAGAGAGAGAGAGAGAGAGAGAAGAGAAAGCACGATAACCATCACCACTCAAAACATGTCGCCCAAATCAGGACTCGAACCTACTACCCTGAAATCAAAAGAGTCCCATGCCTATCCAGTGATCCCACAGAAAACAACAACAACAACAACAACAGCAGCAACAACGACGACGACGACAACAAAAACAACAACGACAACAACAACAACGACAACAACAACGACAACAACAACAACAACGACGAAGACAACAACAACAACGACAACAACGACGACAACAACAACGACAACGACAACAACAAGAACAGCAACAACACCACCACCACACCACCACCACCACCAACAACAACAACCAACCAAACAAAGAAGCTAAAAACCACTACAAAGACACCACCAGAACCACGGTCGAACTCACAGTCGTGTGTTCGATTTTGTCTGGCAGCTAACAAAAGTCAACCAGATTGATCCGTGAGACGAACAGAGAGCACGCCCTCCCTCCTAAGATGCATGGAAGCCAAGGAGCCAAAGAAGTAAGGACAGAAGAGTACGTAAAGGTTACGCCCTGTGAACCCGAGATCGTAGGGAGAGAAGACGGGTTGAGACTTCAATTTGATGTCGAGACTTCAATTTCAATTTTGTTTTGTTTTTCCTTTGATTCTACGGGGGTCAGCCTTTTGTAGTTTCTCCCTGATATTGCTATTTTCATTATCATTGTGATTAAAAACATTTATCTATCTGTCTGTCCGTCTGTCTGTCTGTCTATCTATCTATCTGTCTGTCTATCCATCTATCGATCTATCTATCTGTCCGTCTGTCTGTCTGTCTACCTACCTACCTACCTACCTACCTATCTATCTATGTATCTATGTATGTTATGTATGTATGTATGTATGTATGTGTATGTATGTATCTATCTATCTATCTATCTATCTATCTATCTGTCTGTCTGTCTATCTATCGATTATCTATCTGCCCGTCTGTCTACCTACCTACCTACCTACCTATCTATCTATCTATGTATCTACCTATCTATCTAGCTATCTAGCTATCTGTCTGTCTGTCTGTCTATCTATCTATCTGTCTATCTATCTGTCTGTCTATCTATCTATCTGTCTATCTATCTATCTGTCTATCTATCTATCTATCTGTCTATCTATCTATCTATCTATCTGTCTATCTATCTATCTATCTATCTACTATCTATCTATCTATGATTCTACGTCAGCTTTTTGTAGTTTCTCCCTGATATTGCTATTTTCATTATTATTGTGATTAAAAACATTTATCTATCTGTCTGTCTGTCTGTCTCTGTCTATCTATCTATCTGTCCGTCTATCTCTCTCTCTCTCTATCTATCTATCTATCTATCTATCTATCTATCTATCTATCTGTCTGTCTATCTATCTATCTGTCTTCATCTATCTATCTATCTATCTATCTATCTATCAATCAACCTATCTATGTCTGCATGTCTGTCTATATATCTGTCTGTCTGTCTGTCTATTTATCTATAGTTTATTGCTATTATTATTATCGTTGTTGTCGTTTGTTGTTGTTGTTGCTAGTATTGTTGTTGTTGTTGTTATTGTTAGGGTTCAACACGTATTTTGCTTTTCATGTGTCTGCCTTTCCAGCGCACAGACTTTTCCACAGGCTCAACTCAACGAGTCGGCCACATCATGGATGGCTCATTGGGTGGAGCGCATATGGAATTGTCCGAGTGTGATGGTTCCTGTTTGTATAACAAACTTAACTCTAAACTTGATGATTCCAGTCAGATCAATTTCTCTCAGAACTTTCTGTAAACTCGATGATCCCAATCAGTTGTATATCTTTTAAGAAGGTTTTTCTAAACTTGATGATGGCAACCAGATCAATATCTCTGAGAACATTCTCTAAACAATATCTTAATGATTCAAATCAAGTCACTATCTCTGAACACATTCTCTAAACTTGATTATCCCAATTAGGTGAATATCTCTGACAACATTCTCTAAACTCGATGATTCCATTCAGGTCAATGTCTCTGAGAAACATTCTCTAAATTTAATAATTCCAATCAGGTAAATATCTCTGAGAACATTCTCTAAACTTCATGATTCCAAAACAAGTGTGACTGCCCACGTTCAAGCAGACAGGAACAAGAAAAACACAAAAATAGAATCAGAACGCGTATTTAATACAACAAGACAAGACAGACGCAAATGTTCGGCCAACTGGCCTTTGTCAAGCGTAAGATTACAAACAAACACCAGATACAAAAACTATATGAAAAAGACTGAAACTTCCCTGTTGCTTCGTCCAGTTGGAGAAAAGCCTTTCACATTCTCAACGAATGAAGCTCAGTTAGAGCCAGTTGGATTAATCTAAAAAATACACCAAGTTATGTGCCAAATTGATCAAACTGAGCTATACCTCATTGATCTAAAAATGTATGTACGTATACACACACACATGCATGCATAAACTTACTTACACACACACACACACACACACACACACAAACACACACACACACACACACACACACACACACACACACACACACACACACACACACACACACACACACACACATACACACACACGTTTACGCTTGACAAAGACCAGTTGGCAGAAAATTTTGCACCTGTCTGGTCTGGTTGTATCAAATACGCGTTCTGATTCTATTTTCGTGTTTTTCTGGTTCCTGTTTGCTTGAATGCGGGCAGTCGGAATTGTTTTGGATATCTGACTAATTTTCATTCTATGATCAGACAGCACACCTCCCTCCCTCCCTTCCTGCCTCCCCACAGGTCTCTAGTGTCCAACTAGTCTCCATTCTTTAACTACACAGAAGAACTCCCTCCCTCCCTCCCTCCCTCCCTCCTTCCCTTCATCCCTACGAGTCTCTTCTTCTAACTAGTCTCCATTACATGACCAGACGGGATACCTCCCTCCCTCCCCTCAGGTCTCATATCAAGTGATGTAAAGTCCACCAGTTTGATTCATGTTATGACGAAGGGACATAACGCCCTATACTAACAAGCACAGATTACAAAAACGTCGAGTGTTTGTAAGAACGGTCTGCAGGAATGCTGATTAATGGATATCAGATCTTGGTGATGATCTAGACAGTGGCCTAAAACGAGCTGATCGATCTCACTGACTGATGCCTCGTTGATCTAGACAGAGAGAGAGAGAGAGAGAGAGAGAGAGAGAGAGAGAGAGAGAGAGAGAGAGACAGACCGACAGACAGACAGAGAAGAGAAGAGAAGACAGAGAGAGAGAGAGAGAAAGACAGAGAGAGAGAAAGAAAGACAGAGAGACAAACAGACAGACAGAGAGAGACAGAGAGAGAGAGAGAAAGACAGACAGACAGAGAAGAGAAGACAGAGAGAAAGACAGACAGACAGAGAAAGAAAGACAGACAGAGAAGAGAAGAGAGAGAGAGAGAGAGACAGACAGACAGACAGAGAGACAGACAGAGGGATAGACAGAGAGAGAGAAAGACAGACAGACAGACAGAGACACACAGAGAGACAGCGACAGAGAGACAGAGGGATAGACAGAGAGAGAAAAAGAAAGACAGACAGGCAGAGACAGACAGAGAGAGACAGACAGACAGACAGACAGAGACAGAGAGAGACAGAGACAGGGAGATAGACACAGTGAGAGAGAGAAAGAGAGACAGACAGAGAGAGAGAGAGACAGAGAGACAGAGAGAGACAGACAGAGACAGAGCACAAAGACCAACTTTTCCTTTCAGTGGCATAAGTAGATTAACGCCATTATACATCCAGCCCACGGTTGAAAGAGGATCTAGACTATTACTTTAGTAAACTCTATACCGCTCAGACATAGAGGAGGAAGATGACGGATGAACAGAAAGACGGGAGACTGACAGCTACTAGGATCACTAACTCACGCCACGCCGTCAATTTTTGCCCGACATGAAAGAAAGTCAACCAGTCTGATCCATTCGACGAAACGGAGGACGCCCTGCTACTGGTACCAGAAAGCATTTATCATAAGACTTTTTGTTGTCTTTGAGGACATTCCTTAGGTGTCCAAGTAAACTTGGTGCCTATGAAAACATTACAGACACCCAGGGAAGACTTTCGGTGTCTGTGAGGACATTCTCTAGGTATCCAGGTAAGACTTTCAAGAGTCTGTGAGGACATTCTCTAGGTATCCAGATAAGACTTTCAGTGTCTGTGAGGACATTCTCTAGGTATCCAGGTAAGACTTTCAGTGTCTGTGAGGACATTCTCTAGGTATCCAGGTAAGACTTTCAAGAGTCTGTGAGGACATTCTCTAGGTATCCAGATAAGACTTTCAGTGTCTGTGAGGACATTCTCTAGGTATCCAGGTAAGACTTTCAGTGTCTGTGAGGACATTCTCTAGGTATCCAGATAAGACTTTCAAGAGTCTGTGAGGACATTCTCTAGGTATCCAGGTAAGACTTTCAGTGTCTGTGAGGACATTCTTTAGGAATCCAGGTAAGACTTTCAGTGTCTGTGAGGACATTCTCTAGGTATCCAGATAAGACTTTCAAGAGTCTGTGAGGACATTCTCTACGTATCCAGGTAAAACATGGTGCCTATGAAAACATTCTTAAACACCCAGGTAAAACTTTTTTGAGTGCCTTTGAGGACATTCTTTACGTTTCCACGTAAAACTTGGAGCCCATGAAAACATATTTAGACACCCAGGTAAGACTTTTGCTTTCTCTGATGACATTCTCTAGGTATCCACGTAAGACTTTTGGTGTCTGTGAGGACATTCTTTACGTATCCATGTCAAGATGTTTGGTGTCTGTGAGGACATTCTCTAGTTATCCAGGTAAGATTTTTTGTGTCTTTTGAAAAATTCTCTAGGTATCCATGTAAGACGTTTGGTGTCTGTGAAGACATTCTTTAGGTATCCAGATGAAACCTGGTGCCTATGAAAACACTCTTAGACACCCAGACAAGACTTTTTTTGTCTTTGAGGACATTCTTAAAGAATCCACGTAAGACTTTTTTGTCTTTGAGGACATTCTTTAGGTATCCAGGCAAGACTTGATGTTTTTCAGGACATTCTTTAGGCATCCAGGTAAGACTTTTGACTTTCGGTGTCTTTGATGACATTCTTTAAGTATCCAGTAAGAGTTTTGATGTATTTGAGAATGTTCTCAGGTATTCAGATAATACTTTCGATGTTTTCAGGACATTCTTAAGGAATCAAGGTAAAACGTTTTGGTGTCTTTGATGACCTTCTTTAGGTATCCAGGTAAGACTTTTGATGTGTTTCAGGACATTCTTTAGGTATACAGGTAAGACTTTTGATGTGTTTCAGGACATTCTTTAGGTATCCAGGTAAGACCTTTGATGTGTTTCAGGACATTCTTTAGGTATCCAGGTAAGGCCTTTGATGTATTTGAGGACATTCTTTAGGTATCCAGGTAAGACCTTTGGTGTATTTGAGGACATTCTTTAGGTATCCAGGTAAGACTTTGATGTATTTGAGGACATTCTTTAGAGATCCAGGTAAGACCTTTGATGTGTTTCAGGACATTCTTTAGGAATTCCGGTAAGATTTTGGTGTCTTTGAGGACAATCTCTAGGTATCCATGTAAGAGTTTTGGTGTCTTTGAGGATATTCTTTAGATAACAAGGCAAGACTTTTGGTGTATTTGAGGGCATTCTTAAGGTATCTGGGTAAAACGTATGCCTCTGAAAATATTCTTAAACACACAGGAAAAACTTTTTTTTTAATTTTTAAGGACATTCTTAGGTATCCAGATAATACTTTTGATGTTTTCAGGACATTCTTTAGGTATCAAGGTAAACCTTTTGATGTCATTGAGAACATTTTTTTTTTCAGGAATCCAGGTAATGTTCTGTTGATCAATCAATAAGCACGCCTTTATAGGGAGAACCAGCCAACTGGCACAAGCTGATTTATCTCAACAGTTGATACCCAGATGATCTAAGAGGGAATAAAAAGAAACAGGCATAAAGACAGAATGAGACAACAAGAACAAGAACATTTTTGTTCTTATTACCCACGGCAGTGGCATATGTAGGTTAATGCTTCTGTATGTCCATCCCTCACCTATTCACACTAACAGAGAGCCTACCTACACTAATACAAATATATGATACTCCGGCAGACAGAGACTGGGAGGGGAAGGGGGGAAGGAGACAGACAGACAGACAGAAAGACGGGGGACGGACAGACAGACTAAGAGATAGCTATCAGGATCACTAAGAAGCACGACCCCGAATAAGTCACGCGACGTGTTCGATTTTGTCTCACATCAAGCACAAGCCAACCAGTTGAATCCATTCTATGAAGAGAGAGAGAGAGAGAGAGAGAGAGAGAGAGAGAGAGAAAGAGAAGAGAGGAGAGCAGACAGAGAGAGAATGAGAGAGACAGACAGACAGACAGACAGAGACAGACAGAGAGACAGGCAGAAAGAGACAGAGACAGACAGACACAGACAGAGAGACAGAGAAAGAGAGACAGACAGACAGAGAGACAGAAAGACAGACAAAGAGAGAGACAGACAGACAGACAGAGAGACAGACAGAAAGACAGACAGAGAGCAGACAGAGAAAGACAGACAGACACAGACAGAGAGAAAGAGATAGACAGACAGACACAGACAGAGAAAGAGAGACAGAGAAAGAGAGACAGAGAGAGAGAGAGAGACAGAGACAGAGAAAGACAGAGAGAGAGAGAGAGAGAGAGAGAGAGAGAGAGAGAGAGAGAGAGAGAGAGGACACCCCACTAGCAAAGAGAGAGTGTCTAGAGAACGCCATGCTAGCAATACTGATTATAAAGAAGAAGAAAAAAAACTTCAGTGTCTTTGAGGACATTCTGCAGGCTGATGAATCGATACCAGCAGATCCCGGTGATGACCTAGACATCTGGTGACATGTTCGATCTTATTGACCGCTGAGCCCGCCCATAATCTAAGGGTCTAAGGGGGAAAAAGAACGAGATCAGTTCCATCAAGAATAGAACCATCACCAATGGCAATACTCTGTCTGTCTGTCTGTCTGTCTCTCTCTCTCTCCCTGCCCCCCCCCACCCCCCATCACCAATAGCAATGTTCTCTCTCCTCTCTTCCCCTACATACAGTTTCTCTCTCTCTCCTTTCTCCCATCACCAATAGCAATGTTCTCTCTCTCTCTCCTTTCTCCCCCATCACCAATAGCAATGTTCTCTCTCTCTCTTTCTCCCCCATCACCAATAGCAATGTTCTCTCTCTCTCTCTTTCTTTCTTT
>JAPXFY010000033.1:32975266-32980266 GCA_030674185.1 Monoplex corrugatus
GATGGTGTGGGGATTTCCCTTTCCCCGGAAAGAGAGAGGGGGGGGGGGGGAGAGAACACACACACAGACACAGACACAGACATAGAAAACAGGCAGAGATAGATAGAGAGGAGAGAGACGAGCAGAGAGAGAAGAGAGAGAAGAGAAGAGAGAGAGAGAGAGACAGGAGAGAGAAGAGAGAGAGACGAGAGGAGAGAGAGACAGGAGAGAAGAGAGGAGAGGAGGAGACGAGCGAAAGAGAAAGAGAGAGAGAGAGAGAGAGAAGAAGAGAAGAGAGAGAGAGAAGACGAGGAACGAGAGAGAGGAGAAGAGAGAGAGAGAGAGAGAGAGAGAGGAGAAGATGAGGAGAGAGAGAAGAGAGAGAGAGGGGAAGAGAGAAGAGAGCGAAGAGAGAGAGAGATGAGCGAACGAGAGAAAGAGAGAGAAGAGAGAGAGAGAGAAGATCGAGCGAACGAGAGAAAGAGAGAGAGAGAGAGAAAAGAGAGAGAGAGAGAAGATCGAGCGAACGAGAGAAGAGAGAGAGAGAGAAAGAGAGAGAGAGAGAGAAGATCGAACGAACGAGAAAAGAGAGAGGAGAAGATCGAGCGAACGAGAGAAAGAAAGAGAAAGAGAGAGAGAAGATCGAGCGAACGAGAGAAAGAGAGAGAGAGAGAGAGAGAGAGAGAGAGAGAGAGAGAGAGAGAGAGAAGATCGAGCGAACGAGAAAAAGAGAGAGAGAGATCAGTGCTTAATCAGTCCTCGTCCACATCTACAGAGTTGACATAAGTCGAAAAAAACAAAGTGGCTGAATACAAATACACCATACAACATAATTATAACACAAGAGAGAAAGAAACAAAAACAGAGAAGAAGAAGAGGAAGGAGGGAAAGAAAAACACAAATGGTGCATAGTCCGTCAGACTCCAAGGGTTCAATGAGTGCATTCTGAATCGAAGAAAATCGAAACTGTAAAGAGAACTCGGAGGGAAGAAGACTGGAGGCGAACATCTTTCCCTCTCTCTCTGTTTATCTGTCTCTCTCTGTTCTGTCTCTCTCTCTGTCTGTTTGTTCTGTCTGTCTTCTCTCTCTCTTGTCATCTGTCTGTCTGTCTCTGTTGTCTCTTCTGTCTTCTGTCTCTGTCTCTCTCTCTCTGTTGTCTCTGTCTGTCTGTTTCTGTCTGTCTGTCTGTCTCTGTTTGTCTCTGTCTGTCTGTCTGTCTGTCTGTTCTGTCTCTGTCTGTCTCTCTCTCTCTGCTGTCTGCTATCTGTTTCTGTCTGGCTTTATATTATATGTTCTGTCATTTTTATATATATATATATATTGTGTGTGTGTGTGTGTTTCTATACATGATATATATTCTATTTATATGTATATTTACTTATGTCTAGTACTTCACTCCGCCACACACTGCACTATCGCACACACACACACACACACACTAACAAATATATATATATATATGTATGTGTGTGTGTTGTGTGCGCGCGGCTTGTACACGTATGTGCGTATGTGTGTGACATAGTATAATACAAATATATAAAATTACAAAGTTAAAGAGAGAGAAAGACTATAATATGATAATCTTATATTTGCATTACTCTTTGTCAACATTGTTATGTGTGTAATGGAGTTTGTATAAGAGGGATTCATCGCACTCTGAAATCCCATATGAGCTTCACCCAAATCTGCCAGCAATTATCTGGCAGACTCCTGAGGATGTACAAACTGTATACACTGGCAAAGTCTTGAAATGGGGAGGTGGGAGGAGGGCCCTATGAAAACCTAAGCTGACACCACCACAATGATGGAAGCATTTAAGATGGGCAGCGAACAGACCAGGGTTTTACTGTAGAGGGCTGGGACTGAATTCAAGATATATCGATCTAAAGTCTTATCTCTTGTGTGTGAGATATCTGCTGGTGCTGTCTTCGTATTGTGATTAGATTGACATTAGTTCTAATACTGAATGAAAACGCACAGACACACACCGCGCGCGCGGCCACACACACACCCACACACCGCGCCGCACACACACACACACAATATATGATTTGTGTTATATATATATATATGTGTGTGTGTGTGTGTTATATATATATATATATATATATATATATATATATATATATATATATAATACACACCGACAGACAGATAGACAACAGACGACACAGCACACACACACACACACACACACACACACACTACACGCACGCACGCCGCGCAAGTGCTTTTCTCTTTTATTGAAAATATTCTTTCTCACTCTCTCTGTGTCTCTTGTGTTCTGTCTCTCTCCTTTCTCCTACTCACTCACTCATTCTCTTCTCACTCATCACTCTCTCTCTCTCTCTATCTTCTTCTATTCTATCTATCTCTCTATCTCTCTATCTATCTATCTAATCTATCTATCTACCTATCCATCCATCCATCTATCTATCTATCTATCTATCTATAGATCTATCTATCTATCTAAGTGCTTTTCTCGTTATATTTGAAAATATAAGATTCTCTTTCCCTGTCTCTCCTTCTCTTCCCCCCCTCTCTCTCTCCTCCCTTCTCTTCCTCCCCCTCTCACTCTCTCTCTCTCTCCCCCCCTCTCTTCCTTTATCTCTGTAAGCTCTAATCCAGAAGTGCACTAGTCAGGCGGAATGCTCCATCCACCATCGATCTATGTTAATTTAACACGCGCAGCAAGAACCTGATTTGACTCTCGAGGAGCCAAATGAGGATGTGTCCCTTTTCTGTGGCTTGATCAATCAGTCCATCAATTAAGTCTCCATCCCCTTGCTTTTCTGTTCTTTTTCCCAGGACCACCCACCCCTTCTCTCTCCCATCTCTCTTTCTCACTTTCTCTCTCTTTTTTCCCCTCTCTCTCTCACACACACATATACTCTCTCTCTCTCTCTCTCACACGTTCTCTCTCTCACTCCTCACTTTCTCTCTATTCTCTCTCTCTTTTCTCTCTCTCTCACTCTCTATCTTCACATCTTCACTCACTCACTCTATCTCTCTCTCTCACTCTCCCGCTCTCTCTCTCTCTTTTCTCTTTTTCTTTCTGTCCTCTCTCTTCTCTCTCTCTCTCACTCTCTCTCTCTCTCTCTACTCTCTCTCTCTCTCACCTCTCTCCACTCTCTACACCCCTACCTCTCTCTCTCTACTCTCACTCTCTCTCTCCCTCACTTCTCATTTCACGTCACACACACTCTCTCTCTCTCCTCTCCCTCTCTCTCCCTCACTCTCATACACACACTCTCCTCACTCTCACTCATTCTCTCTCACCTCTCTCTCTCTCTCACCTCTCCTCTTTCATTCTCCCAAGCCCACCTCACTTTCCCTCTCTCACTCTTTCTCTCTATCTATCTCTCACTCACTCAGTCTCTTTCTCACTCACTCTCTCTCACTCACGCACGCTCTCTCACTCTCTATCTTCCCTCCAGACCCACCCACCCCTCTCTCTCTCTCTCTCTTTCTCTCCCTCTCTACCACAAAGGATTTTAATGTGAAAACTGGGACTGGTCAGTTTTGGAGCAGTGTATAGCCAACAATACCACGCCACTTTTCTAGTCCTACATTTTTAGGTACAATGATTGTGGTTATTTTTGTTAGCTTTTTCGTTTGATTTTCGTACTCGTCTTAATTAATGAAGTTGGTATTTTTCCTATAAAATGTACATAGAAATTAAGAAGAGAGGGGGACATAGAAAGAGAGAAGAAGAAAGAGAGAGAGAGAGAGAGAGAGAGAGAGACAAAGAGAGAGAGAGAGAGAGACAGAGAGAGTAAGGGAGAAAACGAGAGGGAGAAAGAGAGAGAGCTTCACAAAATCTTCAAAAAAACTTTATTATTCAAGGATAGTAGCATTAGGTCTCACAGGACCTGTCTTACAGCTAGTCCCCGTTATTGTACACATAAGAGTATAACCCTATCCAAAACAAAAAAACAAACAAAAAAAGAGAGAGAGAGAGAGAAAAGTTTAAAAGCAACAGGGTGAGGAGGGGGGGGGGGGCACATTAACGCTAATGCTTTGATGAAGACAGATGTATCATAATGACATACCACAACACACACACACACACACACACACACACACACACACACATACATACACACACACACACACACACACATACACACACACAGACACACACACACACACAGACAGACAGACACACACACACACAACACAACAACACACACACACACACAACACACAACATATATATATAATCAACACACACACACACACAACAAACAAACACAATGTCAAAAAAGGCTACAGCAAAAACATCGATCTCTATTGGAATTGATCAGGAACACCACAAAAGCATGAGAGACACAGGCAGGCACAGATAAACAGAAAATTTTATGAAGAACTTAAGAGAATTGGGGAGAGAGAGAGAGAGAGAGAGAGAGAGAGAGAGAGAGAGAGAGAGAGAGAGAGAATGTGTGTGTGTGTGTGGTGTGTGTGTGTGTGTTTGAGAGAGAGAGAGAGAGGATGTGTGTGTGCGTGTGTTTGAGAGAGAGAGAGAGAGAGAGAATGTGTGTGTGGTGTGTGTGTGTGTTTGAGAGAGAGAGAGAGAGGGAGAGGATGTGTGTGTGTGTGTTTGAGAGAGAGAGAGAGAGAATGTTGTGTGTGGTGTGTGTGTGTGTTTGAGAGAGAGAGAGAGAGAGAGGAGGTGTGTGTGTGTGTGTGTGGTGTGTGAGTGTGTGTGTGGTTTGAGAGAGAGAGAGAAAGAAGAAAGAAGAGAGAGAGTGAGTGAGTGAGAGAGAGAGAGGGAGAGGGAGAGAGAGAGAGTGTGTGTGTGTGTGTGTGTGTGTGTGTCTGTGAGACAGAGACAGAGAGAGAGAGTGAGGCAGAGAGAAAGAGAGAGAGTGAGAGAGACAGAGAGAAGAGAGAGAGAAGAGTGAGTGAGTCAGAGTGAGAGACAATGTCTGTGTGTACCTGTATTTGTCTCCGTGAGAGAGAGAGAGAAGTGGAGAGAGAGAGAGAGAGAGAGAGAAAAGTGAAAGAGAGAGAGTGAGAGA
>JAPXFY010000033.1:32985266-32987766 GCA_030674185.1 Monoplex corrugatus
GAGAGACAGATAGATAGATAGATAGATGATAGATAGATACTATAATACATAGATAGGTATAACATAGATAGCTTGATGGAGATAGTTCGATAGATAGATATGATGTATAATATAGACAGATAGATAGATAGATAGATAGTATAATAGACAAACGATAGATAGATAGTACATAGTAATAATATATACATAGATAGATAGTAATAATAGAAGATAGATAATGATTGATAAAGAGACAGTAGCAGATAGATAGATAGATAGATGATAGACAGATAGATATATATATAGATAGTATATACGAAATATAGATAGAAATAATGAAGATATAAGATGAATAGTACATGATAGACAGTGATACGATATGATAGATAGTAGATACATAGATAGATACAAGATAGATAGATGTATAGATAGATAGAACATAGATAGAAGATAGATACATAGATAGAAGAAGACAGTACTAGATAGATAGATAGATAGATACTATAGATATGTTACGATAGACAGTAGAAGATAGATAGATACATGATACTAGATAGATAGAAATAGTAGACATGATAGACTGATATGATGAGAGACGGAGATAGATGATGATGTGTAACAGACAGACAGATAGATAGATAGCAGTAGATAGTTTCATAGTGATGATAATGATATAGATAGCTGATTATTAAAGACGTAAAGACAACGTGATAATAGACAGACAATAGATAGCAGACAAACACATAATAAGTAAACAAAAACAAAAAAAGAGAATTGAAAAAAGAAATGGAAGGTTATTCAAGAGGACCCACTGATGAGAAATTTTTGTCTGTAATGGATGAGTAGTTCGTCTATTTTTTTACGAATCAGTTTACAACTGTAACGAACGAAAAGAATCCTCTTCGAAGCATAGCAAATCTTTGTCTCTTAAGTAACGGAATTTCTCCTGACTGCATTCATTTGTTAGTGTTTTGTTGTTGTTTTTTTGTTGTTGTTGTTGTTGTTGTTTTTTCCCCCGAATCTGTTTAAAACCTTAACGAAACGGAAAGTCTTCTCTATTGAGAGGAGTATGCTTTAATCCATGGATTTCTTTTCTTTGCTGAATCGGGTTTGTTTTTTGTTGTTTTTGTTTGGTGTGTGTGTGTGGTGTGTTGTGTGTTGTGTGTGTGTGTGTGTGTGTGTGTGTGTGGAGGAGGGGTAGGTGTGTGTGTGAAGGAGGGGTAGGTGCATGTGTGGTGTGAGAAAGGAAGAGAGAGAGAGAGAGAGAGAGAGGAGGGATTGGTGTGTGTGTGTGTGTGTGTGTGTGTGTTGTGTGTGTGTGTGTGTGTGTTGTGTGTGTGTGTGTGTGTTGTGTTTGGAGGAGGGGTAGGTGTGTGTGTGTATTGTGTGTGTGCGCACGCGTGTATGTATATCTGCGTGTGTTTGTATGTATATGTGTGTGAGAGTGCGTCTGTGTGTGTGTGTGTGTGTGTGTGTGTGTGTGTGTGTGTGTGTGTGTGTGTGTGTGTGCGTCTGTGTGTGTGTGTGTGTGTGTGTGTGTGTTGTGTTGTGTGAGAGAGAGAGAGAGAGAGAGAGAGAGATGTGTGTGTGTGTGTTGTGTGTGTGTGTGTGTTGTGTGTGTTGTGTGTTGTGTGTGTGTGTGGTGTGGTGTGTGTGTGTGTGTGTGTGTGTGTGTGTGTGTGGTGTGGGGTGCGAGCTCACACGCGCGCGCGCACGAGCATGCGTGCGTGTGTTTGTGAGTGTGTGTGTGCTTGTGTTTTACCTTGTGTGTGTGTGAGTGTGGCGTCTATGGCTGTGCCTGTGTCTGTGTCTGTGTGTGTTTCTAAGCAGTTTACATAACTTTCACGAAAAAAAAAAAAAATCTTCTGTCCAAACGGGAGCTAAATCCCTATCCACGGTGACAATGTCCCTGATTTTACTCTGTCTTCCTCATCGTGACCGTTCTTGTGCTTACTGTTGTTGTTGTTGTTGTTGTTGTGTTGTTTACTGCCTTGTTTGTTCCGATGGACTGGAGACATGTGGCCTAGTGGATAAAGCACCCGAGAAACCCAGGTTCGAATCCTGCTCGGAAAAGAATCTCCCCCCCCCCCCCACCCCTTTTCCCTCTCGCTCCACTAGACTAGGAGTTGTGGTCTGGGTGCTAGTCCTTCGGATGAGTTGACAAACCGAGTTTCTTTGAGCATTTTCAGTTTCAGTTTCTCAAGCTGACATCTCCGCGCTCGGAACGAATTCCGTATGCACTAACTTCACAGGTGTCAAGTGTATGGTGATCATGGCACATGTCTTACACCTGCACATAAACCCATGAGCTGGCCAGGTCCTGAGGCCCTACCTAGACTATGTTTTATCTAGTCTATATTTTATACTGGTATTTTATCAGCCTGCCACTGGAATAATCTTGGTTACATGTAAATGGCATGTGTATGTGTGTATCTTACCTTCAAAAAAGGAATATATATATAAAGTAAATAAATGAGTAATTAAAGGTCTGAATCACAACACAACTAGCTATTCTGTATAA
>JAPXFY010000033.1:32992766-32997766 GCA_030674185.1 Monoplex corrugatus
ATTACCTTCCGTGCTTTGTCGTTTTCCCCAGTGCCTGGCTCGCTCATAAAACTCCAAGATCGTAGGACCGTCTGGAAAGATTACTCTAGGTCTTGAAATATGTATAATCAGGAGGAGATTCAGCGAAACTGAACAAACCGTTTTATCTGCAAGAGCATAAAGTTATGGCTAAAATTTCTAGTCTGACATCAAGCTTACAATCTCTCCAAAGTTAAAATTGTTAGAACCTCTGCAAAGTTTCTAAAGTTAAGGTCAGAACCTCTCCAAAGTTAAGGATAGAATCTCTCAAAGGATAACATGTGAATCTCTCCAAAAGTAGAATCTATATATATAGTTTAAGTTAAGCTCTCCACAGTTAGTGATTAGAACTTCTCTAAAGTTAAGATAAGAACCTGCCCAAAGTTAAGATTAGAACTTGCCCAAAGTTAAGATTAGGACCTGCCCAAAGTTAAGATTAGAACTTGCCCAAAGTTAAGATTAGAACTTGCCCAAAGTTAAGATTAGAACCTGCCCAAAATTGAAATTAGAACTTGCCCAAAGTTAAGATTAGAACCTACCCAAAATTAAGATTAAAACCTGCTCAAAGTTAAGATTAAAACTTGCCCAAAGTTCAGATTAGTACCTACCCAAAGTTAAGATTAGAACATGCCCAAAGTTAAGATTAGAGCCTGCCCAAAGTTAAGATTAGAACCTGCCCAAAGTTGAAATTAGAACCTGCCTAAAGTTAAGATTAGAAACTGCCCAAAGTTGAAATTACAACCGTTTAAATCCCTCTAAAGTAAAGGGTTAGAATCTCTGCAAAGTTAAGGTTAAAATCTCTTCTTTTTTTTCCTTGTTTGTTCGTTGGTTTGTTAGTTATGCTGTCCACCGGAGTCTATTTTTCATACCTCATATACTCATTTCAGACGGTCCTTTTACCCTGGCGGTTTATGAGTAAGTCTGGACATGGGGGGAAATTGACAAAGCACGAAAGGGGAACGACAATGAACGAGCCATTTTCTCAGCAAGGACCCAAGGCTAGAGGTTGTGATCTCTTCTTCATGCTGCTGCTGTTATTGCTGTCGTTTTCGTCCGTTTTTGGCGTACACGAAAGACGACACTGATTGAGAGTGACTTGAGGCCAAGGTGTATGTCTGTGTGTGTGGGTGTGCGAGAGACAGAGACAATGACAATGACAATGACAATGATGCTTTATTTTCCAACGGTAAAAGTTATTGGCTAGAAGCCATTTTTTCAAACTTGCCGTTGCTATTCTATACACATATTTGTTAGATCGATAGACAGACAGACAGACAGACAGACAGACAGATAGATAGATAGATAGATAGATAGATAGATAGATAGATAGATAGATAGATAGATGAGCAAGTGAATAAATGAATAAGTAAATAAATAAATAAATAAAGAGAGAGACAGACAGACAGAGAGTGAGAGACAGACAGACAGACAAACATACAGACAGACAGACAGTGACACATGGTTTATTGTGAAGGCCACCGACCTATACACAAACCAGGGATTGTGGGGGAGGGGGATTACACTGTTAATATACACCATGCATATTTTTCAATCGTCGTCCATTATGTAGTAGCAATATACAAACTTTTCAGACAGTTGCCTTTGAGAAGGAGATAGAGAGAGAAAGAGAGAGAGACAGACAGACAGACAGACAGAGACAGAGAGAGACAGAGAGAGAGAGACAGACAGAGAAAGAGAAAGAGACAGACAGACAGAGAGAGAGAGAGAGAGAAAGAAAGAGAGAGAGAGAGAGAGAGACAGACAGACAGACAGACAGAGACACAGAGAGAGAGAGACAGACAGAGAAAGAGAGAGACAGACAGACACAGAGAGAGAAAAAAAAAAAAAAAAGAGAGAGAGAGAGAGAGAGAGAGAGAGAGAGAGAGAGAGAGAGAAGCGCTGATACTGAAAATGTTCCAGATGTTGAAGGCTATCGACGCGTACATAACATAAACACGTATACAAAGACTTACGCCCACACGCAAAAACAGAACATACACACATGGATAACTGCATGTACATATCAAGTACATATTACATATACATAAAGACATACATGCATAGACATGGACGGATAACAGACAAATACAGACAGGCAGACAGATATGGAAATGGGGAATTGGTCAATACTGTCTCAGTATCGTATAGCGAGTGTTTGACTGACATTTGTATGAGACACTAGGGATCACTTTATCAATGTTCATGACATCTCTGCATTTGGAGGGACCAGAGATAGAGGGAGGGAGGGAGACACAGACAGACAGAAAGAGACAGAGAGAGACAGACAGACAGAGGCAGAGATAGATTGAGCGTGAGAGAGACAGACAGAAAGAGAGAGAGAGAGACAGACAGACAGAGAGAGACAGAGAAGCAGACAGACAGAGAGACAGCGACAGAGAGACAGAATGTGTGTGTGTGTTGTGTGTGTGTGTGTGTGTGTGTGTGTGTGTGTGTGTGTGTGTGTGTGTGTGTGTGTGTGTGTGTGTGTGTGTGTGTGGCTGTGTGTGTGTGTGTGTGCGTGTGTGTGTGTGTGTGTCTGTGTTTGTGGTTGTGTGTCTGTGTGTGTGTCTGTGTGCACAAGTGTGTGAATGTTTTCGTGCCTGTATGTGTGTACATGATAGAGAGACAGAAGGCTCGAAAGAAAGAAAGAAAGGAAGAATAAAGAAAGAGAGAGAGAAGAGAGAGAGAGAGAGACAAACACAGACAGACAGAGAGACACATAGAGACAGAGAGAGAGAGAGGGAGACTGAGAGAGAGAGAGAGAGAGAGAGAGAGAGAGAGAGAGAAACACAGACAGACAAACATATAGTACACATTAATACACTCCTTCTACGTATATATGTGCACGTGCGTGCGTGCGTGCGTGCGTGCATGCGTGCACGTGTGTGAGAGGGAAAGACAGTGTGTTTGTGAGCGCGCATGCTCGCGCACGTAATCATCATAAACACGAAGCAAACCTGTATGGAAAAAAAAACTTCTAGAGCTGACAACACTGAATACACAAGGCACTTTTATCATTTTCTATTCATTTACTTATTTTATTCGTTCATTTATTTACTTATTTATTCGAGTATTTATTTGCTTTTGCTCGTTTCCAGAGAAGATGGAAGATAACGATAGCTGTCTCTGTTATAAACCGTTGATAGTTTGAATCGTCCTTCGTGTACAGGGGGAGATAATGGCCGGAACCATACGACTCTATGGCTGGAACAAACAGACACACACACATAATCAGACCAGTTGTTATTGTTGATCATCATCATCATCAGGTGCCCTGCCACATGGCGTAGGCGACCATGGACTTCCAACCATCTCTATCTCTCGTTGCCCCTAGCATCTCCCCCACCCACCCCTCATCCCCAGCCACTCTGCAAGTCCGTCCAGCATTCTCTCCCTGGGTCTACCTGGTGCTCTCTTTCCCTCCAGTTTTCCCGTTGTGACCAGGTGCTCCAAATCCCCCTTCCTCATAACATGGCCTATATATGTTGCTTGTCTTTTCCTAATCTTCCTCATGAGTGATCTACTTGCGTCTGCCTCCATCAAGACTGTCTCGTTTGTTTTCTTTGCTGTCCATGGAACTCTCAACATTCTTCTGAGAAACCACATCTCGGCTGCCTCAATCTTGCTCTGGCTTTGCTTGCTGACTGTCCACGCCTCGCATCCGTACAACAGTATTGGTTCTATATAACATTCAAGGACTCTCTTTCTGATGTTAATTGATAGGCATTTGTTGATAAGAATGCTTGTCATCTTCTTGAATGCTGTTTGTTATTGTTGTTATTGCTGTTTAAAGCCCAGCCGACTGCGTAGAGCCATATCAGGGCTATAACCACTTCAAAACATACAAAACTTCAACAGTAAAAAGAAAAGAAAGGAAACGAAAATTAAGTACACATATCAATGCATTTGCCCACATAATCTAAGGGAGATTTAAAAAAAAAAAACACCTGAATACAAATATAAGCACATCAAAACATATATAAAAACAGGTATGAATTATCTAAAATTGCTTCCGAACACCTCGTCTCCCCAGAGCCAAAAACGCGCTTAATACATGTACCCAATTATCAATCCTAAGAAAAAAGTACATAAGACTTTATAGAACACATACAGGTGAATGGACCAGAAGGCAGAAAATGATAGGTAGAAATGACAGAAAGCAAAGGAACAAGGCAGAAACAAAGAGAGTGACAGAAAAGAGGAAATTTGCTGCACAGAACTTACAGAAGGTGGCGATACTATTTACACTGAAAGAGCCCCCGGCATCCCCACAGGGGGAAATCGGACTGGTTGGCTGCATGACAACCACACTTCACAAGTAGTCCCACATGCGCGCTAACCTATCCGCTCTCTGTTATCTGCCAGACTCAGTTTGAGTCTGCTGCGCAAAAGCTGGCAAGGTCTTCAAATGGAGAGGCAGAATGGGGGGTGGAGGGGGAAGAGCGCGGTGGGGATGAGGTGGAATTCGTTGACAAGATCTTGAAATGGAGAGGAGGGGGTGGGGGGTGAGACAGGAGGTGGGGGTGGGGGTGGGTGTCAGGATCTTTGGAACAGCAAGTTGACACCTCCAGAAAGATTGCAACGTCAAGATGGAACAGCAAACAGACCAGTGTTTATGCTGCCAGTGAATGCCACTGAAATAGAAACTTTCATTGATGTGGGTTGGGTTGTTTTTTTTCTTCAAAATCTTCCCTTTTTTCTTTGAAAAGGAAAATTATATTGACCTCGTATGGAGGTGTGTGTGTTTGTTTTGTGTGTGTGTGTGTGTGTGTGTGTGTGTGTGTGTGTGTGTGTGTGTGTGTGTGTGTGTGTGTGTGTGTGTGTGGTGTGAGAGAGAGAGAGAGAGAGTGTGTGTGTGTGAAGGGGAGAGAGAGAGAGAGAAGAGAGTTGTGTGTGTGTGTGTGTGTGTGTGGTGTGTGTGTGTGTGGTGTGTGTGTGTGTGTGTGTGTGTGTGTGTGTGTGTGTACGCATGTGAGTGTAAT
>JAPXFY010000033.1:33040266-33045266 GCA_030674185.1 Monoplex corrugatus
AAGACCAGACAGGAGTTAATTGCAATAGTCAATGCGAGACATTATGAAGGAGAAACGAGTTTTGCAGTTGTTTCGACAGAGAGATACTTCCTGATCAGGCTTATACGATGGAGGTGATAGTAGCAAGATCTGGCAGTTTGAGAAACAAAGTTGTTCATGGAGAGGGTAGAGTCAATGCAGACACCAAAGTTTTTAGCTGAATCAGAAATTGGGACTGATGTGTTACATAATGGGAGAGAAAGAGGAGGCAGCTGAGAAAGTTTCTGACGGGTGCCAATGAGGATAGCTTCTGTCTTGTCATCATTAAGCTGAAGTTTGTTGAACGTCATCCAGTTCTTAATGTCCGAGTAACACTCAGTGGTGCGAGTCAAGAGGCGCTGTATATTGTCTGGTGTGTCACTGTCTAGAAGTTGGGTGTCATCAGCATAGAAGTGGTGTTTTATAAAGTGGGAGTTGATGATGGTGGACAGGGGGGAGGTGTAAAGAGTGAAAAGAACAGGGCCAAGGACAGATCCTTGTGGAACACCACAGGTCAGGTATGCAGGTTGAGAGTAAGTACCATTAATGAGAACAGTTTGTTTTCTGTTTGATAGATATGAAGTGAACCAGGAGAGAGCAATGTCAGAGATGCCAAAAGTATGATGAAGTCTAGAAAGGAGAATACCATGGTCAATGGTATCGAAGGCTGCAGACAGATCAAGGAGTGTGAGGAGAGAGACTTTGCCAGTATCAGTTGCAAGGAGGAGATTGTTGAGAATGTGTAGCAGGGCAGTTTCAGTGCTGGCAGTAGGCTGACTGGAAAGGATTGAGGAGATTGTTGGCAGACAGGTGAGAGTTCAGCTGGTTGAGGACAACTTTTTCAAGCAGTTTTGACAAGAAAGAGAGATTAGAGATAGGCCGGTAATTTTTCAGTTCATTTGGGTCTAAATTGTATTTCTTGAGGAGAGGGTGAACAATAGCAGACTTGAAAGAATCTGGGACAGTTCCAGTTTGAAGAGAAGTGTTGATGATGTCAGTGATGAATGGGAGGAGAGTAGGGAGACAGTCAGAGTAGAGAGAACCTGGAAGAGGATCCAGTTCGCAGGTTTTGAACGACATGGATCTGATTGTGTTGAGAATTTCTTCTTGTGAGACTGGGGTAAAAGTAGTAAGGGGTGTGCCAGAGAAGGAAGGGTCAGGTGGGCATGGTTGACAGGGTGTGTTTGTGTGTGCGTGTATGTATGTATTGTATGTGTGCGTGTGTATGTATATGTGTGTTGTGTTATGTTGTGTGTGTATGTGTGTGTTTGTTTGTGCGTGGTGTGTATGTGTGTGAGAATATGTGTGTCACACAACACAACACACACACATACATACTCTCACCATCCGCAACGCCCATCCCTACATGGGAAATGCTAAAAGCTACTTTTGATATTGATTATACAGATGCTAAGAAATATGAAAACGTTAACATTTCGGTATGCAGAGCAAGAGAACACGTCGATGAAAAATACCGTACCCACCTTCATATTTTTACCGATGGATCAGTCTTAGAAAATAAATGTGCTGGAGCAGCATTTTATGTTCCAAAATATAAAATAATAAAGTCATTTTTCCTTGGGCAAATATTGATCTATCTTTACAACGGAATCAGTCGCTATTTTACAAGCGTTGCATTATCTAGTAAACCTTACACATGTATTTTTCAAAGTAGTTCTCTTTGTTGATTCAAAATCTGTATTATATGCCTTGCAGTCTTTTGATACAGACACAAGACCTGATATAATTACTGAGGCAAATCATCTTATACATCGTTTAAGGATAAAAGGTACAGATCTCAGTTTATGCTGGGTGCCTTCTCACGTTGGTCTTCACGGCAACGAAGTAGTTGACAGAGCAGCTAAGCAAGGTGCACACAATTCTGATAATACTACAGAATTACGTATTAATACTTCCGTAAAAGAAGCTTGCAACTTGCTAGAATCAGCCTCATGGATTCGTTTTCATGAACATTTCCATGAAAAGTTTGTGTCACAACAAATGATAAAACTTACATTTTGAATGTAAAAAATTGCAGTTTTCTTCCATATATCATTTGAGAACGATTGTTGCTGTTCATTTTCGTATTCAGCTAAACGCATTGAAAACAAAATACTGTAAAAATGTCAAGTGTATTTGCGGCGAACAATTCACACTGTTTCACTGTCTATTTTACTGCAAAATGCTACGTTCTTTTTTACCAAAAATGTTTACACAAGAAAATTATTCTGAAACTCATTTTAAAGAAATAACTTCCGATCAATTTTTGTCAGTTAAAATTTCAGAATCGTTGGTTCACAGTCCTGTTAATGCATTACTTTAAGTTTATGAAGTTTGTACTTTAGAGTTAAATTTTCCATACACATCGTTGATGTTAAATGTTAGTGTTAAGTTCTTGTTCCATTTTTCTATTTTCCTACCTACTTATGTCCATAACTCTGTCTCCTCTATGCCCCAAAACCAACCCGCCCATCTCTCATCTCACTTTTTTTTTCGTCTAATATCACTCATAGTGAAAAGACGTTAAATCAAAGAACGAACACATACTCTCACACACATACACTCACACACACAACACACATAAACACACAGAGAGACTCTCTCTCTCTCTCTCTCTCACACACACAAACAAACATACATACACACATACATACAAACACAACACACACACACACACACACACACACACACACACACACACACACACACACACACACACACACACACACACACAGAGGTCCAACAAGTCTGACTTAAAATGCAGAATCTGTTACTAAGTGACTCTTTAGCACTAAAGCGACTTTCTTGCTCAACGGAACTGACCTAAATTGCTGCCATTTCCACTGCGTCTTCAAGATAACAGTACATCTGCTCAGAGAGAGAGACAGACAGACAGACAGAAGACAGAGAGACAAAAGAGAGAAACAGAGAGAGAAAATGAGACAGAGAGAGAAAATGAGACAGAGACACAGAGAGAGACAGACACAAAGAGAAATAACTAGAGATAGATAGGTAGATAGACAGATAGATAGAGACAGAGACAGACAGACACACACACACAGACACAAAGAGAGAGAACTACAGACAGAGAGAACTACAGACAGAGAAAGAGACAGATACAGAGAGAAAGAGAGAGAGTCAGACAGAGACAGACAGACACAAAGAGATAGAACTATAGACAGAGAGAGAGACAGAGACAGACAAACAGAGACAGATACACAAAGAAAGAGAGAGAGAGTCAGACAGAGACAGACAGACACAATGAGAGAGAACTTCAGACAGACAGAGACAGAGAGAGACAGAGAAACAGAGACAGATACAGAGAGAAAGAGAGAGAGTCAGACAGAGACAGACAGACACAAAGAGAGAGAACTACAGACAGATAGAGAGACAGAGACAGACAGAGAAACAGAGACAGATACAGAGAGAAAGAGAGAGAGAGTCAGAAAGGGACACACACAAAGAGAGAGAACTACAGACAGAGAGACAGAGACAGACAGAGAAACAGAGACAGATACAGAGAGAAAGAGAGAGAGTCAGACAGAGACAGACAGACACAAAGAGAGAGAACTACAGAGAGAGAGAGAGAGAGACAGAAACTGAGAAACAGAAACAGAGACAGATACAGAGAGAAAGAGAGAGAGTCAGACAGAGACAGACAGACACAAAGAGAGAGAACTACACACAGAGAGAGACAGACAGACAGACAGACAGAAACAGACAGAGAAACAGAGACAGAGACAGATACAGAGATAAAGAGAGAGAGTCAGACAGAGACAGACACAAAGAGAGAGAACTACAGAGAGAGAGAGAGAGACAGACAGACAGACAGAAACAGACAGAGAAACAGAGACAGAGACAGATACAGAGAGAAAGAGAGAGAGAGAGTCAGACAGAGACAGACACAGAGAGAGAACTACAGACAGAGACAGAGAAACAGAGATAGATACAGAGAGAAAGAGAGAGAGAGTCAGACAGACACAGACACACGGACAGACAGAACGAGACAGCGACAGAGACGGGGTGGGACTAGGGGTAGAGGAATAAGGAGAGAGGGGGTAGTGAATGAGTGGGTGAAGGGGAAAGACGACATTTTTTTTCTGACTTCAAACAGTTTATTCTATATTCCAAACAGTGTCTTGATGATATAGGCCACAGCCATTTATGAATAGATATGTTAACAACACACACATGCACGCACGCGCACGTACACGTACACATACACACCTACACAAAGAACACATACAAAACACATACATAGCTATATACATATATATATATAATGTCCATGTTTGTCTATGTTTCCATGCATCTCTCTGTCTATCTGTATATATACATATGTATGTATATATGTATATATATATATATATACACATGTATATATAAATATCTACATGTACACACAGTACATATATATATGTCTACATACATATATATACATATATTATACGTATGATATATATATATATATATATATATATATATGTATATATATATATATATATACATACATACATACATACACACACGTGTATATATACATGTATATATATACACGTGTGTATGTATGTATGTATGTATGTACTGAACTGTATGTATGCTATGATGTAGGTAATCAGGTATGACAATTTTTGGTGAAGTATACCAAGTTCATATCAAAGTAGCAACTGCTGCAGATAAAAACCAAGAGGCTGTAAACAATGCCAAGAGAAACCTCAGCATCAAAGAAATAATTGGACACACGCAAACCAACAGACAGGGACTGGGAGCAACAAAAATGCAGTGGTGGTCCAAAGCCAAAGGGAAGGAAAAAAGAGACATGATCATACAGGAGTTGAAGGAAGAAGAAGATGTCAAAAGAGTGCAGAAGGCAGTCCAGCAAGGTCAACAGGGGCAATGGACAACATGGGACAGTGCACTCAAAAGAAGTCTCAGCTGGAACGATATGTGGCACATGGCTCCTCTAAGGATAAGCTTCCTCC
>JAPXFY010000033.1:33052766-33055266 GCA_030674185.1 Monoplex corrugatus
GAGAAGAGAGAAAAAGAAACAGTGAGGGAGGGAAATGACACAGCTGAAGGAGGAAAGGGAAAAAATGACACAGCTAAGAAGAGGGGAAAATGACACAGCTGAAGGAAGAAGAGGAGGAAAATGACACAGCTGAAGGAGGACAAGGGAAAATGACACAGCTGAAAGAAGAGGGAAAAATGACACAGCTGAAGAGGAAGAGGAAAATGACACAGTGAAAGAGGAAGGGAAAATGACACAGCTGAAAAGAAAGAGGGAAAAATGACAGCTGAAGGAAGAAGAGGGAAAATGACACAGCTGAAAGAAGAAGAGGGAAAAATGACACAGCTGAAGGAAGAAGAGGGGAAAATGACACAGCTGGAAGGAGAAGAGGGAAAATGACACAGCTGAAGGAAGAAGAGGGAAAAATGACACAGCTGAAGGAAGAAGAGGGAAAATGACACAGCTGAAGGAAAAGAAAGAGCTAGAAGGAAAAAATGACACAGCTGAAGGAAGAAGAGGGAAAATGACACAGCTGAAGGAAGAAGAGGAAAAATGACACAGCTGAAGGAAGAAGAGGAAAAATGACACAGCTGAAGGAAGAAGAGGGAAAAATGACACAGCTGAAGGAAGAGAGAGGAAAATGACACAGCTGAAGGAAGAAGAGGGAAAAATGACACAGCTGAAGGAAGAAGAGGGAAAAATGACACAGCTGAAGAGAAAGAGGGAAAAATGACACAGCTGAAGGAAGGAAGAGAGGAAGAAAATGACACAGCTGAAGGAAGAAGAGGGAAAAATGACACAGCTGAAGAGAAGAGGGAAAATGACACAGCTGAAGAAGAAGAGGGGAAAATGACACAGCTGAAGGAGAAGAGGAGAAAATGACACAGCTGAAGGAAGAAGAGGAGAAAATGACACAGCTGAGAGAAGAACAGCTGAAGAAGAAGAGGAAAAAATGAAGGAAGGAAAGAAGGAAAATGAGTGAAGAGAAGAAGAAGAGAAGAGGGAATGACAGCTGAGGAAAGAGGAAATACACAGAGAAGAAAATGAACAGGAAGAGGAAGAGGAAAATGACAAGCTGAAGAAGGAAGAGAAGAAAGGAAGGGGGGGGGGGGGGGGGGGGGGGAGGAAAATGACGCGAGAAGAGAAAATGACACGTGAAGAGAGGAAAATAAAAAAAAGAGGAAATGCACAGGAAGAGAAGAAAAATGACACAGCTGAAGAGAAGAGGAAAAATGACACAGCTGAAGGAAGAAGAGGGAAAAATGACACAGCTGAAGGAAGAAGAGAAAAAATGACACAGCGAAGAAGAAGAGGGAAAAAAGACACAGCTGAAGGAAGAAGAGGGGAAAATGACACAGCTGAAGGAAGAAGAGGGAAAAATGACACAGCTGAAGAAGAAGAGGTAAAAATGACACAGCTGAGAAGAAAGAGGGGAAAATACACAGCGAAAAAAGGAAGAGGGGAAAAATGACACAGCTGAAGAAGAAGAGGGGAAAATGACACAGCTGAAGGAAGAAGAGGGGAAAAATGACACAGCTGAGGAAGAGAGGGAAAAATGACACAGCTGAAGAAGAAGAGGGGAAAATGACACAGCTGAAGAAGAAAGAGGGGAAAATGACACAGCTGAAGAAGAAAGAGGGAAAAAATGACACAGCTGAAGAAGAAAGAGGGGAAAAATGACACAGCTGAAGAAGAAGAGGGAAAATGACACAGCTGAAGAAGAAAGGGAAAATGACAGCTGAAGAAGGAAGAGAGGACACAGACACATGACAGTGTTTTTCTGCAAAGACTCCCTGGACCTTTCCTCAATCAGAGATAAAGAAATGTAAGGAATAAAAAGAGATAAATGGACAGAGGTGAGAAAAGGGTGGAAAATGACAAGCTGATAGAGGAAAAAGAAGTGAAGAAGAAGAAGAAGAAAGAAGAAGACTTAATAAGACAAAGAATGTAATAAAGGCATACATGGACAGGGATGTGTGGGTGTGTGGGTGTGTGTGTGAGTGTGTGTGTGTAGGTGTTGTGTGTATGTGGTGTGTGTGTGTGTGTGTGTGTGTGTGTGTGTGTGTGTGGTGTGTGTGTGTGTGTGTTGTGGTGTGACAGAGAGAGAGACAGATACAGGGACAGAGAGAGAGAGAGAGTGACACAGAGAGAAACAGACACAGAGAGAACGAGAAATCTCTCTCTCTCTCTCTCTCTCTCTCTCTCTCTCTCTCTCTCTCTCTCTCTCTCTCCTCTCACTGTATTGTTCATCCTTGCTTATGTTGCACAGAGTAGAAATTTCCACTCGATACGGTTATCATCATACGTATGGGTTGTGCCCCCTGATAGAAATGCTGTAACAGACTACTGTCAATAAAACGGCTACTGATATCGAAGACACACACACACACACAACCACACACCACACACACACATACACACAGACACACACACACACATACATACACACACACACACATACACACACACACACACAGATTCTCTCACTCTCTCTCACACACATACATTCTCTCTCTCTCTC
>JAPXFY010000033.1:33060266-33080266 GCA_030674185.1 Monoplex corrugatus
TCTGACGACTAACTTTAACCCTTTGATTCCCGCATCCTATGCACCAACTGCAAAAACTTAACCCTTCGACTCCCTCACCCTATCCACCAGCTTCCTGCAGGATGGTGAGGGAGTCGAAGGGTTAAGTTTTTGCTTTGCTGGCATGGTCGACAGTGCAGGATGCTGGTGGACAGGGTGCGGGAGTCAAAAGGGTTAACAGACATACTGTTCTGGAGGTATCGGCCACCCTTGTTCCACTTCCCAGACGTGATTAACCCCGTCAACCATGTTGCCTAAGGTGGGTGCTGACGTAAACATAAACCAAAATCAATCAATCAATCAATAGGAATACTGCACATGTTAAGAAGAACCCCCACCCATTGCAATGACAATATTTACTTCTTCTTTTTTTTTTTTTTATCTTTATGTAAAAATCTGTCCAATGGACCAAATTTGAGGGAGGGCTGAAGTGTATACGACACCGTTATGGTGACATTTTTCAGATTCCAGTTTACCAGACGGGTATCAATTGTCCATGTGGGTGGGTTGAATGACAGGGTATCCGGGAGCTTGTGTGTTTCAATTTTTCATATGACGTAAGCCCGCAGCCTTATCGTGCCCACAGACCTCTTTTAAGCCCGTGTGTGTGTGTGTGTGTGTGTGTGTGTGTGTGTGTGAGTGTGTGTGTGTGTGTGTGGTGTGGTGTGTGTTGTGTGTGTGTGTGTGTGTGTGTGTGTGTGTGTGTGTGGGGTGTGTGAGTGTTCGTTCGTTCTTTGATTTAACGTCTTTTCACTATAAGTGATATTAGACGGTGTGTGAGTGTGTGAGTGTGTGTGCGAGTGTGTGTGTGAGTGTGTGTGTGTGTGTTTATGTGTGTGTGTGTGAGGGAGACAGAGAGAGACAAAGAGACAGAGATAGAGAGAGAGACACACAGAGAGACACAGAGAGAGTATGTCACTATGTATGTGTGAGTCAGCGTGTGTGTGTGTGTATGTGTGTGTGTGTGTGTGTGTGTGTGTGTGTGTGTGTGTGTGTGTGTGTGTTAGTTTGAGAGAGAGAGAGTCACTAGAGAGAGAGACAGAGACAGAGTGTGTGTGTGTGCGTGTGTGTGTGTGTGTGTGTGTGTGTGTGTGTGTGTTATACACGTGTCAGTGTGTGTGTGAGTGTGTGAGTGTGTGTGTGTGTGTGTGTGTGTGTGTGTGTGTGTGTGTGTGTGTGTGTGTGTGTGTGTGTGTGTCCGTGTTTGTGTGTGTGTTTGTGTGTGTCCGTGCGTGCACATGTGTGTGTACATGTGTATGCACGTGCGCGTGTCAGTGTGTTTCACCGAGTGTTCGTATCAGTGTGTGTGTGTGTGTGTGTGTGTGTGTGTGTGCGTATGTGTGTGCGCGCGCGCGCGTGTCAGTGTGTGTGTGCGCGTGTCAATGTGTGTGTGTGCGTTTACACGTGTGTGTATGCTTTTTTTTTTTTTTTAGTGTGTGTTCGCACACGCGCGCGTGTATGTGTGTGTGTATGTGTGTGAGTAAGTGAGTGTGTGTATGTGTGTGTGTGTGTGTGTGTGTCTGTCCGTCTGTCTGTTACTGTGTATGTGTGTGTGCATGTGTGTGTGTGTGTGTTTGTGTGTGTGTGTGTTTGTTTGTTTGTTTGTTTGTTTGTTTGTTTGTGTGTATGTGTGTGTGAATGTGTGTGGTGGTCTTTGATTTAATGTCTATTCATTAAAGTGATTTTATACAAAACAAAAAAAACAAAAACAAAAAAGGATACATGAGGAGAAAAGAGGATTAACGATTGAAACAGCAAAACTGGCTAACCATAACATTGAACATGAGAAGTAACAGAACGTTAAAGATAATTCGCTATAGGACTTTTTGACAGGCTAACAAAAAATTCATATGTTAAGGATGATGAGGCAAATATGTCAGAAACTGTCTTCGTTAATAGCGTAGGTATATGTCGTTTTACCCAAACACATGAAAGAATATGACTATGTGTTATCTTCTTTCCACACAGACACACTACATTCCTAGTGTATTTGTTTTGAATGCATCAAGTTTCCACCTATACATAAGGGACTGTATACTTTTGCTGGCAGGAAGCTGCTTCGGTGTTTTGCTAATTTCAAAGTTCATGTAACATTTTTCATACTTTTTCTGTTTATCTTGAAACTGCTTCCATACATAGGTGTCCACTAAGGTATAACACTCATGCAATGAGAGGGAAAGTTGTATATGATTTGAATCTGGGAAGCTCTTTGCCCCCCGTTTGGCAGCCCTATCAACCATATCATTGTAATAAAAAGAACTATGAGATGGTATCCAGCAGAAAGTAATGTCAGAGCCTCTTAAGGATAAACTATTAATCAAGTGAGTAATTTCCAATATCATTTCAGATCTTGTTTGTAATTTTGATAATTCAAGAGCTTGAAGTACAGATTTTGAATCAACGCAAAAAAGTATCTGGGGAATCGTCCTAAAAAGATTTATCATATAATTCAAAGCCATTAAGATTGCAAAGAGTTCTGCAGTAAAGACAGATTTATTAAGTCCTATATAGAAAGATTTCTCAATTTTGAGAGCAGGTATTAAAAACGTTGAGCCTGCTTGTCTTTCAATTACTGATCCATCAGTGTCAACTTTCAAGTGATCGGAATAAAAGTCTTCTATATGACTTTTAACTTGACTCGCCAGTAAGTTGATATTATCTTCTTTTTTTAAGTCAGTGTGGTATATGTCAAATCGTGCTCTTTGAAGTTCCCAACTGGGTACTGGTGAAAACGAAGGTCTTAAAGTTACTGGATTTGTTTCTAGATCAATTCCAGAGCCTTTCATAACATCAGCTGTAAATGTTGCAAGTGTGACCTGCGAGGATATTGATTTAGCTCTTTTCGGAAAGTCGGTGTCTGATCTTACTTTTGTCTCTGTTTCGATGCTGTTTTCTATGGTGGTATTTCTTAACAGAAATTTAGAAGAAGCGACTTTCCTTTGTTCATCAAGCGGCAACAATCTGATTGCATTGTATGTGCGAAGGCAAGAGGCATGCACTGGAAGACCCAATGCAAGTTTGAAACCTTTACAATCTATGCTCTGCAGTTTTGTTAGTAAGTGTTTTGGTGCACTGAAGAAGATTTCTTGGGCATAGGTTAATTTAGATCTAATAAGCGATTTACAGAGATGAACAAGTATTGATGTATCTTGTCCCCATATCTGTTTGCGAACTATTTTCAAGAAATTTAAAGTTTTTTGAGCTTTGGTTAATAAGTATTCAATATGCTGATTCCAAGATAATTTCGCTGTAAGGAAAACTCCTAAGAATTTAATCGACTCGTTATACTGAAGAAGAGTATCTCCCAGTTTGAATGTGGGAACGTTTTTTGCTGGGTTAGCTCCACTGTTAAACAAAACTATCTTTGTTTTTTCCACGGATAGATGCAGTCCATTTTCTACCATATATTGTGCTATTTTATTGTGCTATCTAATTGATAACATTTACGTGTATAATTAAGACAGCGCAAAGGAGTTTTTTCTTTTCATATTTACCTGCATCCACATGCATAAATCGTCAGCATATTGAGCTAAAATTACATGTTTAGAAATTTTACTGGGTAAGTCATGCAATAATATCATGAAGAGTCAGCGTGAATGTGTGTGTGTGTGTGTACGTGTGCACGCGTGCATACGTGCGCACGTGCGTGCATGAGTGTGTATGTGTCCTCAAACATAAGATCCTGAGCCCCGCAAGCTGTACCAAAGGAGCCAACGAGCGTGCCACAGAACTGATGGTGTTGCTCAAATCCCGCAAGGCAAAAAGACGGAGGAGCGAAATCGATCAGCCGTTGCCTCCCAGCAGTCCCCCTCCCTCTTCTCCCCTCCCTTCCCCACCCCCAGCACCTACCCCCTCCCCCCCTCCGCGCACTCCACCACCATCCCATCATACTTCCACGATGGTGCCGAGTAGTTACTCGATTAGACGATGATGATGATGATGATGATGATGATGATGATGATGATGATGATGATGATGATGACGACGACGACGACCATCATCGATCTGTTGTGGACAGACACAAGTAAAAGTGTTCAGGTCTCCCCCCCCCCTTTGTTGTTATTGTTGTTTTAATTAACCCTTTGACTCCCGCACCCTATCCACCAACTGCAAAAACTTAACCCTTTGACTCCCTGCAGGACGCTGGTGGATAAGGGAGAGGGAGTCAAAGGGTTAAGTCTTTGCTCTGCTGGCACGGATGGCAATGCAGGGTGCTGGTGGACAGGCAGCGGGAGTCAAAGGGTTAAACTGAAGCCCACCCGACTGCATAGAGCCATGTCAGCTATAATCGTTTCAAAATACAAACAAAACTTCAACAGGAAAAAAAAAAAGAAAAGAAAATTAAGTATACATATCAATGCATTCACACACATAATCTAAGAAGATGCCCCTGGCGTTGACCACTTCGTCCAATTTATCACACAGGGGATTTAAAAAAAACCCACCTGCATACAAATGTAAACATACCTAGGGACACCAAAACAATACATAAAAACGGGCATAAATTACCTAAAATTGCTTCCACGCATCTCATTTTCCTAGAGCCAGAATGCACGTAATTACATGTACCCAATTACCAATCCTAAGAAAAAGTACGTAAGACTTTATCGAACACATACAGGTGAATGGACCAGCAAGGCAGAAAGTGATAAGAAGAAACGACAGAAACCAACGAAACAAGACATAAACACAGAGAGTGACAGAAAAGAGAAATTTCTAGCACAGAATTTCCAGAAGGTGGGGATACGAGTACTATTTAAATACTCGAAAGAGCCCTTGGCATCCCCAGGGTGGCAGGGGGTGGGGAGTCTCCTCTACTGCCCTCCCCTTTTCCCCCATCCTGTAATTCCATGATAGCACTGAGTTGTTACGCGATTAGACGATAACGACGACGACGACGACGACGACGACGACGATGACTATCATCTATCTGTTGTGGACAGCTAAGTGCACAAGTGCTCGCCAACCCTGAAAAACTTATCAATACAATACAATACTTTATTTGTATAGCGCAAAATCTTGATAAAATCAAATCAAGCGCTAAAACAGACACACACGCACGCACGCACGCGCGCCACACACACCACACACACGCGCGCGCGCGCGCGCGCGCGCTCACTACGCACACGGCTAAAATGGGGAGAAAGAATAAAAGCAATGGAAAATTATAGAGAGCATATTAGATTAGATTAGATTGTACTTTCCAATGGTAGATTTTATTTTCCAATGGTAGATTTTACTTTCAGATCTCACACTGCTGTCACCTGAAAAAAAAGGTTTTAGATCAGTCAGGTGCAAAACGTCACCCGAAGCGAAAAAACAAAAAACAAACAAAACAAAAAACATGTAGAGTGTGCGACACGTCAACTGGTGTGGTCGCCAACTGTTAGTTTTACCTAAGGTGTAAAATGTCAGCAAGGTGAAATACTATAAAAAGGTATGGGCGGTCATTGTCCTCTCCCCCCCCCCCCCCCCATATCCATCAATCACTTTTATCGTTGGAAAATTCAGTATCATTATCATTTTCTGTATAATTCTCTCCCATATTCTCTCTCTCTGTCTGTCTCTCTCCAATATTCTCTCTCTTGTGTCTCTCTGTGCGTGTCTCTCTGTCTCTCTCTCTCTCTCTCTCTCTCTCTCCACACACCACACACACACACACACACACACACACACACACACACACACACACACACACACAAATACAAACCAATACTACTCCTTATACATCTTGGATTCTTGCAGTGGTTATTCTCTCTCCCCCTACCCCATTCCATCAATGAAGTTTTCCCTGTCTCTTTAGACTTTTCTCGAAGCTTTTTTGTGCAGTTACACACGTCATTTACGTGTAACCAAGATGACTCCAATGATTAACCGATACAACACTGTTAGAAAAAAAATGGAGACTAGGTAAAACATAGGCTAGGTAGGGCCTCAGGACCTGACCAGCTCATGGCCTTATGTGCAGGCTTAATTAAGGCTTGCGCCATGATCCCATACACATGGCACCTGTAACGTTAGTGCATATATGGAATTCATTCCGGTCGCGGAGACGTCTTGAAAAACAAACTGAAACTGAAGGACCTGCATTACTTGGACGATGCCCATCTCCAACCCCTCGCTGCTTTACCTTACCCGACACTGAGCCGTTAGATCACTTTGCAGTAACATCCGTAGAGTACCAAGGACTAACTGTAACACAGGTCCAACGAGACCTAGAAGGGATGGGCGCCGCCCTCGTGGTGCTGGCCCCGGGAAAAGTTGAGGTCTCTGCCACCTCACTCCACTACGACCCCAGGGTTATGGAACTATCTAAGTAAGACCTCAGGACCTGGCCAGCTCATGGGGTTTGTGTGCAGGCTTAAAGGCTTGTGCCGTGATCATTCTGGATCTTCTCCATCACACGGCACCTGTGACGTTAGTGCATAATTATGGAATTCATTCCGAGCGCGGAGACGTCATCTTGAGAAACTGAAACTGAAACAGTGAGACTCAATGCTGCGAACCTTGGGTAACAAAATGATTAATCTCTTAAAGATTGAAGTCTGCAGTAGTTTACAGGGTAACAAGACAATCACGTATCAATATAACGACCGAAACATGAAGCTGTTAAGTCAATATAATATATAAATTGTAATAGGACACTAATTGTCAATGTGCGTTATGAAATATGAATGCGAGTCTTTTTTTTTTTTTTTAAATAATTTACCCATGTACATGTATGTATGTATGTATGTATGTATGTATGTATGTATGTATGTATGTATGTATGTATGTATGTGTGTGTGTGTGTGTATGTGTGTATGTATATATGTATATATATATATGGATGGGTGGTGGATGGATGGATGGTGGATGGATGGATGGATGGATGGACGGATGGATGGATGGATGTATTATGGTATGGATGGATGGATGTATCTATCTATATATCTATGTATATATGTATATATGAATATACGTGTATATGTGTGTATGTCTTATTTTAATTTTTGAATTGATACTATGCTTCACGTACTGTGTTATACTTTATTTTAATCATATACAGACATTTTGCATGAATTGCTACTATTTCTTACGATTGTGGTTACAAATAATCATGCTTTGTGGTTTTGTTTAGTATTTCTCTTTGTTACTGAAATAAAAGTGAATCTATTGTTAACCCCCAAGCGTGGGAAAACAAAGCTGTCTATATTTTTTTATTACTTCTTTAACCTCTAACTCCCGCCCCTGTCCACCAGCATCCTACATTGTCAACATGCTGGCAAAGCAAAAACTCAACCCTTTGACTCCCTCACCCTTTCCATCACCTTCCTGCAGGAAGCTGGTGGATAGGGTAAGGGAATCAAAGGGTTAAACTGAATGAAAATGTAGTTTGAAAGAATTTAAAAAAAAAAAACAAAAAAAAAACCATGACACCCAGACATACATTCAGCTTAACATTCTATTTTCTTGAACTGGAACGTCTGGTATTTCAAACTGTCAAACACTATATAGTGCTCTCCCACTCCACTGTACTACTTCAGACACCGTTACCGGGGTCAATTCTAAAAGTCTGAGAGCATGAATAGTCATACACACTAACTCTCTCTCTCTCCTCTCTCTCTCTCTGACTCTCTGTCTCTCTCTCTCCCATCAATCCATCGATCCATCTATCAATCTGTTTAACTAATATCAATCCATTTCTAATCTATTTATCTATTTCATAAACCTATTTATCTATGTATCTAGGCATCTGTGTATCTATGTATATGAATGAATGTATGTATGATGTATGTATGTATGTATGTATGTATGTATGTACATGTATGTATGTAGTATCATGTATGTATGTATGTATATGTAGTACTGTAGTATGTATACGAATATAGACATTTTATCAAAATCTATCCTACTTTTTTCTATCTACCAATCTACACAAATTCTATCTACTCTATCAATCTCCTAATTTTTATCTATCTATACTATCAATACTCTCTGTCGAAACAACTGCAAATCGTTCTACCTTCTAATCTGTTCTATTCAATTATCTATCTATCTCTGCCACAAAACGCGTCAAAACATTATACGCTTGTCAAAAAAACTACCACATATCTCCTTCCGCACACTATCACCTGTAATCTAAGGATTACGAAACGAGTTTGATAGCAGCTGAATGTGTCACACGTCTATCATACCTCCGCTCTCTCCCTCCTCTCTTTCGCTTCCACCACTAAGAATACAATGGAGAGTCTGTTGGATGAGAGAAGACCTCTCTCAGAGCAACCTATTTTCTCTCATCTCTCACTACATAACCACCCCCTCAACACCCACAACCTCTCTCCTTCTCTCGTCCGCTTATCTCATCCCCTCTCCATTCTCTTCTTGCTACTTCATCCCAAACCATCGCTATGCTCCCGCTCTCTGCGTCTCTTCCACGCATTATGATCATCTACAATCTATCGACTACTACAACATCACACACACACACACATCTACACTATCACACACAATCACACTACTACAACACACACACCACACATCACGCAACTCAACCGACACCACATGCACTCAACACTACCGACAACACACCACCCACCCTCGCCACCCTTACCCCCACACACACATACTCACCACACTCCCCCTACAAAGAGAGAACACACACACACACACACACACCACCTACCTCACACACTACATACACACACACACACACACTCTCCTCTCTCTCTCAGACATCTCTTCTCTCTCTCTCTCACCTTTCCTCTCTTCACTATTACCAGCGCGCGCCGCACACACACCTCTCACTCACAACTCACGCACACACACACACACACACGCGCGCGTGCAACACACACACAACAACAAACAACACCACTACCTCACCCTTGCTACACGACACGCGCACACACCAATGCCAGTCACAAAGAGAGAAGCACATGGAACATACCATCCCTCCACATACATGTCCGCACAAACACATATCTACACACACACACACACACACACACACACAACACACACACACACACACACACACACACACACACACACACACACACACACACACACACACACACACACATCACAACACATAACACATCCCCACAACACCCACAACACAATCTACACACACGAACACACACACATTACAAGACCAAGAAACTCAAAAGTTTCTCCATAAATCTTATGAGTTCCTCTGCCTTCTGTTTGGTTTCATTCGCTCCTCTCCTCTCTCTCTCTCTCTCTCTCTCTCTCTCTACTCTATATCTCTCTATAATATATATATATATTATATACATATAATATATATATATATAGTTTATGTTGTGTGTGTGTGTGTGTGTGTGTGCCTCCACCCCCCCCACCACGAAATAGTCTTAACTAGCATTTTGGGCATTTTGAGATATATAATATATATATATATATCACTGGAAAGTGTACATTCTGCTGATTATTTTGGTACTTGAATAAAGCTTGTATTAAAAAAAAATGTAGAAGTTATGTATGCTTAAAGTCATTAAGTTGTATGATGGCCATTTTGAGAAAACAGCCTCTAGTTTTTGTGTTGTCTCCTACACATTTTCTTTAATTTTCTTTATTTGGTGGCTTTGACCCAGTTTGTTTCTAATTTTCGCTGTCATTATCTGAAAGGTGCACCAAAGAGCTTTCCGTCAATATATTACATGTGCGGGTACTGTACAGGTTACGGTTCATAATAACAGACAAAAATAAGTACTTTTGGTAGGAAATTGCGTTCTTTCTGCTGCGATCAGTGCATCAAAATACCGATTTAAATTGATTAATAACATTTTTTCAAGAAAAAAAATTCTGTGGGGGATAAATTATAGTCTACAGAAATCAAATTTGAGAAAAAGTCAAAACACCCCCAGATAGACCTTCAGTCACCTTTTCACCTCCTATTGCTGTTCGACTGACTGCGAGTTAAGACTGATTTCGTGGTGGGAGGTCTCACACACACACACACACACACACACACACACACACACACACACACACACACACACACACACACACACACACACACACACACACACACATATATATATATATATATATAATATATATATATATATATATATATATACATACATGGACTTTATGGGTATTGTACTGTACTTTTACTCATGTAGACCTTCCATGGGCGACGGATGAATATAAAAAAGCATTAACATGCTTATGTCGGCACCATTAATCTGTTCTTCTTAGTTTTGCCCCCCCCCCCTCTCTCTCTCTCTCTCTCTCTCTCTCTCTCTCTTCAAATACCAAATTATCACAAACGGACTGCTGTCATGTATTCAAATTTTGTAATGTTCCTTCTAAATGATTTTCACAGAGAGAGAGAGAGAGAGAGAGAGAGAGAGACAGACAGAGAGAGACAGAGAGAGACAGAGAGAGACACAGAGAGAGAGAGACAAAGAGAGACAGAGAGAGAGAGAGAGAGCTAAAAGAGAAAGAGATCAGAGACAAAGAGTTAAGAGAGAAAGAAAAGATACATGAGACAGATAGATACACATACACATCTGAGTATCTGTGAGCACTTTTACATTATTACTGTAAATATTTGTTATTGTTGTTTGTTTTTGTTGTGTGTGTGTGTTTCTTGTTTTTGTTTTTTAAACAAAATATGGATGTGACTATGCGCATTTAGTTTCAGTTTCAGTTTTTCAAGATGACGTCTCCGCGCTCGGTAAATATACGAACGAATTCCATATGCACCAACGCCACAGGTGCCATGTGTATGGTGATCATGGCACGAGCCATATAAGCCTGCACATAAACCCATGAGCTGGCCAGGTCCTGAGGCCCTACCCAGCCTATGTTTTACCTAGCCTACATCTTTTTTCCACTAGTATTGTATCAGTCTATCGTTGGAGCAATCTTGGTTACATGGAATTGACCTATGTATATATATATCTTATTTTCAAAGAAAGGAACAGATAAATAAGATAAATAATTAATTAAAGGTCTGAATCACAACACAGCTAGCCATTCAGTATAAACTTGTCTCACATATCAGAAATCCACCACCACCCCTCCCTGTCAATGCACTAAGACTCCGCTGCCTATCAACAAAATAAAAAATAATATTTCCTTAATCATAGCCCCGCGGTTTTCCCTTTCATGTACTTGTCATTGAATGTCTTATTTCTTTGTTGTTGTTGTTGTTGTTGTTGTTATTGTTGCTGTTGTTGTTGTTGTTGTTGTTGTTGTTGTTGTTGTTGTTGTTGTTGCTGCTGTTGTTGTTGTTGTTGTTGTTGTTGTTGTTGCTGTTGTTGTTGCTGTTGTTGTTGTTGTTGCTGTTGTTGTTGTTGTTGTTGTTGTTGTTGTTGTTGTTATTGTTGTTGCTGTTGTTGTTGTTGTTGTTGTTGTTGCTGTTGTTGTTGTTGTTGTTGTTGCTGTTGTTGTTGCTGCTGTTGTTGTTGTTGTTGTTGTTGTTGTTGTTGTTGTTGTTGTTGTTGTTGCTGTTGTTGTTGCTGTTGTTGTTGTTGCTGTTGTTGTTGCTGTTGTTGTTGCTGTTGTTGTTGTTGTTGCTGTTGTTGTTGCTGCTGTTATTGTTGTTGTTGCTGTTGTTGTTGTTGTTGTTGCTGTTGTTGTTGCTGTTGTTGTTGTTGTTGCTGTTGTTGTTGCTGCTGTTATTGTTGTTGCTGTTGTTGTTGTTGCTGCTGTTGTTGTTGTTGCTGTTGTTGTTGTTGCTGTTGTTGTTGTTGTTGTTGTTGCTGTTGTTGTTGTTGTTGCTGTTGTTGTTGTTGTTGTTGTTGTTGTTGCTGTTGTTGTTGTTGTTGTTGTTGCTGTTGTTGTTGCTGTTGTTGTTGTTGTTGCTGTTGTTGTTGCTGCTGTTATTGTTGTTGCTGTTGTTGTTGTTGTTGCTGTTGTTGTTGTTGTTGCTGTTGTTGTTGTTGCTGTTGTTGTTGTTGTTGTCGCTGTTCTTGTTGTTGTTGTTGTTGCTGCTGCTGTTGTCTAAAATACCTAATTTTCAGTTCTTTTGTAGCATCCTTTTTTTTTTTTTTTTTTTTTTTTACAATATAAGTGGATTATTAACGGCAGCTATTTAACCTCTTGACTCCCGCACCCTGTCTACCAGCATCCTGCATCGTCATCCATGTTAGCAAAGCAAAAAATTAACCTTACACTCCCTCACCCTATCCACCAGATTTCAGCAGAAGGACGCTGATGGACAGGGTGAGGTAGTGTAAGGGTTAATTTTTGCAGTCGGTGTATCAGGTGCAGGAGTTAGGGTTAAGCTGGCCTTTGCCCTAATATAGATCTATACCGTTGGGAAAAGAAACAAACGTTCTCTCTGTCTCTCCACCCCCCCCCCCCCACACACACACACACACGTACACACACACAAGACTAAGATCGTCTGTCCTCTTTTGTTGTACCAAATATGCTTTGTAAGTCTCTCTCTCTCTCTCTTCTTCTCTCTCTCTCTCTCTTTCTTTCTTTCTCTCTCCTCTCCTCTCTTTCTCTCAGTAAATTTGAAAAAATGGCTTTTGCTAATAACTTCTACCCGCTGGAAAATTAGAAGTTACTGTCATTGTCACAGTCACTGTCTCTCTCTCAATTCTTGCACGCTGTTTCAGCAAGGTTGCATTGTACTTGTTTCTGTACGAATGTGCACCGAGTTGATCCACCTCCATCACCACCCTGAGGTCCGTTATTGTTATAGAACGAGTTGTACCCCTTGACATGAGGTGCGTTTGTCACTATATGTCAAAGTCTCTCTCTCTCTATCTCTCTGCCTCTCTCTCTGTCTTTGCATCTCTCTCTCTCTGCCTCTGTCTCTCTCTGTCTCTGCCTCTCTCTCTCTCTCTCTCGCCTCTCTCTCTCTTGTGTCTCTCTCTGCCTCTCTCTCTCTGTCTCTGCCTCTCTCTCTCTCTGTCTCTGCCTCTCTCTCTATCTCTCTGTCTCTGTTTGTCTCTCTCTCTCTCTCTCTCTCCTCTCTCTCTCTCTTTCTCTCTCCCTCTCGCTTGCTCGCTCTTCCTCTCTTTGTCTGAGTGTGTATGTGTGTGTGTGTGTGCGTGCGTGCGTGTATGCGTGTGTGCGTGCGTACGCGCGTGGGTGTATGTATGTGTGTGTGTGTGTCTGTCTGTCTATCTGTCTGTCTGTCTCTCTCTCTCTCTTTCACTCACTCACACAACACACACACACACACCCCACACACACACACACACACACACACACACACCACACACACACACACGCACGCACACACGGACTTCATGGGGCATTATACTGTACTTGTACTAATGTAGTAGACCTTCGGTGGGCTACGGATGAATATAAAAAAGTATTAACATGGTTATGTCGGCACACTCACCATTAATCTCTTCCTCTTGATTTTGCTCTCTCTCTCTCTCTCTCTCTCTCTCTCTCTCTCTCTCTCTCCCCTTTAATTCTCTCTCTCTCGCTCGCTCGCTGCGTAAATGTGGGCGTGCGATTGCCTGTGTGTGTGCGTGTGCGTGTGTCTGTGTGTCAGACAGAGAGAAGGGAGGAAGGGAAGAGATGGGAAGAGAGGGGAAGAAAAGTGAGTTATTACAAAAAGCGGATTTACCAATGAAACAAAGGGACTAGGGCGAGGGAAGAAAAGAGTATAAGAGAGAGAGAGAGAGAGAGAGAGAGAGAGACTGTGTGTGTGTGTGTGTGTGTGTGTGTGTGTGTGTGTGTGTGTGTGTGTGTTGTGTGTGTGTGTTCAATTTCATTTAATGTCTATCCACATAATGCGATATTACACGAATATGTGTGTGTGTGTGCGTGCGTGTGTGTGTGAGTGTGTGTGTGGTGTGTGTGTGTGTGTTGTGTGTGTGTGTGCGCGCGCGCGCCAGTGTGTGTGTGTGTGTGTGTGTGTGTGTGGTGTGTGTGTGTGTGTGTGTTCAATTTCATTTAATGTATATACACATAATGTGATATTACACGAATGTGTGTGTGTGTGTGTATGTGTATGTCTGTGTTGTGTGTGTGTGTGGTGTGTGTGTGTGTGTGTGTGGTGTGTGTGTGTGTGTGTGTGTGTGTCTATACGTGTGTGTGTGTGTGTGTTCGTGCACGCGCACGCGTGTGTGCGTATGTGTATGACCGTCTCTCTCCTCCTTCCTCCCCCCACCCTGTTCCCAGCGCGAAGGGCTCATGCGCATAGATTGAACTTAATAATAACATCATGATCGTTTTGATCTAGTCCATCACACGGCACCTGTGGCGTCAGTTGTGTGTGGACTTTATTCCGAGCGCAAAGACGCCATCCTGAAAATCTGAAATTGAAATTGGAACTGTTTGTGAAATTGAAATTGGAACTGTTTGTGTTATCTTTTATTATATATTGTCTGTTGAGCTCCGTTCAATGAGATTTAATCAACACTGTTGTGCTCTCTCTCTCTCTCTCTCTCTCTCTCTCCTCTCTCTTCTCTCTCTCTCTCTCTCTCCCCTCTCTCTTCTCTTCTCCATTGCTGTCAAGCTCTCTCTCTCTCTCTTCTCTCTCTCTCTCTCACACACACACACTCTGTTGCTATCTGTCGAGCATTCTCCTTCGTCCATCCCTCCCCTCCCTCGCTCTCTTTCTCTCTCTCAATCTCTCTGTTTTGCTATCTGTCGAGCACTCTCCCCTGTCCCTCCCTCCCTGCGTCCCTCCCCCCCTCTCTCTCTCTCTGTTTCTGTGGAGCCCTCTCTCTCTCTCTCTGTGTTGCTATCTGTCGAGCACATTCCTCCCTCCCTCCCTCTCTCTCTCTCTCTCCTCTGTTGCTATCTGTCGAGCACATTCCTCCCTCCCTCCTCTCTCTCTCTCTCTCTGTTGCTATCTGTCGAGCACATTCCTCCCTCCCTCCCTCCCTCCCTCTCTCTCTCTCTGTTGCTATCTGTCGAGCACATTCCTCCCTCCCTCCCTCCCTCTCTCTCCTCTGTTGCTATCTGTCGAGCACACTCCTCCCTCCCTCCCTCCCTCTCTCTCTCTCTCTCTGTTGCTATCTGTCGAGCACACTCCTCCCTCCCTCCCTCCCTGTCTCTCTCTGTTGCTATCTGTCGAGCAACACTCCTCCCTCCCTCCCTCCCTCTCTCTCTCTCTCTCTCTCTCTGTTGCTATCTGTCGAGCACACTCCTCCCTCCCTCCCTCCTCTCTCTCTCTCTCTCTGTTGCTATCTGTCGAGCACACTCCTCCCTCCCTCCCTCTCTCTCTCTCTCTCTCTGTTGCTATCTGTCGAGCACACTCCTCCCTCCCTCCCTCCCTCCTCTCTCTCTCTCTGTTGCTATCTGTCGAGCACATTCCTCCCTCCCTCCCTCTCTCTCTCTCTCTCTGTTGCTATCTGTCGAGCACACTCCTCCCTCCCTCCCTCTCTCTCTCTCTCTCTGTTGCTATCTGTCGAGCACCACTCCTCCCTCCCTCCCTCTCTCTCTCTGTTGCTATCTGTCGAGCACACTCCTCCCTCCCTCCCTCTCTCTCTCTCTCTCTCTGTTGCTATCTGTCGAGCACACTCCTCCCTCCCTCCCTCTCTCTCTCTCCTCTCTGTTGCTATCTGTCGAGCACACTCCTCCCTCCCTCCCTCCCTCTCTCTCTCTCTTCTGTTGCTATCTGTCGAGCACCCTCCCTCCCTCTCTCTCTCTCTCTCTCTGTTGCTATCTGTCGAGAACACTCCTCCCTCCCTCCCTCCCTCTCTCTCTCTCTCTCTGTTGCTATCTGTCGAGCACACTCCTCCCTCCCTCCCTCCCTCTCTCTCTCTCTCTGTTGCTATCTGTCGAGCACACTCCTCCCTCCCTCCCTCCCTCTCTCTCTGTTGCTATCTGTCGAGCACACTCCTCCTCCCTCCCTCCCTCCCTCTCTCTCTCTCTCTCTGTTGCTATCTGTCGAGCACACTCCTCCCTCCCTCCCTCCTCTCTCTCTCTCTCTCTCTCTGTTGCTATCTGTCGAGCACACTCCTCCCTCCCTCCCTCCCTCTCTCTCTCTCTCTCTGTTGCTATCTGTCGAGCACACTCCTCCCTCCCTCCCTCCCTGTCTCTCTCTCTCTCTGTTGCTATCTGTCGAGCACACTCCTCCCTCCCTCCCTCCCCTCTCTCTCTCTCTCTCTCTGTTGCTATCTGTCGAGCACACTCCTCCACTCCCTCCCTCCCTCTCTCTCTCTCTCTGTTGCTATCTGTCGAGCACACTCCTCCCTCCCTCCCTCCCTGTCTCTCTCTCTCTCTGTTGCTATCTGTCGAGCACACTCCTCCCTCCCTCCCTCCCTCTCTCTCTCTCTCTCTGTTGCTATCTGTCGAGCACACTCCTCCCTCCCTCCCTCCCTCCCTGTCTCTCTCTCTCTCTCTGTTGCTATCTGTCGAGCACACTCCTCCCTCCCTCCCCCCTCTCTCTCTCTCTCTCTGTTGCTATCTGTCGAACACACTCCTCCCCCCTCCCTCCCTCCCTCCTCTCTCTCTCTCTCTCTCTCTCTCTCTCTCTCTCTCTCGTCTTTTCTGTACGTATTTCGCATTTCTCTCTCACCATCTCCATCATACCACCTAAAAGCTTATAACTGTCTTACGTTCTCGATTTAGCAATACATTTCTCGTCTGTTTTTTGACGTTCTAGACAAGATATGTAAATCAGGACCGGACGACACTTTCAGATCCCGCCAGACTGACGAATTAGCATTCCAAGCCATCAAAGCTAAAGAATATATTCATGTGACCCTTCGGCGAACTGTGAAATACATAGACAAGTAGAAAAAAATTCCTCTCTGTGTGTGTGAATATTGATCCCTTCGACTCTTGTATCCTATTCACCAACTGCAAAATCTTAACCCTTTGACTCCCATATCCTATCCACCAACTGCAAAATCTTAACCCTTTGACTCCCTCATCCTATCCACCAGCTTCCTGCAGGAGGCTGGTGGGTGGACAGGGTGAGGGAATCAAAGGATTATTTTTTTGCGCTGCTATCATGGTTGACAAGGCAGGATGCTGGTGGACAGGGTGAGGGAATCAAAGGGTTTAATTCTTTGCCTTGCTAGCGTGGTTGACAAGGCAGGATGCTGGTGGACAGGATGCAGGAGTCAAAGAGTTAAACATTTTGCTTTGCTAGCATGGTTGACAAGGCAGGATGCTGGTGGACAGGGTGCGGGAGTCAAAGGGTTAAGTTTTTGCTTTGCTACCGTGGTTGACAATGCATGATGCTGGTGGACAGGATGAGGGAATCAAAGGGTTAAATGTTTGCTTTGCTAGCATGGTTGACAAGGCAGGATGCTGGTGGACAGGGTGCGGGAGTCAAAGGGTTAAGTTTTTGCTTTGCTAGCATGGTTGACAATGCAGATGTTGGTGGACAGGGTGCAGGAATCAAAGAGTTAAACATTTTGCTTTGCTAGCATGGTTGACAATGCAGGATGCTGGTGGACAGGGTGCGGGAATCAAAGGTTAAGTTTTTGCTTTGCTAGCGTGGTTGACAATGCAGGATGCTGGTGGACAGGGTGAGGGAATCAAAGGGTTAAGTTTTTGCTTTGCTAGCATGGTTGACAAGGCAGGATGCTGGTGGACAGGGTGCGGGAGTCAAAGGGTTAATTTTTTTTGCTTTGCTAGCGTGGTTGACAATGCAGGATGCTGGTGGACAGGGTGCGGGAGTCAAAGGGTTAAGTTTTTGCTTTGCGACCGTGGTTGACAATGCAGGATGCTGGTGGACAGGGTGCGGGAGTCAAAGGGTTAAATTATTTGCTAGCATGGTTGACAATGCAGGATGCTGGTGGACAGGGTGCGGGAATCAAAGGGTTAAATTATTTGCTAAGGTGGTTGACAATGCAGGATGCTGGTGGACAGGGTGCGGGAATCAAAGGGTTAAGTTTTTGCTTTCCTAGCATGGTTGACAATGCAGGATGCTGGTGGACAGGGTGCGGGAGTCAAATGGTTAGGTAAAAAACCGAGATGTGAATTACGCTCCCTGTAATTGGAAAAGACTTCGTTGTGTGCGTGTTTGAAAATATTCATGACATCTCGTCTGAAGCACGTTTTCACTACAGACAAGAAGCATGATTTTATTTACTGTATAAAGTTGAATGAAATACAAATTTGGCATGCGGTCGCCAGCCCAGCCCAACCCCTCCCTCCCCCTAAGTTTCCACTCCCTCCCTCCCCCTCACACGCATATAATAAACGCCCGCGCACGCCCGCACACACACACTTCACACACACACTTCACACACACACACACACACACACACACACACACACACACACACACACACACACACAACACACACACACACACACACACACACACACACACATACACACACATTTACAGTGATACGCGCACACGCACACACATCATCGTCATCATCATTTTTTTATCATCATCATTATCGTCTTTATCATTATCGTTATAATTATTATCATTTAACTATTAACTTTTTATGTGCTATTATTATTATTATGAGTAGTAGTAGTTGTAGTAGTAGTAGTAGTAGAAGTAGTAGTAGTATCACTATTAGTAGTTGTAGTAGAAGTAGTAGTAGAAATAGTAGTAGTATCACTATTATTATTAGTAGTAGTAGTTGTTGTTGTAGTAGTAGTAGTAGCAGTAGTCGTCGTAGTACCATTATTAGTATTATCATTACTATCACTATCATTATCAGTATAATTATTTTTTGAGTAGTAATAGTATTGTTACTATTACTAATATAATTACTACTAATATCATTATTCATAATCACTTATTGTCTTTACGATGATCATTACGTAATCATTATTATCATATCATTAGTGTCATCATTATCGGTGCTATTATATCAGCATCATCATTTTACATTCAGCCCTCATTCAACCATGGCCTGCTCTTACATGAATAAAACATGAGTGAATATCAATATTTAACATAATAAAACACCCACCCACAGCACACCAACATACTCACTCTCTCTGTCTGTCTGTCTGTTGGATGTCTGTGTGTGTGTGTCTCCTCTCTTTCTCTCTCCTATGTTGTCTCTTCTCGTGTCTCTCTCTCTTTCATGTCTTCTTTCTTTCTCTCTCTCTATGTCTGTCTTTCTTTCTCTCTCTCATGTCGTCTTTTCTCTCTCTATGTCTGTCTTCTTCTCTCTCTCTATGTCTGTCTTTCTTTTCTCTCTCTGTCTTCTTCTTCTCTCTTCATTCTGTCTTCTTTCTCTCTCTCTCATGTCTGTCTTTCTTTCTCTCTCTCTCTCTATGTCTCTTCTTCTCTCTCTTATGTCTGTCTTCTTTCTTCTCTCTCTAATGTCTGTCTTTCTTTCTCTCTCTCTCTATGTCTGTCTTCTTTCTCTCTATATTATGTTGTCTTCTTTCCACTCTTTCTTTCTTCTCTCTCTCTATGTCTGTCTTTCTTTCTATGTCTCTTCTTCTCTCTTCCTATGTCTGTCTTTCTTTCTCTCTCTCTCTTATGTCTGTCTTTCTTTCTCTTCTCTTACTCTCTTCTCTCTCAATGTCTGTCTTCTTTCTCTTCTTCTCTCTCTCTCTCTATGTCTGTCTTCTTTCTCTCTCTTATGTCTGTCTCTTCTCTCATCTCTAGCTGTCCTTTCTCTCTCTCATCTGCTGTCTCTCTCTGTGTCTTCTCACTCTATCCCCCTTCTCTCTCTTTCTCTCTCTCTGTCTCCTCTATCCCCTTTCTCTCTCTCTCTCTCCCTCCCCTGTCCCTCTCTGTAAGATTAGATAAGCCTTCATTTCCCAACTACCCTAGAATGGTTACTCCCATCTAGACCATAGTACTATAATACTAATAATAATTACAATATTTATATAGCGCAAAATCTTGATAAAATCAAATCTAAGGGCTGAAACAGACACACACACACGCACGCACGCACACACACACACGCACTCACGCACACACACACACACACGCCGCGCGCGCGCACACACACGCACACGGCTATAAATGGGGAGAAAGAATAAAAGCAATGGAAAATTTAGAGAGCATATTATATACAATTATATATTGCAATGTGATTCCCCCCCGATGGAGACAGGCTGCAGAGGGGATTGAGTGAGGTCAGGATTTTATGCAG
>JAPXFY010000033.1:33092766-33095266 GCA_030674185.1 Monoplex corrugatus
TTTCTTTCTTTCTTTTCTTTTCTTTCTTTCTTTCTTTCTTTCCTTTCTTTTCTTTCTTTCTTTCTTTTCTTTCTTTCTTTCTTTCTTTTCTTTCTTTCTTTTCTTTCTTTCTTTCTGTCTCTCTTTCTTTCTTTTTTTTTTGCTTTTTCCTTCAGGAAATGACTATATAAATCAGAGCCTGGGGACACGTCTGTATCAAGTGGGGCAGCCAGCCCGCTAAATACAGAGACCTGTCTGCGTAATCTAAGCCAACAATAGCTCTCTGTCCCCTTTAGGATCTACAGCAGCTGTTGCTGACATAAACATGGTAGATCTAGATACCTTTTTCAGAGGGCAGCTACATGTATTACATCAGCAACAGCAACAACGCTACCTTTCATTAACAGATGTGTACAGAGAAGAATTATTATCTATTAATATTATCTGCGATACTGAATAACTGCTACAGACAAAACAATCCACCAACATAATCAACAGACAACAACAAAACAACAACACCAGCAGCGGCGGCAACAATGGTGCTTTTTATTCTACAGATGTTTACAGAGAACAATCATTCTGTATTATATGCGATATTGAATAACTGCTACAGACATCGACAATCCACGAATATCAACAACTGACAACAACTAAACAACAGCAGCAGCAGCAACAACAACGCTTTTAAACAACAGCAGCAGCAACAACAACGCTTTTAAACGACAGCAGCAGCAACAACAACAACAACGCTTTTAAACAACAGCAGCAGCAACAACAACAACGCTTTTAAATGACAGCAGCAGCAACAACAACAACGCTTTTAAACAACAGCAGCAGCAACAACAACAACAACGCTTTTAACAACAGCAGCAGCAACAACAACAACGCTTTTAAACAACAGCAGCAGTAACAACAACAACAACGCTTTTAAACAACAGCAGCAGCAATAACAACAACGCTTTTAAACAACAGCAGCAGCAACAACAACAACGCTTTTAACAACAGCAGCAGCAGCAACAGCAACGCTTTTAAACAACAGCAGCAGTAACAACAACAACAACGCTTTTAAACAACAGCAGCAGCAACAACAACAACGCTTTTAAACAACAGCAGCATCAACAACAACAACGCTTTTAAACGACAGCAGCAACAACAACACAACGCTTTTAAACGACAGCAGCAGCAACAACAACAACAACGCTTTTAAACAACAGCAGCAGCAACAACAACAACGCTTTTAAACAACAGCAGCAGCAACAACAACAACGCTTTTAAACGACAGCAGCAGCAACACAACAACAACGCTTTTAAACACAGCAGCAGCAGCAACAACAACGCTTTTAAACGACAGCAGCAGCAACAACAACAACGCTTTTAAACAACAGCAGCAACAACAACAACAACGCTTTTAAACGACAGCAGCAGCAACAACAACAACGCTTTTAAACAACAGTAGCATCAACAACAACAACGCTTTTAAACAACAGCAATAGCAACAACAACAACGCTTTTAAACAACAGCAGCAGCAACAACAACAACGCTTTTAAACGACAGCAGCAGCAACAACAACAACGCTTTTAAACAACAGCAGCAGCAACAACAACAACGCTTTTAAACAACAGCAGCAGCAACAACAACAACGCTTTTAAACAACAGCAACAACAACAACGCTTTTATTCTATAGATGTATACGGAGAACAATCATTCTCTATTATCTGTGCTCGTCAATAACTGCTACCCACATCGACAATCTATAGTCATCAACAACTCTCACAGTTTCAGTTTCAATTTCTCAAGATGACGTCTCCGCGCTCGGAATGAATTCCATATGCACTATCGTCACAGGTGCCATGTGATGGAGAAGATACAGAATGATCACGGCACATGCCTTCAGGCTGCGCATTATAAACCCATGTGCTGGCCAGATCCTGAGGTCCTGCCCAGATAGCTCCATAACCCTGCGGTCATGGGGGAGTGAGGTGACAGAGACCTCAACTTTTCCCAGGGCCAGCACCACGAGGGAGGCGCCCATCCCTTCTCTTTCGCTTCAAATTCATATTCATATTCACATTTTTTAGCCTAGATTTCATAAAGACAAAAAGACTGATTGGTCTTTAAGGGGTGAGACCTGGGAAATCAACCTATCTCTCCAATGTTTTCTACCAAGGCAGCCGGGTAATGCTCTGCTCATCACACTTTTCAAATGCTGTGGGATCTTTAACGTGCGCAGCCAGAAGGCACACGGGTCCGACAACAACAAAACAGTAGCAGCAGCAGCGACAATATCGATGCCTTTTATTCTACAGTCGCGTACGGAGAACAATCATTCTCTACTATCTGAGATCGTCAATAATTGCTACCGACACCGACACCGACAATCTACCGACATCAGCAACTGACAAAAACAAAACAGCAACAGCAGCAGTGACAACAACGCTATCTTTTATTCTACAGATGTGTACAGAGAACAATCATTCTCTATTATCCGCGATCGTCAATAACTGCTACCGACATTGACAA
>JAPXFY010000033.1:33112766-33117766 GCA_030674185.1 Monoplex corrugatus
CTCTGTGCCTGTCTGTCTTTCTCTCTCCTTTTCTCTGTCTGTCTGTCTGTCTTTGTCTGTCTGTCTTTCTCTGTCTACCAGTCTATCTATCTGTCTGTCTCTCTCTCTCTCTCTCTCTCTCTCCTCTCTCTCCTCCCTCCCGTCACTCTCACTCTCTCCCCATCACTCACTCTCTGTTTCTGTGTCTCAGACTGTGTCTCTGTCTGTCTTTCTCTGTCTGTCTGTCTGTCTACCAGTCTGTCTACCAGTCTGTCTGTCTGTATGTCTCCCGTCACTCACTTTCTCTGTCTTTCTGTGTCTCAGACTGTGTCTCTGTTAGTCTTTCTCTGTCTGTCTGTCTGTCTACCAGTCTGTCTACCAATCTATCTGTCTATCTGTCTGTCTGTCTGTCTCCCGTCACTCACTCTCTCTGTCTCTGTGTCTCAGACAGTGTCTCTGTCTTTCTCTGTCTACCAGTCTATCTACCAGTCTGTCTATCTGTCTGTCTGTCTGTCTCCCGTCACTCACTCTCTCTGTCTCTGTGTTTCAGACTGTGTCTCTGTTTGTCTGTCTGTCTCCCCTCTCTCTCTCTCTCTCTCTCTCCTCTCTCTTTCTGTCATTGTCTGGCTCCTTTCTTTTTGTACATGTGCCTGCCAATCTTCATGTAACCTTTAACATTCCCAAATCTGTTGAAGGAAAAACAAATCACACGGGATAGGCTTTGGGGTTTGGGCAAACAACTTGGGCAACTCGCTCCATTCACCCATTAATTTTCTACCTCCTTCCCTCACATGTATACACATACCCATGCACACACACATACAGAGAGAGGAAGAGAGAGGAAGAGAGAGAGAGAGAGAGAGAGAGAGAGTGAGAGAGAGAGAAAGACAGAGACAAGAGAGGGAGAGATAGACAGACAGACACACAGACAGACAGAGACAGACAGAGAGAAGTTCTCTGAGTGTGACTATGACGGACTACTATGTCTTCATGTAATACGTTGTTTTACACACACACACACACACACACACACACACACACACACACACACACACACACACACACACACACACACACACACACACACATACACACACACAACACACACACACACCACCACCACCACCACCAGAGAGAAAAAAGAAAGAGAGAGAGAGAGGTGGAGAGAGAGAGAGAGAGAGAAAGAGGGACGCCGGTGAGACAGAGAGAGGGACGGGGGAGTGAGAAAGAGGGAGGAGGGAGAGAAAGAGAGGAGAGAGAGAGAGAGAGAGAAAAGAGAAGAGACAGAGGGAGAGAGAGAGACAGACAGAGAGAGAGAGAGAAATTCTCTGAGCGTGACTGTGATGACGGACTACTATATCTTATGTAATACGTTGTTTTATACACACACCACCACCACCAGAGAAAGAGAGAGAGAGGGAGAGAGAGAGAGAGACAGAAAAAGAGGGACAGAGAAAGAAGGGGAGAGGGAGAGAAAGAACTGGAGAGAGAGAGAAACAGGGACGGGGGGGGGGGAGAGAAAGAGAGAGAAAGAGGAGAGAGAGAGAGAGAGAGAGAGAGAGAGAGAGAGAGAGAGATCGTGGGACCTAATGCTATTACTTCTTGGGTAATAAAATGCTTTTAAGTCTCTCTCTCTCTCTCTCTCTCTCTCTCTCTCTCTCTCATCTCTCTCTCCCTCCCTCCCCTCATCCCTCACTGTTTCTCTGTCTCTCTCTCCTCTTCTCTCTCTCTGTTTTTCTCTCTCTCCTGTTCCTCCTCTCTGTTTCCTCTCTGTCTGTCTTCTGTCCTCTCTCTCTCTCTCTCTCTCTCTCTCCTCTCTGTCCTCTCTCTCTCCTCTTCTCTCTCTCTCTCTCTCTCAATCCTCTCTCTGTGTCTCTTCTGTCTCGTCCTTCTCTCTCTCTCGTTCTCGTCTCGTCTCGTTCTTCCCTCTCTCTCTCCTCTCTCTCTCTCAATACTTTTAATTAGATAGGAATCAAATTACCAAGAATCTCTCCAGGAAGATGAAGAGCAAGGAAAGATTGCGTGAAATGGAGAAGTGTACCCAACGCCACCTCCACAGACTAGACACACAAAAAGTTAAAGGAACTTGACAAAGGGAACAAAGAAGTTCACTAACATGGCCGGACAAAGCCAGAGGGAAAGAAGAGTAACAACAACAACAACAACAACAACAACATGACCACCACCACCAACAACAATAACAACAAACAGCGGCGGTGGCTGAAGCAACGAAAACAGCATGGCCACCACCACCACCAACAACACAACAACAACAACAACAACCAGCAGTAACAACAACAACAAAAACAACAACAGTGGTCATGACACTGGTCTTGCAATTGGGAGAACTGGTTTCGAACCTGCTTGGGTGACATCTAAAAAGACAGAGAGAAACAGAGAGAGACAGAGACAGAGAGACAGAGAAACAGAGACAGACAGACAGACAGACAGACAGAGACAGAGAAACAGAGAGAGAGAAAGAGAAAGAGAGAGGGAGGGAGGGAGAAATAGAGGGACAGAGAGTTAGAGACTGAGAAAGAGACAGACAGAGACAGACAAGACAGAAAGAGAGACAGACAGAGACAGACAGAAAGGCATACAGGCTGAAAGAGAGAAAGAAGATAGATAGATAGATAGATAGATAGATAGATAGATAGATAGATAGATAGATAGATAGATAGATAGATAGATAGATAGAGTGAAAGAGAGAGAGAAACAAAGAAAGAGAGAGAGACAGTGTGTGTGTGAGTGTGTGTGTGTGTGTGTGTGTGTGTGTGGTGTGTGTGTGTGTGTGTGTGTGTGTGTGTGTGTGTGTGTGTGTGTGTGTTCGCGTGTGTGTGTGTGTGTGTGTGTTGATCCTAATGCACTTGCCAATACAGGCGCGGGCATTGGCAATCTCTCTTTCTCTCTCTCTCTCGCTCACACACACACACACACACACGCACGCACGCGCGCGCGCGCACACACACACACACACACACACACACATACACACAACACAGAGGAGAAAGAGAGGGGGGCGAGAAGAGAGAAAGATATATAGAGAGAGGGAGAGAAACAGGGAAACAGAGAGAAACGGACAGACAGACAGACAGACAAACAGAGAGAAAGCATAGACACAAAGCTTTTTGTTTTGTTGTTCCAATCTCCAAGATCAACACACGTAGGAACCTACAAGTGCCTGGACTCCCTTCATGTGTGGGTGTGTGTATGTACACTTGTTTCGGGCAGACCACATTCAGAACAATAAATACATACGCACGTTAAAGAATCTGTAAACCACGTCAATGTTCTGTGGCTCAGAGAAATCCGAGCACCCCAGAAAACGAAGCACAACTAACTGCCTTCACGCGGAGTAAAAAGCAAACAAACAAACAATTACAGGCACGATATATCACATGGATGAGGCGTCAGACTTTCAATCGGCAGATTTGGGTTCATCAGGTCTGATAGTAAAGGAGTGGATTGTTATTGTTATTATTGTTTAAAGCCCAGCCGACTGCGTAGAGATATATCACGGCTATAACTGCTTCAAAACATACATTTCCACAGGAAAAAAAGAAAAGAAAACCGAGTACACATATCAATGCATTCGCGCACATAATCTAAGGAGATGCCCCTGGCACTGACCATTCCGTCCCATTTATCGCACAGGGATAAAAAAAAAAAATACACATCTGAATACAAACTTAAACATACCTAAGGACATCAAACATATATATAAAAATGGCTCTAAATTAGCTAAAATTGCTTCTGCACATTTCATCTCCCTAGAAGTAATAATGCATTTAATACATGTACCCAATTACCAATCCTAAAAAAGTACGTAAGACTTTATCGAACATATACAGGTGAATTGACCACCAAGGCAGAAAATAACAGGAAGAAATGACAGAAAGCAAAGGAACAAGGCAGAAACAAAGAGAGTGACAGAAAAGAAGAAATTTCCAGCACAGAATTTCCAGAAGGTGGGGATACTATTTATACTGAAAGAGCCCCCGGCATCCCCACGGGGGATTACTGTCCTACCCATAGAACACTTTGAATAACACGCAAAGTTCCTTTAGAATATGTTTAGGATTTCAAATATCTTGGTTCTGTAAAAACTGACGATGGAACCTGCTCCAAAGATTTCAAAATAAGAATTGGAATGGCAAAGCAAAAGAAAAATGGTCCAACTCAACCACACCAGGAAAGACAGAGGCATACCAAATGGACTGAAAGTTAGACGTTTAAAATGTTTGATCTGGCCAGTCATGATTTATGACTGCAAAGCCTGGACTCTGAGAAAAAAACGATTGCAGAAGAACTGAGGCAGCAGAGATGTGGTGTTATCGGAGACTATTACAGACAGAACTAATGAAAGTGTCTTGGAAGAACTTGATACCACCAAAAGACTACTAGTAGACATCAGCAAGAGTAGACTAAAATACATTAGCCATGTGTCACGCAGAAAGAACATGGACCTCATGGCAACCATCTTTCAAGGAAAAACAGTGGCAACAAAGAAAAACAAGGCAGACCTCCACTCTCATACATCGACAACATAACCAACATCAGTGGCCTAAATATTCAAGAAATTGTCCACGAAAGTCAAGACAGAGCGGCCTGGAAGAAGATGGTGGTGTCAAAATGTGCAGCGGCCAACACTGGACGCGGTGACGCCGACAGGTGAGAACAGGTGAGACCCATAGAGCATAAAATATTCTCCCACATCCGTGTTAGTCCTTGAACCCTATTCATGTGTGTGTATACAAATGCCTATCAATTAACATCAGGAGGAGAGTTCTTGGGTGTTATACAGAACCGATACTCTCGTACGGTTGTGATGCGTGGACAGTCAACACGCAAAGTCAGAACAGAACTGAGGCAACCGAAATGTGGTTTCTAAGAAGAATGTTGAGAATTCCATGGACAGCAAAGAAAACATACGAGACAGTCTTGAATGAGACAGACACAAGGTCATTAATAAAGAAGATTAAGAAAAGACAAGCAATATTTATAGGCCATTTTATGAGGAA
>JAPXFY010000033.1:33142766-33145266 GCA_030674185.1 Monoplex corrugatus
CAAGAAGATGAAAAGCATTCTGACTCACAAAAGCCTGTATCAATTAACATCAGGAAGAGAGTCCTTGAATGTTATAAAGAAACGATAATGTTGTACGGTTGTGAGGCGTGGACAGTCAACAAGCAAAGCCAGAGCAAGATTGAGGCAGCCGAGATGTGGTTTCAAAGAAGAGTGTTGAGAGTTCCATGGACATCAAAGAAAACAAACGAGACAGTCTTGATGGAGGCAGACACAAGTAGATCATTCATAAGGAAGATTACGATAAGAGAGCACCTGGTAGACCCAGGGAAAAAATATCACACGGACTTGCAGAGTGGCTGAGGACAGACAGGGTGGAAGATGTGCTTGCGGCAACAAGGGATAGATACATATGGAGGGCCATGATTGCCAACGCCATGCGGCAGGGCACTTGATGATGATGATGATGATGATGATGATGATGATGATGATGATGATGATGATGATGATGACTGAAGAGATGACACAAAGCAAAGGAGGAAGGTAGGTCCACACAAAGACAGCGACAGAAAAGAGGAAATTTCCAGCACGGAATTTCCAGAAGGTGGGGATTGCCGTTTATACTGAAAGAAACCCCCAGCATCCCCACACATGGGGGAGTTGACAGTTTTAGTACAGTAGCCTTCTTTGACTGTCGCTGCTGGTATCTCATGGGCATACGGAATTCCAGACAACGAAGCCAATTGTTTGTGCACATACATCCCACTGGGGTGGTGTGGTGGCGGGGTGGTGGGGTGGTGGGGTGGTGGGGTGGTAGGGTGGTAGGGTGGTGGGGTGGTGGTGTGATGGGTGGTGGTGGAGAGGAATGTTATACAGAATTTTTTTTTTTTATTATTTGTTGTTTGTTTTCTCTGTTGTGTTTCTTTCTTATCAGAAAGAAGTCAGGCTTGAGAACACTTTATTACTCAAAGAGAGATGGGGGAGGGAGGGAGCGAGGGAAAAAGAGAGAGCGAGAACGGGAGAGGAGAGAGACAGAGGGACAGACAAGACAGAGAGAGCGAGAGAGAGAAAGACAGGCAGGCAGGCAGACAGACAGACAGACAGACATACTATATTTATATAATATTTTCCTTTGTGGAGCGCCTAGCCAATTAAAACAGATCGATAGACAGAGAGATGTCAGTGAAATATTTATGATGATCTGATCAAAAGTGAATTCAAATGATGTGTGTGTGTGTGTGTGTGTGTGTGTGTGTGTGTGTGTGTGTGTGTGTGTGTGTGTGTGTGTGTGTGTGTGTGTATGGTGATGGTGGTGGTGGTTGTTATGGTGGTGGTGGTGGTGGTGGTAGTGGTGGTTGGTGTGTGTGTGTGTATGAACACGCGCGAGCGCGTGTGTGCGTGCGTGTGTGTGTGTGTGTGTGTTTTGTGTGTGTGTGTGTGTGTGTGTGTGTGTGTGTGTGTGTGTGTGTGTGTGTGTGCGCGCGCGATTGAGCTGGCGGTTAAAAATCGAATTGCCTGTAGACCTTTCATTGTGTGTAACTACGTTGTGTGCTAACCCTAACACAGAGAGAGAGAGAGACAGAAAGACAGAGACAGAGAGACAGAGTTAAAGACACAGAGAGAGAGAGACAGTCAGACACAGACACAGACACAGACACAGAGAGAGAGAGAGAGAGAGAGAGAGAGAGAGAGAGAGAGAGAGAGAGAGAGAGAGAGAGAGAGAGAGAGAAAATACGAATGGTTTAACGTTTTAGGCTATAAGGCCCATTAATATTGCAACATGAGGGGCGAGGCAGCTTCGCAACATGGGAACCACATCACGTAATACAAAAATGCAAATAAGGTTGTTGTGAGAGAGAGAGAGAGAGAGAGAGAGAGAGAGAGAGAGAGAGAGAGAGAGTGAGAGAGAAAGAGAGACAGAGAGAGAGAGGCAGACAGACATACATACATAGAGACAGAGAGAGACAGAGAGAATCAGAGAAAAACAGAGAGACACAGGGTCAGAAACAGACCCCTTAACTTAAAAACAAAACAAAACAAATGTCCAAAACAAAGGATTTCAGTTTCACATACAGTTAAAATCTCAAGACAGCGATCCCCGCGCTTGCAATAATAAATCCTTCATGCACTGACGACAGACAGACAGATAGACAGACAGACAGATAGACAGACAGACAGACAGACAGACCCCTTTATAACAAAACGAAAACAAATCTCCAAAACAAAGGATTTCAGTTTCATGTACAGTTAATTTAAAATCTCAACACAGAGACCCTTTCGCTTGGAATAATAGATCCAACATGCACTGACATCAGACAGACAGACAGACAGACAGACAGACAGATACACAGACACACAGTCCACTTTACAACAGAACAAAACAAATCTCCAAAACGAAGGATTTCATTTTCAGGAACAGTTAAAATCTCAACACAGCGACCCTATGTTTGGAATAACAAATCCCTCATGCACCGACGACAGACAGACAGAGAGACAGACAGACAGACAGACAGACAGACAGACAGACAGACAGATCTCTTTA
>JAPXFY010000033.1:33152766-33157766 GCA_030674185.1 Monoplex corrugatus
TCTCCCTGGGTCTATCTGGTGTTCTCTTTCCCTCCAGCTTTCCTGTTGTGACCAGGTGCTCTAATTCCCCTTTCGTCTTAAAATGGCCTATAACGTTGCCTGTCTTTTCCTAATCTTTAACGTACATGTTTAATATTCTGCATGCGTATACACACGACAGAGGTTCTGTCACTGGCAGGTTTGCTGCATACATGTCGACTTAGGAGATGGAAAAAATCTCCGTTCTTTATTTACACGTCAGCAGTGTCTAGGCCATGACACATGACAGAACACCAAGTAGAAACCAGGGAGAAAATATTGGACGGACTTGCAGGGTGGCTGAGGACGGAGAGCGTGGGAGATGTACATGCAGCAACAAGGAATAGATTCGTATGGAGGGTCATGATCGCCAACGCCATGCTGCAGGGTACATGATGATGATGATGATGATGATGATGATGATGATGATGATGATGATGATGATGATGTGTCTATGCAGATCAAACCCAGGACCTTCAGACTGGAAGTATGACGTTTACCCACTTGATTACAACGCCTGTACCAAGAAAGCTTACTCACAGGAATGGCATGTTGATTGGAAAAACAACCATTTTCTGATTAATATTACATGCACAGAGCTTTTTCACGCCTGCTTTGACTTTACATCAAAGAGTGCAAGTACATCAAAGAATGCAAGACAAAGTCGAAAAGTGCGTTTCGTTACATTATCAATTTGCAGTAGTTCTTTTAATACAGCAATGGAGTCAACGATCGTTTCATCAGACGGCAGATGCACATCAGAAATAGCCGGTAGAATCGGCCAAGCCAAAACAGCATTCGGAAGATAACAGGCATTCTTACCAACAAATGCCTATCAATTAACATCAGGAAGAGAGTTCTTGAATGTTATATAGAACCAATACTGTCGTACGGATGTGAGGCGTGGACAGTCAACAAACAAAGCCAGAACAAGATTGAGGCAGCCGAGATGTGGTTTCTAAGAAGAATGTTGAGGGTTCCATGGACAGCAAAGAAAACAAATGAGACAGTCTTGACGGAGGCAGACACAAGTAGATCACTCATAAGGAAGATTAGGAAAAGACAGGCAACATTTATAGGCTATTTTATGAGGAAGGGGGATTTGGAGAACCTGGTCACAACGGGAAAGCTGGAGGGAAAGAGAGCACCAGGTAGACCCAGGGAGAAAATGCTGGACGGACTTGCAGAGTGGCTGGGGACGAGGGGGTGGGAGAGATGCTAGGGACAACGAGAGATAGATACAGATGAAGTCAATGGAGTCAAGATCTGGTGTCTCGAGTTCAACCCCAGCCCGCAACATTAAAAACTGGCCTGTTCACTGCCCCATCATCATGTTTCCGTCATTCTAGTGGTGTCGTGTCAGCCTAGTGTTTCATGGGTCCGTCCGTCCCTCCCCTTAGCCATTCAAAACCTTGCCAGCGCATAGGGTTTGCGTGAAGGCAGATACCTGCTGGCAGATGTGGGTGAAGCGCATATGGAACTGTCCAAGTACAACGAACCCCTCTTGAGCAAACTCCAAAGCACAAACCCCGAATTCCAAAGCGATTATCACGGTGCCAATAGCAAAGAGTTCAGATCAGTCATGGATATATCACGGTAAGAGAGAGAAAAAAAAGTTTATCAACAGCTAAAATTCCAGTGTGATGCCTTCTGGTTATCACGTCAAAAAAACAGTTTCTTATCAACAACTGAAATTCCAGTTTGAGGTCTTGTGGTTATCACATTAAAAACAGTTTCTTATCAACAACTGAAATTCCAGATGGAGGTCTTCTGGTTATCACGCTAAGAGAAAAAAAATCAGTTTCTTATCAACAACTGAAATTCCAGTGTAAGGCTTTGTTGTTATCACGCTAAGAGAAAAAAATCAGTTTCTTATCAAAGACTGAAATTCCAGTGTAAGGCTTTGTGGTTATCACGCTAAGAGGAAAAAAATCAGTTTGTTATCAACAACTGAAATTCCAATGTGAGGCCTTGTGGTTATCACGCTAATAACAGTTTCTTATCAACAACTGAAATTCCAGTGTGAGGCTTTGTGGTTATCACGTTAACAGAAAAAAATTCATTCTTATCAACAACTGAAATTCCAATGTGAGGCTTTGTGGTTATCACGTTAACAGAAAAAAACTCATTCTTATCAACAACTGAAATTCCAGTGTGAGGCCTTGTGGTTATCACGCTAAAAAAAATCAGTTTCTTATCAACACAACTGAAGTTCCATTGTGAGGCCTTGTGGTTATCACGCTAAGAGAAAAAAACAACTAGTTTGTTATCAACAACTGAAATTCCAGTGTGAGGTCTTGTGGCTATCACGCTAAGAGAGAGAGAGAGAGACAGAGACAGACAGACAGAGAGAGACAGAGAGAGAAACACAAGAGTGAGAGAGAGAGAGCCAACCAGCCAGCCAGCCACACAGACAGACAGAAAGACACAGTCAAACAGACAGACAGACAAACAGAGAGACAGACATGAGACAAAAAGACATACACAGACATAGAGAATGTGTACGAGTTTTTATGCATTTGCGTATGTGTCCGTGCACGCCTTTTTGTTTTTTTTTAACTTTTTATTATTATTATTAGTATATTAGTTTATTTCATGTCATACCCGGAAGATAGAAAGATGTTGACAACGATGCGCCATGTATCACAGCCCGGTGTGGTCGACAAGTTGAGCCTCCACAAGGTCAGGGGGTTGGGGTTTTGAAATCAATCCCTCCGTCTGTGCTCCTAATTATTGACACGTTTTCCGCCCGTCACACCTTCGTGGGAAGCTTCCTTTACGTCAAACATCTAACTCTGTCTGTTTGTCTGTCTGTCTGTCTGTCTATGCCTCTGTCTGTCTGTCTCTTTCTCTCTGTGTCTGTGTCTCTCTGTCTGTCTGTTTCTCTGTCTCTGTCTGTCTTTATTCCTCTGTCTCTGTCTCTCTCTCTGTCCCTGTCCCTCTCTGCCCATGTCCCTCTGTCTCTCTCACTCTTTGTCTCTTTCTCTTTCTGTCTGTCTGTCTGTCTCTCTCTCTTTTTCTTTCTGTCTGTCTGTCTGTCTGTGTCTCTCTCTCTTTCTCTGTCTGTCTGTCTGTCTCTCTCTCTCTTTCTCTGTCTATCTGTCTGTCTCTCTCTCTTTCTCTGTCTGTCTGTCTGTCTGTCTCTCTCTCTTTCTCTGTCTGCCTGTCTCTCTGTCTGTCTGTCTGTCTCTCTCTCTTTCTCTTTCTGTCTGTCTCTCTGTCTCTCTCTCTCTCTCTTTCTCTGTCTGTCTGTCTCTCTCTTTCTCTGTCTGTCTGTCTGTCTCTCTCTCTCCCTCTCTCTTTCTCTGTCTGTCTGTCTGTCTCTCTCTCTTTCTCTGTCTGTCTGTCTCTCTCTCTTTTTCTCTGTCTGTCAGTCTGTCTCTCTCTCTCTTTCTCTGTCTGTCTGTCTGTCTCTCTCTTTCTCTGTCTGTCTGTCTGTCTGTCTCTCTCTCTTTCTCTGTCTGTCTGTCTCTCTCTCTCTGTCTGTCTGTCTCTCTCTCTCTTTCTCTGTCTGTCTGTCTGTCTGTCTCTCTCTTTCTCTGTCTGTCTGTGTCTCTCTCTCTCTCTTTCTCTGTCTGTCTGTCTCTCTCTCTTTCTTTCTCTGTCTGTCTGTCTCTCTCTCTCTCTCTCTCTTTCTCTGTCTGTCTGTCTGTCTCTCTCTCTCTTTCTCTGTCTGTCTGTATGTCTCTCTCTCTTTTCTCTGTCTGTCTCTGTCTGTCTCTCTCTCTCTTCTCTCTTTCTCTTCTGTCTGTCTGTCTCTCTCTCTCTTTCTCTGTCTGTCTGTCTGTCTCTCTCTCTTCTTTCTCTGTCTGTCTTGTCTCTCTATCTTCTGTCTGTCTGTCTCTCTTTCTCTTTCTGTCTGTCTGTCCTGTCTCTCTCCTCTTTCTCTGTCTGTCTTCTCTCTTTCTGTCTTGTCTGTCTCTCTCTCTCTTTTCTCTGTCTGTCTGTCTTCCTCTGTCTCTCTTTCTCTGTCTGTCTGTCTGTCTCTCTCTCTTTCTCTCTTCTTCTTGTCTGTCTGTCTCTCTCTCTCTCTTTCTCTGTCTGTCTGTCTGTCTCTCTCTCTCTTTCTCTGTCTGTCTGTCTCTCTCTCTCTCTCTTCTTCTCTGTCTGTCTGTTCTTCTCTCTTCCTGTCTGTCTGTCTCTCTCTCTCTCTCTCTTTCTCTGTCTGTCTGTCTGTCTCTCTCTCTCTCTCTTTCTCTGTCTGTCTGTCTCTCTCTCCTCTTCTCTGTCTCTTCTTCTTCTGTCTGTCTTCTTCTCTCTCTCTCTTTCTCTGTCTGTCTGTCTTCTCTCTCTCTCTTTCTCTGTCTGTCTGTCTCTCTCTCTCTCTCTTTCTCTGTCTGTCTGTCTGTCTCTCTCTTTCTCTGTCTGTCTGTCTCTCTCTCTCTCTTTCTCTGTCTGTCTGTCTGTCTCTCTCTGTCTTCTTTTCCTCTGTCTGTCTGTCTTCTCTCCCCTCTTCTCTGTCGTCCTCTCTTCCTTCTCTCTCTCTTCTCTCTCTCTCTTATCCGTCCCATCACCCCTCTCTCATTTTTTTTACGAACGACAGTGCAAAACAAAATACAGAAACAGAATAGGAAAATGATGTCACCAACTCTTGGAACTTTTCTCAAAATTTGATAAAGAAATGTAGGAAAGATGTAATAACCGGAGAGAATAAGAAAAAGAAGAGGAACCCTGTTTTGGAGGATACTGGTATAAACAAATTTAAAAAAAGATTTTTTTTTTTTTTTGCACATCCAGAAACCGTCTATAGAGAGTCTTACACTGAGACAGAGTTCCTGTTTTCAAACCTGCCGCTAACCATGGAAAACAAAGGAAGGAGAGAGAGAGAGAGAGAGAGACAGACAGACAGAGAGAGACGCAGACAGACAGAGAGACAAAGAGACAAGAGACAAAAGAGAGAGAGAGACAGAGACACAGAGAGAGAAAGAGACAGACAGACAGACAGATAGACAGACAGACAGAGACAGAGAGAGGAATTTTGA
>JAPXFY010000033.1:33175266-33177766 GCA_030674185.1 Monoplex corrugatus
GAGAGAGTGAGAAAGAGAGACAGTGTGTGTGTGAGAGAGTGAGAGAGAGAGAAAAAGAGAGTGTGTGTGTGTGAGAGTGAGAGAGAGTAAGAGAAAAAGCGAGTGAAGAGAGAGACAGGCAGACAGAAAGAGAGAGAGCGAAAGAGAAAGAGACAGAGCGAGAGAGACAGACAGACAGACAGACACACAGACAGAGACACACAGAGAGAGACAGACAGAGAGAGGTCGTGTATGGGTCAGTGGCCTTCACAGTAAATCATGTGTTATTGTCGGTGTCTTCACAGTCACCGTTTAAAACCCGATTTATTTTTTTTATATTATCTTGACTGGGCCTCCTACCCACATGTGTAACCTCTGCCTAGCCTTGTCCTGACAGAGCTTGCTTGCAGCTTGTAACCTTTGTACTGCTGACAACAGACCTTCAGTCATAGGCGCATGTGGTAGTTGTTTATGTTAGACTTCCAGCCACTGAGAAAGAGAGAGACTCAGAGAGAGACAGAGAGAGTGAGACAGAAAAACAGAGAGAGAGAGGGTGAGAGAGAGAGGGCGAGTGAGTGAGACAGAGAGACAGAGTAAGGCAGAGAGAGATAGACAGACAGAGACAGAGAGATAGAGACAGAGAGGGACAGAGAGGCAGAGACAGACAGAGAGTGAGAGAGAGTGGGTGAGAAAGAGACAGAGAGAGAAAGAAAGAGAGAGTGAGTAAGGCAGAGAGAGAGAAAGAGAGTGATTGAGTGAGAGAGAGAGAGAGAGCGAGAGAGTGAGAGAGAGAGAGTGAACGAGGGAGTGAGTAAGACAGAGAGAGAGAGAGAGTGAGTGAGACAGAGAGAGAGAGAGTGTGTGAAAGTGAGAGAGAGAAAGATAGAGAGAGATGGTGAGCGAAGAGACGAGAGAGCGAGAGAAAGACAGACAGAGAGTGAATGAGAGAGAGACAGAGTGAGATAGACAGAGAGAGAGACAGACAGACAGACAGACAGAAAAACAAGTAGACAGACAGACAGACAGACAGACAGGCAGGCAGAGAGAATAAACTGACAATCTGACGAATTGTCTGTTTATTTTCAAACAAACAACCAAAACAAAACAGCGTAAGTTTGTGTTTTTCCGTCTCTGTGTGTGTGTGTGTGTGTGTGTGTGTGTGTGTGTGTGTGTGAGCGCGCGCGCGCGTGTGTGTATGTGTATGCGTGCGTGCGTGCGTGCGTGCTTATATGTGTGTGTATATTATCATGTATGTGTTTGCACAAACCCCACACTCATGAATGAAAAACATCACATGTTCACGTTGATATTTGTAGTGAACTGTGTTATGCTACAATGATGCATTGGTGTATCACTATCATAACCAGCTGTGTTTGTGTGGCATTGATACATTGACATGGCAACACCTTTTTTCTTTAATTAATTACTTCGACACAGACTGTTCGCGCCATATACATGGAAATACTAAATTCCTATTCTATTCGGCCATATCAGGGCATGTCACCTAATTCGAAGTGACCGGTACCGTTCGGGCCACTAGAAGCTAGAAACATAAAAAAAATTTAAAAAATGAGTGAGAACGCGTGTTTATTGATAACAACAATAACGATGATCATGATCATGATGATACTATTACTACTACTACTAATAATACTAATAAGAAGAAGAAGAATCATCATCATCATCATCATGATGATTATGATGGTGGTGGTGATGATGATGACGATGACGACGACGATGATCATGACGACGATGATGATAATGATACTTATACTACTACTACTAATAATAATAATGATAATAATAATAATAATAACAATAATAATAATGATAATGATAATAATAATAATGATGATTATGATGATAATGGTGATGATGATAATAATGATAACAACAACAACAAAACGATGATAATAATAATAAATAAATAAATGATTGAATAAAAATAAACAAACAAATAAATAAACAAACAAACAAACAAACACATAAAATAACAAGATAGGCGCAATTTTTTTCGGCCAACTTTGGCCAATAGCCAAACCTGTCATTTTCTTCTCCTCAACAAAACAGCAGGGTAGGGAAGTCTTGCTGTTGAATTCCATGCCCCCCCCCCCTTCCCCCTCCCTAACCTTTGTGTGTCTATTATTTGTCTTTTTTCTGCATATCAGGACGTTTTTCAACACAAGAATTGCCAGGGAAAAAAAACACACATCGGTCTGTCTGTCTGTCGGTGTTCTCTGTTGTGGTGCATGGTCATTCACTCAACATTAGAGACTGTCTGTCTCTGTCTGTCGGTCTGTCGGTCTGTCTGTCTGTCTGTCTGTCTGCTTGTCTGTCTGTCTGTCTGTTGGTGTGGTGGTGTTCCCTGTTGTGGTGCATGGTCATTCACTCAACATTAGAGACTCTGTCTGTCTGTCTGTCTCTGTCTGTCTGTCCGTCTCTGTCTGTGTCTGTCTGTCTGTCTGTCTGCTTGTCTGTCTGTCTGTCTGTCTCTTTGTGAGTGTGACGGTATTGCCTGGTG
>JAPXFY010000033.1:33187766-33190266 GCA_030674185.1 Monoplex corrugatus
GAGGCTTCGTTTATATACCTTGACATTTCTGGAGTCCCCACTCTGTTTGTCTGTCTGTCTGTTTGTCTGTCTGCCTTTCTCTCTCTCCGCAGGAAGCTGGTAGATAGGGTGAGGGAGTCAATGGGCTAACTTTTTGCAGTTTGTGGATAGGGAGCAGGGGTCAAAAGGTTAAAGTATATGTTACTACTTTCAGCCTCTGCTTGTGAGCAGACAGAAAAATCCTGCCTGCCACAATTCAAATTTTGAATTTGACTCGAAGGAAGGGGAAAAAAATAAAAAGCTTGAGGTGACTCGAGGAGAGAGGAAAAAAAAAAAAGAAAAGCTTAATGCGTGAACAGGCATGATGGTGAGCGCAGCCGAGTAACGACTGGAAGGTTGTAGGTTTGAATCCCATCCAGTGTTGTCAAAATGCTTGTGGAATTAAAAGGTTAATCTTTAAGTAAAATTAAGGTTAATCTTAAAAGTATTTTTAAGTAAAATTAAGGTTAATCTTAAAGTACACGTCACTGTTGGAGGCCTGGTTGGCTTAGAGATAAAAAAAAAAAAAGTCCTGCCTTCTAATTTGGCTGCATAGGTTCGAGTCTGACTCAGGGAAAAAAAAAAAAAAAAAAAAAGAAAAGAAACACAAGTTAATGCATGTTCCATTAGTGAATAAATTCTTCACGCTTTTCGAGTTTCAGTTTCAGTTTCTCAAGACGACGTCTCCGCGCTAAGAACGAATTCCATATATATGCACTAACCGTCACAGGTGCCATGCGTATGGTTGATCATGGCACAAGCCTGAAGCCTGAACCCTGACATAAACCCATGTGCTGGCCAGGTCCTGAGGCCCTACCTTCACACTCTTCGAGATTTTAAGGACAGTGAAAAGACTAAGGAGAGAAGATGCTGCTCCGCATCAAAAAACAAACAAAAAAAGTTGAGGTCTCTGCCACTTCACTCCCCAGCGAGCATAGACGTCATAGGACAACCTTTTCAACCTTTACTACCAAACCAATCAACCCACTAACACGTTATTAATCCGCCCACCAAACAAACCAACCCAACAAATCCCTCAACCAAATCAACCGAACTAACCAAGCCGTAAATTTATACACTTAAAACTTCTAGTTCTAGATCCCAGCGTCATGTAGTCACCCCCACACCCCCACACGACCGGCCACTCCAACCCTCACCCACCCTGGCCTTGGGTTATGTACCTTTAGTTTCTGTCTGAGACCAACACACAATATGGACAAACACAGTGACGAGTTGTTGGCGTGGATCAACCAAACCCAACCTTTCGAAAAAAGGAGAAAGGTTTATACAAATCGTGTTATACCACAATACCCGACCATGTGTATACCCGACTGAGAAGGGCGGGTGTTATTTGCTGGGGGTGAAAGTTCAGGAATACCTTTTTTTTTTTCTTCACAAGTACACCTTAGCGAAAGAGCAACACTGTAGCAGTACTATAGAGCAAGTCATCCAGTAAACGTATTTATGATAAAACTTTCAAAAAATTCTGGTCTGTCAACAGCTCGGGGAGTGGAAAAGCTTGTAGACAACGCATATCGGGGAATGGTTATGCTTGTAGCTATGGGGAATGGTTATGTTGTAGCTATCGGGAAATGGTTACGTTTGTAGCCATCGGGAAAAGGTTATGTTTATAGCTATCGGGGAATGGTTATGTTTGTAGCTATCGGGGAATGGTTATGTTTGTAGCTATTGGGGAATGGTTATGTTTGTAGCTATCAGGGAATGGTTATGTTTGTAGCTATCGGGGAATGGTTATGTTTGTAGCTATCGGGGAATGGTTATGTTTGTAGCTATCGGGGAATGGTTATGTTTGTAGCTATCAGGGAATGGTTATGTTTGTAGCTATCAGGGAATGGTTATGTTTGTAGCTATCGGGGAATGGTTATGTTTGTAGCTGTCAGGGAATGGTTATGTTGTAGCTATCGGGGAATGGTTATGTTTGTAGCCATGGGGAAAAGGTTATGTTTGTAGCTATCGGGAATGGTTATGTTTGTAGCTATCAGGGAATGGTTATGTTTGTAGCTATCGGGGAATGGTTATGTTTGTAGCTATCGGGGAATGGCTATTTTGTAGCTATCAGGGAATGGTTATGTTTGTAGCTATCGGGGAATGATTATGTTTGTAGCTATCGGGAAATGGTTATGTTTGTAGCTATCAGGGAATGGTTAAGTTTGTAGCTATCGGGAAATGGTTATGTTTGTAGCCATGGGGAAAAGGTTATGTTTGTAGCTATCGGGGAATGGTTATGTTTGTAGCTATCGGGAAATGGTTATGTTGTAGCTATCAGGGAATGGTTGTGTTTAAATTGTAGCTATCGGGAATGGTTATGCTTGTAGCTATCGGGAATGGTTCTGCTTGTAGCTATCGGGAATGGTTATGCTTGTAGCTATCGGGGAATGGTTATGCTTGTAGCTATCGGGAATGGTTATGTTTGTAGCTATCAGGGAATGGTTATGTTTGTAGCTATCAGGGAATGCTTATG
>JAPXFY010000033.1:33202766-33210266 GCA_030674185.1 Monoplex corrugatus
TAATGGCCCCCTTTCACACAGTTTGGTGAGGTCCCCATGTTGATCTTCTTTTTCTCCTCTCTACCATTATTACATGTGGAGACCAAGACGATTGCATAGCGGATCTTAAGTTAATGCGTCCAAAGCATAGAACTCTTACGATCCTCGGTGTAGTGTGCTTATCGGTAAAATAGAAATTCTTTCAAGGGAGGAAATCGATTAGCACAGGTTTGCTTAGCTTCTGAATGTACATGTATGCACAACACTTACCTTTTCTATAATTTGAATCAGTGTCTGCCACTGTTCAAGCAAAACAGAACCAGAAAAAAAAACACAAAAAGAAATAGAAGCAAAACGCGTATCTTAATATAACAAAACAAGACAGGCGTAAATTTTCGGTTTACTGGCCTTCTTGAGCACAATCAAAAGACAAAAAAAAAAGTATTATATATATCATCATCATCAGGTGCCTTGCCGCATGGCGTTGGCGATCATGGAGTTCCCTCTGTCTCTATCTCTCGTTGCCCCAGCATCTCTCCCACCCCCCTCGTCCCCAGCCACTCTGCAAGTCCGTCCAATATTTTCTCCCTGGGTCTACCCGGTGCTCTCTTTCCCTCCAGCTTTCCCGTTGTGACCAAGTGCTCTAAATCCCCCTTCCTCATAAAATGGCCTATAAATGTTGCTTGTCTTTTCCTAATCTTCCTTATGAGTGATCTACTTGTGTCTGCCTCCATCAAGACTGTCTCGTTTGTTTTCTTTGCTGTCCATGTCCATGGTGTGTGTGTGTGTGTGTTGTGTGTGTGTGTGTGTGTGTGTGTGTGTGTGTGTGTGTGTGTGTGTTTGTGTATGTGTGTATGTGTGTGTGTGTGTTTGTGTGTGTGTGTGTGTGTGTGTGTGTGTGTGTGTGTGTTGTTGTGTATGTGTGTGCATGTGTGTATGTATGTGTGTGTAAGTGTGAATGTTAGTCCGCGCGTGGATGTGAGCGTACGCAAGTGCACAACTGTACAGCAACAAAAACACTTACGATGTTAACGAGGAGTTTTGAATGTTAAACGTTTCAACCATACCCACACACACACGCACCACACACGCACGCACACACAAACACACACAATCTCTCTCTCTCTCTCTCTCTCTCTCTCTCTCTCTCTCTCTCTCTCTCTCTGTAATCCTCTTTCCCCTCTTTGTTCGTTCTTTGTGTGCATGTGTGTATGTGTGTGTCTGTGGCTGCTTGTATGTCTGTATCTGCATGAAGTGTGTGTGTGTGTGTATGTGTAGGGTGTTAGTGTGTGTGCGCACGCGCACGCGCACACGCTTGTGTATATTATGCGTGCGTGCAGGCGCATCTCTAGAGTAGAGCAATAGGCTCCTCACAAAATGGGAGGTGTAAATTACACGGGAAACTCTTAAAGAGTCTTCCTCGGTCTCTGATCTCCTTTGTCGCTCCTCTCACCCTTTCAACGTCTTAACAGGCCATTCTCTCTCCGTTCCCCCTCTCCTCCTGGTCCCCACCCCATCCCCACCCCCATCCCACCCCTTTGAATGACTCCCTCTCCCGCCTCCTGGTACTATTTCTTCCCTCACCATCTGCACGTGTCTTCGTGAAAGAAACTGTCGTCGTTGATCCTCATATAAAATTTAGGTCAGATTTGACAGTGACGAGACTGGGAGAAAGAGAGTGGTGAGTGTGTGTGTGTGGGGAGAGAGAGAGAGAGCAGGAAGAGAGAGAGAGAGAGAGAGAGAAGAGAGAGAGAGAGAGGACAGAGAAGACAGATAGTATTTTAGTGGTGATGTTGCATGTGTTAAGTAATGTGTCGTAACATGTAGGTGTGTGAGTGAGGATGAGTGAGTGAGTGAGTGATGAGTGAGTGAGTGTGTGTGTGTGTGTGTGTGTGTGTGAGTGTGCGCGCGCGCGCGCGTGTTGTTGAGTGTGTGGTGTATGCTGATGTGTGTGTGTGTATGCTGTGTGGTGCGTGTGTGTGTGTGTGTGTGTGTGTGTGTGTGTGTGTGTGGTGTGTTGCGGCGCGCGCACGCGTGGTGAATGCTGAGGTGTGTGTGTATGCTGTGTGTGTGTGGTGTGTGTGTGTGTGTGTGTGTGTGTGTGTGTGTGTGTGTGTGTGTGTGTGTGTGTGTGTGTGTTTAGCGATGTGTGTGTGTTGAGTAAAGTGTAGATACACACATTATACAAAACCACACGCATCACCGTAGGGTGTTGAGTTGTGTGGTGTGTGTACATGTGTGTGTTTGTGTGTATGCATTGTGTGTATGTGTGTACGTGTGTGTGTTTGTGTGCATGCGTTTGTATGTGTGTGTGTGGTGTGTGCGTGTATGTGTGTGTGTGTGTGTGTTGCGTGTATATGCGTGTTTGTGTGTGTGCGTTTGTGTGTGTGTGCGTTTGTGCGTGTGTGTGTGTTGTGCGTGTGTGTTCTGTGCTCATGCGTGCGTGTGTGTGTGTGTGTGTTCCCGCGCGCGCGTGCGTGTGTGTGTGCATGCGTGTGGAAAAACTATTTGAAAAGAACAGTAAATATTCAAGTACATAACAACAATTCATGATGATTAAAACATTTTCACTTAATTAACAGGACAGCAAGTGGGAAAGAAGACATTAAAGAAAGTTTCGGTTTCTCAAGATGACGTCTCCGTTTCGGAGTGAATTCCATACGCACTAACGTCACAGGTGCCATGTGATAGAGAAGATCCAGAATGATTATGGCACAAGCCTTAAGCCTGCAGATAAACCCAGGAGCTGGCCACGTCTTCAGACAAGTTATAAAGAGAGACAGGACAAAGAACGAAAGAAACAAAAAGAGCGAAAGTGGAGACAAAGAAAGAAAAGAAAACAGACATCGAGAGAGACTTACTGAAAAGGGCAAAAGTTTTCTGTAGGTGCGTGAAAACGCAAACTAGTCAATTTAAAAACGGAGTGTGAAAAATGAGAGAGAAAGAGAGAGAGAGAGAGAAAGAAAGAAAGAAAGAAAGAGAGACAGACAGACAGAGACACTGACACTGACAGAGACAGACAGACACAGAGATAGGTAGGGAGGGAGGGAGGGAGGGAGGAAGAGAGAGGCAGCGATAAAGGGAGGGAGAAAGGGAGGAGGAGGGAAGAGAGAGAAAGACAGATAGACAAAGAACACACAGACAGAGAGAAGGAGGGAGAGAGAGACAGAAAGAGAGATAGAGAGACAGAGAGAGAGAGGGAGAGAGACAGAGACAGAAACAGAGTGAGCGAGAGAGACAGAGAGAGAGAGAGAAGGGGGAGACAAATAGATAGATAGATAGATAGATAGACAGACAAGATAGATAGATAGACAGATACATAATAGATACATACATACATACATACATACATACATACATACATACATACATGCGTACATACGTATACATGTATACATACACACATACATACATACATACATACATACATACATACATACATACATACATACATACATACATAAAGAGAGACAGAGACAGACAGACAGACACAGACAGACAGATAGACAGACAGATACAGATAGAGACAGAGAGTCTCTCTCTCTCCTTCCTCACTCTTTATCTCCATCTGTCGAAAAACACGATGTTGTTCTTTTCCATCCCCATTTCCCCACTTGTTTCCCCCTCCCCCCCCCCCCCCCCACGACCGCTAGTCTTCTCATACATTGTTCATGTTCTTGTTGTTTTTTTATTAACCCCCCCTCCCAACATCATTAGAATTTGTAAAGAGCCTCTACCTCCATTCCTAGGAGAAATCATGGCAAAATCAATCACAAATTGCCTACCCCGTGTGTGGTTAACCTCGCCATCACACTCACAACACACAACGGAAAGACGATAATGGATGAACATTATGACAAAGAAGTAAAAGAAAGTTCCACACTGAAGCTCGTTTCTTCCTGACAATGAAAAAAAGCGATCGATTCTTTCTGCTTTTTCCACATCTCCTTCGCCCTGTCTACTAAAGTCTCCCTGCACAAACCGAGGGAATGAAAGGGTTAAGTAAGGAGAACAGAACTGAATTATTATCATCATCAATTATTATTATCATCATCGTCGTCGTCGACATCATCATCATCATCATCATCATCATCTTCTTCTTCATCTTCATCATCTTCTTCTTCTTCTTTGTCTTCTTCTTTCTTCCTCTTCTTCTTCTTCTTCTTCTCCTTCTTCTTATCATTAACAATATCGTCATCATCATCGACATCATCATCACTATTCATCATCATCATCATCATCATCATCATCATTGTTATCAATATCATTGTTTTACTAATGTTGTCATTAGCATTATCATATTCATACCGTAACTGCAAAGGACTATTTCATGGCTATATATAACTGTTTCAACTAAAACACACATCTGAATATTTTATCGATAACCTTGGAAAAGAGATAATAACTGATACTACTACTACTAATGATGATGATGATGATGTGATGATGATGATGAGATGAGATGATGAGTGATGACGATGACGATGATCCACTGTGACAAATGAACATGAATATGGATTATCATTCCTAATAGACAGACATGTTCTAAGGATTTAGGGGCCAGCAAGGAAAGTAAGGGGGGATGAGATGACAGAAAGCACAGAAAGCACAGAAGCAAGGCAGAAATAAAGAGAGCGACAGTTGTTGTGAAACAAAAGACGAATAAAAAAAAGTTGTTTTTCTTTAAATTCCAGAGAAGTAGGCTTCGGCACACAACCGACAGAGCTTGAAAAATCTGATGAACAGTTTGTTAATGAGCGCCCCAATGATTCCTCAGTGAGTTAATAAGAGAGGAGAAGAAAAAGAAAAGAGGAAGGAGGGAGAAGAAGAAGAAGAACAACAACAACAACAACAAAAACAGGACCAAGAAGAACAAGAACAAGAAGAAGAGGAACAATAAGAACAAGAACAAGAAGAACAGGAACAAGAAGAACAGAAGCAAGAACAAGAAGAACAAGAACAAGAAGAAGAGGAACAAGAAGAACAGGAACAAGAAGAAGAACAAGAACAAGAAGAAGAGGAACAAGAAGAACAGGAACAAGAAGAACAGGAACAAGAAGAAAACAAGAACAAGAAGAAAGGAACAAGAAGAACAGGAACAATAAGAACAGAGAAGAACAACAGGAACAAGAGAACAAGAAGAAGCAGGAACAAGAAGAACAGGAACAAGAAGAAGGAACAAGAACAAGAAGAACAAGAACAAGAAGAACAGAACAAGAAGAAAGAACAAGAAGAAGAGGAACAAAGAAGAACAAGAACAAGAAAAAGAGAACAAGAAAAGAGGAACAAGAAGAACAGAACAAGAAGAACAAGAACAAGAAGAACAGGAACAAGAAGAACAAGAACAAGAAGAACAGGAACAATAAGAACAGGAACAAGAAGAACAAGAAAAGAAGAAAGGAACAAGAAGAACAAGAACAGAGAAGAAAGAAGAAGGAACAAGAAACAGGAACAAGAAGAACAGGAACAAGAAAAGGGAAAAGAAACAAGAACAAGAGCAGGAACAAGAAGACAAAAACAGGAACAAAGAAGATCAAGAAACAAGAACAAGAAAGGAACAGAGAACGCAAGAAGAACAAGGAATAAGAAGAACAGGAACAAGAAGAACAAGAACAAGAAGAACAGGAACAAGAAAGAACAAGAAGAAAAGACAAGACAAGAAGAACAGAACAAGAAGAACAGGAACAAGAAGAAGAACAAGAACAAGAAGAAGAGGAACAAAAGAACAGAACAAGAAGAACAAGAACAAGAAGAACAGGAACAAGAAGAACAAGAAGAACTAGAAGAACAGGAACAAAAGAACAGGAACAAGAAGAACAAGAACAAGAAGAACAGGAACAATAAAAAAGGAACAAGAAGACAGACAAGAGAACAGGAACATAGAAGAACAGGAAACAGAAGAACAGGAACAAGAAGAACAGAACAAGAACAAGAACAAGAAGAACAGGAACAAGAAGAACAAGATAGAAGAACAGGTTATAACAACGAGAACAAGAAGAACAGGTTAACAAGAAAAAAAGAACAAAGAAAAGAAACAAGAAGAACAGAACAAAGAAAGGAACAAGAAGAACAGGTTTAACAAGAAGAACAAGAAGAACAGGAACAACAACAACAACAAGCACAAGAACAAGAAGAACAAGAACAAAAAGGACAAGAAAACGACCGGGAACGACAACAACAAAGACAACAAGAAGGAACAATCTGTTTTGTCTGAGCCAACCCTTCACCACAAACAAGTTGCCATTGATGATGAGTTTGCTGAAAAGCTGTGTTTGATGAAAACTTCCACTTATATATATATATATATACATTGCCCATAAACTGTAAACACTAGGCTATTCACAGATAAACAGATAGAGAGAGAGAAAGACGAAGAGAGAGACAAAGAAAGAGAGAGAGAAAGAGAAAAGAGAGAGAGAGAAGAGAAAGAGAGACAGAGAGAGAAAGAGAGAGAGAGAGAGAAAGAGAAAGACAGAGAGAGAAGAGAGAGAGAGAGAGAAAAGATGACAAGAGAGAAGGAGAGGATCACAAGCATCGTACACAAAGAACACACACACACACACACACACACACACACACACACACACACACACACACACACACACACACACATACATGCACACATATCCACATCTGCAAGCATACACGTACACGGAGAGACTTCTATACATGGACACAAAAACGCAAGACACAGACAGAGGCGTGTACTACATAGCTTATAGACAGACAGACGAACAGACAGACAGACAGACGAACAGACAGACAGATAGACAGACAGACGAACAGACAGACAGATAGACAGACAGACAGACAGACGACGAACAGACAGACAGACGACAGACGAAGACAGCGACAGATATAGACAGACAGACGAACAGACAGACAGATAGACAGACAGACAGATAGATAGACAGACAGATAGACAGACAAATAGATAGATAGACAGACAGACAGACAGACAAATAGATAAACAGACAGACAGACAGACAAATAGATAGATAGACAGATATATAGACAGACAGACAGATAGATAGACAGACAGACAGACAACAATAGATAGACAGACAGACAGACAAATAGATAGATAGACAGATATATAGATAGACAGACAGACAGACAGACAAATAGATAGACAGACAAATAGATAGATAGACAGATATATAGATAGACAGACAGACAGACAGATAGACAGACAGACAAATAGATAGACAGACAGACGAACAGACAGAACAGACAGACAGATAGATAGACAGACAGACAGACAAATAGATAGATAGACAGATAATAGATAGATAGATAGACAGATAGATAGATAGATAGATAGATAGATAGATAGATAGACAGATACACAGATAGATAGATAGATAGATAGATAGATAGATAGATAGATAGATAGACAGATAGATAGATAGACAGATAGATAGACAGATAGATAGATAGATAGATAGATAGATAGATAGATAGATAGATAGATAGATAGATAGAAGATAGATAGATAGATAGATAGATAGCGCTAAAAAC
>JAPXFY010000033.1:33215266-33220266 GCA_030674185.1 Monoplex corrugatus
GTTTCTCTGTTTCAGGATGGGACCGAACTCGAGACATCAGATCTTGAAACGGACCAACGTTTGACAACATATGGGCTGGGAATAAAGTGAACTCCAAATATCATATCTCGAAAAAAAAGAAAATTTTTTTGACTGATTTGGTTCAGTTTTTACGTCGACACCCACCTCAAACGATATGGCCGACGGGGATAACCATCCCAGGGAAGTGGGGGAAGGGGGACTTATCTAATCCTATACCGACACTACCAGAACAACAATATATTAATAATAATTACAGTATTTATATAGCGCAAAAAAAAAGTCAAATCTAAGCGCTGAAACAGACACACACGCACGCACGCACACACACGCACGCACGCACGCACGCACGCACACACACACACACACATACACACACACACGGCTATAAATGGGGAGAAAGAATAAAAGCAATGGAAAATTATATGTTGTTATATGATGTTAATGATGTTAACCCTTTGACTCCCGTACATTGTCCACCAGCATCCAGCACTGTCGACCAATGCTAGCAAAGCAAAAACTCAACCCTTTAATTCGCTTACCTTATACACCAACTTCCTGCAGAAAGCTGGTGGATAGGGTGAGGGAGTCAGAGGGTTACGTTTTCGCAGTTAATGGATAGGGCGTGGGAGTCGAAGGGGTTAAGACGGGACAGCGAAGAAGGTCACTTTTAATGCAGCGCACCCGGGGGGATTCGAACCCACAATCATTACCATATGAATCCGACCATATCTTGAATCCATGGTGCAGTATCTATAATATATTCCAGGCTGGGGCCGAACTCCAGACATCAGATTTTGAGTGCTTGACCTCCGTCAAAAGAGCGAGGTGGTCAGCCGTGCGCTACAAGCTCGCCATACAAAGAGATCAATCAATACCGAAGGCGGTAATAGGCTGAAGGCAAATTGCCAGTCGATCGGGAGCATAAACGTGTGTCCCTTCTGGCCCAGTGAGGTTATTACCTTTGGACTCAAAATCTTTTATAATTATTGGTCAGACTAGCCGAGTGGAGAGACTTTGGCCTGCTCAAATGTGGGGGAAATATGTCATTTGGAAAAAAAAGTCACTGGAAAATATAAGATAAAATTAAAAGATAAGAAACAGTCACGCACGCTAGTGTTATTTTCTAGAGCTGTTTCAGCACGCACGTACAAACACAAACATACAGACACACACACAGACATACAGATACAGATAGACAATAGACAAGACAGATAGACACAGATCAACACACACACACACACACAACACAAACACACACCACACACACACACACAAGAAGGAAACACAGAGGCTGGCCCAGGTCCAGAACAGTTAGGAGCGGAAGATCTTCGTTGCTGTCCATGCCTATGACATAATGGGTAGTAAGTCGCGCGCGCCACACACACACACACACACACACACACACACACACACATACAGACAGACAGAGAGAGACAGAGAGAGAGACAGAGAGAGACAGAGAAGAGAGCACTATACACGAACACAGGCACACCAGAAAAATACACTTGCAAAACACTAACACACTGAAACACACACACACACACACACCACACACACACACACACACACAACACACACACACACACACACACACAAACACACACATACACACACACACACACACACACACACACACACACACACACACACAAGTTGACCAAGAGATGGGGTGGGGGTGGGGGTGGAGGTTGGGAGTACCTAAGACTTTTTTTTTTTCTTTTTTTTTTTTTACTCTGTCCACTGTGACACTTTTCTCGTGTGGACTTGCTTTTCTCCCATCATCACCCTGGGAAGACTCCTTTATAGGAGACAAGGTAGGATAGGGTGGGGGGATATGGTGTGGTGGACCATTGGCTACTTGCCAGCTGAGGCCATATAGAAAAACGTGGACAATGTGAATGTCCGAAGGGTCAGCGGTTTCGATCAATACTTTCTGCTGATACGAATGGGCCCGACCCACAGACACGCCACAACGTGCCCGGCCGCGATGTCGGTCAGAGCTTTTCTTTTGGTTGTTTGTCATTTCCGCGCCCTAACAAAGTCGGGGCGAAATGGCTTCGGTCGGAGTTTGGAGTTTGTTCAAGAGAGATTCATCGCACTCGGACAATTCCATAAGTGCTCCACCCAAATCTGCCAAGAATTATCTGGCAGACTCCCTAACCCTGCACAAAACCCTATGTGCTGGCAAGGTCTTGAAATTGGGGAGAAAGGGGGGAGGGGGGGAAAGGACTTTTGAAACAGTAAGCTGACACCACCAGAATGATGGAACCATTAATTAAGATGGGCAGCGAACAGGCCAGTTTTTTAATGTTGCGGGCTGGGAATTGAACTCCAGATATCAGATCTTGAGTCTACAGCTCTATCGAAAGAACCAACCAACCCGCCAGTGAAAACCACCGGAAGTTCCGTGCCGAAACCCGTGGGATTGAACCCGGGACCTAAGATTTTAGATCTCGGTTGGTGTGAGAGGCAAAGGAAGGGAAGAAGAAAAAGGAGAAAGGAAGAGAAACATACACTGGACACACAGACTGACATGGAGACATACACATGACAAAACGACTGACAGAGAAAGAAACTGACAGGGAGACATCATCATCATCATCATCATCATCATCATCACCAGGTGCCTTGCCACATGGCGTTGGCGATCATGGACTTCCATCTGTCTCTATCTCTTGTTGCCTCAAGCATCTCTTCCACCCTCTTTGTCCTCAGCCATTCTGCAAGTCCGTCTAGTATCTTCTCATTGGGTCTACCTGGTGCTCTCTTCCCCTCCAGCTTTCCCGTCGTGACCAGGTGCTCCAATTCCCACCTCCTCATAAACTGGCCTACAAAAGTTGCCTGTCTTTTCCTAATCTTCCTTATGAATGATCTTCTTGTGTCTGCCTCCATCAAAACTGTCTCGTTTGTTTTCTTTGCTGTCCGTGGAACTCTCAACATTCTTCTTAGAAACCACATCTCGGCTGCCTCAATCTTGTTCTGGCTTTGCTTGTTGACTGTCTACGCCTCACAACCGTACAACAGTATTCGTTCTATATAACATTCAAGAACTCTCAGGAAGACACACACATGACAAAACGACTGAAAGAGAAAGACACTGACAGGGAGACACACACATGATAAAACGACTGACAGAGAAAGAAACTCACAGGGAGACACACACATGACAAAACGACTGAAAGAGAAAGACACTGACAGAGAGACACACACATGATAAAACGACTGACAGAGAAAGAAACTCACAGGAAGACACACACATGACAAAACGACTGAAAGAGAAAGACACTGACAGAGAGACACACACATGATAAAACGACTGACAGAGAAAGAAACTCACAGGGAGACACACACATGACAAAATGACTGACAGAGAAAGAAACTCACAGGGAGACACACACATGACAAAACGACTGACAGAGAAAGAAACTCACAGGGAGACACACACATGACAAAACGACTGACAGAGAAAGAAACTCACAGGGAGACACACACATGACAAAACGACTGACAGAGACAGAAACTCACAGGGAGACACACACATGACAAAACGACTGACAGAGACAGAAACTCACAGGGAGACACACACATGACAAAACGACTGACAGAGACAGAAACTCACAGGGAGAACACACACTGACAAAACGACTGACAGAGACAGAAACTCACAGGGAGACACACACATGACAAAACGACTGACAGAGACAGAAACTCACAGGGAGACACACACATGACAAAACGACTGACAGAGAAAGAAACTGACAGGGAGACACACACATGACAAAACGACTGACAGAGAAAGAAACTCACAGGGAGACACACACATGACAAAACGACTGACAGAGAAAGAAACTCACAGGAAGACACACACATGATAAAACGACTGACAGAGAAAGAAACTCACAGGAAGACACACACATGACAAAACGACTGACAGAGACAGAAACTCACAGGGAGACACACACATGACAAAACGACTGACAGAGAAAGAAACTCACAGGGAGACACACACATGATAAAACGACTGACAGAGAAAGAAACTCACAGGGAGACACACACATGATAAAACGACTGACAGAGAAAGAAACTGACAGGGAGACATACACATGACAAAACGACTGACAGAGACAGAAACTGACAGGGAGACACACACATGACAAAACGACTGACAGAGAAAGAAACTCACAGGAGACACACACATGACAAAACGACTGACAGAGACAGAAACTCACAGGGAGACACACACATGACAAAACGACTGACAGAGACAGAAACTCACAGGGAGACACACACATGACAAAACGACTGACAGAGAAAGAAACTGACAGGAGACACACACATGACAAAACGACTGACAGAGAAAGAAACTCACAGGGAGACACACACATGACAAAACGACTGACAGAGAAAGAAACTCACAGGAAGACACACACATGATAAAACGACTGACAGAGAAAGAAACTCACAGGAAGACACACACATGACAAAACGACTGACAGAGACAGAAACTCACAGGGAGACACACACATGACAAAACGACTGACAGAGAAAGAAACTCACAGGGAGACACACACATGATAAAACGACTGACAGAGAAAGAAACTCACAGGGAGACACACACATGATAAAACGACTGACAGAGAAAGAAACTGACAGGGAGACATACACATGACAAAACGACTGACAGAGACAGAAACTGACAGGGAGACACACACATGACAAAACGACTGACAGAGAAAGAAACTCACAGGGAGACACACACATGATAAAACGACTGACAGAGAAAGAAACTCACAGGGAGACACACACATGATAAAACGACTGACAGAGAAAGAAACTCACAGGGAGACACACACATGACAAAACGACTGACAGAGAAAGAAACTCACAGGGAGACACACACATGATAAAACGACTGACAGAGAAAGAAACTCACAGGGAGACACACACATGACAAAACGACTGACAGAGAAAGAAACTCA
>JAPXFY010000033.1:33222766-33227766 GCA_030674185.1 Monoplex corrugatus
TGTGTGTGTGTGTGTGTGTGTGTGTGTGTGTGTGTCTGTGTGTCTGTGTGTGTCTGTGTGAGTCAAAGTACTTTAATGACTTAGGCAAACAATCTCGTATTACCATATCAGGAAGCAGTTTCGATGGGACTGGGAAACCGTATAAAATGACTTGATCTTATATAACATGGCAATATGGATATAGGTAACCGGTCTTATTCACACACACAGCACGCACATACACACACACACACACACACACACACACACACACACACACACACACACACACACACACACACACACACACACACACATAGACACAGACAGACAACAGACAGACAGAGAGAGAGAGAGCACGCAGATGTGTATACACACATACATACACAATCAGGAGAGACCGTCTAATATCACTTATAGTGAAAAGACGTTAAATCAAAGAACGAACGAACGAACGAACGAACGAACGAAAGAACGAACGAACGAACAAACGAACGAACGAATCAGGAGAGAGAGAGACAAAGAGAGCAAGAGAGAGAGAGACAGAGAGAGTGCCACGGACAGAGACAGAGACAGAGACAGAGGCAGACAGAGAACGGAGTTTTGACTTTTCACTTCAACATATAGGACAGTCTGATAAAACACAAAACAAAACAACGATTCTTTTTTCGTTCGGTCCTCTTTTTACAGTATCTCAAAGGTGAAGCAGGAGAGGACGGGATAGGGTGGTGTGTGTTGGTGGTATGTGTGTGGAGGTGAGGCGGTGGGGGGGGGGGAAGAGAAAAATGAATGACATTAGTCACCAAGAGTAATGTCCTGAGATAACCGTAAACAGCAAATGTCCTCTGTATAGGGTCTTCTCCGTGGCTTTATACTATATCTTTGTCAACAAACTAAAAAGATAACAGAATTTTTAATACTTTTGAAGTGGGACATCGCTGGCTGTTTTGGTATGATTTTTTTTCGTTCTTCTCCAGTAGTACATGTTTTCCAAGTGTTGGGGTTTGGTTCAATGCATTTTGTACATTTTCATGTCTAGTTTTCCAGAATGAATTGATCCATGTGTTCAACATAGTGATGTGATTCGCGTTGTGCACGTATTATAAACGTATCACAAATCGTCTTTTCCATGTACTGTATGAAATGGTTCATGCCTTAAACATGCATGTAGCAGTGATTCACGCTGCTCTGTAAACGCCGTGTCTTCTACAAGATTATGGAAATGAAATAGTACAGTAGACATGCACACTCTTCATATTGCTAGTTCATACGGAATGAAAAACTCCTTGGACAACGACCTTCTTCAGTGAGTGGCCTCACAGCGCTTGGCTTGATATTAATAGCTCTGGTGAACTCTAAAGCGTTCAGGTTCATATTGCTTATAGCCCAGCCGACTGCTGGAGCCATATATCAGCGCTAACACCACGTTGAAAACGACATCCAAGTTTAAGTAAAAGGACAGCAGTTAAAGATCAAACTACCATTATCCTTGCAAGACTAAAATACCTTGAAAAAAACATTCTCCTACGCAAAATCATATCAGATGAAATCTCTTGACCTCTCTGAAGCATTGGGGCTACAACTGAATGGACAAGGACTCCAAAACAAGTGTGACTGCCCGCGTTCAAGTAAACAGGAACCAGAAAAAAAAACACGAAAAAAGAGTAAGAACGTGTAGTTAATACAACCAGACAAGACAGGCGCAAATTTTCGGACAACTGGCCTTTGCCAAACGTAAGATCACAAACAAAATCTAGAAACAAAAATCAAGAGACAAAAATTGTATCTGGTGTTTGTTTCTTTGTGATCTTACGCTTGACAAAGGCCAGTTGGCCAAAAATTTGCGCTTGTCTTGTCTGGTTGTATTAAATACGCGTCCTTTTTTTTTTTTTTTTTTTTTTTTTTTTTTTTGAGAGCCGAAATGTGTGGCACAGAAAGCAATATCACTCTGAAGTCGTACTGAAGATGGGGTGGGGAGGTGGAGCTAGGCTGGAGGAACTTACTGTTGTTTATTTACTGTTCTTTAAAGCCCAGCCGACTGCGCAGAGCAATATCAGAGCTACATCTATTCAAAACGCATAGAATACTTCAACAGAAAAAAAAGAGGAAAATTAAGTACACATATCAATGCATTCGCGCACATAATCCAATGAGATGCCCCTGGCGTTGACCACTCCGTCCAATTTATCGCACATGGGGAATCAAAAAACAAACCACTCCGTCCAATTTACGCACATGGGAATCAAAAAACAAACATGAATATATTTAAACATAAATAAGGACACTGAAACATAAAAAAAAAAACGGGCCCAAATTGCCTATAATTGCTTCCGCATATGTCACCTCCCTAGAGCCAAAAATGCACGTATCACATGTACCAAATATCAATACAGAGAGAAAGTACGTAAGACTTTATCGAACACATACAGGTGAATGGACCAGCAAGGCAGGAAATAATAGGAAGAAACGACAGAAAGCAAAGGAATAAGGCAGAAAGAAACAAAGAGGGTGACAGAAAAGAGGAAATTACTAGCACAGAATTTCCTGAAGGTAGGGATACTATTCATACTGAAAGAGCTCCCTGCATCCCCACAGGGGAGGAGACTGGAGAAAGGGAGGAAGGGGGCATCGAAGAGAAAGAGGAGGAGGGGGTGGGGCTGTTAGTGCTATCACAGACATCAGTCTGGATGGATGATAAAATCATCGATCCACACAAATCAATGAATCGTAGTGATTCAGGTCACAGATCAGCTCTTCAGACAGCCATGGAGACAGGAGTAGTCGATAAACATTAGGCCATTAACGACTTCTCCTGTGGCTTACCTTACTCCCAGGACGCTTCCTAAAAGAAATGGCGAAAGTTCATCCCGTTGTCCGCCTGTCTGTTTCAGTGTTTGAAGCGTGAAACCCTTTTCTCTATCTCTCCTTCTCCTCCAGCTTCCTCACACCCAACCCCTACCCAATTCAAACTATCGTGTTAGCGTGTGACATGATGTCTTTATACATTTCCCTATAACTACAATGCAGCTAAGCACTTTCAAACGATGCAAGTTTTTTTGTTTTGTTTTTGTTTTCTTTTGTTTTGTTTTTTTTGTTTTTTTGTTGTTGGTTTTTTGTTTGGTTTTTTGTTTGTTTGTTGTTGTTTTTTTTTTGGGGGGAGGTTTGTTTGCTTGGTTTTTGGTTTTGTTTTGTTTTTTGTTTGTTTTCTGTTTTTGTTCTGGTAGAGGGATATCACTGATTTTGTCCTTTTTTGCCCCCTCCCCCCTTTTTCCCCCCAACTTCTAAGCAATTTCTCTACACAAAACATCTGGAACAATTTTTCATGAGGCTACACTAATATGCATGACGACGATAATCATGATGGTGTGGAGTTCCATCTAGAATTCAGACTGCGCGCGTGACAGGGCTGTACTTTATGCTTCTTTTTATGATATATATATATACCTGGCGTCAATCAGGCCTAAGAGGTACAAACACTTGCGGTGTTGGTAAGGAAATTTGAGCAACACCCTAACTAAATGATGCATCCATAAAGTGGATGAAACTAGGCTGTGAGATCCCAGTCTTCCTAACGAGCCCGTAACACGCTCGAGTCTGGCTAGGAGCCGAGGAAGACCAACTCCCCCCCCCCCCCCCCCCCAAAGATTTTTACAGGACGATCGTTTGATGGGATTCAGACTCACACCATTTCGGTCGTTAGACCACTGCCTTTACCACTTTGCCAAAGCGACTGATAGACATAGCAAGTTTATCTGATTACTTACACAGTTCGGTATTGGAAATATTCCGCGATCCCTCCCCCCCCTTCCCACACACACACACATGAATCCATCGCTATCCATCTGTCTGTCTGTGTGTCTCTTTCTCTCTCACTCTCTCTCTCTCTTCTCTCTCTCTCTCTCACTTTCTCTCTGTCTCTGTGTGTCTCTGTCTCTTTCTCTCTGTCTGTGGTGTGTGTGTCTCTCTCTGTCTGTTGTCTGTCTGTCTGTCTGTCTCTCTCTCTCTCTCTTTCTCTCTCTCTCTGTCTCTGTCTATGTATCTCTTTCTTTTCTCTCTTGTCTCTGTGTGTCTGTCTGTCTCTCTGTCTCTCTCTCTTCTCTCTCCTCTCTCTCTCTCTCTCTCTCTCGCCAGTTCATCTTGTTAAGACTGTTACAACATCAAACCCATCTCTTTATGCAATAGTTTGTCTATCACTAACTTAACTAGGCAGGTTTCCACACAGCCAGCAAAAGTTACATATTGATTTACGCAGTCTGGCATTTCCTACTGGACCCAAGCCGTGACCCCTCTCACCCCCCCCCCCACCTTCAATCTGTTTGTAGTTTGTCTTTCACAAAGTTGGCTAACACTAGCTAAGCAGCCTAAAAAAAATAAAACAAACAAAAACAAAAAAAACAGCGGGCTGGTTGGATTATCTTGATCGACCGTGGACTCAAGATCTGATATCTCAAGTTTCTTTTTTTAAACTTTTTTTTTAATCATCATCATACAAATTTTAAAGATTTTTTTTTTCCCAAAATTAATTCCTCAAAAAAACTCCTCAAAAATTAGTGCAAGGAATTGACATAATCTGTCTGATATCTCAAGTTTAATCCCAGCCCGCAACATAACAAAACTGGCTCGTTTGCTGCCCATCTTAATGTTTCTATCATTCTGGTGGTGTCAGCAAAGAGTATAGTACCTACGATAGGTACCTCCGTAATACTATACTCTTTGGTGTCAGCTTAGTGTTTCATAAGCTCCTCCCCATCCCCCCCCCACCCTTTCCATTTCAAGACTTTGTCAGCGCACAAGGTTTTGAACAGGATCAGTGAGTCTGCCAGATAAATACTGGCAGATTTGGGTAGAGCGCATATGGAAGCCCGAGTGTAATGAATCATTCTTGAACCGAACTCCACAATCCACAAGTACGTCCAAATAAACAGCAAGGTCCTCTGATTGTTCACTGAGTTGGGTATTGCCCACAGAACCCATTCCTTGACTCCACCATCACCCTCTGCACTTAGGGGTTGGTGGTTGGT
>JAPXFY010000033.1:33242766-33247766 GCA_030674185.1 Monoplex corrugatus
CCGTCCGATTTATCGCACAGGGGAAATTTTTTTTTAATTTTAAAAACACACCTGAATACAAATATAAGCATACATAAGGACACCAAAACATGTATAAAAACAGGCATAAATTACCTAAAATTGCTTCCGCATATCTCACCTCCTTAGAGCCAAAAATGCACTTAATACCCAATGATCAATCCGAAGAAAAAGTACGTAAGACTTTATCGAAAAAAATACAGGTGAATGGACCAGTAAGGCAGAAAATAAGTAGAAATGACAGAAAGCAAGGCAACAAGGCAGAAACAATGAGAGTGACAGAAAAGAGGAAATTTCTAGCACAGAATTTCCAGTACGCTCAACCCAAAACAAGTCACACTAGTTTTGGATTTCGTATTTTATCTGTATTGGATGTCTTGTTATTACGTCACGTCTTGGTTTGGTTACGTAATTTCTTGCATGATGTCACGTTTTACATCAAACCTTCATCTGGTGTTTGTTTGTTTGTTTGTTTGTTTGTTTGCGATCTTACGCTTGACAAAGGCCGAAAATCTGCGCCTGTCTCGTCTTGTTGTATTAAATACGCGTTCTTATTCTTTTTTCGTGTTTTCTCTGGTTCAAAATCTGCCAGTCGTTATCTGGCGGACACCTCCTTGAGCCAGCGCAAAAACCTTTATACGCTGGTAGGTTCTGAGAGAGACAGACAGACAGACAGAGGATGGAAATGTCTGTACTTAAAAGTCATTGAAATCGTGTTTCTGCCTCTCCATCCCAACCCCAACCCCTACCTCACCTCCCTGGGATTTTCAAATGTCTGTCTCGTATATATACGATTAACTTAGAAAGCTATTAAGGAGCACCACAAAAACAGAAGAACTGAGGCAGAGAGAGAGAGACAGAGACAGAGAGAGAGAAAGAGGCGGGAGAGAGCGAGCGAGAGACAGAGACAGAGAGACAGATACAGAGACAGAGACAGAGCCCTGTGTGTGTGTGTATGTGCGTGTATGTGTATGTGTGTACGTGTGCATTTGTGTGTGTGCATTTGTGTGTGTGTGTGTGTGTGTGTGTGTGTGTGTGTGTGTGTGTGTGTGTGTGTGTGTGCGTGTGTGCATGTGGGTGTAGGAGTGTGTACGTGTGTGTATAAGAGACAGAGTGAGAGAGAGAGAGAGAGACAGTGAGAGAGACAGAGTGTGTGTGTGAAACACAGAGAGAGAGAGAGAGAGAGAGAGAGAGAGAGAGAGAGAGAGAGAGAGAGAGAGAGAGAGAGAGAGAGAGAGAGAGAGAGAGAGAGAGAGAGTTCTTTGATTTAACGTCTTTTCACTATGAGTGATATTAGACGGGGAAAAAAAAAAAAAAAAAAAAAAAAGTATGTGAGATGAGAGATGGGTTGGTTGGTTTTGGGGCATAGAGGAGACATAGTTATAGACATACGTAGGTGGGAAATAGAAAAATGGAACAATAACTTAACACTAACATTTAACATCAACAATGTGTATGGAAAAATTAACTCTAAAGTACAAACTTCATAAACTTAAAGTAATGCATTAACAGGACTGTGAACCAACGATTCTGAAATTTTAACTGACAAAAATTGATCGGAAGTTACTTCTTTAAAATGAGTTTCAGAATAATTTTCTTGTGTAAACATTTTTGGTAAAAAAGAACGTAGCATTTTGCAGTAAAATAGACAGTGAAACAGTGTGAATTGTTCGCCGCAAATACACGACATTTTTACAGTATTTTGTTTTCAATGCGTTTAGCTGAATACGAAAATGAACAGCAACAATCGTTCTCAAATGATATATGGAAGAAAACTGCATTTTTTTACACACATTTTGAAATGAAAGTTTTATCATTTGTTGTGACACAAACTTTTCATGGAAATGTTCATGAAAACGAATCCATGAGGCTGATTCTAGCAAGTTGCAAGCTTCTTTTACGAAAGTATTAAGACGTAATTCTGTAGTATTATCAGAATTGTGTGCACCTTGCTTAGCTGCTCTGTCAACTACTTCGTTGCCGTGAAGACCAACGTGAGAAGGCACCCAGCATAAACTGAGATCTGTACCTTTTATCCTTAAACGATGTATAAGATGATTTGCCTCAGTAATTATATCAGGTCTTGTGTCTGTATCAAAAGACTGCAAGGCATATAATACAGATTTTGAATCAACAAAGAGAACTACTTTGAAAAATACATGTGTAAGGTTTACTAGATAATGCAACGCTTGTAAAATAGCGACTAATTCCGCTGTAAAGATAGATATATTTGCCCCAATGAAAAATGACTTTATTATTTTATATTTTGGGACATAAAATGCTGCTCCAGCACATTTATTTTCTAAGACTGATCCATCGATAAAAATATGGAGGTGGGTACGGTATTTTTCATCGATATGTTCTCTTGCTCTGCATATCGAAATGTTAGCGTTTTCATATTTCTTAGCATCTGTATAATCAATATCAAAAGTAGCTTTTAGCATTTCCCATGTAGGGATGGTCGTTGTGGATGGTGTTTCAGTTATTTCATCCAGATTTATGTTAGACTGTTTGACCAGGTCAGATACGTAAGTTGCAACAGTCATTTGTGATGAAATGTTCTTTGATCGTTTCGGAAAGTCAACATCTGACCTGATTTTTACTTCCTTACTCACAAAATTGTCCGTTTGTGAAGAAATTCTAACGGCAAACTTTGCTGTCGCTAACTCACGATAGTTGTTCAGAGGCAGAATTCCAGCAACTTTGTACGTTTCCAGGCAAGAAGCATGGACTGGTACACCTAGTGCAATTTTAAGACTTTTGCAGTCTAAGCTTTGAATCTTCTTTAGTAAATAATTTGGTGCACTGAAGAACACTTCTTGTGCATAGGATAATTTAGATCTTACAAGTGCTGTTGACAGATGAAGTAGTATGTTTGTATCCATTCCCCAGGGTAATCTGCTTATTATCTTTAGAAAATTTAAGGCTTTCCTTGCTTTTGTTAAAATATAATCAAAATGGATATTCCAGGTTAATTTCGATGTTATAAAGACTCCCAGAAATTTTACAACCTGCTTGTAATGTAGCACTTCACCATGCAGTTTGAAAGTAGGTAAGTGACTTAAAGTACCACCAGGATTAAATAGCATCATGTTAGTTTTTTCCGCTGATAACGACAGTCCATTTTCTAACATGTAGTTTCCAAGATTATCAAGATCAGACTGATACAACTTCCTGATGTAATTCAGTGTTCTCTGTGGAGTTGTCTTTTTTAAAGTAATATTCATCCAAATACATATATCATCAGCGTACTGTACCAAAACAACACGATTTGAGAGTGCATTAGGAAGATCCTGTATAAGGATATTAAATAAAATAGGTGCTATCACTGATCCTTGAGGGATTCCCATATCAAGACGTCGCGAAGTAGAATAACTTGTTCCCACTCTTGCTTGAATTGTTCTATTGGCTAAATAGGACTTAATATAATTATACATATTGCCAGATAAACCAATAGATTTCAGCTTGTACAATAAACGTGTATGCCAAACTTGATCATACGCTTTTTTCACATCAAAAAAAGTTGCCAAAAGACTTTTTCTGCGGGCAAACTGTTGTTTTATCCGAGTTGTAAGTTTAACCAGATGCTCAACTGTGGATCTCCTTTTTCTGAAACCTGCTTGGTTTACTGGAATAACGTTATTTTTATCACAGTAATGTACAAGTCTGTTTAATACCAATCTTTCCATTAGTTTGCTCGTATGGGACGTCAAAGCAATAGGTCTGTAACTGTTTTCGTAGTTTTTAGGCTTTCCTGCTTTTAATATAGGTACAACAATAGACTTTTGCCATACCTGTGGTACAGTTCCACTCACCCAGCATTTCTGAAAAATTTTGTGTAAGAAAGTAACATAGTTTTCTGAAACTGCATCAACACCTACCGAACTCCTTTTGTTGTGTAGAGACAAGATTGAGTTTGTTAGCTCTTCTATGGTGATTGGAGCATTAAACCAGCGATCATTCTGAGGTATTGGATCAGTGTAGATAAGGTTGTTAGCTGCCATTTCTCTGTAGTGTTTGCAGGTAGGAGACAAACCATCTACTTTACTATTTTCAGCAAAAAAAATCCACAAAAGTTTCAGCTTTGTCCATGTCGGAAGGAAATTTGTGACATGTATCAATTATTATTGGACACCTAGGTAAGCTGGCTCCATTTTTCATTTGATTCATTTTTGTCCAGACTTTATGGAAATCCTTAAAATCTTAAATTTCTTTGGTGCAGTATGATGCCCAATAATCTTTCTTTGCTTCAGCGATGATTTTATTACATTGGATGTTAGCAGTTTTCATTTCCTTATGATCTTCAGGGTTTCTGCTCTTGATGTAGACTTTGAATTTCTCTTTTTTATACTGAACTGCTTTTTCGCATGCCTCTGTCCACCAGACATTACCCAAACGATTATTGGACTTAAAAGATTTGAGTTTCGGGATTGAGAGGTCTGCAGCAGCTAGAACTGACTCCTGGAATTTAGAAAACATAACATCTACATTTTCACCTTCATCATAATTATATTTTTGTTTAGCAAGAGCAGTCCGAAACAATGACCAGTCAGCGCGCGTATAATTATATTTTGGTATAATATCAGGTGTGCTGTCTTTCATCCTGATGTTTTCATTAGTTATTGTTATGATGATAGGTAAGTGATCACTTCCCAAAGTATCTCTGTGAGTGTCCCAGGTACAGCATGGTACTAATTCTGGTGATATCAAAGATAGATCGATGGCTGTTGCCCAGTGTTTGGAGATATCAGGAATTCTAGTGACACTTCCATCATTTAAAAGGTAAAGCGAGCTGTCAACTATGTTCTCCACCAAACGATTGCTTGTAACAGTGCAACAGTCTTTTTCCCAGAATGGAGAGTGGGAATTAAAGTCTCCACCAATTAGCCATTTACCGTGCTGCAGATCTGGTATCGTACGCAGCCATTCTGTATTTTGGTCATTTGGACCTGTTGGCAGGTAGACTGACAAAACATTCAAGA
>JAPXFY010000033.1:33282766-33320266 GCA_030674185.1 Monoplex corrugatus
GTATGTATGCATGTATGTATGTATACATGCGTGTATGAATATATGAATGTACATGTATGTATGTATGTATGCATGCATGTATGTATGTATGTGTGTATGTATGTATGTATGTATGTGTGTATGTATGTATGTATGTATGTATGTATGTATGTATGTATGTATGTATGCATGTATGTATGTGTGTATGTATGAATATATGTCTGTCTGTCTGTCTATCCGTCCGTCTGTCTGTCTGTATGTATGTATGTAAGTATACATGTATATATGTTGTATGTATGTATGCATGTATGTTTGTATGTATGTATGTATGTATGTATGTATGTATGTATGTATGTATGTATGTATGTGTGTGTGTATGTATGTATGTATGTATGTATGTGTGTATGTATGTGTGTATATATGTATGTATGAATGTATGTATGTGTGTATGTATGTATGTATGTATGTATGTATGTGTGTATGTATGTATGTATGTGTGTATGTATGTAATGTATGTATGTATGTATGTATGTATGTATGTATGTATGTATGAATGTACGTATGTATGCGTGTATGTATGTATGTATGTGTGTATGTATGTATGTATGTATGTATGTATGTATGTTATGTATGTATGTATGTATGTATGATGTATGTAGTGTATGTAATGTATGTGTGTATGTATGTATGTATGTATGTGTATGTATGTATGTATGTATGATGTATGTATGAGTATGTATGTGTGTATGTATGTATGTATGTGTTGTATGTATGTATGTATGTATGTATGTATGTGTATGTATGTATGTATGTAATGTATGTATGATGTATGTATGTATGTGTGTATGTATGTATGTATGTGTGTATGTATGTATGTATGTATGATGATGTATGTATGTATGTATGTATGTATGTATGTATGTATGATGTATGTGTGTATGTATGTATGTATGTATGCATGTATGTATGTGTGTATGTATGTATGTATGCATGTATGTATGTGTGTATGTATGTATGTATGTATGATGTATGTATGTGTGTATGTATGTATGTATGTAATGTATGTATGTATGTGTGTATGTATGTATGTATGTTGTATGTATGTATGTATGTATGATGTATGTATGTATGTATGTATGTTGTATGTATGTATGTGTGTAGTATGTATGCATGTATTATGTGTGTTATGTATGTATGTATCAATATGTATTATTGTATGTGCATGTCTCTCCCTGCATGTGTGTGTGCATATTATCCTTTGGCTCTGGAGTGGGATGTTTAAAAGCCTTTTTTGTTAGTTTGTTCTTCAGTCTCAGAATCAAAAATGTGTTTTTAATCTTTATTCTCACTCTCCCTCATTCTCTGCAGGCACACCCCATGTTTCACAGAAATACAGAGGACTAGGTACACAACCACATCTAGTGTGACATTTTATTCATATTTGATTAATTGAAACAAGAGGGGAATAAAGACTTTAAAACAAGGTGTGTGATAAATATCAACGGAAGAAGTGCTATTAAAAATCTGGACACAAAAACTAACAACAGAGTACTGCAGTTTTGTTTGCTTTTTGTTTAAATGGTTCAGGAAGGTTAGACATTGATAACAAAAATGAATTTTTTTTTTTTACTGCCCCCCCCCCCTCGTTACCCCCCCTCTCACACTTTTAGAAGGCACTCGTTACGTCGATATAGTGCGATCATGGTTTGATGAACACTGCAATGTGTGACAGAAACATAAAGATGGGCAGTGAACAGGCCAGTTTTCAATGTTTGCAGGCTGGGTGGGATTAACTTGAGGCTTGAGAGCATAAGTCTTTAGCTATGTGAAAAGATCTAACTGGATTTCACGAAAAAGGAATAAGAACGCGTATTTAATATAACAAGACAAGACAGGAACAAATTTTCGGCCAACTGGCCTTTGTCAAGGGAAAGATCACAAACAAACGAACACCAGATACAAAAATTAAGAGAAAAAGACTGAAACTTCCCTGCTGCTCCGTCCAGCGTAAGAAAAGGAATAAACTGACTAAAATGACGTCATAATATGTTTTTGAGTAAATATGATGTCAGAGCGGAAGTGAGATGAATTCTACAATTATGAAAAGTGGTCATGCCATATTAATATTGTTCTATCTTGAAGAGGGTCCAGGACCAAAATTAATACTATGATGCATTAGCGAAGAGTAATGTTTGGAATGTAAAGCATCCGGTATCAAACAATGCATAAGAGAAAAGATAAGCATATGATCGACTGAATGGGAAAATATATAATCAAGAGGCATGGCTGATGTGAATGGATCGTGCCTAGTGCAACGAATCCGGTCTGACCTTGGAATAGGAAGAAGGGCGCTGCCCTTGTCACTTCATCATCATCATGTACCCTACTGCATAGTGTTCATCCTCCACACGGATCTATGCCCTGTCGCTGCAAGTACATCTCCCACCCTCTCTGTCCTCAGCCATCCTGCAAATTGGTTGAAATGTTTTCTCCCTCAGTCTACCCGGTGTTCTCTTTCTTATATTTTGTAATATTTTCTCCTTTTTCTTGTTTTTTTCTTTTTCCCTTTTCTGGTTCCTGTTTGCTTGAACGCAGGCAGTCAAACTTGTTTTGGATAACTGAATTTCGTTCTTGCTATGTCTGTAAAAGATTGGCATCCCATCCGTTCATTGCGTCATAATTCCCTCAAATAAATAAAATGACATGGTTATTTTTAGGAAAGGGGGAATTCGAGCTCCTGGTCACAACAGGAAAGCTGGAGGGAAAGCTAAAGAGAACACCGGGTAGACCCAGGGAGAAAATATTTCAACGGACTTGCAGCAGGATGGCTGAGGACAGGGAGGGTGGGAGATGTACTTGCAGCGACAGAGGAGAGATTCGTGTGGAGGGCCATGATCGCCAACGCCATGCGGCAGGGCAGATGATGATGATGGTGAAGTGACATGGGCAGCGCTCTCTTTGTATGTCAAGCACAAGCGCCGCCAAACGGGGGGTCAAATGCCCCTGCTGATACTAACTGACGATATTTGACAGGTACGTCACACTACGTAAAAGAAGTCCAGCAAATTCATAATTATCAGTCTTGCAAAGATGTACTCTTGATCCCACCAGTATAAGCCGATGTCCTGAATGAATGGTCTGCAGGCTACAGGAAGTCAGGTGATGATGAAACGCTCTCTTTGTTTCTTATTGTGTGGCTGCATGCCACCAACATCAGCTGCAAATTATTGCTTTGATTTCCAACTTCTCGGCAGAGAAAATCAAGCAATCGCAGCACCCGTCCCGACAACAGCAAGGCTCACTGCCACTGTAGACCTAGTGTTACCCGACTTCCTTTTTCCCGCTTCACGTTCCCTTTCACGTTCTTCCTTCCCACGTTCCCTCTCACGTTGTTCCCTCTCACGTTGTTCCCTCTCACGTTGTTCCCTCTCACGCTGTTCCCTCTCACGTTTTTCCCTCTCACGTTGTTCCCTCTCACGTTGTTCCCTCTCACGTTGTTCCCTCTCACGTTCTTCCCTCTCACGTTCTTCCCTCTCACGTTCTTCTCTCTCACGTTCTTCCCTCTCACGTTCTTCCCTCTCACGTTCTTCCATCTCACGTTCTTCCATCTCACGTTCTTCCATCTCACGTTCTTCCATCTCACGTTCTTCCATCTCACGTTGTTCCCTCTCACGTTCTTCTCTCTCACGTTCTTCCCTCTCACGTTCTTCCCTCTCACGTTCTTCCATCTCACGTTCTTCTCTCTCACGTTCTTCCCTCTCACGTTCTTCCCTCTTACGTTCTTCCCTCTCACGTTCTTCCCTCTCACGTTCTTCTCTCTCACGTTTCTTCCCTCTCACGTTCTTCCCTCTCACGTTCTTCCATCTCACGTTCTTCCATCTCACGTTGTTCCCTCTCACGTTGTTCCCTCTCACGTTCTTCCCTCTCACGTTCTTCCCTCTCACGTTCTTCCATCTCACGTTGTTCCCTCTCACGTTCTTCCATCTCACGTTCTTCCCTCTCACGTTCTTCCCTCTCACGTTCTTCCATCTCACGTTCTTCCATCTCACGTTCTTCCCTCTCACGTTCTTCCATCTCACGTTCTTCCCTCTCACGTTCTTCCATCTCACGTTCTTCCATCTCACGTTCTTCCCTCTTACGTTTCTTCCCTCTCACGTTCTTCCATCTCACGTTCTTCCCTCTCACGTTCTTCCCTCTCACGTCCTTCCATCTCACGTTCTTCCCTCTCACGTTCTTCCATCTCACGTTCTTCTCTCTCACGTTCTTCCCTCTCACGTTCTTCCCTCTTACGTTCTTCCCTCTCACGTTCTTCCCTCTCACGTTCTTCCCTCTCACGTTCTTCCCTCTCACGTCTTCCCTCTTCACGTTCTTCCCTCTCACGTTCTTCCCTCTCACGTTCTTCCCTCTCACGTTCTTCCCTCTCACGTTCTTCCCTCTCACGTTCTTTCCCTCTCACGTTCTTCCATCTCACGTTCTTCCTCTCACGTTCTTCCCATCTCACGTCTTCTTCCATCTTCACGTTCTTCCTCTCATTCATTCACGTTCTTCCTCTCACGTTCTTCCATCTCACGTTCTTCCCTCTCAAGTTCTTCCATCTCACGTTCTTCCATCTCACGTTTCTTCCCTCTCTCACGTTCTTCCCTCTCACGTTCTTTCCATCTCACGTTCTTCCTCTCACGTTTCTCTCATCTTCCCACTCTCACGTTCTTCCATCTCACGTTCTTCTCTCCTCTACTTCTCTCACGTTCTCCTCCACGTTCTTCTCTCACGTTCTTTCTCTCTCACGTTCTCACTCTCCTCTCACGTTTCTTCTCTCTCTCACGTTCTTCCCTCTCACTTCTTCTTCCTCTCACGTTCTTCCCTCTCACGTTTTCCTCTCACTTCTTCCTCTCATCTCTTTCTTCCCTCTCACGTCTTCTCTCTCTCACGTTCTTCTCCTCTCACGTTCTTCCCTCTCACGTTCTTCTCTCCTCTCTCCGTTCTTCCCTCTCACGTTCTTCCCTCTCACGTTCTTTCCCTCTTCACGTTCTTCTCCTTCCCTCTCACGTTCTTCCCTCTCACGTTCTTCCTCGTCTTCTCACGTTCTTCCCTCTCACGTTCTTTTCCCTCTCACGTTCTTTCCCCTCTTCCTTCACGTTCTTCCCTCTCATTCTCTCCCTCTACGTTCTTCCCTCTCACGTTCTTCTCTCCTTCTTCCTCACGTTTTCCCATCTTCACGTTCTTCTCTCTCACGTTCTTCCCTCTCACGTTTCCTCTTCCTCTCACGTTCTTCCCTCTCACGTTCTTCCTCTCACGTTCTTCCCTCTCACGTTTCTCTCTACGTTCTCCATCTCACGTTCTTCCATCTCACGTTCTTCTCTCACTCTTCCTCTCACGTTCTTCCCTCTCACGTTCTTCTTACTTCTCTCCACGTTCTTCATCTACTCTCTCTCACGTTCTTCTCTCTCCTCACGTTCTTCTCTCTCACGTTCTTCTCTCTCACGTTCTTCTCTCTCCACGTTTCTTCCTATCTCTCACGTTGTTCCCTCTTACGTTGTTCTCTCTCACGTTCTTCTCTCTCACGTTATTCCCTCTCACGTTCTTCCCTCTTACGTTCTTCCCTCTCACGTTATTCCATCTCACGTTCTTCAATCTCACGTTGTTCCCTCTCACGTTCTTCCATCTCACGTTCTTCTCTCTCACGTTCTCTCTCTCACGTTATTCCATCTCACGTTCTTCCATCTCACGTTCTTCCATCTCACGTTCTTCCATCTCAAGTTCTTCCATCTCACGTTCTTCCATCTCACGTTCTTCCATCTCACGTTCTTCTCTCTCACGTTCTTCCATCTCACGTTCTTCTCTCTCACGTTCTTCCATCTCACGTTCTTCTCTCACGTTATTCCTCTCACGTTTTCCATCTCACGTTCTTCCATCTCACGTTCTTCAATCTCACGTTCTTCCATCTCACGTTCTTCCCTCTCACGTTCTTCCATCTCACGTTCTTCCCTCTCACGTTCTTCCATCTCACGTTCTTCCCTCTCACGTTCTTCCCTCTCACGTTCTTCCATCTCACGTTCTTCCATCTCACGTTCTTCCCTCTCACGTTCTTCCCTCTCACGTTCTTCCATCTCACGTCCTTCCATCTCACGTTCTTCCATCTCACGTTCTTCCCTCTCACGTTCTTCTCTCTCACGTTCTTCCATCTCACGTTCTTCCATCTCACGTTCTTCCATCTCACGTTCTTCCATCTCACGTTCTTCCATCTCACGTTGTTCCCTCTCACGTTGTTCCCTCTCACGTTCTTCCATCTCACGTTCTTCCATCTCACGTTCTTCCCTCTCACGTTCTTCCCTCTCACGTTCTTCCCTCTCACGTTCTTCACTCTCACGTTCTTCCATCTCACGTTCTTCCATCTCACGTTCTTCCCTCTCACGTTCTTCTCTCTCACGTTCTTCCCTCTCACGTTCTTCCATCTCACGTTCTTCCATCTGACGTTCTTCCATCTGACGTTGTTCCCTCTCACGTTGTTCCCTCTCACGTTGTTCCCTCTCACGTTGTTCCCTCTCACGTTGTTCCCTCTCACGTTTCTCACGTTGTTCCCTCTCACGTTTCTCACGTTCATATTTTTCGTTATCTCCCATGTCTTGTCTGCAACACATTATACAGTCAAAACATAAAGGTTTTGTTGGCATTTCATGAGAGTAGTTACAGTGTTATAATGTTATACGGTTAAGAGGAGTGGACAGTCAACAAGCAATGTCAGTACAAGATTGAGGCAGCCGAGATGTGGTTTCTAAGAAGAATATTGAGAGTTCCATGGACAGCAAAGAAAACACACGAGACAGTCTTGATGGAGGCAGACACAAGAAGATCATTCATAAGGAAGATTAGGAAAAGACAGGCAATATTTAGAGGCCATTTTATGCGGAAAGGGGAATTGGAGCGCCTGGTCACAACGGGAAAGCTGGAGGGAAGGAGAGCACAGGGTTGACCCAGGGAGAAGACACTATACAGACTTGCAGAGTGGCTGAAGACAGGGAGGGTGGAAGAGATGCTTGAGGCAACAAGAGATAGAGACAGATGGAAGTCCATAATCGCCAACGCCACGCGGCAAGGCACCTGATGATGATGATCTTTTGTATAGCGCTATTCTCAGTTCGACTCACTGCGCTGTTACATTGATAATCTCACTCACATACCAACAACATCATTTTTTCAATCACACACACACGCATACACACACACACACACACACACACACACACACACACACACACACACACACACACACACACACACACACATACACACATACAAACAAACAAAAAACAAAAACAAAAAGGGTGGGGGATAATTATAAAAATGTCTGTAGAAACAAATGTTTTGAGTTTACTTTTGAAAGCTTGAGGGATTGGAACATCTCTTAGACTGGTTGGCAACTCATTCCATGCAGACGACGCGGTGTATCCAAACGAACGGTCTCCTGCAGTCTTTAGATCAAACCTTGGGGGTACTAGACGTTTCTCCTGCGACGAGCGGAGTGTGCGTGACGGCCGATAAGTACACAGTGTGTCAGACAGGTAGGGAGGCAATGAGCCATCAAAATGACGGTAAGCCAACACACAAATTTTGTACTGGCAATGAAAGCGGACTAGGAGCCAGTGAAGTTCCTTTAACAATGGTGTTACATGATCGCTCTTTTTCTTTTTCATTACGAGCTGAGCTGCATTGTTTTATACTTTCTGCAAACGAGAAATTTGCTCGTCCAGTAGACATACGAGAACAGAGTGACAAAAGTCTAACCGGGAAATGATCATGGCTGAAACAAGCTTTGATGCAGAAGTTGAAAGGTAACGACGGATTGATGCAATGCGTCTGAGTTCCAGAAAAGATGTGCGGCAGACACTATTGATGTGATTTTGCATCGACAGAATTCGGTCAATTGTAATGCCAAGACTTTTAACAGAAGACGTGAATGGAATATTGTTACCGCCTATGCAAGCACAGTTACTGCCGACCAGTCCAAGGCAACTAGAGGCACCAACAGGCATGAGTTCAGTTTTGTCTGTTTTCAGCTTCAAATAATTTCTGTTCATCCAGGACAGTACATCATCTACACAAGACTGAACAGTTATCTGAACAGAGGCAAAACCCTCAACAGTTCCACTCTTTGACAGTTCAGTGTCAGCAGCGTATTTATGAAAATTACATTGATGAGAGGCTATAACATCTGACAAAGGCTGAGAGTAAAGTGTAAACAACACTGGTCCAAGTACGGACCCTTGTGGTACACCATAAACCAGGGTGTGTGGAGCAGACATAACACCATCAACAGTGACCGACTGATACAGGTCTTCTACATATGAGGCAAACCAGTGAAGAGCTGGACCACGCACACCAAAAGTCAATTCCAGTCTCTTGAGCAGAACGGAGTGGTCAAGCACGTCGAACGCTGCACTGAGGTCAAACAGCGTCAATAGAGACACCGGTCATTTATCCGCATTGACTAGCAGACCGTTGAGGACACTCAGAACAGCGGTCTCTGCACTATGACCACCACGGTATGCCGACAGGTGCACTTCAATCAAGTCGTTGGCAAATAAGTGATTTTGTAGTTGATTTAGTACAACTCTTTCAAGAACCTTAGAGAGGAAGGGAAGATTAGATACGGGTCTATAGTTCTTTAGCTCATTCTGGTCAAGTCCTGACTTTTTAAGAAGTGGACACACAATGGCCCGTTTGAAGTAGCCTGGTACTTCTCCGGTGGAGAGGGAGACATTAATAATATCTGTGATAACTGTAACCACATCAGGCAAACACTGTTTCAGCAAAGAGGTGGGAAGAGGGTCGAGCACACAGCTTTTCGTTGGTATGGCTGAGATAAGTTCTTTAATTTCCTTACAGGAAACTGGTGCCAACTGTTCTAGAACAGGACCTTCATACACAGCAATGTCAGGTGGATCATGCACACTGGATTCCAGTTCATCACGAATGCGTTGTATCTTGTTGGTAAAAAAAAGTCAGAGAAGCATAGTGTGGACTCAGCCTGTGGAGTGTTAGTGGGAAAGGGAGTATTGTCTTTCCTAACAACTCATTAGGAACTGAGGAACATTGTTTACACCAGGGGTTAGAGTTTATCTTCCCGCGTAAAAACTGTTCTTTAGCCATCTGAATAGCGGTACGCACAGCTTTTCTCTCCTTTGCAAAGATCTGTCTATGGACAGTGAGGTGAGTGCGCCTCCACTGCCTCTCCACACACCTTCTCTTCCTTCTCGCTTCCAGCACCTCCTCTTGACATTCAGGGAGCAGAAGGACGATCACGCACGTGTCTGGTCACTGCTGGAGCATGGCGATCAAGGACCTGGCGTAGACCATCGTTGTACCCGTTGACGAGGTCGTTGAGGTTCTGAGTGGAATGCTGCCCACTGCCAAGGCCTTCACATCGTGCTGGAAGTCTGGAAGACACACAGCTTTCAAATTGCGCGAGATCACCAGCCGCATCTGGGGAGAAGGACGGGCAACGAGGAGGGTGCAGGCATGGGCCTTGTGGTTGGAAAGACCAAGACAGTCGACTCCATCATCAAGGGACAGAAGGCTGCCCTCACTGTGCACTACTGCCCAGTCCAAGGTGTGACCTGATCTCTGTGTTGGCTCATTTACAAACTGTGTGTGGCCATGATCTGACAACATAGTCTTTACACTGGACACTTGGGAGTCGGTATTACTATCAAAATGAAAATTAAAGTCTCCCACGAAGGACACATCTCTATGGTAGTCAGAAAACAAAGATAGCAAATTGGGAAATTCTTCCGTGAACATAGCATTTTTCAGTTTGTTAGACGGAGGTGGGCGGTACACACATACACAAGAGGCAGAGACATGATCAATCGACAGTTTCAGTTCAGCAGCATCAATAGACGTGAAACCAGTAATTTCTTTGAGGGAAATGTGACGAGATAAACATCTCCGCATCACTACCGCAATACCGGCCCCACGTAACCCAGTTTTGCGAGGAAAAGAATGAAAAACATAACTAAGCTACGCAACAAAAAGTTAAGGATCACTATGAGAAAACAGGTGCGTAACAAACTCAATTCGCTACTGTTATTTATTTCTCAGTCCAGCCAAATTGTTATGAATTCTTGTTCAGCTGTAAGTGGGCGATGTTGTGTTAGTGCGAAAATTGCACGGGATTCTCTACTACTGAGCTTGGCCGCAAACGGAAAAGCGGAAACTTGCGAAAAAGGACCTTGTTTTGGACCGTTCTGCCTGAACACATTGCACAAGCCAGATGGAAAAACCATTATGCACGTGCAAGCACTGCTGTTTATGTGTGAGATGCTGTCTCTTGCTTGGCTTTATAAGAAGACATTCCACCAGTAGTAGGCCTATCTGACAATGCCTCCACGACGAAAATTGAACGAGTTTGAGAGGGGACGAGCTGTTGCATGGTTCCAAGATGGTGTTCCCAAGCGAGAAGTGGCCAGGCGACTTCAGGTGTCCATCTCGGTCATTGTCAGACTGATTCAACGCTTCACAGCCATTGGGAGGGTCCATGAAAGACGCAGATCTGGTCGACCGAAGAAGACAAACCCACGTGAAGATCGTCTCATTGAACGACAAGCCCTGCAGACAAGAACAGCCTCTTCCAGCATCATTCGAAGGCAGTTGAGGGTGGCTACTAACATCAACATCAGCCAGCAGACCATACGGAACCGCCTTCATGGGTTTAACCTCCGTTCTCGTCGCCCAGCTGTACGGCCACGCTTAACTCCAGCCCATAGGGCAGCACGCCGCGCCTTCTGCAGACGTCACGTGAGGTGGACACGTCAGCAATGGTCCCAGGTCCTGTTCAGTGATGAATCACGCTTCACCATGAAACACAACGACGGCCGACTGAGGGTCTGGAGACGCCCAGGGCAACGCTTTATTGACACCACTGTCCAAGAAAAGGTGGCCTTTGGTGGAGGTTCTGTAATGGTCTGGGGGGCCTTCAGCCTTCACCACAGAACACCCTTGTATCATGTACAGGGTAACCTGACTGGCCTCCGATACCGGGATGAGATCCTTCGACCGCTGGCTGTGCCTACACTGCAGCAGATGGGACCGACGGCTGTCTACCAGGATGACAACGCTCGCCCCCACAGAGCAAGGGTGATCAACGACTTCCTGCGGCAGTCTGGAGTCAACAGAATGGAGTGGCCAGCATGCAGTCCCGATCTCAACCCGATTGAGAACCTCTGGGATGAGCTGGATCGCAAAGTGAGGAGCAACCACCCCCCTCCCAGGAATGCCCAACACCTCTACCAGATGCTGCAGGCTGAGTGGCAGGCGCTTCCACAGAGGATCTTCACCAACCCAGTCAACTCGATGAGGACTCGCTGCATCGAGTGCCAGAACAGCCATGGCGGTTACACGCATTACTGAACTTTTGGGAGCATCAGAATGCCCTGTCTTGTGATTTCAATGACTTTGGGAAATCAAATTTCGATACGTACCCACTTTGATCAAATGTACACACCAAACGATTGCTCGAAATTGAAGGCAATTGTGTATCGTTATCACTAAAGCATGGAATTAAATGTTTGCCAAACTTCAACGCATTGGCTTTCTTATTTTGAAAGTTATGAATTTTTGTGCAAGTGATCCTTAACTTTTTGTGCGTAGTGTAGATGGAGTCATAGCCTTAAATTAATGTAGGCCTCATCACCCTCAGCATACAGCCATGTTTCTGTTATCAATAACACATCAATGTTTTGTTCAATAATCAAATCATGAATGTCATCAGCTATCAAACGACTGGATTGCACTTTGAAACACCATAATTATTTTCACCTTGTCACTGTTGAAGGGTTTATTTCTGCTTGCAGCGAACGAAGCACAGACATGGAGCGAAGCTGTGAGGTCAGGTCAGGGGTCAAGTGTAACGATTGTCTCGCCAGCAGTTCAGTGCGGCTGTACTGTAACAGCAACTGCTTACTGCACTCAGCTGGAGCAGGCCTTTGCCGCGAGCTCAAGTCAACAACACACAGTCTGCCGGCCCGCAATAGCGAACACTGACAGTTCAAAACAGTAAGCCTTACAAAAAGAATCGTCCCAAAAAAAGAAACATTTTGATGGCTGGAGGGACGCCATAGGCCCACCAAACGAAAGTCTCCCACATCACACAACACCACACTTAACCGCAGAACCACACAAGCACTGTGTCAATCAAAATACGGCAAAAACGGGGGAACTCAGAGACACTCAAACCGTAAGGCAAATGACCCACTTGACACATACATACATACACATTCACACATACACTCACACATACACATACATCACACACATACATATAATATACAGGGCGGGTGCAAAAGTAGGTATACAGTTATGAAAAAAGAAAAAAAGTGCAATACTCATTGCATTTATTATACAAACAAATGAATATTGCATATACATGTAATAACAAGCACAGCCTTAATCCCTCAGATACTCAAACTGCTTGCCGTCGGTATTCACACACTCCTCTGATCGAGAGCGGAATTAAGCATTATAATAATGATGTGATGCTTACTGTATACCTACTTTTGCACCCCCCTGTATACTCACAAGGAGGCGTACACACACACTCTCTCTCTCTCTCACTCACTCACACACCCACTTACCAGTATGCCCAAGTCAAAACACCAAAAGATGATAACAGATCACTGCCCAGAACCAGAAACGCTTCTCAAACGTTGGAGTCTGTTCCAAAGTCGTTAATTGCAAGAGATGTCTGTGGGTGGTGGTACTTTTATCACTGTCTTTCGTGGCAAAGGAAGACTTGGGCTTTTTCCCTCAGACGCCAGCGGTTTATGAGAAATCCTTCTTCACAACGCAATAATGGCTGTCATGGATCTTGCGATGTTAACAAGAAAGCTAACACTTTCCCAAAGGCCTTCACCTTCAGAATGTGGACCAACAGGAAAAACGTCTAGTTATCTGTTACTGGATTTTATAAATAGATGTGACATTGGGTTTTATAAATAGATGTGATAAATTTAGCTTCTAATCATTTATCTGTTGAAATTTAGCTTCTAGTCATTTATCTATTGACTCTAGAAACAATTCCAATCGTTCAGCCTAAGAACAGTATTTCTGGAAAAAACCATCACGCGTACACGCACACACACACACATGAACACACACACACTAACACACACAAACACAGACGTACACACACATACGCGTGTGTGCACATGCATGATGTATGCACATTTACACACATATACAAACACACACATGTGCGAACACATACCACACACACACACACACACACACACGCACACACACACACACATACATACATAAACACACACATGCGCGAACACATACCACACACACACACACACGTACACACATACACACACACATGCACACGCTCTCTCTTTAGTATACCATTATTCGTTCAACACAGAAACTGACAAAAAGGCTTTGATTAAAGTGCAAATATATTTTCATCCTCAAGTGCATGGCTACTTCAAAAGAGAACAACATACAAGCTTTAATATGCATAAATATTAGGACACTTCAAAAGAGAACAACATACAAGCTTTAATATGTATAAGTAACAGTAAGTAAAGCAGTACTCAGTCCAAACTGACTGATTCAATAATGACTTAAATACACACAAACTTTGATCTAAGAGGATCACTGCATCATTAACCCTTTGTCTGCCATATCCTGTCCACCAGCAATGTCAATGCAACCAAAAGCAAAAACTGAACCCTTCAACTCCCTCACCCAATCCACCAGCTTCCTACAGGAAGGTGGTGGTTAGGGTGAGGGAGTCAAAAGGTTGTTTTTCGCAGTTGGTGGATAGGGTGCGGGAGCCAAAGGGTTAAATTAAACATTAAAGCATCAATGGCACGCAGGCAAATAAATAGATTGACACAACATATTCACTTAAAGACTCTGAATAAGTACAGAGTTTTGTTATTAAGGTTCTGACTCCTTTACTCTAGTTACCAGCTTCCTGCATCATCTGTCACGTATCAAAAGCAAAACCTTAACCCTTTCACCCTCTTGCCCTAGCCACCCATTTTCTGTATGATCAGTCATTTAGCTGGGCGAAAGCTTAAATCTATAACAGCTATAACTTCGGATCTTGGCAGGGCCACAGTTATGATCAGGGAGCCTGCCAGCCTAAGGGACCCTTATATCTATACTGATGATACTGTGGATCTTTGCAGGACCACAGTTCTGCCTCAGGGACTTTTATTTCGGCAATAGCTTCGAATTTTTACAGGGCTACAGTCGTGATCAGGGAGACTTTTGTGTCTCAAGGACACTTACATCTATACCAGCTATAACTTCAGATCTTCGCTGGACCACAGCCATGATCAGGGAGACTATGTGCCTCAGGGATCTTTACATCTATACCAATGACAGTTTCGGATCTTTACAGGGCCACGTTGGGGAGCCTGTGTGCCTAAGGAACCTTTTCATCTATACCATTTACAGTTTCGGATCTTTGCAGGGCCACAGTCATGATCAGGTAGCCTGTGTTCCTCAGAAACCTGTATATCTATACTGGTGATACCTTCAGATCTTTGCAGGGTGACAGTCACGGTTGGGGTGCCTTCGTGCTTCAGGGACCTTTGTATCTATACCAGCTATAACTTCTGATCTTTGCAGGGTCAAAGTCATGATCGAGCAGCCTTCGTGCCTCGGCAATCTTTATGCATATACCAGCTATGGTTTCAGATCTCTCCAGGGCCACAGTCGTGATCAGGGAGCCTGCATGCCTAAGGGAACTTTATACAGGTGATAGCTGCGGATCTCTGCGGGGACACAGTCATGATCACGAAGCTGCGTACCTCAGGGACCTTTATATCTATACCAGCAACAGCTTTGGACCTTAGCAGAGTTACAGTCATGGTCAGGGAGTCGCGAGTCTGTGGGATCTTTATATATATACTGATGATAGCTTCGGATCTTTGCAGGGACAAAGTCTGTGATCAGGGAGCCTGCATACCTCAGGGACTTTTACATCCATACCAGCTATAGCTTCGGATCTCTGCAGGTCTGCAGTCATGATCAGGGAGCCTGCGAGCCTAAGGGATCTTTTCATCTGTACTGGTAATAACTGCGGATCTTTGCAGGGCCACAGCCTGTGATCAGGAAGCCTGCATGACTCAGGGACCTTTATATCTATACCAGCTACATCTTCAAATCTCTGCAGGATCACAGTCATACCTCAGGGATTTTTATACTGATAAAAGTTTTAGATCTTTGCAAGGCCACTGTTGTGATTGGGGAGACTCTGTGCCTCAGGGACCTTTATACTAGTGATAGCTTCAGATCTTTGCAGGGCCACAGTCGTGATTGGGGAGCATGCCTACCTCAGGGATCTTTATATCTATACCGGTAATAGCTTTGGATCTTTGCAGGGCCACAGTCATGGTCAGGGAGCCTGCCAGCCTAAGGGACCTTTACATCTATACTGATGATAGCTGCGGATCTTTGCAGGACCACAGTCGGCCTCGCGTACCTCAGGAACCCTTACATCTATACCAGCAATAGTTTTGGATCTTTGCAAGGCCACAGTCATGATCGGGGAGCCTGTGTGTACTTCAGGGATCTTTACATCTAAACCAACAATAGCTTCATATCTTTGCCAGACCTCAGTCATGATCGGGGAGACTTTGTGCCTCATGGACCTTTATACCAGTGATAGCTTTGGATCTTTGCAGGGCCACAGTCATGATCGGGGAGCCTGCGAACCTAAGGGACCTTTTCATCTATACTGATGATAGCTGCAGATCTTTGCTGGGCCACTGTCATGATCGGGGAGCCTGTGAACCTAAGGGACCTTGTCATATGTACTGGTAATAACTGCTGATCTTTGTAGGGCCACACTTGTGACTGGGAAGCCTTCGTACCTAAGGGACCTTTATACTGGCGATAGTTTCAGATCTTTCCAGGGCCACAGTCATGATCAGGGAAGCCTGTGTACCTCAGGGATCTATATATCTATACCAGCTATTACATGGATCTTTGCAGGACCACTGTTATCTAGGAGCATACATCCCTCATGGATTTTTATATCTATACCGGCGATAGCTTCCAATCTTCGCCGGGTCACACTAATGATCGAGGAGACTGCATACTTCGGGTATCTTTATATCTATACCGGCGATAGCTTCATATCTTTACAGGGCCACCCAAGTCGGACAGGTCGACAGGTATAAGCCTGACAAAGTGTGATCTACTGGTCCTCCAAGTTGGGGGTTGGGTACAGGTGTCGCAATATGGTCCCACTCCCTCCTCAAAAAAAGAAGAAGACTTTTTACAGAAACTGTAACAAAGAAACCAACACTGCTGTAGGTGATGTGCTTCCAGATTCACCAGACTATACAGAGGCTGGCCAACAACAGACAGAAGCAGAGAACCTTGGTTGCTGCCCTATTTGGCAACAGTGTAACTTGTTTCTGTATATGATTCACAGGTATACATTTTGTCACAGCAGCCTTATATGGTAACAGTTAAACAAGCAGTAAGTTATTGTTCTGTAATGATTTACAGGTATATAAACTGTCACTGCTGCCCTATGTGGCAACAGTGTAACAGGCAGCAAGGTATTTGTTTTTAATGATTCACAGGTATATAACTGTCACTGCTGCCTAATAGACAACAGTGTAACAGGCAGTAAGTATTTGTTTCTGTTAATGATTTACAGGTATATAACTGTCACTGCTGCCCTATGTGGCAACAGTGTAACAGGCAGCAAGGTATTTGTTTTTCTAAATGATTCACAGGTATATAACTGTCACTACTGCCTAATACGACAACAGTGTAACAGGCAGTAAGGTATTTGTTTCTGTAAATGATTTACAGGTCATAACTGTCACTGATGCCTTATTTGGCAGCAACGTAACAGGCAGTAAGGTCTTTGTTTTTCTAAATGATTCACAGGTATATAACTGTCACTGCTGCCTAATACGACAACAGTGTAACAGGCAGTAAGGTATTTGTTTCTGTAAATGATTTACAGGTCCATAACTGTCACTGATGCCTTATTTGGCAGCAACGTAACAGGCAATAAGGTATTTGTTTCTGTAAATGATTTACAGGTACATAACTGTCACTGCTGCCTAATACGACAACAGTGTAACAGGCAGTAAGGTATTTGTTTCTGTAAATGATTCACAGGTATATAACTGTCACTGATGCCTTACTTGGCAGCAACGTAACAGGCAGTAAGGTATTTGTTTTTCTGAATGATTCACAGGTATATAACTGTCACTGCTGCCTAATACGACAACAGTGTAACAGGCAGTAAGGTATTTGTTTCTGTAAATGATTTACAGGTATATAACTGTCACTGATGCCTTATTTGGCAGCAATGTAACAGGCAGTAAGGTCTTTTGTTTCTGTAAATTAAATGATTTACAGGTATATTTACTGTCATTGCTGCCTTATATGACAAACGTGTAACAGGCAGCAATGTATTTAGTTTCTGTAAATGATTCACAGGTAGGCTATACATCTGTCACTGGAGCCCTACATGGCAAAATCGTAACAGGCAGCAAGGTAATTGTTTCTGTACATGAATCACAGATCCATAACTGTCATTGCTGCTTTATATGGCAACAGTATAATGGTAGTAACGTATTTTTTGTAAATGATTTGCAGATACAGAACAGCAAAATACACTTCTGGGAATGCCAATATTCGTACATATAACAAATACTACAGAGATGTTATGTTTGTAATTACGACTGAACAACAAAGATAAATGTAAATTCTCGTTAATTCTTTCAAGACGGCCAGTGTGCACCCCGGCGAGTTCCCAGCCGCCGGCGTTTGTTTTCTTCCCTGCTGACGCACCGTTTTTACTACTTTTCTATTTTATTTTACAGCTACTAAAGTATGATTGATGGCAAAGTATTTGATATTACCAGAAAGCTCAAAATGTGATTTTTGCTAGCATACTATTTTCAAATAAGAACTTCCAACACTTATACGCATCGCTACGACAAGAACAACGTAGGTCACAGAGTATAACCCAGACGCAAGCTCACGTCCCAGTAGGAACTGTACTGTGCTGTACTGAAGTCTAAAGGAACCTTTGAAACCACTCTCTCTCTCTCTTTTTTTCTTTCCTTCTCTCTCTCTCTTTCTCTCTCTCTCTCTCTCTCAAACACACACACACACAGAGCGAGCAAGAAAGAGAGAGTGAGTGTGAGAGATTAAGAGAGAGAGATAAGAGAGAGAGAAAGAGAGAGAGAGAGAGAGAGAGAGAGAGCAGTCAACTTAGATGGTAAAGTTTATAATAACTCCTGAATTCCCACGCCCGGTAGCCAGCAAACAGTTTATGAAGGAAGATAGTGCAGACCTAACACATGGCATTGGAATTTCCTGGTCAGGGGGGTTACTTTATTCCGTTATCAGTCAAACCATTAACTGTAAAGCTACACCAACTAAACAGACTCTGTCCCTTTGCTGAAACCTTCTACTAAACAGTACTGACAGTTGTTTTGGATATTCTTTACAGTGAAAGCTGCCAGAATTTTTCAAAACTTGACCGGCACTGCACGGTCGGTGCGTCTGTGGGGAACAGACGCCTTACCGGCACTGGGGGTACGGTGCGTCGGGAGGGAACTTTTTTGGCACCGTCTCCCGACAACCGGTGCGTCGCGAAAAGGTTAAACTTTGCTATCCTTGTGCATACAAATAACAAATTTTAATGAGATTGTATAATTGTAAATATAAATAAATAACAAATGCACATGAACATAAAGGCGTTAAAGATTGTCTGTTTTCACATGTAAAAAAAAAAGTATCAAAATGATAACATTCAACAAAATATTGTCAAAATGGACAGTTAAAAGAAGAACAACAACGTGGGATTTTGCAAATCGCCAAGAAAAACAAGGAAAATCAAATTATCACTAAAATGAACAGTTAAGATAATAACAACATCAGACCTCTGCAATTAAAAAAAAAAAGAAAAAAAAAAAGAAACAAAATGAAGTCAGATCAACATTAAAATGCATGGTAAAGATTATAACATCAATGTGGAGGTACTGCCATCTAAAAAACATGAAAAAAGATACTCAAACCCATATCAAACAAAAATAAACAGTAAAGAGAGTAACAACAATATGGAATTACTGCAACTTATTAAAAAGAGAAGACCACCAATGCTACAATCTAAAAAGAATAAATAGACAAAGTAAAAAAATAAAAACATTATATAATTATCAATGGTCAGAGAATAACAGTAATATCAGACTACTGCAGTATAAAGAAAAATAATGCTTTTAACCCTTTGACTCCTGCACCCTGTCCACAAGCATGCTTCATTGTCAGCCATGCAAACAAAGCAAAAACTTAACCCTTTGACTCCCTCACCCTGTCCACCAGCTTCCTGCAGGAAGCTGGTGGACAGGTTGAGGGAGTCAAAGAGTTAAGTTCTTGCAGTTGGTGGATAGGGTGTGGGAGTCAAAGGGTTAAGGAACATACTTGTAAACACAAATTGCAATACACACATGAACATAAAATCAACATTCCATTGTTAACAGAATGACGTCATAATGAAATCATGAAATTAAAAGACAAAACAAGGTTTCAATGTTAACAAAATGATGTCATACCGTAATCATAAAATAATTTTAAAAAAAGTAATCAAGCTTTCAACTTTCTAAAATAACATACTATTATCCCAGTTGGTTAAAGCACCCAAGTGATAAGAGGTCACAGGTTCAACCCTCGGGGTCACAAGGGGACTAAAAAGCTCAGTAGATCGAGCATCCGATTCACGTAACCACGGTTGTGTGTTCAAACCACAGAGAGCACTACATCAAATCTGGACTTCTTACTGCCCACCTTAACGTAACTGTTGTTTTGGTGGTGACAAGAACAGGATCAGCCCTTTGACTCCCGCATCTGTCACCAGCATCCTGGTGGTGACCAACAGGATTAGCTCTTCAATTCCGCGGCTGTCCACAGCATCCTGGTGGTGACAGAACAGGATTAGCTCTTAATTCCCGCGGCCTGTCCACCAGCATCCTGGTGGTGACAGAACAGGATTAGCCTGCAACTCTCGCATCTGTCCACCAGCATCCTGCATTGTCAACCATGCTAGCAAAGCAAAAACGTAAAAGTTTGATTACCTCGCCCTATCCACCAGCTTTCTTAAGGAAGTCGGTGGATAGGGTGAGGAAGTCAAAGAGTTAAGTTTTTTGCAATTGGTGGATAAGACGCAGGGGTCAAAGGGTTAGGCAAGTCGTCTTTTCCCCATTTCCCTGCGCTGGTTATCTCTGTCGGACATATCAGCTGAGGTGGGTACTGCCATAAAACTGAGCCAAATCAATCAATCAACAGGCCTCCTGATGCCAAATGAAAACTATCTCTGAAAATCTAGGGGGTGGGGGTGGGGGGGGGGCGGACTGGGGACATGCTTCCCTGTCATTTTTCTTTTTTAATACAAATGCAAAATAGTGCAATCTCACCCTATCTGACACAACGTTAGGCTTGTTTACGATCCTCTGTACTGAAGCAAATAATTTGTACACACTTGTGTCAGATTTCAGATCCTCTCTCCACAATATCGGCTCGAGACATGGTTACACTTTTCAATAAGTTTTGCAATCGGTTCTGAAAACAAGCTGGAAAAAAAAAAAAAACCACCGGAAGTGACTTTAGCCGAAAGTAATACCAGATTTATCCCCTTCCCAAAGTTTCGTCATCTGCTACGATAGCTGAACAGACTGCCAAACAGCCAACCTTTGTTTCGCAGAAGAAAAAATAATTATGTCGAATTTGTTCATTTTCCCAGAAAGCATTTTTTTTTTCTCGGAAGCAGCTTGTGGATTTTCTTGGATTTCCAAGAAAAATCGGAAATATGGGAGACTTGAGTCAATCAATCAATCAACTGATCAATCCAAAATATGGGAACCTTGAGTCAATCAATCAATCAATCAACCCTCAGGGGACCACAGTGTATGTAGCAAAGGTTAGCACAGCGAACTACTGACTGGAAGATGCTGGTATGAGTCCAGTCCGAAATATCATCAAAATGAAATAAATACAGGAAAAAAAAAGGAAGCAGAAATGTATGAAAAAAGACTGAGAATGCGCATCTAATTACCAAACAAGACACAAGAATAATTAAAGCATTATCTGCATGTGTAAGCAGCATTATATATCCGTACAGAGTAAATTTAAGGCAAGCATAAACCCATCGTGATCATACATAACACAAATGCAGCAGTCTATAAAAAGATACACTAGATTATTGCATAGAGATGAAACAATTTTTTACAGAAATCAAAAGGATCTTGAGTAACGAATTATCTTCTAGTCTTTCAACGGGGAAAGAATATCATGTTCAGAAGATTCACACACACACACACACACAACACAACACACACACACACACACACACACACACACACACACACACACACACACAACACACACACACACCACACAAACACACACAACACATACCACCACATTCCAACACAACACAACACACACACACACACACACACACACACACACACACACACACACACACCACACACACATGCTGTAGTTTTCTTTAAACAAAGAAATACACAATAAAGAACTTTTTGAACATATTGTCTTTTTCACCTTTGAAAGAAAAAGGATCCAAATTCCTACACTCCAACAACAAACTTACAACAAAATGAAATCTTCAACAAAAGAAACCTTTAAATTTCTTTGCAGATGATACACCTTTCCTGAGAAACATCTCACCGACAGCTAGATTGTTACTGTTACTGTTACTGTTGATTAAAGCCCAGCCGACTGCATAGAGCCATATAAGGGCTATAACAGTTTCAAAACATACACAATACTTCAATAGGGAAAAAAGGAAAAGAAAACTAAGTACATATATCAATGCATTTGCGCTCATAATCTATGGAATGCCTCTAGCGTTGACCATTCCGTCCCATTTATCACACATAGGGACTTAAAAAACATACCTGAATACAATTTAAACATAATAGGACACTAAAACATGCATATAAACGGGCCTAAATTACCTAAAATTGTTTCCGCATACCTCATACCCCTAGAGCCAAAAATGCACTTAATACATGTGCCCAATTATCAGTCCTGAGCCAAAAGTGCCCTTAATACATGCACCCAATTATCAATCCTAAGATAAAGTACATAAGACTTTATCGAACACATACAGATGAATGGACCAGCAAGGCAGAAAATGATAGGAAGAAATGACAGAAAGCAAAGGAGGAAGACAGAAACAAAGAGGGTGACAGAAAAGAGGAAATTTCTAGCACAGAATTTTCAGACGGTGGGGTATCATTTATACTGAAAGAGCCCACCCACCACCACCCCCCCCCCCCCAGCATCCCCACGGGGTGAGGACAGCTAGAGAAATCAACTTTGAGAGTATAGCTCCCTGGATAACAGGAAACAAACTAAAAGTGAAGAAAGAAAAGAAACACCTCATGTACATAAGTACAAACTTAACCCTTTGACTCCCACACGCTATCCACCAGCTGCAAAAACTTTACCCTTTGACTCCCTCACCCTTTCCACCCATATATAACTGGACCTGATTTATCTAAAATTGCCTCTGAACATATTTCCTTACAGCCAAAAATGCACTTACTAAGTATACCCAGCCCAAAAAGCACTTTATAAGTATAATCCAATTATCAATCCTGAGAGAAAACATTAACATGTAAGCCTTTATGGAAAATATACAGGTAAATGGACCATCAGGGCACAAAATGATCGGAAGAAACAACAGAACACAAAGGAATAAGGCATAAACAAAGAGAGTGTGACAGAAAAGAGGAAATTTCTGGCAGAGAATTTCCAGAAAGTGGGGATATCCATCTCTACTGACAGAGCCCACAGTATCCTCACAGGGGAATCTGTCGATACATAAAGATACATCAACCTTGTTGAATTAACAAGCCACAAAAAATTTGCTCCCTTTCATCATCATTAACATCATGTATCTATCTCTCAACATATGGAAATAAATTAGTCGAATTAACAGTCTTTAAACAAATTTATTCTCTCTCATCATTATTAACATCAGTAATCTATCTCTCAACAGATAAAAACGCTTCAGTCTACTTGAACTAACAGAGCACAAAATGTGCTCCTTTCAGCATCTTCAATATCATGTACCTATCTATCATGATACAAAAATACCCTGATCTAGTTGAACTAACAGAACATCACGTATCTATCTCTCATAATATAAAAATACTTAAATCTTATTGAATTACAATATAAAAAGATTAACATCATGTATCTATCTCTCATAATATGAAAATACTTTAATCTTATTGAATTACAATATTAAAAAAATTGCTTATTTCATTATCAGTAACACCACAGCTCTCATTATGCAAAAATACTTCAATCCAGTTGAACTAATGACCCACAAAATTTGCTCCTTTTCACCTTCATTAACATCATAAATTTGTCTCTCATGACATAAAAAATACTTTAATATAGCTGAACTGACACCCTTTAAAATGTGTTCCCTTTCATCATGATTAACGTCATGTATCTATCTCTCTATGAATTCTATACAGGGTGGATGCAGTGGGCAAAAAGGCTGGCCTAAACTTGAATGCCAAGAAAACAAGAAGTGCTATATATCACAGGCAAAGACACTGAAAACAATCATAACATCTTAATTAATAAAGTTCCTTTAGAAAATGTTAAGGATTTCAAATATCTTGGTTCTGTAAAAACTGATGATGGAACCTGATCCAAAGACATCAAAATAAGAATTGGAATAGCAAAGCAAAAAATGGTCCAACTTAACATTATCCGGAATTAGACTTTTAAAATGTCTGATCTGGCCAATCATGATTTATGACTGCGAAGTCTGGACTCTCAGAAAAGCTGACTGCAGAAGAATTGAGGCAGCAGAGATGTGGTTTTATCAGAGACTACTATGTGTTAAATGGGCAGACAGAAGAACTGATGAAAGTGTCCTGGAAGAACTTGTTATCACCAGAAAACTACTAGCAGACACCAACAAGAGAAGACTAAAATACATTGGCCGTGTGTCACGTAGCAAGAACACGGACCTCATGGCAACCATTTTTCAAGGAAAAACAGAGGCAAAAAGGAAGAAAGGCAGACCTCCAGTCTCATACACTGAGAACATAACCAACATCAGTGACCAATATATTCAAGAAGTTATCCACAAAAGTCAAGACAGAGCGGCTTGGAGGGAGGTGAGGTGGTGGTGTCAAGGAGTGCAGCAGCCAACACTGAACCTGGTGAAAACACCAGGTGAGATCTATCTCTCAATATATTAAAAAACAAAACAAACAAAGAAAAACCTTCAATCCAGTTGAACCAACAATCCCAAAAAATTCATTCTCTTTCATCATGATTTTTATAATGATGTATCTACCTCTCATTATATATATATATATAAAAAGCTTCAACCCTGCTGAGCAAACAATCCACAAAACCCGTTTCCTTGCATCATAAGTACACTCATTACAAAAAACCCCACTTAAGTCTAGAGGAAATAACAGAATTCACATGCTTTCAACATCATTACCAATATGTATCTATATCATAATGTACAAAAATACCTCACCCAATAAAACAAACAATCCACAAAATCTGCCCCCTTTCATCATCTTTAACATCATGGATCTATATCTAAATGTACAAAAATGGCTCAATCTAGTCAAACTCATAACCCACAAAATCTGTTCCCTTCTATCATCCTCATGTATCTATCCCTCGATATACTTTATAAAAACCATTCATCCAATCAAACAATCGACACAATCCGTTGCCATATAATTTTGTTCAAATCTGCACATTGCATGTTAAAGCATTTCTATTACCAAACAATATAATCTTCATTCTAAAATAACAAGCATCCATAAAAATTTGTTCCCATCTTATTGTGATCAAATTTGTACACTAAGCTTGAAAGACCAATGTGGATTTCTAAAAAAAAACGATCATGGAGGGGTCGGAACACATACTCCATCCAACCCCTCACATCACATTACAAGGAGCAAGACAATCACTGAAGCAAACCAGTCCCACTATACCCACTTTATTGTGATCAAATCTGTACCCTTAACTTCAAATCATTTTTGTTCCACGCAAAACCTCAATATTCAATCCATCTAAGAAAAAAATCTAAACCAAAGCAGCTGCTAGCGTTCAAGCGAAAACTGGAAACAGTAATATTCCAAACAAAATACGAATACGTATTTACTATAACGAAACAAGACAAGGCGAGATATCAGTGTTATTGGAGTTATTTCAAGAGGGATTCACCACGCTCAAACAGATCCATACGCGCTCCACCCAAATCTGCCAGCAGTTATCTGACAAATTTCCTGCGCCTGCACAAAAGCCTGTGCGTTGGCAAGGTCTTGAAATGGGGAAAAGGGAGAAGGGATCTATCAAACACTAAGCTGACACCACCAGAATGATGGAAACATTAAGATTGGCGGCAAACAGGCCAGTTTTTAATGTTGTAGGCTGGGACTGAACTCAAGATATCAGATCTTGAGTCCGTGGCTCTACCAACTGGCCCCGTACGCAAGTTTCTTCGTCTTGTCTTGTTATGTTATTTTCAATACGCCTTCTGGTACTATTTTGTATATATGTCTGATTGCAATAAACATGTATAAAGGAAAAACTGTTCCCTCACTGTTCAAAAGCTTGTGCATTCAAAGTAATTCTAATACCAGAACACAACAATATGGGCAAAAATCAACCAAATACACATACATGAACATCAACCATAAAATACATGAACATCAACCAATAAACATACATGAACAAACATAAAAACAAACCAGAAGTTGGAAAAAAGTCTCGCAGTACATATCGACAAAGTGAGCAAGCAAATGTAAAGGTTAACCCTTTGACTCCCGCACACTGTCCACCAGCATCCTGCACTGTCAACCATGCTAGCAAAGCAAAAACTCAACCTTCTGAATCTCTCATCCTGTCCACCAGCCTCCTGCAGGAAGCTGGTGGACAGGGTGAGAGAGTCAAAAGGTGTTGAGTTTTCGCAGCTGGTGGATAGGATGCAGGAGACAAAGGGCTAAGAACAATGTTGTTCCATAACTCTGAGGTTGTAAGGGTCAGAGGTTGTAAGGGTCAGAGGTTGTAAGGGTCAGAGGTGGTAGAGACCTCAACTTTTCTCAGGGCCAGCATAACAAGGAAAGTGCCCATCTCCTCACATCTTCTTGCTCTCCCTTTCCAGAACTCTGTAGAATGTTAAGTACCCATTTACTGTCAGAAAGTCTGGAAGCCATAACTTCGCATACAGTCACCCAGGATTATTCGCACCTGTGCAAACTCTTTCAGGCAGATAAGAGCACTCCAGATGGCAAGATGAGCACTCTATCTCTGCTCCAGAGGGCAAGATGAGCACTCTACCTCTGCTCTGCTCCAGATGGCAAGTTGAGCTCTACCTCTGCTCTGCTCCAGATGGCAAGATGAGCACTCTACCTCTGCTCTGCTCCAGATGGCAAGTTGAGCTCTACCTCTGCTCTGCTCCAGAGGGCAAGATGAGCACTCTACCTCTGCTCTGCTCCAGATGGCAAGTTGAGCTCTACCTCTGCTCCAGATGGCAAGACGAGCACTCTACCTCTGCTCTGCTCCCGATGGCATGATGAGTACTCTGCTCCAGATGGCAAAATGAGCACTCTACCTCTGCTCCATATGGCAAGATGAGCACTCTACCTCTGTTCCAGAGGGCATGATGAGCACTACCTCTGCTCCATACAGCAAGATGAGCACTCTACCTCTGTTCCAGATAGCAAGATGATCACTCTACATCTGCTCCAACAGGCAAGATGAACACTCCACCTCCGCTCCAGATGGCATGATCAGCACTCTACCTCTGCTCCAGATGGCATAATGAGCACTCTACCTCTGCTCCAGACGGCAAGATGAGCAATCTACCTCTGCTCCAGATTGCATGAGCACTCTACCTCTGCTCCAGACGGCAAGATGAGCAATCTACCTCTGCTCCAGATGGCAAGATGAGCACTTTACCTCTGCTCCAGATGACATGAGCACTCTACCTCTGCTCCAGAGGGCAATATGAGCACTGTACCTCCGCTCCAGATGACATGAGCACTCTACCACTGCTCCAGATGGCAAGATGAGCACTGTACCACTGCTCCAAATGGCAAGATGAGCACTGTACCACTGCTCCAGATGGCAAGATGAGCACTTTACCTCTGTTCCAGATGACATGAGTACTCTACCTCTGCTCCAGAGGGCAAGATGAGCACTCTACCACTGCTCCAGATGACATGAGTACTCTACCTCTGCTCCAGAGGGCAAGATGAGCACTCTACCACTGCTCCAGAGGGCAAGATGAGCACTCTACCATTGCTCCAGAGAGCAAGATGAGTACTCTACCTTTGCTCCAGATGGCAACATGAGCACTCTACCACTGCTCCAGAGGGCAAGATGAGCACTCTACCACTGCTCCAGAGGGCAAGATGAGCACTCTACCACTGCTCCAGAGGGCAAGATGAGCACTCTACCACTGCTCCAGAGAGCGAGATAAGCACTGTACCACTGCTCCAGAGAGCAAGATGAGTACTCTACCTTTGCTCCAGATGGCAACATGAGCACTGTACCTCTGCCCCAGAGAGCAAGATGAGCACTGTACCACTGCCCCAGAGAGCAACATGAGCACTGTACCTCTGCCCCAGATGGCAACATGAGCACTGTACCACTGCTCCAGAGAGCAAGATGAGCACTGTACCACTGCTCCAGTGAGCAAGATGAGCACTCTACCACTGCTCCAGAGGGCAAGATGAGCACTGTACCACTGCTCCAGAGGGCAAGATGATCACTGTACCACTGCTCCAGAGGGCAAGATGAGCACTGTACCACTGCTCCAGAGAGCAAGATGAGCACTGTACCACTGCTCCAGAGAGCAAGATGAGTACTCTACCTTTGCTCCAGATGGCAACATGAGCACTGTACCTCTGCCCCAGAGAGCAAGATGAGTACTCTACCTTTGCTCCAGATGGCAACATGAGCACTGTACCTCTGCCCCAGAGAGCAAGATGAGTATTGCTCCAGATGGCAAGATAACCAACCACTCTACCTCAGCCCCAACCAACAACAAATCAAATAAAACAAGAAACTAGAGCACCAGTGAGAATTTGTCATGGCATATTCCAGATTTTGATGGATTGAGCACACAAGAGTAACAGCATCTAAAAACAGTAAACAAATAAAAATAAACAAACAAATGATAACGTAACAATGTAAGAAAACCCATTTCAAAACTATCCGTAGGCCAAACAAACCACACACACACACACACACACACACACACACACACACACACACATACACACACACAACCACACACAGAGTAAACCAACACAAAATTCAAAGCAACAATACCACCATAATTATAGAAACAAGTTATTTCAAACAAGCAAACTAAAATTATTAAAGTTAAAGCGCAATCAAAAACATCACGGCAGTCAATACAAACAACATAATCTGACCCAAACCGGTGATACAACCAGATCCAAACTATAACACCAGTGCCTGAACACACACATCGCAAAACTATATTCTACCAATTCCCAATTTGTCAATGTGATTTTGTTTTATATATCTTGAATATCAGAATCTTCTTTTTCTGTAGACTGTTTAGAATTCTGGCTAGAAGGCATGCAACTAAATATCAAAATGCATGGGAGACGAGGAGATCTGGCAATAAAGTGGATTTCAACCTACGCAATAAGGGTGTGGTACCCATCTCTTCTTCCATGCTGCTTTGCCTTCCAAAAAAGGTTGTAAAGAGGGTGAGGCACCCGTGTACTGCTGGGTGGACCGGGTAGTGTGTTTAAGCCACAGAGGGCTGGTTTGCTCTTTAGGTAAAGGCCGTGGCGTCAAGATGTGATATCTCAAGTTCATGACACATGCTGTAAAGCTGGCTGACCAACCTGACCCATTTCTGAGCTGCTTTAACAATTTTCAGTGCATGCTTCAGTTTTCAAAGTAACTTCTATTCCAAACAAACCAAACTTTGTTCTGTGTGGACAGCCATGAGGCCTGCCGTTGAAATTAAAGAATTCAGAATGTGCTTCATTTTTTTTTCAAATACACTTTAACCAAATCTTGTTCTGTGAAAAGCTCAAAACAGTCTTCAAACAAGCACACCAAAAAACAAGATCTTAACTAAATCAACAAAACTGGCAAAAGAACATGATCACATTCTTGTATGATAATAGTCTATCAACAGCAAAAGGAACCAAGCGTATTCTTAACCCTTTCGACTCCTGCACACTATGCACCAACCGCAAAAGTTTAACCCTTTGACTTCCTCACTCTATCCACCAACTTCCTGCAGGAAGCTGTGAGAGATAGTGTGAGGGAATCAAAATTAGCTTTAATTTCGGCTAACTTGATCAGCAATACAGGATGCTGGTGGACGGGGTGCGGGAGTCAAAGGGTTAACATGACAAATCGGCGCAACTATTGGTCAAAATCACAAAACCAATGATCTACTTAGGCACCCCACAGCTGTCACGGTGGTTTTTCATGGAGTTAGCATGCCAGTCGAGCTGGGTCATCATTTTATTCAGTCCACTGACCATGTGGTTGTTGAGTGGCTTTCCCTCTTCGTCCAGAGCCTTGTGGGCTTCTGGAATGCCGAAAATGTTGGAGACGCTGAGCGTGCCCAGTTCAGACAGGAAGCAACGAAGCTGCATGGCTGCACGCACGCCACCATAGATACCTGAAAGCAGTTTGCCACAAAAAGGTGTAACAACTTGTACGTCACCAAAAGATGTAATTAGCATTTTGTCATTGAAAGATGGGATTAGCCTTTTGTCATCAAAAGATGGAACTAGCATTTTATCAAAAGATGGATTTAGCATTTTGTCATCAAAAGATGGAACTAGCATTTTAACAAAAGATGGAATTAGCATTTTGTCATCAAAAGATGGAACTAGCATTTTATCAAAAGATGGATTTAGCATTTTGTCATCAAAAGATGGAACTAGCATTTTATCAAAAGATGGAATTAGCATTTTGTCATCAAAAGATGGATTTAGCATTTTGTCATCAAAAGATGGATTTAGCATTTTGTCATCAAAAGATGTAATCAGTGTTTCATTATCAAAAGATGATTAGCATTTTGTTATCAAAAGATAGCATTAGTTCGTTGTAAGGAGATGTGAATTAGCATTTTGTCATCATAAGATATAATTAACATTTTGTCATCAACAGATGTAGCTAGTGTTTTGTCATCTAAAGATGTATATTACGTTCATAAAAATGTGTAATTAATGTTTTGCCATCAAAAGCAAAAGCAAACAAGAGGTTTCTAAGAAGAATGTTGAGAGTTCCATGACAGCAAAGAAAACAAATGAGACAGTCTTGAAGGAGGCAGACACAAGAAGAACATTAATGAAGAAGATAAGAAAAAGACAAGCAACAGTTATAAGACATTTTGTGAGGCAAGAGAAATAAGAGCATCTGGTCACAACAGGGAAGCTGGAGGGAAAAAAAAGCACCAGGTAGACCCAGGGATAAAATATTGGATGGACTTGCAGAGTGGCTGATGACAGAAAGGTTGGGAGATGCACTTGCAGTGACAAGGGATTGATTCGTAAGGAAGACTGATCCCCAATGCCATGTGGCACAGTCAACATCATCATCAGGTGCCTTGCCGCATGGCGTTGGCGATTATGGACTTCCATCTGTCTCTATCTCTTGTTGCCTCAAGCATCTCTTCCACCCTCCCTGTCTTCAGCCACTCTGCTAGTCCGTCAGTATCTTTTCCCTGGGTCTACCCGGTGCTCTCCTTCCCTCCAGCTTTCCCGTTGTGACACAGTACATGATGATAATGGTGAAAACAGTATCTTCACAAACCAACCCTGGGCCATCCTACCATAACCCTATGACTCCAGTGCTGCTGACCAAAACTTAAGCAGTGAGAAGGAAAACTAGTACTTTAGAAACAACTTGACAAGAAAGTGTCAACAAAGGGTACAACAAGGTACAACAAGGGAGGCGACTTTTACTTGACTAGAGCTAATATTATGAAGGTGCAGTTGCTTCCCATGTTGAAGAGTGCCTTTCTGAGATTTGAAAAACTAATAAAAAAAATTTATAATTTTGTCTGCTACTGGAAGGGTTTTAAAAAAAGGTGTCTAAACAGCGAGCAATTGCACTTGTGCTGTGTGACCATAAGGGGATTTTCCCAACAAACTACTAATCCAATGACAACAAAGGAGCTGTCCCGGGAAAGTTTACAATTTCGCTGATCAGCATTTTTTCAAATCTTCCAAATGTAAGCATATTTCCCCCAGACCTCTTCTAAAATCATTGCACTGACTTCCTGCTCAATCTAGAATCTGTCAAAAATTCTCCTGAATACGCTTACCATAAACCTGTCTCTGGAACAGGCCTTCAGTTCTCTTCTCTCTCTCTCTATATATATATATATATATACACACACACATATATAATATATTCCCTTGACAGTTGACTCCTGCAACCAATCCACCAACTGCAAAAACTTAACCTTTGACACCCCTGTCCCCAGCTTGCAGCTTCCTGCTGGAAGCTGGTGGATAGGGTGAGGAAGCCAAAGTGCTACGTTTTTGCTCAGTAGCATGGTTGGCTATGCAGGAAACTAGTGGATGGGGTGCAGTAATCAAAAGGTTAACTGCTCAAAACTTCTCCCCTCTTCTGGTTCTTGAGTGTTTTGTGTTCCATCTTTCAAGAGAAAACCTTTTGGTCAATGTAGATTCGCTTACCAAACAGTTCAAATAGCCAAGGCCCAACAGCATGGAAAAAATTCCCTGTCCGCATTAGGTCAATTAACCTCTATTTCTGAAGACTCATCTTTTCCGATTGTAATCTGTGATTATATTAAATATATAAATGTGTGTGTGTGTGTGTGTGTGTGTGTGTGTGTGTGTGTGTGTGTGTGTGTGTGTGTGTGTGTGTGTGTGTGTGTGTGTGTATGTATGTGTGTTTGTGTGTGTGTCACTGGTGTTGTGTGTGTGTGTGTGTGTGTGTGTGTGTGTGTGTGTGTGTGTGTGTGTGTGTGTGTGTGCGCGTGCGTGTGTGCATGTGTGTGTGTGTGTGTGTGAATGTGTTGTTTGCTCTTTGATTTAACGTCTTTTCACTACGACTCAGTATGAGTGGTATTTCATGATATTTTGAACTGTGTCAGTGTGTGTCGTGTGTGTGTGTGTGTGTGTGTGTGTGTGTGTGTGTGTGTGTGTGTGTGTGTGTGTGTGTGTATTTGTTTGGATGTGCATGTGGGTATGTATATATACATAACATACAGTGATACACATATATGTGTACACGTGTGTGTGTGTGTGTGTGTGTGTGTGTGTGTGTGTGTGTGTGTGTGTGTGTGTGTGTGTGTGTGTGTGTGTGTGTGTCACTGTGTGTGTAAGCCTGCACAGCTTCAGAAGCCTGTACGGGATAAACACCCACTGACTTAAAGCACTCTGCCTGATAGCACATTACATGTACACAACGGGGTCAAAAACTATAATAACAGAAATCAAGAGATTCTAAGTAATGACTATAACTGTTACAAGTACACACACCTTCATTACAGTATCATACAAGTATCATAACCACCAATGGAAATATTTGGAGAGACACAAAAGGTACATAAAGCAAATAGCAACAATAATAATAAAAACAAGTAATACAGATCTACTACTCACCTGGAGAGTAACACACGATGCCTGAAGGCTTGTACGAATACACACTGGAGCCAAAATGATCAAGAAGGTTGCTGAGCGCTGGTGGAATGCTGTGATTATATTCAGCTGTCACCACGATAAATGCATCTGCCGCTTTCAGCCTGGCCTCGCAGTCCTGCAGGATCTTGGGAGCCTGTGCTTTATCCGCATAGTGATGGAGTGGCTTCTTCATCAATGGGAGGTCTATCTCCAGAGGATCTGTATTACAAAAAATATCATCATAAATCATTTTGTACAGCAATATTCTCCCGTCTTATTCAGATTCAACTGCACAATACAATTATACATCTTATACATAATCAGACTTTTTAGTGAAGCACAATGAGCAGCACAATACATCTTATAATATATATATATATACAATCAGACTTTTTAGTGAAGCACAATGACTCAAATGAGCTCAAGGTGTTACTGTTAGGCATGATGATCATATTTAAGTGTATTGTTGCAAAATCCAAAACAACTGTGACTGCCAGCGTTCAAGCAAACAGGAACCAGAAAAAAAGAATAACACATACCAACAAGACAAGACAGGCGCAAATTTTCGGCCAACTGGCCTTTGTCAAGCATAAGATCACAAACAAATACCTTTTCTCACATTGGACAGAGCAGCAAGTTTCAGTCTTTTTCTCCTCATTTTTTATTTATCTTTTTGTTTGTTTGTTTGTTTGTTTGTCTGTGATCATACAGTATGATACACTTGACAAAGCTGACAAAGGCCAGTTGGCCAAAAATTTGAACCTGTCTTGTATTAAATACGCGTTCTTATTCTTTTTTCGCGTTTTTTTTCTGGTTCATGTGTTGTTGCAGCCTGTATCTTTGAATTGATGGACATGCATGCTGGTCAACTCGATGTCATGTTTCCATAACCCAGCTACTAACATGACGATGCGATTTTTGTCGTGCATATTTGATATTCTGCATGCATATTAACTCTTTGTTTCCCGCACCCTATTCACCAACTGCAAAAACTTAACCCTTTGTCTCCCTCACCAGATCCACCAGTTTCCTACAGGAAGCTGGCGGAAACAGTGGGGGAATCAAAGGGTTAAGTTCTTTTGCTAGTATGGTTGACAATGCAGGATGGTTGTGCATCAGGGAGCCAAAGGGTTAATGTCGGAGGCACTGTAGCAGATGTCTTCTGCTGTGTGAAATTCTGAACAGACAATGAAATAAATTGTGTATCCATAGGACTTACCTTCCCTCAGTAACTGTCAAGCATACACATATGTACACACACACACACACACACACACACACACACACACACACATGCACACACACACACACATGCACACACATTAACACACAGACACAAACACAAACACATAAAGTGATAAACACACACATGTATACACAAACACACAAAATTCACACCAATCTTCAATCTTGACCTAAACCTCAGTTCATGAAAAGGTCTAAACCACTATGCAAAGTCCTATTCATACTCTGAAATTATGTTAATACTTTTAATAAGCATTTTGTTTTTTTGATACATCAAGCTAGCTTACACTTAAGTTACAGCCTAGTAAGTAATATTAATAGCTTGATCTCAAAAGCCTACAGGACAAACACTTCCATACTATTACTATGCAAGACGCAAGGTGTGTAGTGCGTGCGTCGACGTGTGCGTGGTGCGTGTGTGTGGTGTGTGTGTGTGTGTGTGTGTGTGTGTGTGTTGTCACTGTGTGTGTGTATCTGTGCATAGTTATAAATAAACTTCTTCACAAAATTGCATTGTTTGCCCCTCTGATTTTTAAAAAATAATATGCTTAGTTTTTACAATTCTAGGTATCTAGCATTTAATTATTTAATTTTCTGTACTTAATAGTGCTAGCAGTCTAAGCAGACTTTAACTCTCAAATGGCTGAATTACATTTAATTAACAATATTATTCAGTCTGAACTGTCAAGACAAACATGTCTTTTTCTGTATATTAGTCAGTAGAGCTAACCTACAGCAGTGCAGACCAAAACAGCAAAAGACTTCAAGTTGAAACAGAAATCAATAAAAATTCTTCATTATTCAATCAATGTGATTCTTTAATCTTTGTGAATCACTCATTCACCGAACGAATGACCGATCCCTCACAAATGCTCAGTAGCTATGACTAGGCCTAATCAGTAATAGATTGGGGTAAAAACTCACCAAACAAATCCGTTGCGTACTTGTGGTTCAGCTCATTCTGGATGAACTTGGCTACTCGTATCCCTAATCGACCTTCACGCACTGAGCCTAAGAAAATCACAATTTTCAGCTTGTTTGCTGCAGCCATCTTTTCGACTTGATAAACTTGAGCTTTATAACCTCGGTACATGCAACAGAAGACAGCAGCTTGGGTTGAATGCAGATGCTGTTGCAGAAATCTTTTGAATGTTGAATAGTGTAACTGCACAAGGAAGCCTACCTATGCTTGTCAATGATCAAATTCAAAAGAAAAATGTCGGCCGGTTCTTTTTTTTTTTGTTTACTGGCTAGAGTAATTTCCCTTAGCAGGTGACTTGACGACTTGCAAAAAGGTCTAATATGTCGGACTAACTGTGTTTCGATGTGATCACAATTTAATACAATGCGAAAGAAAGAATAATCGTTCTTTAGACATTAATACAATGTGCAATTTTACACATTATATTGTTGATTACAAAACGGTATAATATTTGACTGAATAATGAGTGTTCTATATTCGTGAACCACTGCAGAGCACAAGTGCATGTCTGAAGTCAAATGCATTGAAACTGTCGACTTATATAACCCGTTCATGAATCTCTTACAGGCAGAAATCGCTCTGTCATCGTTGGCTTCAGGTCAAGTGAACCGACTGGGTACGGATTTTTTTTTTTTTTTTTTCTTATTTTTTTGGTTTTTTGTTGTTGTTGTTGAAAACGCCGAATCATTGTTTTGGTAGCTGTTTCAGGTCAAGTTACAATGTGAATTGATCAAATACGTGGGGATTGGCTGGATATTTTCCGAACGGACAGATCCACTGCACGACACTCTGCCAGCTCGATAATCCCCATTACTAAAACTTAAATTGACAATTAAATGATCTCTCCTTTTTGCTTTTTTTTTTCTCTTGAGTCTTGTGGACGAGTGTGTTCCATAGTTGATGCGTGTGCATCTGTGTGTGTGTGGTGTGTGTGTTGGTGTGTGTGTGATTAAGTGGTGGTACGGTTTCCTGACGCGGAGTATGGAGCAGGGGAGTATAGGCCTAGATAGGTTATTGTTATTGTTGTTTAACCCTTTGACTCCCGCACCCTGTCCACCAGCATCCTGCATTGTCAACCATGCAAGCAAAGCAAAAAAACTTAACCCTTTGACTCCCTCACCCTATCCACCAGCTTTCTACAGGAAGCTGGTGGATAGGGTGAGGGAGTCAAGCTGGTGGATAGGGTGAGGGAGTCAAAGGGTTATGTTTTTGCAGTTGGTTGTATTGTAATGGTTAGTTAAACCCATGACTCCGCACCATGTCCACACATTCAACATGTTGCTCAAACTCACATGAAAGCAAAAGCAAAAAAACATATAACACCGCTATTGGAATCCCCTCACCACTATCCACCATTTCAACAGTCGAACGATACAAATTTAAATAAGAATAAGGACACTAAAACATTTATTTAAAAAAAAACAAAAAAAACACCAAAACAAAAAACAAAAAAAGGGGCCTAAATTACCGAAATTTGCTTCCGCATATCTCACTTCCCTAGAGCCAAAAATGCTCTTGATACATATACCCAAGAGAAAGTAGGTAAGATTTTATCGAGCACATACAGGTGAATGGACCAACAAGGCAGGAAGTAGGAAGAAACGACAGAAAGCAAAGGAATAAGGCAGAAACAAACCTGAATACAAATTTAAACATAAGTAAGGACACTAAAACATATAAAAACGGGCCTAAATATACAGAAAATTGCTTTTGCATATTTCAAGATACAGCAAGAAACGAAAGAAAGCAAAGGAATAAGGCAGAAAAAAAGAAAGTGACAGAAAAGAGGAAATTTCTGGCACAGAATTTCCAGAAGGTGGGGATACTGTTTATACTGAAAGAGCCCCTGGCATCCCCAAGGGGGCTGGGGGGAGGGGGGGTATAGATAGCGTAAACTGATCTAAATCCGACCGATTCAGTCACGAAGTACAGGTTTTGCGGCGCGGCGTGTCTTCAAAAATATTTCATTAGATGACTGGCTAGAACAGCTTGATGCCTGTAGAAGGCTTTCTGTAAATGAATACTGGTCTACAAAAAAAAAAAAAAAAAAAGTTAAGCGGGTACTGCAGTCTTACAATATGCTGCAGAACGAAGTATGGGTACATGATTTAAATTCCGGCCAGGTGAATGTGAAATCCTATCCAGGGGGTTATCAGAATCTCGCCCAGCATGATTACTGTCAAGGCAATGCACATTATTTAGTTAACAAATGATCTATCAATCAAAACCAACAAAAAGATTAGCTTCTGCTTGAACAATGCTCATGTTGATTTTATTGGTTTTTACCCCCAGTGCGCCGAATCATTCTTTTCGTACGTACACCACCTGTCTTCCGAACACCTATAAACAATTGTAGCTTAACCCTTTGACTCCCGCACCCTATCCACCAACTGCAAAAACTTAACCCTTTTAATTCCCTCACACTATCCACCAGCTTCCTGCAGGAAGCTGGTGGATAGGGCGAGGGTATCAAAAGGTTAAGTTTTTGCTTTGCTTGCATGGATGGCAACGCAGGACGCTGGTGGACAGGATGCAGCAGTCAAAGAGTTAAGTAAACATTAACGT
>JAPXFY010000033.1:33325266-33335266 GCA_030674185.1 Monoplex corrugatus
GCTTTTGCAGTTTGTTGTTATTGTTATTGTTGTTTAAACCCCAACCGACTGCGTAGAGCCATATCAGGGCTATAACTGCTTCAAAACATACAAAACTTCAACAGGAAAAAAAACAAAAAACAAACAAACCCAAAAAACAAACAAACAAACAACAACAAAAAACTCAAAACAAAAATAAAACAAAACAAAAAAATAAAAACAAAAAGAAAAGAAAATTAAGTTCACATATTAATGCATTCGCGCACATAATCTAAGGACGTGCCCCTGGCGTTGACCACTACGTCCAATTTATCGCACAGGGGATTAAAAAAAACACACACACCTGAATACAACAAATATAAGCATACCTGAAGACACCAAAACATATAATGTATAAAGACAGGCATTAATTACCTAAACTTTCTTCTGCATATCTCACCTCCCCACAGCCAAAAATGTACTTAATACATGTACCCAATATCAATCCTATGAAAAAGTACGAAGACTTTATCAAACAAATACAGGTGAATGGACATAAGGCAGAAAATGACAAGGTAGAAATGACAGAAAGCAAAGGAACAAGGTAGAAACAAAGAGAGTGACAGAAAAGAGGAAATTTCTAGCAGAGAATTTCCAGAAGGTGAGGATACTGTTTATACTGAAAGAACCCCCGACATCCCCACGGGGTGGGGGTGGGGGGTGGGATGGAGGGTTTGCAGTTGGTGGATAGGATCTGGGAGTCAAAAGGTTAACAATCAGACTGCCAATCAGCCTCGCATTCTTGTGTCTGATAGTTTAGACAGTCGATTGTAACCCAGACTCTGAATCTTCCCCTAAACTCAATAGTACAGAGGGTGTGGGTTCGATCATCAGACAGACCACAGGGTTACTTTTAGGCCCATTAGCTCAGTGGTCAACCACAGGGTTACGTTTAGGCCCATTAGCTCAGTGGTCAAGAGTGCCATGCTTGTAACGAGGTGTTGCCAGTGTAGGTTCAATACCTGGGTGTATTACAGCTTTATAGCAGAGTTAGTGCCTGTTAGTTCTTCTGATACAGACATTGACTCAAGATTTGATATTTCATACAACAAAACAACAACAAACAAAAACAAAAAAGAAATGGAAAGAGAGAGAGAGAGAGGGAAGAGACAGAAGAGCAGAGAGAGAGCAAGAGAGAGGGAGAGACGAGAGAGGAAAGAGACAGAGAGAGCAAGAGAGAGAGCGAGAGAGAGAGAGATGAAGAGAGAGAGGAAAGAGAGAGAGTGAGAGAGAGAGAGAGAGAAGAGAGAGAGGAGAGAGAGAGAGAGAGAGGCTTGTTGCTATCCATCTACATATTTTCACGATTCTGGTGGTATCAGCTTGTGTTTCATAGGGAGAGAGAGGGAGAGAGAGAGAGAGAGAAGAGAGAGAGAGAGGAGAGAGAGAGAGAGAGGAGAGAGAGAGAGAGAGGAAAGAGAAGAGAGGAGAGAGAGAGAGAGAAAGAGAGAGCGAGAGAGAGAGAGGAGAGAGAGAGAGAGAGAGGCTTGTTCGCTATCCATCTACATATCTTCACCATTCTGGTGGTATCAGCTTGTGTTTCATAGGGACGAGAGGGGGAGAGAGAGAGAGAGAGAGAGAGAGAGAGAGAGAGAGAGAGAGAGAAAGAGAGAAGAAAAGGAGAGACAGACAGAGAGACAGACAGAGACATAGGGACAAACAGACAGACAGGCACAAAACAGAAAGACAGACAGACAGACAGACAGAGAGAGACAGACACAGACAGAGAGAGCGAAAGAAAGAGAGAGAGAGAGAGAGAGAGAGAGAGAGACAGACAGAAGAGAGAGAGAGACAGAGTGAGAGAGAGAGAGAACTCAGAACTCAGAACTCAGAAAATGTTTATTGTACATCGGCCTTAGGCCACAATACATGCATGGGAAAGGGGAGGGGAGGAGATCAGGTTTTCTTATACATTCATACAAGTTATATTATCAAACTGCAAGTGAAAGAGAGAGAGAGGATGGAGAGAGAGAGAGAGAGATGGAGAGAGAGAGAGAGATGGAGAGAGATGGAGAAGAGAGGTGAGATGGAGGAGAGTAGAGAGAGAGATGAGAGAGAGAGAGAAAAGAGAGAGAGAGAGAGAGAGAGAAAGAGAGAAAGAGAGAGAGAGAGAGAGAGAGAGAGAGAGGCTTGTTTGCTCTCCATCTACATATCTTCACCATTCTGGTGGTATCAGCTTGAGTTTCATAGGTCCTTTCTCCTCTCACCCCACCCCCATCCCCCCTCCCTCCTTTACATTTCAAGACCTTGCCAGGTTTTCATCAATATCTGGAAGTCTGCCAGATATATATTGGCAGATTTGGATGGAGCACCGGGTTGTGTTGTTTTTGACGTGGTGTTAGCCCTGATATGGCTCTAGTAGTCGGCTGGGCTATTAAGCAATATGAACATATGTAACATGAAAAGGATGCAAAAATGTCAAGTGTATTTGCGGCGAACAGTTCACAATGTTTCACTGTTTATTTACTGCAAAATGCTACGTTTTTTTTTTTTTTTTTCTTTTCCTTTTTTTAAAGAAAAATTATTACTTCACAAGAAAATCCTGTATTCTGAAATTCATTTTAAACAAGTCAACATCGGATAATCTTTGTTAATTAAAATTTAATAAATCATTGGTTCACAGTCCTGTTAATGCATTACGTTAAGTTTATGCAGTTGTGTAATTTTAGTGTTAAATTTTCCCTTCACATTATTGAAGTTAATTGTTAGTGTTAAATTTTCGTTCGATTTTTTTTTTTATTCTCCCACCTACTTATGACTTTTTTTTGGTCTCCCCCCCTGCCCCCAATCCAACCCGTCCAACTATCATCCTCCATCCTCCCCCCCCCCCCCCAATCACTTATAGTGAAAAGAGTTAAATCAAAGAACGAACGAAGGAACCTCATGGCAACCATCTTTCAAGGAAAACCAGTGGCAAAAAGGAAGAAAGGCAGACCTCCAATATCATACATCTAGAATGGTCCGAAGTGAAGACTTCCTCTTTGCACAAATTCCAGACTCTCCAATCTTTCCAGCCCCTAAAACTAACCCTGACCCTAAACGTATCCTTTAACATCGAGGAAGTGTCTTATCGCAAGCAGCGGTCATTTACCTGCCACGTGACGTCAACCCTATTAAAGCAGGGTGGAGCAGGTCCACTCAGGAAAGAACGACAGGATTATAAGTTAGCTCCCCTGTTCCATTTGCAACCTCTTGCCCTTCCCGTCACTGCTACAATCAAAGAAACAGACAAACATGAACGAGCCAAAGCAGAAACTTTCCACAGCTGAGCAAGGCCAGCGGTTTTTCCCCCTGCCCGCACATTCGAACCCGGATGTTCTTCTCATGGACTGTCACTCTCCTCGTAAACAAATGTCTCGGGCGAGAGTAACCGTTCTTGTCAACAAGGGCATTCAGCACGAACACGTGAAATGTCCATTATGATATGGTCAAGTCATACTGACATTCTTTCTTTCTTTCTTTCTTTTTTTTATTTGAAATAACTAAAAGAAAGATATTATGGACAGAATGACCGAATTCATTTTTTTTAAACCAGAATAGCGACAAATTTCACGCTCTGTTTTCTGTATTTGGGATGGTTGGTTCTTTTCATAGAGCCAAGGACTCAAAGATTTGAGAAAAAGAGAAATACGTGTGTGTATGACAGAGAAGATGGCAACTTCAAGGGTCATTCGTCGGACAGGCTTGAGTGTACCCTAGCTCAGTACCGTGTGTTGTGTGTGTGTTGTGTGTGTGTGTGTGTGTGTGTGTGTGTGTGTGTGTTGTGTGTGTGTGTGTGTGTGGTGTGTGTGTGTTGTGTATGTGTGTGTGTGTGTGTGATGTGTATGTGTTGTGAGTGTGTTGTGTGTGTGGTGTGTGATGGTATGTGTGTGTGTGTGAATGTATGTGTGGTTATGTGTGTGTGTGTGTGGTGTGTATGTGTGTGGGCGTGTGTATATGTGTGTTTGTGTACGGTGTTGTGTGTATGTGTGTATATGTACGTGTGTGTATGTGTTGAGTGTGTTGTGTGCGTGTCTACGTGTATGTGTGTGAAATGTGTGTCTACGTGTGTGTGTGTATGTATGTGTGTGTGTGTGCGTGTGTGTGCGTGTGTATGTTGTGTTGCGTGTGTGTGTGTGTGTGTACGTGTGTGTGTGTGTGTTGAGAGTGTGTGTGTGTGCGTGTCTACGTGTATGTGTGTGCATGTGTTTATGTGTGTGTGTGTGTGTTGCTGTGTGTGTGTGTGTGTGTGTGTGTGTGTGTGTGTGTGTGTGTGTGTATGTGTATGTATGTTAGTGTGTGCGTTTGTGTATGTGTTGTGATGTTTTGTGTGTGCGTGTGCGTAGTGCGTGCTTGTCTGATCGCAGCAGATATTCAGACTTTTTAACAACATGGCGGTTTATGGTCAACTCGCTTTTCACAGTTTGATTTCCACGTGTTCCATCTTAAAAAAAAAGCCTGATTAACCCTTTGACTCTCTTACCATATCCGACAGTATTTCGCACGTCAGCCATGACAAAACAATACAACAAAAAACAAACAAAAAAAACAACAAAAAACAAACAAAACAAACAAACCAAACAAAAAACCAAACAAAAACTTAACCCTTTCACTCCATTTCCCTACCCATCAGCTTCCTGCAAGATTCGCTCTAGCTCTGATTCTGGTGTTTTATGTGTTTCTGGTTTATAAATTAACTTTGTGAAAACTGTTAGACGACAGATCAGTCGATCATCTAAGATCACTGAGAACGGTAACCCACCAACCACAAACAACTCCCTCCCCCCAACAACAACAACAACAATAGAATAACTACAATAACAACAACAACAATAATAATAAAACAAGACAAAAACAAAACAAAAAAACAACAACCAAAACCAAAACAAAACAAAAATCAAAACGAGATAAAACCAACCAACCAACCACAAACAATCCCCCCCCACCCAACAACAACAACAGCAACAACAACAATAACTTCAATAATAACAACAACAACAACAATGAAACAAGACAAAACAACAACAGCCCAAACCAAAACAAAAAACAAAACAAAATGACTTCAAACAAAACCAACTAAATAAACAAAACAAACAAACAAAACCACAAAAAAAACCCAAAAAAACTTTGATTATACACCAGAAATGTTCAAACAGAAAAGTTTCAAACAGTTCAATACAGGAAACATGGTCATCATCCAACGGATTTAGAACACTCCCTGCAGAGCTCCCTCCCGGCGACAAAATCGCCAAGTCGAGCAGATCAATGGGCCACATCATGCACAGTTTATATTTGCTGCCTGTCTCTCTCTGTCTCTCTGTCTGTCTGTCTCTCTTTGTCTGTGTATGTCTGTCTGTCTGTCTGTCTGTCTCTCTCTCTTTGTCTCTGTCTCTGTCTGTCTGTCTGTCTCTCCCCCCCCCCCCCCTTTCTCTCTCTCACTCTCACTCTCTCGCTCTTGTTCTTTCTCTCACTACTGTCATCGAAACCATCACCCTGCCTTACACACACACACACACACACACACACACACACACACACACACACACACACACACACACAACACACACACACTACATACCGCCACACACACACACACACAACACACAACATACATACGCACACACACACACACACACACACACACAACGTCTTGGCTTGACCTGAATTGGTGTTCCCTTATATGCATTCGCATGTATTATGCACGATGTATGAACCAAAGAAGGCACGAGGTGGGGGGTGGGGGGGGGGGAAGGGGACACAGTCTGTACAACTACCAGTCCAAAGAGATTAATGTGTATATAAACTACAGCGTGTAGTGCATAAACATATCATACACGTACACACACACACACACGCACACACACATGTGCACACACACACACACACACTTGCACACACACATACAACACACACACGCACACGCACACACACATGTGCACACACACACACACACACACACACACACACACACACACACACACACACACAAGCGCGCACACACATATACTTTCTCTTTTTGTGTTTCACTCACTCTCTCACACACACACCACACGCACATACATGCTCACACAGTCATACACACACACACACACACACACACACACACACACACACACACACACACACACACACACACACACACACTCTCTCTCTCTCTCTCTCTCTTTCTCTCTTTTTCTCTCTCTCTCACACACACACACACACAAACAAACAAACATACACACACACGCACGCGCGTGCGCGCATACACGCATTCTCTATCTCTCTCACATACACACTCACATTGTCTTTCTCTCTCTCATACACACACACTCTCTCTCTCTCACCTCTCTCTCACCTCACCCCCATCCACTGTTTGTCTCTCTCACATACACACGCACACGCACACAAACACAGACACACTAACAGACACACACACACACACACACACACACACACACACACACACACACACACACACACACACACACACACACACACACGCATATTACAAACACCATAAACATTGCCTTGTTAAGAATACATTAATGCAATACAAACACAGTCAGATATATACACCAATACATCATTGGCTACCTAAACAGTGTAATGTCAGTACATTAATGCAGTACAAACATAGATACATACACCGGTTCATCAATGCAGCATAAACTTTGCCATGTCAATACAATAACACAATAGAAACATGTGAACAATGGATACATGTATAAGCAACACATTAATGCAACATAAACAAAGTTCATAAAAAATCCACAAAGATTTTTCAGTTTATCAGTGACAAACACATACATGAAAATGAACATACTATAAGCACACGCACACACACACACATGCATTCAAAACAAAATACACCAGGAATGTAGTGTGTCTGTGTGGAAAGAAGATAACACATAGTCATATTCTTTCATGCGTTCGGGTAAAATGACATATACCTACGCTATCAACGAAGACAGTTTCTGACATATTTGCCTCACCATCCTTAACATATGAATTTTTTGTTAGCCTGTCAAAAAGTCCTATAGCGAATTATCTTTAATGCGCCGTTATTTCTCATGTTCAATGTTATGGTTAGCTAATTTTACTGTTTCAATCGTTAATTATGATGTCATTTGTGAATTTTCTTTCTCGTCTTCGGCACAGTTGGTTTTTTGTTTGTTTTTTGTTTTGTTTTGTTTGTTTGTTTGTTCATTTCTTCTTCCTGAAGATTAACCATTTCCAAGTTTTTCTCCTTATGTAGTTTTTGTTGTTGTTGTTGTCTAAAATCACTTTAGTGAATAGACATTAAATCAAAGACCACCACACACACACATAGACACATACACACATGCTGTGCATATACACACATATACACTCATACACACATGTATACATATTTTTGTCTGGTTCTGGGGCTTTCCGGTTTCACCTTTTTTCAAAGCTGTGTTTACTTCATCTTTCATTAATGGTGGTCCTCCAGAGTTTCTTCTTATGATGTGTTCTTCCTTTCTGTCACTGCAAAAAGAAGAAAAAAATCTTTAATGTACTCTCCCCATCTGTCCAACATCTTGTCTTTTTCCATAAGAATCGTAGGTCTACCATCTTTCGATTTAAAGCGACCAGTTGATGTGCACGTCTTTTTCCTGTGGGCTATTTCTTCATTGATTCTGTACATAAACTTAGGATCTGTTTTGTGTCGGTCATCTGCGAACTTGATGAAATAGTAGCCATTATGGTCACAATAGGCTGAACAGCCACATGTACCGCAAACTGAAGCTGGCGCCCTCCCCAACCTGTCCCTGCGGTCAAGAAGACCAAACCACGGAGCATATACTCCAAAGATGTCCCCTTCACCAGGTGGCAAGACAGGACGTGTGGCCGACAGACATTCCGCTGACAACCAAACTCCATGGCTGCAGACAGGAGCTGGAAAAGACGGCTGCATTCATCACCCGGACTCAGATGATTGTGTAGCAGCGTACGCCAAGAAGAAGTGTCGGTCTTCTATTTCTTTGCACTTTGTTTCCAGCCAAGCTTCCTTAGTTTCATTACATCTATTCCCGATTTCCTTATGTATCTTTTTGTATTCTTCTTCCTTTCCTTTTGCTCTCCTCCGTTCTTCCATCAAGCTTAAAATTTCTTTGTCGTCCAGTTCTTCTTTGCTTTTTTTTTTTTTTTTAAACTCTTGGGATTTCTTCACAAGCTTTCATTTATCGAGTTTCTCAGATTTGTCCATTGTTCCTCACTGTCACCAACGTCCTCCATAGCACTGAGCACTGATTATTTGTTTTGAATATATACGTTAAATTTTGTACGAGTCGATTCATCTGTCTTCAAGAGTCCAAGATTAAGTTTGACGTTATTTTGGGTTTGTTTTCTTCTCTTTAGTTTCAGCCTAAATCTTCCCATGACAGGATTGTGATCACTATTGCAAAAAAAAACAAAAAAACAACAACAAACAAAACAAAACAAAAACAGTAAAGAATTTTAAATCTTCTTATTCAGATATAATCATTGATGTATGTATGTATGTATGTATGTATGTATGTATGTATGTATGTATGTATGTATGTATGTATGTTGTATGTATGTATGTATGTAGCATGTAATATATATGTATGTATTATGTATGTATGTATGTATGTATGTTGTATAGTATGTAATAGATTATGTATGTATGTACGTATATGTATGTATGTAGTATGTTATGTATGTACTATACTATCATGTATGCATCATGTATGTACGTATGCATGTATGTATGTGTGTATGTATGTACGTACATATATTATATGTTGTGTGTGTGTTATGTATGTGTGTGTGTGTGTTGTTGTGTGTGTGTACATATATACAGGGACACACAGAGAGAGGGGGACATACACACACACACACACACACACACACACACACACACACACACACACACACACACACACACAGAGAGAGATACAAACAGAAGAGAGAGAGAGAGACAGAGACAGAGACAGAGACAGAGAGACAGACAGACAGACAGACAGAGACAGAGACACAGATAGCGAGAGAGAGAGAGAGAAGAGAGAGAGAGAAGAGAGAAACAGAGACAAGACAAAGACAGAGACAGAGAGACTGCATACCACCGGACCTACAAGAGCCACAAGCGATAATTTATGAGTTTTGGGGATATTTCTGAAAGAGGTGGGTTTCGACTTTTTGTCTTTTTTCTTTCAATTATGCACACAGGTGTTCTGTCTCAAAGACTCCAGGAGAGAGAAAGGTTTCTTTCCGCAGATTGACAATGAGCACCAAGGTACAATTAAGAGAGAAGCTCTTTGAGATGTAAGAACTTTGGGTGCTCTGTAGAGCAGGGGGAGTTCTGATTCTCATTGTATTCACGCTGCTATTCTCAGGGTCAGTATGTCACTGCAGTGCAGTGCAACGCTTTTTGTTCTTTATATGTATATATATATATATATATATATCTGTCTCTGTCTGTATGTCTGTCTGTCTGTCTGTATGTGTGCGTGTGTGCGTGCGTGCGCGTGTGTGTGTGTGTGTGTGTATGTGCGTGTGTGTGCGTGTGTGTATGTGTGTTTGTGCGTGTGTGTGTGTGTGTTGCGTGTGTGTGTGTGCGTGCGTGTGTGTGTTGAGCTCATGAGTGTTTGTTATTGTGAGTGAATGTTTTGATTCGATTTGTGTATCAAGACGTGTCGCCTTATAAGAGGTAGTCTTCTTCTTCTGCTCCTCCTCCTCCTCCTCGTCGTCATCATCACTCATCATCATCATCATCATCATCATCATCATCATCATCAAGTGCCTTGCCACATGGCGTTGGCGATCATGGCCTTCCATATGCATCTGTCCCTTGTTGCCGCAAGCACATCTTCCACCCTCTCTGTCCTCAGCCACTCTGCAAGTCCGTCAAATATTTTTTCTCTGGGTCTACCTGGTGCTCTCTTTCCTTCCAGCATTTCCTGTTGTGACCAGGTACTCTAATTCCCCTTTCCTCATAAAATGGCCTATAAATGTTGCCTGTCTTTTCCTAATCTTCCTT
>JAPXFY010000033.1:33340266-33342766 GCA_030674185.1 Monoplex corrugatus
TCTCGACATTCTTCTTAGAAACCACGTTTTGGCTGCCTCAATCTTGTTCTGGCTTTGCGTGTTGACTGTCCACGCCTCACAACTGTATAACAGTATTGGTTTAATATGGATCTTTACTACCACATTTTCGTCAAAAAGCTGTAGATGAGTGAAGAGTCAAGAAGTGTGGAAAGTAAAGCTCTAAAATTGGTATTACCTATATGCCTTGGAAGCAACCCTGTATATGTTCTGTCTTGTCTATGTGGGTGTGTTTGGTCAGTTCAAGAATAAAAGACTATGTCAATCTTGAACATAAGACCAATCTATTGTATGTATTTCTCTCCTCTCTCATAGTTGTGTGTAGGGTAGTTGCAGAGTATAAAGGTAGGCTTGGGCGCTCCTTTTTTGAGGAGTGTTCTGAGCTTACGGTTTCTGTACTTTGTATCTGCTTCTATGCTAGCTGAATGGGTAGCGCAAACTGTGTTAGATTTGAGAAGTTCTATACAACATGGGAGATAATTCTCAAGAGTTATGTCCTTTGATTATATTCTAAAATTAAGTTTCTAAAGTCAGCGCTTTCAAAATTAATAGGCTATTTGAACAGCTTTAAGTCCAATTTAAAAACACACCTCTTTTCACAAAACAATGTATTTTACAACTATTTCTTTCCTTCTGTTTGTGCATTATTTTTTTAATATTAAATATTGTAATGTAGTCTTTGTCGATTGATTGTTTGCCTATAGATGCGTATGCCTGGTGCGTAAGTGCGCTTTGATTTGAATTGTCAAGATTTGGCGCCGTATATATATTGTAATTATTATATTATTATTATTAGTAGTAGTAGTAGTAGTGATAGTAGTAGTAATAGCAGTAGTAATAGTAGTAGTAGTGGTGGTAGTAGTAGCATTCTTGTTGTTGTTGTTATATTCTTCTTCTTCTTCTTATTATTATCAGAACAATAATAATGATAATTATTATCATCATCATCATTATTATTATTATTTTCTCAGGAGGTAAACCTGACGTCTATTTTTGTTGTTGTGGCACTTATTTATTGTCCTCGATGCACGTCAAGCTTTGTTTTAATTCACCGAAGCATCTTCGCGGTGCCAATGACCCTGGTAGTAACAACATCTAGATGTTCTGAGACAATGTTTGAATATACAACAAAGACTGATAGAATTGCTGGGTTATCTTGCTCTTGTATGTCTTGTTATGACACGTATAATAATAATAATAATAATAATAATAGTAATAATAATAATAGTAATAATAATAATAGTAATAATAATAATAATAATAATAATTATAACAATAATATCATCATCATCATAACAACAATATAATAATAATAATAATAACAATAATAATAATGACGATGATGATGATGCTAATAATAATAGCAACAATTGTAATAATAATAATGATGATGATGATGACGATGACGACGATGATGATGATGATGATAACGAGGATGATGATGATAATAAAAATAATAATAATGATAATGATAATAATTCTTATTATGATGACAATAATAATGACGATAATGATGATGGCAATAACGATAATGAAATGATAAATTGACAATAATAATAATCACTACAATACTACTACTACTACTACTACTACTACTACTACTACTACTACTACTAATAATAATAATAATAATAACGCGCTAAGTCTGGATGCATGAATCAACTCAAAGCGAATGACCTCATCAATCACACACACACACAGAGAAGAATTTAAAAGTACATGCATAAAAATAACCTCAACTAAACAGTGGAAAGTACATGCGTACTGGGAGGCGGACGAGAAGGGAGATCACTGCCGAACAAAAAGGCGGAGTCGTCACGCTTGACTTTAAATTAAGACAGAGTATGTGACGGTTCGCACAGACGGAGACAGCTCATTAATTTATAGTTCAGTTATACGGACCGGACACAGAAAATGTCTATTTCTTAACGTGATACATTCGTGCAAGGTGTTGCATGATGTTTATTTTCTTAATTTGATAAATTAGTTCTGTTCTGTAGATTTTAAAGTCCTACCTCTCTCAGAGTATACGAGGACTAAGCAACAAACAAACAAACAAACAAACAAAAAAACTTTAACCCTTTGACTCCCGCACCGTGTCCACTAGCATTCAGCATTGTCAGCCATGCTAGCAAAGCAAAAACTTAACCCTTTGATTGCCTCACCCTGTCCACCAGTTTCCTGCAGGAAGATGGTGGATAAGGTGAAGGAATCAAAGGGTTAAGTTTTTGCTGTTGGTGGATAAGGTGTAGGAGTCAAAGGGTTAAGAAGCCTGTAAAAAATTTAGTAGCATTGTGAGATACCGATGCTTTTTTTCCGGTTTTCCTTCGTATGTAAAGTGGATGGATAATATTATATTATATTATATTATATTATATTATATTATATTATATTATATTATATTATATTATATTATATTATATTATATTATATTATATTATATTATATTATATTATATTATATTATATTATATTATATTATA
>JAPXFY010000033.1:33357766-33360266 GCA_030674185.1 Monoplex corrugatus
GCAATGTGTTGCCAGGGCAGGTCAGGGATCTCTGTACTGATAAGTGGTTCCTTCTGCTGACCACGTTGGTATGTGTTACAGGCGCTGCATGTTTTGACAAAATCTTCAATGTCCATGTTCATCCTGGGCCAATAGACTACCTCACGTGCTCTTCTTATGCAGCTCTGAATTCCTGAGTGGCTTGCATGAAGTTTCTCAAGGATGTCTGCTCTTTCGCTTTCAGGTACAATTACTCTGTGGCTTTTGAAGACAAGTCCGTTGTGGACTGACAGTTCCTCCCTGAAAGGAAAGTATTCTTGTAACTGTAATGAAAGTTGTTGTTTCTCCTCTGACCAGCCTTGTAGAATGACAGCTTTCATGGTTTTCATGGTTGCATCTTCCTGAGTTGCTTGCTGCAGACTGTTCAGTCTCTCTTGGCTGATGGCCAGTTCTTGCAATGAGTCTGTTTTCTCCAGGTCTGTGAGAAAAACGGCTTCCTTGTGGGTGACTTGCTGTTCCGCTTTTCCACAGACTGCTCTGCTGAGGGTGTCAGCCAGGTACATTTCAGATCCACGCTTGTATACTACCGTGTACCTGAACTTCTGAGTTCTGAGTAGCATCCTCTGAATCCTCTTAGGTGCTGAGAGCAGGCTCTTCTTGTGAATGGTCTCTAGTGGTTTGTGGTCGGTCTCCACCAGGATGTCTCTTCCATAGACGTATCTCTCAAACCTTTCTAGACCGAAGAGTATTGCCAACATCTCCTTTTCTATTTGAGCATAGCTTTTTTCTGTCTCGGTCAAGGCTCGTGATGCGTATTGAATCGGTTGACCATCTTGCATGAGACAAGCTCCAAGTCCAAACTGTGAAGCATCACACTGTAAGGTGGTTGTATGCTTTCCTGAAGAGTCAAAGTAGCGAAGTACCGGTGGCTCAGAGAGTATCTTCTTTACTTTCTTCAGGGCTTCTCCGTGGACGTCTTCATCCCATCTGAAGTGGACGTCTTTTTTGACCAGTTCTCTGAGTGGTGCTGCTGCCTCAGACAGGTTTGGTGCAAATTTCTGAAGGTATCCGACTACACCGAGTAGTCTCTGCACAGCTGCTTTGTCTTCTGGCACTGGGAGTTGTTGGACAGCGTCCAATTTCTTTGGGTCGGCTTTCAAGCCTTCTCTTGAGAAGATGTGTCCGAAATATGAGATCTCTGTTCGTTTCATCTCAACCTTCTCCTTGTTCAGTTTGATTCCAGTCTCTCGGCATCGTTGTAGCAAACGGTTCAGGTTGGTATCATGAACTTGTGCTCCTGCTTTGTCGGTTGGTCCTCTGCCAAAAACAAAGATGTCATCATGAACCGCCACCACGCCTGGCAGTCCTGCCAGAGCGATGTCAATCCTCCTCTGGAATTCTTCTGGGGCTGGTGAAATTCCAAAGGGCATTCGTTTCCATCGGTATTTGCCAAAAGGCGTCTCAAATGTTGTCAGGTAGCTGCTGTCTTCGTCCAGTTCAACGTGCCAAAACCCGTTTTTCGCGTCCAGGTGTGTGAAATATTTTGCATCTTTGAGGAGAGGCAGTACGTCATCAATGGTTGGCATGGGGTACTCGTTTCTCCTGAGGGCTTTGTTCAGTGGCTTAGGGTCGATGCACAGTCTGACTTTCCCATTGCTCTTTGTTGTTACGACCAAACTGCTTATCCACTCCGTTGGCGTGTTTACTTTAGTGATCACGTCCAGTTTTTTCAACCTCTTCAGCTCGTCCTTCACTTTATCTTGCACTGCTATCGGCCACTTTCTGCAAGGCATCTTCACTGGAGCAATACTGGGGTCTGTTTCTAGGTGTAATTTCCCTTCTAGTTTTCCTTCTCCTTCAAAGACATCGTTGTACTTTGTGAGCATATCTTTTGCATTTTCCTTCTCTTTCTGATTCGCTGCTATCGTTGCAATGTTCTCTTCATTGATCGTCAACAATTGCATGTGCTGTACAGCTTTCAGTCCCAGTACTGGCTTACAGTCCGTTTTGGTGATCGCGAAGTTGACTTTGTATTTCCTTCTGTTCTTGGGGTTTTTCACTCGCAGCACTATCTCCCCTACAGGCTTCATTTCTGTTCCGTTGAACATCACCAGCTTCTTCTTCGTCTCTTGCAGGTCAGACTTTCTTTCATCTCCTGTGACTTCTCTGTACAGGCTCTCAGACATCACGTTTGTTGTTGCACCTGTGTCAAGAAGAAATCTTACTGGCATCTCATTTATCAGCATTTTTGCTCGTATGTTTCTCTCCTTTTTTCTGGTTTTGTCTTCGATCCCGAGGATTTCATTATCGCTTTCAGTGTCAGTCTCCTCTTCTTCGAAGTGCCGAACTCTTGTTTTCTTTTGATTTTTCTTGGGTGTTCTGCAGCATGAAGCAAAGTGATTATTTCCTCCACAAGCTTTGCATTTTCTTCCAAATGCTGGACATTTCTCTTTTGCTCTTGGGTGCTTTCCACCACAATATCCGCATTTCTCTCTGTACTCTGGTTTTTTGCTATACTGCT
>JAPXFY010000033.1:33370266-33375266 GCA_030674185.1 Monoplex corrugatus
ATTTACTGCTCTTTCTAATGAAGAAAACCATTTTAAAATCGGACATTAAATACCTCAGGTACAGTCTTCCAAACATGGCACTCTTCCGAAACACAGTTTTGAGAAAATCAAGAAAAACGAAAGTGAAAGTTCAGCATCAACATGTTGGGTATGGGTAATGCAAATAGCTTTTTCACTAAGAAAGAACCACAATATGCGTAATTTATTGAATGTAGAATGTGTAGGAAGGGTTCCGGCATCCGCTAAAATCAACAACTCCATAACGAGCCCTCACACCCCTCTCACTTAAAAGAAAACGAAGAAGAAGAAAAAGAAGAAGAAGAAGAAGAAAAAGAAGAAAGAAGAAGAAGAAGAAAGAAAAGGAGGAGGAGGAGGAGGAGGAGGAGAAGAAGAAGAAGAAGAAGAAGAAGAAGACCAACAACAACAACAACAAGAACAACAAAAGGAGAAAAGAAAAGGAAGAGAAGAATAATGAGAAGGAGAAGAAGAACAGAGAAGAAAAAGAAGAAAACAAAGAAGACAAAGAAGAGGAGGATCAGAAAGAAGAAGAAGAAAAAGAAGAAGAAGAAGAAGAAGAAGAAGAAGAAGAAGAAGAAGAAGAAGGAGGAGGAGGAGGAGGAGGAGAAGGAGGAGGAGGAGGAGGAGAAGAAAAAGAAGAAGAAGAAGAAGAAGAAGAAAAAGAAGAAGAAGAAGAAAAAGAAGAAGAAGAAGAAGAAGAAGAAGAAAAAGAAGAAGAAGAAGAAGAAGAAACAAGAAACAAGGTAGAAAGAAACTCTAGGGAGAGCTAGACAACAGAAGGTCTTCAGAGAAGTAACCCCCTTTAGACAAGTGTTTCGGCCCTGAATTCCTTACACTCTCGGGGGGCCGGGCCACATCCAGGTCATGACTCCTGGATGCCCTTCTGCTGTTGTCTATATATTTTTTTTTTCCCACGCCGGGGATCGAACCTGGGCGATTCTGCGCTTCAGAACTGCGGTACGCGGTTTTACCAATGTGCTAACGGGGCACACATCATCTGTAGGGAATTTAATCCTTATGAAGTTCACTTTTTTGGTTCCTCCTTGCCCAGATCCAGCTTGAGCTCCTTTCTGCTGCCTCTGCCATCGCTTTAAGGGCTCTAGTCCTCTTCTTCCCAGAAATGGCGAGTTGTTTCATGAGATCATAAGCGGAGGTGCCCACAAACCTTCTTGCCCCGACCTCTATGGCGAAGATTTTGACCCGCAGACCTGCTTTCTTCAGGGTGCTGGCAAGACCGGCGTATTTTTCGGTCTTGTAGATATGTGCTTCTTCCATTCTGCTTTCGTATGGCACAGTGAGTTCTATCAGAATCACTTGTTTCGAGGAGTCAGAGTGGAGAGCGATGTCTGGTCTCATGCCTGTCTTGCTGATGACATCTGGGTAATTTCTCCACTCTGGGAGGTCTGCTGTACACTCCCAGTCGACTGCTCCATCCAGAAGACCCTTTGGCAATGTGCTGGTTGTCATAGCCCTTTCGGGCCAGACCTGTTTCCCTCCTGCTTTGTGGAACGTTGTCATAGCAATTGGTGCGTTTGGGGTCATGGTTTTTTCGCTAACCACATCTGTGATCACTTTCAGAACTTGGTTGTGCCTCCATGTATACCTTCCTTGGGCTAGCGCTACTTTGCAAGAGCTTAGGACATGTTCCACTGTTTGTTTCTTCTGACAGAGCGGACATGCTGGGTCGTCTGCTTTCCCCCATTTCACTAAGTTTGCATTCGAGGGGAGCAGGTCATATACAGATCTGAGGAGGAAGCTTATCCTTAGAGGAGCCATGTGCCACATATCGTTCCAGCTGAGACTTCTTTGGAGTGCACTGTCCCATGTTGTCCATTGCCCCTGTTGACCTTGCTGGACTGCCTTCTGCACTCTTTTGACATCTTCTTCTTCCTTCAACTCCTGTATGATCATGTCTCTTTTTTCCTTCCCTTTGGCTTTGGACCACCACTGCATTTTTGTTGCTCCCAGTCCCTGTCTGTTGGTTTGCGTGTGTCCAATTATTTCTTTGATGCTGAGGTTTCTCTTGGCATTGTTTACAGCCTCTTGGACTTTCCACTTTCTGCCAGTTCTCAGCTTTGGATGAACTGCTCTCACGATATTGTCCTCCGATTCCTCCAGCATGCTCAACAGTCTTGCTTTTCCAACTTTGTATTCCTCCACTATGGATTTCAGAGGTAGCTTCAGCATTGCTTGACGACAGTAGAATGCAACATCAGTGAGACCAGGTGGGACACCGAGCCATTTTCTTGTGTATTTGTTGATTTTGGCTTCCATTGCTTCGACTGTGCTGGTGCAAATGTCATAGATTAGCAGTGGCCACAGCAGCTTTGGTATCAGCATGAACTGTAGACACCAGACTTTGTATTTGCCTGGCAGTCCGCAGTTATCTATTTTCTTCAGGCCTTCTTCTGCTGTTTGCTTGGTTTCACATCCCCTTTGTGTGTCTTTCAGGGAGTCATCATACCATCTTCCGAGACTTTTTACTGGCTCTTCTGTGACAGTGGGGATGGCTTGGTTGGCTACCATGAATTTGACTGAATCTGCCACTTTTCCTTTTCGCAGTGAGAGACTTCTGGATTTCTTAGGTTTGAACCTCATTCTTGAAGAGGCCACCAGCTCATCCAGCTGCTTTAAGATTTGGTGTGTCTCTTCCTCATCCGTGGACAAGACTGTTGTGTCATCCATGAAAGCTTTCAGAGGAGGCATCTGGTATCCATCTCCCAGATTCACTGGACCTGAACTCTTCATTGCAGCTTTCAAGATGACTTCCATTGCCAACACGAACAGTATGGGAGAGATTGCACAGCCCATTGCAATGCCCACCTCTAGGTCTATCCAGTCCGTGGTGTATTCTTTGGTAGAGAACCGCATTGAGAACCCTTGGAAATACTTCCTCAGCATTGTTCGGATGTTTTCTGGGATGTGATACATTTCAAGAGCCAGCTGGATCATATCGTGTGGAACTGATCCATATGCATTCGCCAGATCAAGCCAAACTACGTCAATGTCTCTCTTCTCTGTTCTTGCTTTTTGGATGGCATCCCAAATCAACGTGGCATGTTCCAAGCATCCAGGCATTCCTGGTATGCCTCCCTTTTGGACTGACATATCCAGATACTTGTTTTCAGTCAGGTATTTTGTCAATCTTGCTGCCATAACAGAGAAGAAGATTTTCCCCTCGACGTTCAGAAGTGATATTGGCCTGAACTGATTGATGCTGCTGGAGTTCTGCTCCTTCGGAATGTACACTCCTTCAGCTCTCATCCATTGGTCGCTGATCTTCTGGTTCCTCCATGCTGATCGAATCATCTTGTGGAGCCACTCGAGCACTTTTGGGCATTTCTTGTAGAGCAGGTATGGTATTCCGTTTGGTCCAGGTGCTGACTTGGCTCTGGCTTTCTTTACTACGTTCTTCACTTCATCCAGTGTTGGTGGTTTGTTATTGAATTTTCCTTCTGGCGCTGCAGGCCAAACCAGATTTTGGATTTCAAGTGGTGCCTCGCGCTGAGAATCGGAATATGTTTCCCTGAGATGCTGCTCTAGGGTTTCCTTGCCCACTGTGAGAGTCCCTGATTTGGGTTGTTCAAACAGCTTTCTTGCAAAGTCAAAGGGATCTTTGAAGAAACGATCTTGAGTCTTCTTCTTTTTGCTCTTTCTTCGCCTTGCTGATTCCACTTTGCTGAGAGCATTGTGTTTGGCCTTCAGATCTTTCCAGAGTTCCAGGAGCCCTTGCTTCTCGAATTCTGAGGCAGTTTTCATTCGCTTTTTAAGCTTCCTTTTCTCCCTCCGGATGCTCTCCATCTGTTGCTGTCTTCTGGATTTCTGGGGAGGCGTTTTTGTCTTTGGCTGCTTCACTCCATAAGTGTCCCTGCAGATAGAGTATATGATGTCTCCGTATGTGTCAAGTTTGTGTTCCAGCGTACTGTTCCCTATTAGCGCATTCAGCTTAAGGACAAGTTCCTCATCTAATTTCTCCCATTGTTCTTTTGCACCGGCAGGCGGCAAATTGAGTTTTCCACGTTTGGCGTTAAGAGCTTGTGCAAAATCCGCATCAGAACCGTCAGCGTGGATGTCCTTGGCACTATGGTTTAATTCCTGGCCTTGGTCATCCAACGTCTCACCTGCTATCGCAGTGCGCTGCTGCTGGTTCGTATGTGTCTTCAAACAGCCCATTTTTGTCCTGTGGATCTTCATGCCGCGTTTGGTGGTGAATCAAGAAACAGAAGAAGAAGAAGAAGAAGAAGAAAAAGAAAAAGAAGAAAGAAGAAGAAGAAGAAGAAGAATGCGAAGAAGAAGAAGAAGAAGAAGAAGAATGCGAAGAAGAAGAAGAATGCGAAGAAGAAGAAGAATGCGAAGAAGAAGAAGAAGAAGAAGAAGAAGAAGAAGAAGAAGAAGAAGAAACATACATTTTAAACTGATTCTTATACTAGCATGTGTAACAACAATGAGTGTATATGTACGTCCATCTTTAACCAACCATGACAACAAGGAAACTGTCCATGGACAAATCTTATAGAAAAATTCAACCCCACAAACAATAAAAAAAAAAACAATAATAAAATTAAAAAAAAAACACGTACGCACACAGAATTAGTGGGTGGGCGTGTGTTTCGCTTTTATACAATCAGAACGATCTGTCCCACAGAACTGCAGAAAGAATGGCGGAAAATCGGAGATGCTTGGAAAAACTGGGGACGCCAGTTCTTTCAAGGTTTCGGTAACTGGGGCCAAAACTTCGGACAGAGGATGCGCAACACTGGCCTTGACCTTGCTCGCAACCTTGGCGGCGTCCTTCAATCGACCGTGACCGGAGCGGCTCGTCCAATCCAGCGAGCCGTGAACGATTTCATCGGGAACATCTTTAGTTCCATTCCCGGTAAATAGACACTAAATTTGGGAAGATTTGTATGTTTGGATATTGTGTGGTGTTCAGACATTAGAAGATGGGGGGAAAAATGGTGTGCATTCACCAATTGCAATTT
>JAPXFY010000033.1:33385266-33392766 GCA_030674185.1 Monoplex corrugatus
AGCAACTAAAATATCTCCCAGTAAAACCACATTCATGATAGTTTTGTTTACCCATCTGAAGTACACCTCTCAGTCGAAAAAGAACATCATGACTTAATATGATGCATTATTGAATTTGTATTCCCTGTGGGTGTATGATTTTCCATATCTGAATTAAAAACAACAGATTAAAATCCTAACAAAGAAAAAGAAAAAGGAAAAGAACAAAAAGAAAAAGAAAAAGAAAATGTCTACCAGAACGATTCGTTTCAAGTTTGAACAAATACATCCACCTGAAAAATTGTATCCAAATTTTGAACAATCCCAAATACGTACCTGGAAAAGTATACTATATAAAATTTGAACAAACTAAAACATCTACTTGAAACATCTGATTCTAGTTTGAACAAATTAAAATACTAATTAAATTATGAACACATCAAAACGTAGCTGAAATAATTTTGTTACTGAATTTTGCATGGGCTTAAAATACTGCTTAAAATTTATTTCTAATTAGACTGTGAACAATCTGAAACATCTATGTCAAGAATTCTACTCTATTTAAGTTTTAAACATTTACCCGAGAAATAATCATATTATTCTGAGCAAAACAGTCCTGAGCAATGAGCCATTCAGGATACTAAGACCTCAAAATTCAAAACGAATTTTCGTCGTCAGAAAACTATGTCAAAATACATTTTCAAATAGATGTAATCTAAACAACAAATCTAAAAAAAATATAAGCAAATAGGCGAAAACGAGGGCAAATAATTTTCGATCAAAGTCTCTCTCTCTCTCTCTCTCTCTCTCTCTCTCTCTCTCTGTCTCTGTCTCGTCTGTCTCTCTCTCTCTCTCTCTCTGTGCCTCTCTCTTTGTCTATGTCTCTCTGTCTCTGTCTGTCAGTCTGTGTCTGCCTGCCTGTGTCTGTCTGTCTGTCTCTGTCTCTCTGTCTGTCTCTGTCTTTGTCTCTGTCTCTCTTATCTATCACCTCCCTTCGTTGTCCTCTTTCTTTACCTCACATATTGAGCAAGTGAAAACACAACAACAACAACAACGTCATCATATCAACAAATAATCTTTTCTATATATAAAAATGAAAGTCAGTTTCAAACGATTCTGTTTGAATAGTTCCAATCGTTTTATACGCACTGGTAGAAACAATATATCGAATTCCCATTGAATTTTCGTCAAACAAACAGCTATCGAAATGCGCTACACAAACACTTCCTCCTTCTCACTGAGGCAAACTGGGGACGGAAGAAACAATGACAGTAAAAACAAAACAAAACAAAACAAAAAACAAAAACAAAACAAACAAAACAAACCAGAAGAACAAGAAAACCAATGTAAGCGCGTATCCAACAAGACAAAACAAAACAAAACAAAAACAAATACAATACTATACATACCTACATACCATAACCATACCATACTCCATACCATACATACATACCATAAAATACCATACCATAATCCCATACAATAAAAATACATAAATACAAACAAAACCAATTCAGTTTCAGTTCCTCAAGATGACGTTTCCACGCTCGGAACGAATTCCATAGGCACCAAACATCACAGATGCCATGTGTATGGTATATGCACAAATTTATCTGAATAAACCCGAGCTCTGCCAGTCAAAGCGTCATGGTTGGTGATCATGGCACAAAATTATCCTGCACATAAACCCATGACTGCAAGTCTAAGGTGCCATGTTATGGTGATCTGCACAAGCTTATCTGCACATAAACCCATGAGCTGCCAGTCGAGGCGCCATGTTATGGTGATCATGGCACAAGCCTAAGCCTGCACATAAACCCATAGCTCTGCCAGGTCCTGAGGTGCCATGTGTATGGTGATCATGGCACAAATTTTAATCCTGCACATAAACCCATGAACTGGCCAAGTCCTGAGGTGCCATGTGTGTGGTAATCATGGCACAAGCCTTAAGCCTACACATAAACCCATCAGCTCTGCCAGGTCCTGAGGTGCCATGTGTATGGTGATCATGGCACAAGCCTTAAGCCTGCACATAAACCCATGAACTGGCCAGGTCCTGAGGTGCCATGTGTATGGTGATCATGGCACAAGCCTTAAGCCTGCACATAAACCCATGAACTGGCCAGCCCTGAGGCGTCATGTGTATGGTAATCATGGCACAAGCCTTAAGCCTGCACATAAACCCATGAACTGGCAGTCTAAGGCGCCATGTGTATGGTGATCATGGCACAAGCCTTAAGCCTGCACATAAACCCATAGGCTGGCCAGGTCTGAACGACATGTGTATATGCACACTAACGCACTAAACCCAGTGGCAGGCTTAGCCTGTAGTGACTGGCCAACTTAGCCTCACAAAACCATACGCGTCTAGCGCGTATTGATCATGCACACCTTAGCCTGCACATAACAGCTGGCCAAGCCCGGTTCAGGCGAAAAGAACACATTGCCACAGCACCCGGTGTCCAGGGTCCCATACCAATGTACTAACGGCCTTTGACTTCCTTAACCCTTGACCCCAGCACCCTATCCACCAGCTTACTGAAAGTAGAACAAAGGATTGACTGACTGACTGAATGAATGAATGAATGATGGTATGAACGAATAAATGTATGAAGTGACTTACGAATCTAGAAAAGGAATGGGTCACAAAACGTTTAACGTTGAAAAAAAATAAACACCCACCACACACACACCATACACACACACACACACACACGCCGCACCACAACACGCAACAACAACAAAACAACAACACAAACACACACACACAAACACACACAACACACACTCACACACACACACACACACACACACACACACACACACACACACAACACACACACACACACACATACACACACACACACACACGCACACAACAACAACAGCAACACACAACAACAACACAACACACACACACACAACACACACAACACACAACACACACCACACACACACAACACACACAACACACACACACACAACACACAACACAACAACAACAACAACAACAACACACACACACACCACAACACAACAACACACACACAACACACACACACACACACACACACAACACCAAACACACACACACACACACACACACACACACACACACACACATACACACAACACACACACACACACACACACACACACACACACACACACACACACACACAACACACACACACACACACAACCCCATGCCCGTTCAACATCTCTGGCTCTCTGGAATACTGGCACTGAGAGAGAGTGGGTTGTGGAGAGCCAGAGAACCGCGTGGGATTAAACCACTGAGGTAACGCATACATTCGGACAACAACAACAACAACAACAAAAAAACAACAACGACAAAAACAACAACAACAACAACAAGAACAAGAACAACAACAAGGAAGACGATGACGAACAACAATAACAAACGACGACAACGACGACGACACAATGATGACGACAACAACGATGACGACGACAACAACAACAACAGCAGCAACAACAACAACAGCAACACGATGACAACAACAACAACAAGACAAAACAACATCAACAAACAACAACAACAACAACAAACAACGACAAAACAACTACAGCAACAACAATAACAACAACAACAACGACAACACAACAATAACAACAATAACAACATACAACAACAACAACATTGAAACAACAACAAAACAACAACAATAACAACAACAACAAACAACAACAATGACGACAACAACAACAACAACAACAAGAACAACAATTACAATAACAACAACAGACATGACAAAACAACATCAACAACTACAGCAAACAACGACAAATAACAACAACAACAATCACGACAACAACAGCAACAACAACAACAGTAACATCAACACTGACGATGACGACGATGACGACAACAACAACAAAAAACAGCACCACCAATAACAACAACATCAAGGTAAACAACAACAACAGGAACAACAACAACAACAAGAACAACAATGAAAACAACAACAACAACAACAACAGCACCACCAATAACAACAACATCAAGGTAAACAACAACAACAGGAACAACAACAACAACAAGAACAACAATGAAAACAACAACAACAACAAACTCTTGGCACTCACGTATGACATGGAAGCAATCATGTACACACAAACATATCATTTATGAAAGAAACAAACAAACATTTCATTTATGCAAGGAAAAGACAACATGTCCATCATTGCTTATATCAACAAGTGCTAAATCGCCGAGAACTCAAGTTCATCTTGGTGACCCCAATTTGCCGCAAAGGGGAAGCATCCATCAGGTCTGGCGGATAGTCTATAAAGCGAGATAACTCTCGGATGTCCTCCATCTCGTTCTGTGCCTCCTCCAGCAAGTCCTGGTGCTCCTCGCAGCTCACGGCTAGCCTGAGGTTCGATAACTCGTGGCGGATGCCCAGCAGTTGCCGCGCGAGTGATCGGTCCTGGCGTCTCAGGTCAACCTATGTAAGAAATAAATAAGTAGATAAGTAAATAGATTGATAAATAATAGATAGATAAATAAATAGATATATAAATAAATAAATAAATAAATAAATAATAAATAAATAAATAAATAAATAAATAAACAAATATCGGTCCTAGCGTCTCAGGTCAACCCACGTAAAAATAGATAAATAAATAAGTAAACAGTTTTTTTTAGATAGATAATAGATAGATAGATAGATAGATAGATAGATACATACATACATACATAATACATACATACATAACATACATACATACATACACACATACATAACATACACACACACATACATACATACATACATACATACATACATACATACATACATACATACATACATACATACATACATACAACATAAACAAACAAACAAATAGATAAATAAATATGATCGTAGCCAGTTATTTTGGGAATTATAACCATTTATGTGAGGATTTAATAAATAAATCAATTAATGTACAGTCAGTGACATAAACAGAGACAAAGACAGACAGACAGACAGATAATCCATAGATGAATAGATGAATAGATGGATGGATAACAATAATTCCATTTGTAAAGCGCAAAGTCCGTATCACAACATGCTGGTTGCATGGAAATGGACAGAAAAAAAGCGGATATATGATTAGATGGAAGGATAGGTTGGACAGCTAGGTGCATAGCTAAATGTATGGATAGATACATAGATATGGATAGAAAGAGAGAAAGATAGATAGATACATAAACAGACAAGTAGACAGAAAAATAGTGGAAAGATTTGAGAGATGGATAGATAGATGGATAGATGGATCAACAGATAGTTGAATACATGGATTCATAGATTGACATACGAATGATAGACAGATATGTAGACAGATTGAATGAGAGAGAGAGACAGACAGACAGACAGACAGACAGACAGACAGGCAGACAGAGACAGAAACAAACAGACAAACCAAACAACCACAGCCAGCCGGCAAGCCAGCCAGCCAAGTAACTAACTAGCCAGTCAGCGAGCGAACGAACGAACCAACTAACCAACCAACTCACTAACTCACTAACTAACTACCTAACTACCTAACTAATTAACTCACTGACTGATTGACTGACTGACTGACAGATTAACTGACTAACTAACCAACCAAAGTGTTCACGTACCACTCAACCAATCAACTATTTAACCAGTTACCAGTCGCCGTGGTGTAGTGGTTAACGCAACGGACTACCTACTGGAAGGTTGCGATTTCAAATCACCATCAGTACCTTCAAAACTCATTGTGGGATTTTTCGGCTCTAACCGGCTCCTACCCAGAGATGGGCGTGCTATGGGCTCATTGGGAAGACTGGGAACCACACAGTCGAGTCTCATCCACTTCACGGATGCGTCATTGAGGGTGTTGCTCAAATCTTCTGACCAGCACCGCAGGTGTCTGTATCTCCCGGGCCTGGGCCTGGTTGACACCAGGATATATTATGATAGTAAGCGCAGAGTACAGCCCTGTCACGCAGTGTCAATACTAGATGGAACTCCATAGCATCATGATTATCATCCTCATCGACATCATCATCATCGCATTGTAAAAACTGTGCCAGCTTCTGTGGCCATTCAGGTGCCGCAGAAAATGGGACGGAAATTAAAAAAAAAAAAAAAAAAAAAGTTAGCGCAAAGGTAATATCCCTGGATGCGATGATCCTTAAAAAACAAACAAACAAAAAACAACAACAACCATTTAACCAGTTCACAAAGCGGTCATCTGAACAACCAACAAGAAGCAAGGCAGCAGCGGGCAAGCCAACCAACCAACTCACTCATTCAGTTGCGCGTTTATTGTGTTTTACTCACTGCAACTTATTTAGTCAGTCAGTCAATCACTCACTCACCTAATCGTTTATTCATTCATTACTCTCCCGTTTATTAATGAACTACCCACTCATCTGTTCATTCATTCATTCATTCATTCATTCATTCATTCATTCATTCATTCATTCATTCATTCATTCATTCATTTATTCATTCATTCATTCATTCATTCATTCGTTCGTTCGTTCGTTTGTTCGTTCGTTCGTTTGTTCGTTCGTTCAATTACTCATTAATCCCTTCATTCATCCATCTATCTATCTATTGATTTATTCATCATCCAATCATTCAATTGTCCATCCATCCATCCATCCATCCATCCACCCATCCATCCATCCGTCCATCCATCTAGCCATCCATTCTTTCACTCATCCACATGCCTGTACCAATTCATTCTTTTAATCACTCAGCCGTCCTTCCATTCATACATTCAATCATGTATTCACTTGCTCATTTATTCACACAGATAGACAGACAGACAGACAGGCAGGCAGACAGACAGACAGACAGACAGACAGACAGGCAGGCAGGCAGGCAGGCAGCAGACAGACAGACAGGCAGGCAGGCAGACAGACAGACAGACAGACAGGCAGCAGCAGACAGGACAGACAGACAGGCAGGCAGACAGGCAGGCAGGCAGGCAGACAGACAGACAGACAGACAGACAACGGTGGGTGGCTTGTGAAAACAGGAAAACACTCAGCATGCAAGCAAAGGCTAGTTTGACAGTAATGGATTTTAACTTGTAAACTCTCTCTCTCTCTCTCTCTCTCTCTCTCTCTCTCTCTCTCTCTCTCCCCCCCCCCCCGTGTGTCACTCACTCACTCACTCCTCACTCTCTCTCTCACTCACTCACACTCTCTCTCTCTCTCTCTCTATCCGTCTCCCCCTCTCCCACTCTCACCAGCTGCTCTCGTATCCATTTCAGATCGTTGTCCACCTTCTCCTTCCTCTCCTTCGTCAGTTTCCCGTCGACCCCGGGAACGACCTTGACCTCTGGTAAGTCATGTGGCTTGTCTACGTAGGTAGCCAGCCACGTCAGATAACTCTGGCGCCTGGTTTTCAAGTTCAGTTTGGTGGCAGTGTCTTTTAACCGGGAAAACACATCTCCTTCCGATTCGGAATCTGAATTTTCCGACGGCCTGCGCTGCAGTTTGAGGGTGTTTTCCGACAATCTCCGCGAAGA
>JAPXFY010000033.1:33410266-33412766 GCA_030674185.1 Monoplex corrugatus
TCATGGCTATCCATACGAATCTATCCCTTGTCGCTACAAGTACATCTCTGTCCTCAGCCAGTTGGCGATCATGGCTATCCATACGAATCTATCCCTTGTCGCTACAAGTACATCTCTGTCCTCAGCCAGTTGGCGATCATGGCTATCCATACGAATCTATCCCTTGTCGCTACAAGTACATCTCTGTCCTCAGCCAGTTGGCGATCATGGCTATCCATACGAATCTATCCCTTGTCGCTACAAGTACATCTCTGTCCTCAGCCAGTTGGCGATCATGGCCCTCCATACGAATCTATCCCTTGTCGCTACAAGTACATCTCTGTCCTCAGCCAGTTGGCGATCATGGCTATCCATACGAATCTATCCATTGTCACTACAAGTACATCTCTGTCCTCAGCCAGTTGGCGATCATGGCCCTCCATACGAATCTATCCCTTGTCGCTGCAAGTACATCTCTGTCCTCAGCCAGTTGGCGATCATGACCCTCCATACGAATCTATCCCTTGTCACTACAAGTACATCTCTGTCCTCAGCCAGTTGGCGATCATGACCCTCCATACGAATCTATCCCTTGTCGCTACAAGTACATCTCTGTCCTCAGCCAGTTGGCGATCATGACCCTCCATACGAATCTATCCCTTGTCACTGCAAGTACATCTCTGTCCTCAGCCAGTTGGCGATCATGGCCCTCCATACAAATCTATCCCGTGTCGCTACAAGTACATCTCTGTCCTCAGCCAGTTGGCGATCATGGCCCTCCATACGAATCTATCCCTTGTCGCTACAAGTACATCTCCCACCCTCTCTCTGTCTTCAGCCAATTGGCGATCACGGCCCTCCATACGAATCTATCCCTTGTCGCTACAAGTACATCTCCCACCCTCTCTGTCCCCCAGACACCCAGCGAGTCCGTCCACTATTTTCTCCCTGAGTCTACCTGATACAAGAAAAAGAAATAGGATACACCTTGACAAAGAAACACTTGTTCTTTTTTTTTCCTACTAGTACTACTCGTAGGGGGCCTCGCTAACGTAAAAGTGGAGCTCTCGCCTTTCTTCCCCTCAGCTTATACATGTTTACATAGGTGTTAATTTTGATTGATTTGGTTCACGTTTTACGTCAGCACCCACTGCAAAGCCAGAACAAGATTGAGGCAGCCGAGATGTGGTTTCTAAGAAGAATGTTGAGAGTTCCATGGACAGCAAAGAAAACAAACGAGACAGTCTTGATGGAGGCAGACACAAGTAGATCATTCATAAGGAAGATTAGGAAAAGACAAGCAACATTTATGGCCATTTTATGAGGAAAGGGGATTTGGAGCACCTGGTCACAACGGGAAAGCTGGAGGGAAAGAGAGCACCAGGTAGACCCAGGGAGAAAATACTAGACGGACTTGCAGAGTGGCTGAAGACAAAGAGGGTGGAGGAGATGCCTGAGGCTACAAGAGATAGAGACAGATGGAATTCTATGATCGCCAACGCCAAGAGGCAGGGCACCTGATGGCCCACTGCAGATGATATGGCCAACGGGATAACCATCCCAGGGAAGTGGGGGAATGGGCGAACTTATCTGATCCTATACCGACACCATCAGAACAACAATGATGTTAAGATGGGACAGTGAGAAGGCCAGTTTTAATGTAGCGCAGCTCCGGGATTCCAATCCACAACCATTAAGCATAGTGTTTTTAATCACACCTGCAAAACTTTATATATGTGTGTGGTGCGTCTTCCACTCCACCTAGCTGTCAGTGGGTACCTGACTGTCTTCACAATTTTAGGGAACTATAAAACCAGTCATCATCATCATCATTTTGCCCTGCCGCATGGCGCTGGCGATCATGGCACTCCATAAGTATCTATCCCTTGTCGCCGCAAGCACATCTTCCACTCTTCTCTGTCCTCAGACATTCTACAAGTCCGTCTAATATTCTGGGTCTACCGGTGCTCTTTCCCTCCAGCTTTCCCGTTGTGATCAGGTGCTCTAATTCCCCTTTCCTCATAAAATGGCCTATAAATGTTGCCTGTCTTTTCCTAATCTTCCTTATGAATTATCTTCTTTGTGTCTGCTCCATCAAGACTGTCTCGTTTGTTTCCTTTGCCGTCCATGGAACTTTCAACATTTTCTTAGAAACCACATCTTGGCTGCCTCAATCTTGTTCTGGCTTTGCTTGTGACTGTCCACGCCTCACAACCGTATAACATTATCGGTTCTATGTAACATTCAAGAACTCTCTTCCTGATGTTAATTGATAGGCATTTTGTTGGTAAGAATGCTTTCCATCTTCTTGAATGTTGTTTTGTCTCGGCTGATTCTGCTGGCTATTTCTGATGTGCATTTGCCGTCTGGTGAAATGATAGTTCCCAGGTATTTAAACTTATCAACATGTCTCAAGGTTGTGCCGTAAGAGGGGAAAAAAAAGGTGGCGCCCTGTCCTCATAATGTTGGCTCCCAGGAAAATGTTGAGGTCTCTACCACCTCACTCTCTTACGACCACAGA
>JAPXFY010000033.1:33437766-33447766 GCA_030674185.1 Monoplex corrugatus
TGTGTGGTGTGTGTGTAGCATTGTGTGTGTCGTATATTCGTAGTGGTAGTGCTCTTTGCAGTATACGTTATGTGTAGCATGTGATGTAGTGCTTGTTGCGTGCTGTCGTGTGTGTGTTGTTAGGCGCGCGACGGTGTATGTGTTGTTGTAGCGGAGTAGTAAGTTTTGGGTAGACGTACATGAATTGTACGTACGAAAGAGTAACACAGAGGAACGTGAACACTATTACTGAAAGACAGGAGAGAGAGAGAAGAGAGAGAGAGAGAGAGAGAAGCAGACAGACAGACAAAGAGACAGAAAGAGAGTGAGTGAGAGAGAGAGAGACAGAGAGAGAGAGAAAGAGAGAGAAGAGAATGAGAAAGAGAGAGACAGACAAGAGACGAGAAAGAGAGTGAGTGAGAGAGAGAGAGAACAGAAAGAGACAGAGAGAAGAAAGAGAGATGAGTGAGAGAGAGAGAGAGAGAGAGAAAATGAGAGAGAGCAGACAGACAAACAGACAGAGAGACAGAAAGAGAGTGAGTGAGAGAGAGAAGAGAGCAAGAAAAAGAGAGAGAGAAGAAAGAGAAAGGGGGAACGAGAAGAAGAGAGACAGACAGACAGACAGAGAAAGAGAGAGAGAGAAGAAGCGAGACAGATAGACAGACAGACAGAGAGAAAAAAGAGAGAGAGAGAGAGAGAAGAGAAAGAAAGTGAGAGAGAGACAGAAGAGAAAGACAGAGAGAGAGAGAGAGACAGAGAGAAAAAGAGAAAGACAGAGAGAGAGAGAGACAGAGAGCTGGGGGGGGGGGGGAGGGGGAGAAAGTTGAAATGAAATTAAACAAACACTTGAACCAACATCTGTACTGTTATCTGTGTCTTGCAGTACACACACCAATTTTTTTTTCCATTGACAACGTAATGTTTATTTTTCGTGTTGACTCAACACTTCATTTTCTTTTTCTCAGCAGAGAGCGTGAGTGACAGAGAAATGGAGAGAGAGAGAGGGAGGGAGAGGGAGAGAGAGAGAGAAAGAGAGAGGGATATATATATATATAAAGAGAGAGAGAGAGGGAGAGAGAGAGAGAAAGGAAGAGAGAGATATATATATGATGTACAACACACACATATATATATATAAATATATAATATATATATATATACACAAAGAGAGAGAGAGAGGGAGAGAAAGAGAGATAGAGACAGAGAAAAAGAGACACAGAGAGAAAGACAGAGAGAGAGAGACAGAGAGAGAAGGAGAGACATAGAAAGTCACAGAGAGAGAAAGAGAGAGAGACAGAGAAAAAGACAGAGGCGGAGAGTGATAGAAAGACAGAGAGCAAAAAGAGAGAAAGAGAGATAGGGTGAGATAGAGAGAGGGAATGAGAGAGAGACAGAGACAGAGAGATAGAGAGAGACAGATACAGAGACAGAGAGAGAGAGAGACAGAAGAGAGAGAGAGAGAGAGAGAGAGAGAGAGAATGGCGGGGGACACAGAGACAGAAAGAGAGAGAGAGAAGTGAGAGAGAGACAGAGAGACAGACAGAAAGAGAGAGAGAGTGATATAACGGGGGACACAGAGACAGAAAGAGAGAGAGAGACAATGAGAGACAGACAGAGAGACAGACAGAAAGAGAGAGAGAGAGAAGAAACTGTTTTTCAGACTATAGTAATGTAACCAGCATGGGGTGTGTGTACGTGTGTAAGTGTATGTGTGTGTGTGAATGTGTATGTGTGTTCTCTGTGTGTGTGTGTGTGTGTGTGTGTTGTGGTGTGTGTGTGTGTGTGTGTGTGTGTGTGTGTGTGTGTGTGTGTGTGTGTGTGTGTGTGTGTGTGTGTGTGTGTGTGCAGGGAGGGGAGAGTTGAACCTTAGTAGGTCAGTTTATTTCACTGGTCATACTCTCGCTTTTCCCACGCATATTGTGTTTCGCAAGTGTTGATATTCCCAGGAACATCTAAGACAGAAATAAGGAAAAAAGAGACAGAGACAGAGAGACACAGAGACAGAGACAGAGAGAGAGAGAGAGGAAGAGAGACAGAGAGACAGAGACAGAGAGACAGAGAGACAGAGACAGAGATAGCGGGGGACACAGAGACAGAGAGAGACAGAGATAGCGGGGGACACAGACACAGAGAGAGACAGAGATAGCGGGGGACACAGACACAAAGAGAGACAGAGAGACAGACAGAAAGAGAAAGAGAGAGATGGCGGGGGGACACAGAGACGAAAGAGAAGAGAGAGAGACAATGAGAGGCAGACAGACGGAGTGAGAGAGAGAGAGAGAGAGAGAGAGAGAGAGAGACAGAGAGACAGACAGAGACAGAGACAGAAAAAGAGACAGAGAGACACAGAAAGAGAGAAAGACAGAGAGACACAGAGACAGAGTGAGAGAGAGAGAGAGAGACACAGAGACAGAGTGAGAGAGAGAGAGACACACACACAGAGACAGAGTGAGAGAGAGAGAGGAGAGAGAGACACAGAGACACAGAGACAGAGTGAGAGAGAGAGAGAGAGACACAGAGACACAGAGACAGAAAGAAAGACAGAGAGACACAGAGACAGAAAGAAAGACACAGAGACACAGAGACAGAAAGAAAGACAAGAGACACAGAGACAGAAAGAAAGACAGAGAGACACAGAGACAGAAAGAAAGACAGAGACACAGAGACAGAAAGAAGACAGAGGACACAGAGACAGAAGAAAGACAGAGAGACACAGAGACAGAAAGAAAGACAGAGAGACACGAGACAGAAGAAAGACAGAGAGACACAGAGACAGAAGAAGACAGAGAGACACAGAGACAGAAAGAAAGACACAGAGACACAGAGACGAAAGAAGAAGAGAGACACAGAGACAGAAAGAGACACAGAGACACAGAGACAGAAAGAAACAGAGAGACACAGAGACAGAAAGAAAGACAGAGAGACACAGAGACAGAAAGAAAGACAGAGAGACACAGAGACAGAAAGACAGAGAGAGACACAGAGACAGAAAGAAAGAAAAGACACAGAGACAGAAAGAAAGAAGAGAGACAGAGACAGAAAGAAGACACAGAGAACAGAGACAGAAAGAAAGACAGAGAAAGAGACACGAAGAAGACAGAGAGAACAGAGACAGAAGAAAGCAGAGAGACACAGAGACAGAAAGAAAAACAGAACCGAGACAGAAAGAAAGACAGAGAGACACAGAGACAGAAAGAAGACAGAGGACACAGAGACAAAGAAGAGAGAGACACAGAGACAGAAAGACAGAGAGACACAGAGACAGAAGAAAGACAGAGAGACACAGAGACAGAAAGAAAGACAGAGAGACACAGAGACAGAAAGAAAGACAGAGACACAGAGACAGAAGAAAGACAGAGACAAGAGACAGAAAGAAAGACAGAGACACAGAGACAGAAAGAAGACAGGGACACAGAGCAGAAAGAAAGACAGAGACACAGAGACAGAAGAAAGACAGAGAGACACAGAGACAGAAGAAAGACAGAGAGACACAGAGACAGAAGAAAGACACAGAGACACAGGACAGAAAGAAAGACAGAGAGACACAGAGACAGAAAGAAGACAGACACAGAGACAGAAGAAAGACACAGAGAACAGAGACAGAAAGAAAGACAGAGAGACACAGAACAGAAAGAAGACACAGAGACACAGAGACAGAAAGAAAGACAGAGAGACACAGAGACAGAAGAAAGACACAGAGACACAGAGCAGAAAGAAAGACAGAGAGACACAGAGACAGAAGAAAGACGAGACAAGAGACGAAGAAGACAGAGACACAGAGACAGAAAGAAAGACAGAGCACAGAGACAGAAGAAAGACAGAGACACAGAGACGAAAGAAAGACGAGAGACACGAGACAGAGAAGACAGGACAAGGACAGAAGAAGACACAGAGACCAGAGACAGAAAGAAAGACAGAGAGACAGAGACACAGAGACAGAAAGACAGAGAGACACAGAGACAGAAAGAAAGACAGAGACACAGAGCAGAAAGAAAGAGAACAGAGACAGAAAGAAAGACAGAGACACAGAGACAGAAAGAAAGAGAGACACAGAGACAGAAAGAAAGACAGAGAGACACAGAGACAGAAGAAAGACAGAGACACAGAACAGAAGAAAGACAGGAGACACAGAGACAGAAAGAAAGACAGAGAGACACAGAGACAGAAGAAAGACAGAGAGACACAGAAAGAAAAGACAGAGAGACACAGAAGAGAGAAAGACAGAGAGACACGAGAGAGAGAAAGACAGAGAGACAGAGGAAGAAAAAGAGACACAGAGAGAGAGAAAGACAGAGAGACACAAGAGAGAGAAGACAAGAGACAGAGAGACACAGAGAGAGAGAAGACAGAAGACACAGAGGAGAGAAGACAGAGAGACACAGAAAGAGAGAAAGACAGAGGACACAAGAGAGAGAAGCAGAGAGACAGAGAGAAGACAGAGGACACAGAGAGAGAGACAGACAGAGAGCGACAGAACAGACAGAGACAGACAGAGAGAGACAGACAGAAGCGACAGAGACAACAGAGCAGAGAGAGACAAGAGAAAGACAGACAGACCGACAGAGAAAGAGAGAGATAGAGAGGGAGAGATAGAGAGAGATAGAGATAGAGAGATAGAGAGAGAGACACAGAGATAGAGAGATAGAGAGAGATAGAGAAAGAGAGAGAGAGAGACACAGAAAGAGAGAAAGAGAGAGAGACACACACACACAGATAGATAGAGAGAGAGAACAGAGACACAGAAAGAGAGAAAGAGAGAGAGAGACAGACAGAGAGACACAGAGAGAGAGACAGGTGGAAGAGGGAAAGGAGAAGAAGAACACGGAGAGGGAATATCAACCCTTTGACTCCCGCACCCTGTCTAACAACTTCAAAAACTTAACCCTTTGATTCCCTCACCCTATCCACCAGGTTCCTGCATGAAGCTGGTGGATAGGGTGAGGGAGTCAAGGGGTTAAGTTTTTTCTTTGCTGGCATGGTTGACAATGCAGCATGCTGGTGAACAGGGTGTGGGAGTCAAAGGGTTTTTTAAAAAAAACCAGTAATAGATAGAAAGCGCTAGAACAAGTAGTAGTTATTAAAGAATTATAAACAGCAGAAGAGAATGAAAAATAGAAAGTAGAAAAAGAATGAAAAAATAAAGAAGAAAAAGAAGAAGAAGAAGAAGAAGAAATAGAAGAAGAACAAGAACAAGAACAAGAAGAGCAAGAACAAGAAGAACAAGGACAAGAAGAACAAGGACAAGAAGAACAAGAACAAGAACAAGAACAAGAAGAACAAGAACAAGAAGAACAAGGACAAGAAGAACAAGAAGAACAAGAACAAGAAGAACAAGGACAAGAAGAACAAGGACAAGAAGAACAAGAACAAGAAGAAAAAGAAGAACAAGAACAAGAAGAACAAGAACAAGAAGAACAAGGACAAGAAGAACAAGGACAAGAAGAACAAGAACAAGAAGAACAAGGACAAAAAGAACAAGAACAAGAAGAACAAGGACAAGAAGAACAAGAACAAGAAGAACAAGAACAAGAAGAACAAGAACAAGAAGAACAAGAACAAGAAGAACAAGAACAAGAAGAACAAGAACAAGAAGAACAAGAACAAGAAGAACAAGAACAAGAAGAACAAGGACAAGAAGAACAAGACCAAGAAGAAAAAGAAGAACAAGAACAAGAACAAGAAGAACAAGAACAAGAAGAACAAGGACAAGAAGAACAAGAAAAAGAAGAACAAGAACAAGAAGAACAAGAACAAGAAGAACAAGAACAAGAAGAACAAGGACAAGAAGAACAAGAACAAGAAGAACAAGAACAAGAAGAACAAGGACAAGAAGAACAAGGACAAGAAGAACAAGAACAAGAAGAACAAGGACAAGAAGAACAAGGACAACAAGAACAAGAACAAGAAGAACAAGAACAAGAAGAACAAGAAGAACAAGAACAAGAAGAACAAGAACAAGAAGAACAAGGACAACAAGAACAAGGACAAGAAGAACAAGAACAAGAGGAACAAGAACAAGAACAAGAAGAACAAGAACAAGAAGAACAAGAACAAGAAGAACAAGGACAAAAAGAACAAGAACAAGAAGAACAAGGACAAGAAGAACAAGAACAAGAAGAACAAGAACAAGAACAAGAAGAAAAAGAAGAACAAGAACAAGAAGAACAAGAAAAAGAAGAACAAGAAAAAGAAGAACAAGAACAAGAAGAACAAGAACAAGAAGAACAAGAACAAGAAGAACAAGAACAAGAAGAACAAGAACAAAAAGAACAAGAACAAGAAGAACAAGGACAAGAGAGAACAAGAACAAGAAGAACAAGGACAAGAAGAACAAGAACAAGAAGAAAAAGAAGAACAAGAACAAGAAGAACAAGAAAAAGAAGAACAAGAACAAGAAGAACAAGGACAAGAAGAACAAGAACAAGAAGAACAAGAACAAGAAGAACAAGAACAAGAAGAACAAGGACAAGAAGAACAAGAACAAGAAGAACAAGAACAAGAAGAACAAGAAGAACAAGAACAAGAACAAGAAGAAAAAGAAGAACAAGAAGAACAAGAACAAGAAGAACAAGAACAAGAAGAACAAGAACAAGAAGAACAAGAACAAGAAGAACAAGAACAAGAAGAACAAGAACAAGAAGAACAAGGACAAGAAGAACAAGACCAAGAAGAAAAAGAAGAACAAGAACAAGAACAAGAAGAACAAGAACAAGAAGAACAAGGACAAGAAGAACAAGAAAAAGAAGAACAAGAACAAGAAGAACAAGAACAAGAAGAACAAGAACAAGAAGAACAAGGACAAGAAGAACAAGAACAAGAAGAACAAGAACAAGAAGAACAAGGACAAGAAGAACAAGGACAAGAAGAACAAGAACAAGAAGAACAAGGACAAGAAGAACAAGGACAACAAGAACAAGAACAAGAAGAACAAGAACAAGAAGAACAAGAACAAGAAGAACAAGAACAAGAAGAACAAGGACAACAAGAACAAGGACAAGAAGAACAAGAACAAGAGGAACAAGAACAAGAACAAGAAGAACAAGAACAAGAAGAACAAGAAGAACAAGGACAACAAGAACAAGGACAAGAAGAACAAGAACAAGAAGAACAAGAAAAAGAAGAACAACAAGAACAAGAGGAACAAGAACAAGAACAAGAAGAACAAGAACAAGAAGAGAAAAGATAAGAATATAGAAAATAAAAAGAAGAAGAAAAACATGAAGTAGAAGCAGAAGAAGAAGCTTTTAAAGAAGAAAAAAAGACAAAAAGAAAGAAACGAAGAAGAAGGAGAGGGTGGATGAGGAGAAGAAGAAGAAGAAGAAGAAGAAGAAGAAGAAACAACAACAACAACAAGAGGGTGGATGAGGAGGAGGAGAAAGAAGAATGCGAAGAAGAAGAAGAAGAAAAAGAAGAGGGTGGATGAGGAGGAGAAGAAGAAGAAGAAGAAGAAGAACAACAACAACAACAACAACAACAAGAGGGTGGATGAGGAGGAGGAGGAGAAGAAGAAGAAGAAGAAGAAGAAGAAGAAGAAGAAGAAGAAGAAGAAGAAGAAGAACAACAACAACAACAAGAGGGTGGATGAGGAGGAGAAGAAGAAGAATGCGAAGAAGAAGAAGAAGAGAATGCGAAGAAGAAGAAGAATGCGAAGAAGAAGAAGAATGCGAAGAAGAAGAAGAAGAAGAAGAAGAAGAAGAAGAAGAAGAAAGAAGAAGAAGAAGAAGAAGAAGAAGAAGAAGAAGAAGAAGAAGAAGAAGAAGAAGAAGAAGAAGAAGAAGAAGAAGAAGAAGAAGAAGAAGAGAAGAAGAAGAAATGTGGAAGTAGACGAAGAAAAAGTAGTGGTAGTAGTGGTAATGGTAGTAGCAATAATAGTAGTAGTAGTAATAGAAATAACAGCAGCAGCAGATGATGTTATTATTATATTATATTATTATTATTATTATTATTAGAAGTAAGAAGTAATAGTAGTAGTTATGTTGCTGTTGTAATAGTAGCAGTAGTGCAGCTGCAGCAGTTATAACAAGAACAAGAAAATTTCTTTCACTAGAGTATTAATTCTTGCATTTGCACATTATAGACAAGCAAGTAACTGCGTAGTACACACATCTGAGAAAAATGCCAACGCTTTAACAACAACAAAACAACAACAAACAACGACAACAACGAAAAACAACGACAACAACAACGACAACAACAACGACAACAACAACAACAACAACAACAACAACAACAACGACAACAACAACAGACAACAACAACAACAACGACAACAACAACAACAACATGAAATGGAAAAAAGAAAGAAAGAAAGAAAATAGAGAGAAGTTTTATTCGTGAAAGGAACATCGAGGTGATAAATCTGGGCGAGTATTGTAAGCCCGTGACACGAGGGTGCTGTGCGTGTCGAGATTTGCAAAACAAAAACACAACGAAACAAACGAAACACACGACAACAACAACACAACAACAACAACGACAACACAACAACAACAACAACAACGACAACGACAACAACAACACAACGACAACGACAACGACAACAACAACAACAACAACAACAACGACAACAAACAACAACAACAAACAACAACGAACAACACAACAACAACACAACACACAACAACAAACAACGACGACAACAAACAACAACAACAACAACAACGACAAACAACAACGACAAACAACAACAACAACAACAACAACGACAACAACAACAACAAACGACAACGACAACAACAACAACGACAACGACAAACAACAACACAACGACAACAACAACAACAACAACAACAACAACAACGACAACAACAACCCAACAACAAACAACAACGACAACAACAACGACAACAACAACGACAACAACAACAACAAACAAACAAACAAAACAAAAAATAAAGAAGAAGGTACTCTAAAAAGAGAGCAAAACAGATCAAAGCAAAAAGACAAGAAAAGCAAAAGCCACTCAATAACAATATCATAATCACCATAATGATAATGATAATAATAATAATAATAATAATAATAATAATAATAATAATAAAATAATAATAATAATAATAACAATAACAATAATAATAATAATGATGATGATGATGATGATGATGATGATGACACACACAAACAAAACAAAAAAGAACAGCCAACAACCAAACCCCCAACAAACAAAGAAAAAACAAAACAAAACAAAAAACAAAGAAATAAAGAAACAACTAAATCCCCAACAGACAAAACCAACCAACCAGCCAAACAACCAACCAACCAACCAACCAACCAACCAACCAACCAACTAACCAACCAACCAACTAACCAACCAAACAATCAACCAACTAACCAACCAACCAACCAACCAACCAACCAACACCAACCAACCAACCAACCAACAACTAACCAACCAAACAAACAACCAACTAACCAACCAACTAACCAACCAGCCAACCAACCAACCAACAAATAAACAAACAAAACAAAACAAAACAAACAAACAAAAACAAGACCAAAACAAAAACAAAAACACAAGCAGTACATGAAACAAACAAACAAACAAACAAACAAACAAACAACAAACAAACAAACAAACAAACAATAAAGCTCTTCCACCGAGAGCAATATCACTGTGTGAAGCAATTACTTCACACGTTGAATACGTACACGCGTGAGACACAAGCTCCTCGTCTCAATCATGAACAGAGAAAAGAAATGTCTATTTACAATCCACAGGGGCCGTTTGTGGGCAATAAATTTCTGCTGAACGTCGTGAACACACAGGGTACAAAGATCCTGTCTGTTGTTGAAAAGAAAGAAAGAAAGAAAGAAAGAAAATAGAGAGAAGTTTTATTCGTGAAAGGAACATCGAGGTGATAAATCTGGGGCGAGTATTGTAAGCCCGTGACACGTGGGTGCTGTGCGTGTCGAGATTTGCAAACAAACAAACAAACAACAAACAAAACGAGCAAGCATGTGTTTCTTTGTGCACCCATCTGTAATTCAACTGACTACCAATCTTTCACTTCCATATTTGAAG
>JAPXFY010000033.1:33457766-33522766 GCA_030674185.1 Monoplex corrugatus
TAGAATCAATAATGCTCATTATTTCACTAAAAATCTATCAGTGACCTTTGATGTTAAGATAGAATCAACAATGCTCATTATTTCACTAAATCTCTAACAGTGACCTTTGATGTTAAGATAGAATCAATAATGCTCATTATTTCACTAAAACTCTAACAGTGGCCTTTGATGTTAAGATAGAATCAATAATGCTCATTATTTCACTAAATCTCTAACAGTGGCCTTTGACGTTAAGATAGAATCAATAATGCTCATTATTTCACTAAATCTCTAACAGTGGCCTTTGATGTTAAGATAGAATCAATAATGCTCATTATTTCACTAAAACTCTAACAGTGGCCTTTGATGTTAAGATAGAATCAATAATGCTCATTATTTCACTAAATCTCTAACAGTGGCCTTTGATGTTAAGATAGAATCAATAATGCTCATTAGTTCACTAAATCTCTAACAGTGGCCTTTGATGTTAAGATAGAATCAATAATGCTCATTATTTCACTAAAACTCTAACAGTGGCCTTTGATGATAAGATAGAATCAATAATGCTCATTATTTCACTAAATCTCTAACAGTGACCTTTGATGTTAAGATAGAATCAATAATGCTCATTATTTCACTAAAACTCTAACAGTGGCCTTTGATGATAAGATAGAATCAATAATGCTCATTATTTCACTAAAAATCTATCAGTGACCTTTGATGTTAAGATAGAATCAACAATGCTCATTATTTCACTAAATCTCTAACAGTGACCTTTGATGTTAAGATAGAATCAATAATGCTCATTATTTCACTAAAACTCTAACAGTGGCCTTTGATGTTAAGATAGAATCAATAATGCTCATTATTTCACTAAATCTCTAACAGTGGCCTTTGATGTTAAGATAGAATCAATAATGCTCATTATTTCACTAAATCTCTAACAGTGGCCTTTGACGTTAAGATAGAATCAATAATGCTCATTATTTCACTAAAACTCTAACAGTGGCCTTTGATGTTAAGATAGAATCAATAATGCTCATTATTTCACTAAATCTCTAACAGTGGCCTTTGATGTTAAGATAGAATCAATAATGCTCATTAGTTCACTAAATCTCTAACAGTGGCCTTTGATGTTAAGATAGAATCAATAATGCTCATTATTTCACTAAAACTCTAACAGTGGCCTTTGATGATAAGATAGAATCAATAATGCTCATTATTTCACTAAAACTCTAACAGTGGCCTTTGATGTTAAGATAGAATCAATAATGCTCATTATTTCACTAAATCTCTAACAGTGGCCTTTGATGTTAAGATAGAATCAATAATGCTCATTATTTCACTAAAACTCTAACAGTGGCCTTTGATGTTAAGATAGAATCAATAATGCTCATTATTTCACTAAAACTCTAACAGTGGCCATTTCTTATACTGACCGTGTCAATCAACGGTATTGACATTGCATTATCACCCACCACATGTACGTAACCTAAGTGCCACATTCAGATATCTTCCTTCAAACGGTAGGCCTACATTTCCACCAATCATAAAATAGGTTATCTAGAACTACCAAATTCGTAAAGCGGCTTATCTAGAACTCAAGAAAAAATCAATGCTATTTGCCAATGCCTTTCCACTAATGCCACTGAAGTACTTCTTTATTTACTTTCACTGTCTCACCTTTTTCCTTTGCAAAGCATTCTTGGCTGATCTTTCGTAGTATCTTCTCCACAGGCTCCAGAAAGTTGAAAATAATACTGCTCATCTTGTTTTCAAATCTCTATTCTTTCTTGGCTGATCTTCCGTAATTAATGTCTTTTCCACAGGCTGCAGAAAGTTGAAATTAATTTAATACTATTCAGCTTGTTTTCAAATATGTATATATTACCTCCCCTATTCTCGAATCGTTGCACTGGCTTTCTGTTCGGTCTAGAATCAATTGCAAACTCTCCTCACTATGCTTTGCATCCATCTCTAGAACAGACCTTGGGCATTTCTCTGACATTATCAAAATCTACATACCAAGCAGGAAACTTCCCTCCTCTTCTTATTCCACAGAATTTTGTGTTCTACCTTTTAAAACAAACTCTTTTGGTTCAACGTAGATTGGCTTCAACTCCTTGGTATCTCGTACAAAGATCATATAACCAATAAGGAAGTGAAAACCCGAATCGAAAACGCCATCGGGCCGCATGAAGACCTCCTGACTTCAGTTAAAAGACGCAAACTGAGGTGGTACGGGTACGTCACACGATCATCTGGACTGGTCAAGACCGTCTTGCAGGGAACAGTTCAGGGAGGGAGACGAAGAGGCAGACAGAGAAAAAGATGGGAAGACAATATCAGAGAGTGGACTGGCCTTGAATGGAACATCATTCTGCGGAAAGCTGAGGACCGTGAGGAGTGGAGGAAGTTGGTTGCAAAATCTTCAGTGGTGCCCCAACGGTCAACCAGACTACGGGACTGATGATGATGATGATGATGATGATGATGATGATGATGAGATTGGCTTCAAGACGGTCTTGAGAGAAGCAAACATGAAAAGAGAATATTAACGAAGAGTTATAGTTATTGCTGTTTAAAGCCCAGCCGACTGCGTAGAGGCATATCAGGGCTATAACCGCTTCAAAACATACAAAACTTCAACAGGAATGAAAAGAGAGAAAAGAAAATTAAGTACGCATATCAATGCATTTGTACATATAATCTAAGGACATGCGCCTGGCGTTGACCACTCCGTCCAATTTATCGCACAGGGGATTTAAAAAAAAACACCTGAATACAAATTTAAACATACCCAAGGACACCAAAACATAAAAACGGGCATAATGTACCCAAAACTGCTTCCGCATATTTCACCTCCCTAGCGCCAAAAATGCACTTAATTAATACATGTACCTAATTATCAATCCTAAAAAAAAAAGTATGTAAGAGTTCTTCGAACAAGGCAGAAAATGGTACTAAGAAATGACAGAAAGCAAAGGAACAAGGCAGAAACAAAGAAAGAGACAGAAAAGAGGAAATTTCTAGCACAGAATTTCCAGAATGTGGGGATACTATTCATACCGAAAGAACTCCCGGCATCCCCACGGGGAACATTGATGAAGAAGATTAGGAAAAGACAAGCAACATTTATAGGACAGTTTATGAGGTAAGAGAAAGTTGAGCACCTAGTCACAACAGGAAAGGTAGAGGGAGAAAGAGCACCTTCTTTCTTCTTTTTGTACCTTCTGTTTTTTCTTTTTTTGTTGTTTGTTTCTCTTTTTTCTTTCTTCTTCTGCCTTCTTTTCTTTCTTCTTTTTTTCTTGTTCTTTTTCTGTCTTCTTCTCAATGTTCTTCTCCTGCCGTTACCGCTGCTAATATATGTCTCTGTCTCTCTCTCTGTCTGTCTCCCTCTCTATATATATATATGTATAATATCCATGTTATGGGAGAGAGAGAGAGAGAGAGAGAGAGAGAGAAGAGAGAGAGAGAGAGAAGAGACAGACAGACAAAAAAAGAAAGACAAAGAAAGACAGACAGAGAGACAGAGAAGAGAGAGACAGAGAGAGAGAGAGAAAGAGAGAGAAAAGAGAGAGAGAGAAGAGAGAGAGAGAGAGAGAGAGGAGAGAGAGAGAGAGAGAGAGCACATAAAGGTAAGACAACAGTTTTCAAAAATCTGAAGGAGCCGTTTAACTGGTGACATTGTAAGAACGTAACGAAGGAAAAGGAGAAGGAAGGAAACGGAGAAAGCGAAGACAATATGATTATGATAAGCTACTTTCGACAACTCTAGTTCAGCAACTTAGCTGTGGATATTTTAAGCTTGAGAAAATTAGAAAATTAGGTCAGACAACCAAGTTGGCAATACATGTATGTCAATGGCAGCTACAGGGGGTTCAGCAGATGTGTGTGTGTCTGTTGTATCTGTGTTTGTGTCTGTTCGTGTTTGTTTGCGCGTGAGAGAGAGAGAGAGAGACAGAGACAGAGAGGGGGAGAAGCAGACAGACAGACGAGAGAGGGAGGGAGGGAGAGAGAAACAAAGAAAGAGAGAGAGAGAGAGAGAAAGAAAGAAAGAAAGAAAGAGAGAGAGAAAGAAAGAAAGAGAGAGAGAGAGAGAAAGAAAGAAAGAGAAGAGAAAGAAAGAAAGAGAGAGAGAAAGAGAGAGAGAGAGAGCTCATACACACAAAGGCCAAAATATAAATGAAATACACATGAAACCAAAACCAAGCGAACAAACAAACCCAAGGAAGAATAAACTTGAACATACAGGGATCCTGGTTGATGGCTAATCAATATGATGAGTACAGCAGGAATAGTAGTACATGTAGGCCTACTTTTTTTTCATAGCAGTAGTTGTACTGATTCACTTTTCTTTTATGAGAAAGCTTGTCTCGATACAAATCAGTATGAGAAAAGTACACACGAAAAATGAATTAGAATTATAATAACCAGGCAAAAATACAGAAAACAAACAAACAAACGAACAAACAAACAAACTCAAACAAATAAATACATAATAAATAATAATAAATGCATAAATAAATAGATGAATAAATAAATAAAATATGCATAGAATGAATGAATGAATGAACGAATGAGTGAATGAATGAATATACACACACATATACTCCTAATCATAATTTAAGGGCCACTTCTTCCTTCCTCTCTAATTTTAAGTTGAAATAATTGACAATGTTTAGAATTGATTCTATGTTTTATTTCATCATTTCCACAGCTGTTTTGGAAAAAGAAATTAGCACAATGACCCATTAGTGAACAGCACATGCATTTAAAGGAACATCCCCCCCTTTTCAAAAAACAGAAAGTGTCAGATTTGGCCAATCTGTTTTCAATATCGCGTGTGTCCGCCCCGAGCCTGGATGCATGCTTCACAGCGCCGATGCATCGACCCCACAAGGGTACGGAGTGTGTCCTGAGGGATGGCCGCCCACTCGATCTGCAGGATGTCGACCAGCCTGGCCAGGGTGCCCGGTGGGGGGTGGTTGTCCCTGATGCGCCTCCCGAGCACATCCCAGAGGTGTTCAATTGGGTTCATGTCAGGTGAGCACGCTGGCCAGGCCATACGGACGACTTCATGCTGCTCCAGGAAGTCGGTCACAAGGCGTGCTCGATGCGCAGGTGCATTGTCGTCCTGGAAGATGGCGCCTTGACCAAGGTCCACAAGCGCAGGCAGTGCCACGGCCGCCAGAACCTCGTCCCGGTACCGGACCCCGTTCAGGATGCCGTCAATGGGGAGCAGGGGGGTCCGGGTACCACGGCTCATGCCACCCCACACCATCACCGACCCGCCGACGTACCGGTTATGCTCTTGGACAGTGGCGTCAGCGAACCTCTCCCCTTGACGTCGCCACACCCGAGCCCGGCCATCGTTAAAGGTCAGGGTGAACCTGGACTCATCCGAAAACAAGACCCGGGCCCACTGTTGCCTTGTCCAGGTCACGTGCTCCCTGGCCCAGGTCATGCGGCGCACTCTGTTGACCGGTGACAGCACGGGTCGGACGGCCGGTCTCCGTGACCTCAAGTTTGCCTCATGTAGCCGTCTTCTCACCGTGCTGCAGCTGATGTTAGCACCTGTTGCGTCCCTCAGCTGACCCCTCAAGGTCACCGCAGTGGATGCCCTTTCCCTCAGGACGGAGAGGGCAAGGTAGCGGTCTTGCTGTCTTGTCGTTACTCTGGGTCGACCCGTGTGACGCCTTTCCTGGACTGCTCCAGTCTCATTGAAGCGCTCCAGCAGTCTCTGGATTGTGGAATGCGACACTTCAAGTCGTCTAGCAACTTCCCGCTGCGCTAGGCCTTCATCAAGCAGAGCGAGGGCTCTCCCCCGCTGCTCATCCGTCATCCGTCGTCTTGCAAGCATGGTTAAAACGAACCAAGAGCGGGTCCTTTTTATCCTCGTCTGCGGGCAACTTTGGCTGGAGTAGTGTTCAAAAAGGGCTTGCCTTGCACGTGCAAAGCGAATTTTGTCGCTACCTTGCCTGCGTCATCAGAGAGACCCTGCTGAAGATTCGACAATTTCGTGTGGAAATTGTCTTCCTTGGGCCGCCCATTGCAAATCGGCAAATCCCTAAACACGTGCCAAAAGGAAACTGCAATGTTGTCTGAGCTCTTATCCATTCAGTTACGGCAACGAATTGGAGAAAAGAGTAAGAGAAAATAGGTTATTTCTCCTTTCAAAAATTGACTCAAAAACGTTCCTGGCCCTTCAATAATGACGTGTAGTATATATATATATATAAATATACATATATATATACACATAAATGAATATACATATGCATATATATATATATATATATACTCCTAATCATAATTTAAGGGCCACTTCTTCCTTCCTCTCTAATTTTAAGTTGAAATAATTGACAATGTTTAGAATTGATTCTATGTTTTATTTCATCATTTCCACAGCTGTTTTGGAAAAAGAAATTAGCACAATGACCCATTAGTGAACAGCACATGCATTTAAAGGAACATCCCCCCCTTTTCAAAAAACAGAAAGTGTCAGATTTGGCCAATCTGTTTTCAATATCGCGTGTGTCCGCCCCGAGCCTGGATGCATGCTTCACAGCGCCGATGCATCGACCCCACAAGGGTACGGAGTGTGTCCTGAGGGATGGCCGCCCACTCGATCTGCAGGATGTCGATCAGCCTGGCCAGGGTGCCCTGGTGGGGGGTGGTTGTCCCTGATGCGCCTCCCGAGCACATCCCAGAGGTGTTCAATTGGGTTCAGGTCAGGTGAGCACGCTGGCCAGGCCATACGGACGACTTCATGCCATACGGACGACTTCATAGGTTATTTCTCCTTTCAAAAATTGACTCAAAAACGTTCCTGGCCCTTCAATAATGACGTGTAGTATATATGTGTGTGTGTGTGTGTAATTGAAGCATGTGCACAGAAAAGGCAACAAATTACATATACATATAATTACACGACTAAAACAGATACTGAAAAAGAAAGTTAAAGCACAGAAATGAACGTTGACAAATCTTATCTGGTATTTCTGACTTTGTCATCCTCGCCTATGGCCTTATACTGTTTGGCTTCCACCATCATCTTCACTCGCTGACTCGGCTGCAGCATCGTCATCCTTATCAGCAGACACCAACAGCCAGGGAACAGTTCTTCTCACATACAACAACCCCGTTTGAATTGCTTTGCCTTGGTTTTTCTTCTTTTTTTAAAATCCTTTAACTCTCGTACTCTGCCCACTAACTTGCAAAAGAACTTAACCCTTTGATTCCCTCACCCTATCCACCAGCTTCCTGCAGGAAGCTGGTGGATAGGGTGAAGGAATCAAAGGGTTAAGTTTTTTACATTTGGTGGATAGTGTGCGGAAGTCAAAGGGTTAAAAGAAGGGGTGAAAAGAAGGCTTGGAGAGTCTGGAATCAGGAAGTCTGTGGTTCGATTCTTCCTGGGTATACCTCGTTTGATGAGTAATGGGGGGAGATTTTTCCAATCTGGTGGATACGGTGAGGGAGTCAAAGGGTTAAGTTTTTTGTTTTGCTGGCATGGTTGACAATGCAGGACCCTGGTGGATACGGTGAGGGAGTCAAAGGGTTAAGTTTTTTGCTTTGTTAGCATGGTTGACAATGCAGGACCCTGGTGGATACGGTGAGGGAGTCAAAGGGTTAAGTTTTTTGCTTTGTTAGCATGGTTGACAATGCAGGACCCTGGTGGATATGGTGAGGGAGTCAAAGGGTTAAGTTTTTTGCTTTGCTAGCATGGTTGACAATGCAGGACCCTGGTGGATACGGTGCGGTAGTCAAAGGTTAAGTTTTTTGCTTTGCTAGCATATATATAAAGACAGAGAGAGAGAGAAAGTGAGAGACAGAGACAAAGAGAGAGAGAGAGAGAGAGAGAGAGAGAGAGAAGGGAGAGAGAGAGAGAGAGAGAGAGAGAGAGAGAGAAAGAGAGAAGACAGAGAGAGAGAGAGAGAGAGGCGGAGTTCTGACCACCAAAAACAGCAGCCTTTTCAGTCTAACCTACTTGATGTCTCCATATAACTGTTGCCAGTTCTGATATATACTACACGTCATTAGTGAAGGGCCAGGAACGTTTTTGAGTCAATTTTTGAAAGGAGAAATAACCTATTTTCTCTTACTCTTTTCTCCAATTCGTTGCCGTAACTGAATGGATAAGAGCTCAGACAACATTGCAGTTTCCTTTTGGCACGTGTTTGGGGATTTGCCGATTTGCAATGGGCGGCCCAAGGAAGACAATTTCCACACGAAATTGTCGAATCTTCAGCAGGGTCTCTCTGACGACGCAGGCAAGGTAGCGACAAAATTCGCTTTGCACGTGCAAGGCAAGCCCTTTTTGAACACTACTCCAGCCAAAGTTGCCCGCAGACGAGGATAAAAAGGACCCGTTCTTGGTTCGTTTTAACCATGCTTGCAAGACGACGGATGACGGATGAGCAGCGGGGGAGAGCCCTCGCTCTGCTTGATGAAGGCCTAGCGCAGCGGGAAGTTGCTAGACGACTTGAAGTGTCGCATTCCACAATCCAGAGACTGCTGGAGCGCTTCAATGAGACTGGAGCAGTCCAGGAAAGGCGTCACACGGGTCGACCCAGAGTAACGACAAGACAGCAAGACCGCTACCTTGCCCTCTCCGTCCTGAGGGAAAGGGCATCCACTGCGGTGACCTTGAGGGGTCAGCTGAGGGACGCAACAGGTGCTAACATCAGCTGCAGCACGGTGAGAAGACGGCTACATGAGGCAACCTTGAGGTCACGGAGACCGGCCGTCCGACCCGTGCTGTCACCGGTCAACAGAGTGCGCCGCATGACCTGGGCCAGGGAGCACGTGACCTGGACAAGGCAACAGTGGGCCCGGGTCTTGTTTTCGGATGAGTCCAGGTTCACCCTGACCTTTAACGATGGCCGGGCTCGGGTGTGGCGACGTCAAGGGGAGAGGTTCGCTGACGCCACTGTCCAAGAGCATAACCGGTACGTCGGCGGGTCGGTGATGGTGTGGGGTGGCATGAGCCGTGGTACCCGGACCCCCCTGCTCCCCATTGACGGCATCCTGAACGGGGTCCGGTACCGGGACGAGGTTCTGGCGGCCGTGGCACTGCCTGCGCTTGTGGACCTTGGTCAAGGCGCCATCTTCCAGGACGACAATGCACCTGCGCATCGAGCACGCCTTGTGACCGACTTCCTGGAGCAGCATGAAGTCGTCCGTATGGCCTGGCCAGCGTGCTCACCTGACCTGAACCCAATTGAACACCTCTGGGATGTGCTCGGGAGGCGCATCAGGGACAACCACCCCCCACCGGGCACCCTGGCCAGGCTGGTCGACATCCTGCAGATCGAGTGGGCGGCCATCCCTCAGGACACACTCCGTACCCTTGTGGGGTCGATGCATCGGCGCTGTGAAGCATGCATCCAGGCTCGGGGCGGACACACGCGATATTGAAAACAGATTGGCCAAATCTGACACTTTCTGTTTTTTGAAAAGGGGGGGATGTTCCTTTAAATGCATGTGCTGTTCACTAATGGGTCATTGTGCTAATTTCTTTTTCCAAAACAGGTGTGGAAATGATGAAATAAAACATAGAATCAATTCTAAACATTGTCAATTATTTCAACTTAAAATTAGAGAGGAAGGAAGAAGTGGCCCTTAAATTATGATTAGGAGTATACGTAAAAAACCTTCATTTCCTTTAATTAACGGGGGTCTCCTTACTCCAACGTCTTTCCTGAAAAATGTTGTATGCCGCTCTGTGTTCTGATGAATGACTATCAGTGTCTGCTGTGAGTTTGTTGTTTTTTTTCCTTCTTCTTCTGCCTCTCCTTCTTTTCTTCAGAGAGAGAGAGAGAAGGGAGAGAGAGAAGAGCGAATGAGTGAGCGAGAGAGAGAGAGAGAATGAATGATGCAGAGAGATAAAGACAGATACATATATACATGTGTATATATTATATATAAAGACAGAGAGAGAGAGAGAGAGAGAGAGAGAAAAGTGAGACAGAGAGAGAATGAATGAGGCAGAGATAACGACAGATACACACACACACACATATATATAATATATATATATAAAGACAGAGAGAGAGAGAGAAAGTGAGAGACAGAGACAAAGAGAGAGAGAGAGAGAGAGAGAGAGAGAAGGGAGAGAGAGAGAGAGAGAGAGAGAGAGAGAGAGAGAGAGAGAGAGAGAGAGAGAGGGAGTTCTGACCACCAAAAACAGCAGCCTTTTCAATCTAATATACTTGCTGATGTCTCCATACGACTCAGCCAGTTCTGATATACGTAAAAACCTTCATTTCCTTTAATTACCGGGGGTGTCTTAACTCCATCTTTCCTGAAAAATGTTATATGCCGCTCTGTGTTCTGATGAATGATAACAGTGTCTGCTGTGAGTTTGGTTTTCTTCTTCTTCTTTTTTTCTTCTTAGGCCGTAGGAAATTAGTGTATGATGATGCCTCTTACATGTATGGGACGGTATCATAGCAGCCCTGCCGCCATAAGATGTAGTTTACTTTCTGAATTTGAAGAAGAAAATTTTCATTTCTGCTTCAAGCTCTATAGCGGTTAAAACAATTTTCATTATCAATTCACACCGTTGCAAGAGCGAGAGAGAGCGAGAGAGAGAGAGAGAGAGAGAGAGAGAGAGAGAGAGAGAGGAAATGTGTGAATGAGTGAGAGAAAGAGTGTGTGTATAAATGAGAGAGAGAGACAGACATACAGAGACAGACAGACAGAGAGAGACAGAGTGTGTGTGTGAATGAGAGAGAGATAAAGAAAAGAAACACAAAGAGAAAGGAGTGAGAGTGAGAGAGAGAGAGGAAATGTGTGAATGAGTGAGAGAAAGGGAGAGAGAAAGAGAGAGAGTGTGTGTGCGTGTGTGTATAAATGAGAGACAGACAGACAGAGAGAGACAGACAGACAGACAGAGAAAGTGTGTGTGTGTGTGAATGAGAGATATAAAGAAAGAAACACAAAGAGAAAGAAGGGGTGAGACAGAGAGAGACACAGAGAAAGAGAGAGAGAGAAAGTGTGTGTGTGTGTGAATGAAAGAGAGATATAAAGAAAGAAATACAAAGAGAAAGAAGGGGTGAGAGAGAGAGAGAGAGAGAGAGAGAGAGAGAGAGAGAGAGAGAGAGAGAGAGCAACCATTGATCTGAGCATATATGCACAAGAAACAGATAAGTTGAAGTAGCCTACAACTGCTCCTTTGCTTCTTCCTGTTGGGCTATGGCGCCACATGACTTTCAAAAGAAGGGGTATGTTTCTTTTTATTTATTTTTTTTTTTTTTTGATGCTACATCCCTTAAATACCTGCAACTTGTAACAAACCAACACTGCCAACCTTGTTTTAATTACATCAACTGTCTCGATATATTATTTTTTCTTCTTTGTGCTGTGTGTGTGTGTGTGAGTGAGTGAATGTGTGTGTGAGTGAGTGTGTGTGTGTGCGTGCGTACGTGTGTGTGTGTGTGTTGTGTGTGTGTGTGTGATTTCACGGAAAAAAAAGATGGGCTTTAAGGTAGGTATTGAAAAAGAAAAAGACTAGCATCTCCCCTTTCTGCTTTTAAATCCAATTTGAAAACCCACCTCTTTTCCCAACAATGCACACTACAACTACTTCTTTCCCTAAGTCTGTGTATTAAATATTGTAAGGTGGTCTTAGTCGATTGTATGCGTATGGCTGGTGCGTAAGTGCGCTTTAATTTTGAATAGTCAAGATTTGGCGCCGTATAAATAGTTATTATTATGTTATTATTATTAATATTATTGTTATTATCATATGGTCGGCTATCGTGGTCGATAAAGTCAAACCTAGCACTTTATTTGTGTACCCTCATGTGGGATCTCAATGTTTGTGAGGAGGGTTGAAGCTAGGTGCCATGCGCTTAAGTGAGTTGCTGTTGTTTGCGCAGAGCCTCAGTAACTCTCTCCACAAGTCCAGGGAAAAGCTGAGGTAAGAAAAGCTGTTCTCATAGGAGATACAGACGGCTGAACAATAGATGGCAAGTCACAGCATTTGGCCAGAACCACAAGCAGTGCTCTGCGTCAATGCCCTTTATGCAGTATGCGGCTGCGGGATTTTCTGTCTGGGTTTACTCCCATAGCCTTTCCCCACCCAAGGGGTAACCCACAAGGCAGCGGAGACAGACGCAGGTCGTACAGTCTACTATTGTACTGTGGCAGTGACTTCGCTCTGACCTGTGTCAGGTTTTTTAATATATATTTTCTTTTAGGATCATTGCACCCAGGAGGTTACCTTTGTGCTCACCTTTTTTTTTCTTTTCTTTTTTTGTTGTTGTCCCATTTTCTACACCACTTTAATGGCCACAGAAGCTGAAAGAGTTTTTATTATGCCATGATGATGATGTCGATGTGGATGATAATCATAATGTTATGAAGTTCTATCTAGAATTGAGACTGCGTGACAGGGCTGTACTCTACGCTTACTAACATAACATATCCTGGCGTCAACCAGGCCAGAGAGATACAGACACCTGCGGTGCTGGTCAGAAGATTTGAGCAACACCTTCAATGACGCATATCCGCGAAGTGGATGAGACTCGACTGTGTGGTTCCAGTCTTCCCAATGAGCCCATAGCACGCCCAACTCTGGGTCGGAGCCGGTTAGAGCCGAAAATTCCCACAATGATTTTTAGAAGGGACTGATGGAGATTCGAACCCACAACCTTCCAATCGGTAGTCCGTTGCGTTAACCACTACACCACGGCGACGGGTTGTGTGTCAGGTTATTATTATTACAATTATTATCATTAATACTAGAGAAGATGCGGTGTGTTTCTTTGCTTGTTTGTGTCCGTTTGCTTGTTATTTAAAACATTTTGATTGTAATAAATGGCTGTGGGTGGCAGCATATAGGCCTACTACACGTCATTATTGAAGGGCCAGGAACGTTTTTGAGTCAATTTTTGAAAGGAGAAATAACCTATTTTCTCTTACTCTTTTCTCCAATTCGTTGCCGTAACTGAATGGATAAGAGCTCAGACAACATTGCAGTTTCCTTTTGGCACGTGTTTGGGGATTTGCCGATTTGCAATGGGCGGCCCAAGGAAGACAATTTCCACACGAAATTGTCGAATCTTCAGCAGGGTCTCTCTGACGACGCAGGCAAGGTAGCGACAAAATTCGCTTTGCACGTGCAAGGCAAGCCCTTTTTGAACACTACTCCAGCCAAAGTTGCCCACAGACGAGGATAAAAAGGACCCGTTCTTGGTTCGTTTTAACCATGCTTGCAAGACGACGGATGACCAGCGGGGGAGAGCCCTCACTCTGCTTGATGAAGGCCTAGCGCAGCGGGAAGTTGCTAGATGACTTGAAGTGTCGCATTCCACAATCCAGAGACTGCTGGAGCGCTTCAATGAGACTGGAGCAGTCCAGGAAAGGAGTTTACACGGGTCGACCCAGAGTAACGACAAGACAGCAAGACTGCTACCTTGCCCTCTCCGTCCTGAGGGAAAGGGCATCCACTGCGGTGACCTTGAGGGGTCAGCTGAGGGACGCAACAGGTGCTAACATCAGCTGCAGCACGGTGAGAAGACGGCTACATGAGGCAAACTTGAGGTCACGGAGACCGGCCGTCCGACCCGTGCTGTCACCGGTCAACAGAGTGCGCCGCATGACCTGGGCCAGGGAGCACGTGACCTGGACAAGGCAACAGTGGGCCCGGGTCTTGTTTTCGGATGAGTCCAGGTTCACCCTGACCTTTAACGATGGCCGGGCTCGGGTGTGGCGACGTCAAGGGAGAGGTTCGCTGACGCCACTGTCCAAGAGCATAACCGGTACGGCGGCGGGTCGGTGATGGTGTGGGGTGGCATGAGCCGTGGTACCCGGACCCCCCTGCTCCCCATTGACGGCATCCTGAACGGGGTCCGGTTCCGGGACGAGGTTCTGGCGGCCGTGGCACTGCCTGCGCTTGTGGACCTTGGTCAAGGCGCCATCTTCCAGGACGACAATGCACCTGCGCATCGAGCACGCCTTGTGACCGACTTCCTGGAGCAGCATGAAGTCGTCTGTATGGCCTGGCCAGCGTGCTCACCTGACCTGAACCCAATTGAACACCTCTGGGATGTGCTCGGGAGGCGCATCAGGGACAACCACCCCCCACCGGGCACCCTGGCCAGGCTGGTCGACATCCTGCAGATCGAGTGGGCGGCCATCCCTCAGGACACACTCCGTACCCTTGTGGGGTCGATGCATCGGCGCTGTGAAGCATGCATCCAGGCTCGGGGCGGACACACGCGATATTGAAAACAGATTGGCCAAATCTGACACTTTCTGTTTTTTGAAAAGGGGGGGATGTTCCTTTAAATGCATGTGCTGTTCACTAATGGGTCATTGTGCTAATTTCTTTTTCCAAAACAGGTGTGGAAATGATGAAATAAAACATAGAATCAATTCTAAACATTGTCAATTATTTCAACTTAAAATTAGAGAGGAAGGAAGAAGTGGCCCTTAAATTATGATTAGGAGTATATATGTATTTTTCAACAAACACTAACAATGAAATGTCCAGCCAGTAGACGTCAGGTTGCCAGAGTGTTGTCTTTACATTGCAGTTAACACATAGACATCATGTGCTCATTTTCCGGGGAAAAAATCATAACTCCATAATCGGAGTTCATTATTGTTATTATCATCATCATTATCATTAGTATTATTATTATTAAAGACTTGGGCAAATTCCTCAGGTCACACCAGGGGCACATTATTTCCACAGAAAAAGTCCCACACTGGGCAAAAGATCGGGAAGTGTGAGTCATGAAGTCTGTATCGAGGGATTTTCAACAGCTGAGTATCAGTGTGAATTGTTGTAATAGTGTCGGGAGATAACGGAAGGAGAGACAGAGAATACCAACAGGTGGCCATCACAGTTTATCAGTCTGAAGTGCTTGGTGATAGCAAGTGTGTGCTGTTAAAGGTGCAGTAGCTCTCTGTTTTTCTGTCTGTCTCTTTACTTCTTTTTGAGCGTGTGTGTGGGTGTGTGTGTTTGTGTGTATGTGTGTGTGTGTGTGAGTAGTATAATCAGGGGCCTCTCAACCCCTATGGGGATGGGGATGTGGGGATGTGGGTGGGTATCTGCTTCCCACCCATCTACGCGAATATGTCGACGGCCTAAAGAATGTTCTTTTCCGTTAAATTTGTGTTGGATAGATATGTTGTTTGTATGCGCCACCCATTCAAGCTGCTACATGATCATAGACGTGGTAAGGAAGACGGGCAGACAGCTCTGTCGCATTCTGTGATCTGATCATAGATATGGATAGAAAGACAAGCAAATAATTCGCCCGAGATGTGTGATATGATCATAGACATAGGTAGAAGGACAGGCAAGTAGCTCCATCATAGTCTCCATCATAGACCCCACAAACCAGGTTTTTCATACTTCCAACTTTCACTGATTGAGAAGTGGTTCTTCTTCGACTGTCCCTGTTGGTTGATTTTGCGGTCTTCGAGGTAAGAGAAAAAATAACGGAAGCATTTCTTCGTAGCATAGAAGACCAACTCACTGCCCATATCAAAGACGTAAGCTTCGAAAAATGCGAAGGGTGCCGAGAGGGGTTCGCGAATCAACTCGGACATCCCTGTTTGATGCTAGACTGGGAGGAAACAGTACATAGATATTTTCCAGAAGCTTTTCAGACTTGACAGAAACAAAATCCTGAGAGATCTAAGCCATATCCTAAACTTTAAAATGATAGCCGATTCGACCAGTGAAGAAGTGGCCGAGATGTTAGTCGGCCCTCTGTCCACCACCACCAACAACAGTGAAACGCAGAGTTCCGAAGTTTCCTCTTCTTCAACAATACAACCCAAGTAATTTTTGTTTGTTTGTTTGATTTTGTGTCGGGGAGTAATCTTGACTTTGTATGATACACACTCAGCCTTTTTTTCTTTTGTTTCGTTTTGTTTTTTGTCTGTGTGCTGCAGAATGTCAACAACAATATATTCAGCGTACGGCGACGAGCTCATCGCTTTGGGTGAAAAGTCGACTTACGTGTGTGTGACAGAATGGAAGAACGAGCCGCTGATTCATATCCGCAGATATGCTGCGGTGGGTGGAGGAAGAAAAACTGTACCACTGTCTCCCCAGCCGCGTCTCTGATATATATTGTCACAGATCTAGTTGCCTGTCTCCCTAGCCACGTCTCTGATCATATCATATATTGTCACAGATCTAGTTGCCTGTCTCCCTAGCCACGTCTCTGATCATATCATATATTGTCACAGATCTAGTTGTCTGTCTCCCCAGCCACGTCTCTGATATCATATATTGTCACAGATCTAGTTGCCTGTCTCCCTAGCCACGTCTCTGATCATATCATATATTGTCACAGATCTAGTTGTCTGTCTCCCCAGCCACGTCTCTGATATCATATATTGTCACAGATCTAGTTGCCTGTCTCCCTAGCCACGTCTCTGATCATATCATATATTGTCACAGATCTAGTTGTCTGTCTCCCCAGCCACGTCTCTGATATCATATATTGTCACAGATCTAGTTGCCTGTCTCCCTAGCCACGTCTCTGATCATATCATATATTGTCACAGATCTAGTTGTCTGTCTCCCCAGCCACGTCTCTGATATCATATATTGTCACAGATCTAGTTGCCCGTCTCCCTAGCCACGTCTCTGATATCATATATTGTCACAGATCTAGTTGCCTGTCTCCCTAGCCACGTCTCTGATCATATCATATATTGTCACAGATCTAGTTGCCTGTCTCCCTAGCCACGTCTCTGATATATATTGTCACAGATCTAGTTGCCTGTCTCCCTAGCCACGTCTCTGATCATATCATATATTGTCACAGATCTAGTTGCCTGTCTCCCCAGCCACGTCTCTGATATCATATATTGTCACAGATCTAGTTGCCTGTCTCCCCAGCCACGTCTCTGATATCATATATTGTCACAGATCTAGTTGCCTGTCTCCCTAGCCACGTCTCTGATCATATCATGTATTGTCACAAATCTAGTTGCCTGTCTCCCCAGCCACGTCTCTGATATCATATATTGTCACAGATCTAGTTGCCTGTCTCCCCAGCCACGTCTCTGATATCATATATTGTCACAGATCTAGTTGCCTGTCTCCCTAGCCACGTCTCTGATCATATCATGTATTGTCACAAATCTAGTTGCCTGTCTCCCTAGCCACGTCTCTGATCATATCATGTATTGTCACAAATCTAGTTGCCTGTCTCCCTAGCCAAATCTCTGATCATATCATATATTGTCACAAATCTAGTTGCCTGTCTCCCTAGCCAAATCTCTGATCATATCATATATTGTCACAGATCTAGTTGCCTGTCTCTGTATCAATGTCTCTGATCTTATTACATAATACGACAGCTAGTTGCCTTCCTCCCTATCCACGTCTACGATCATATCACACATTGCGACATAACTCATTGCCTGCCTCACTATCATATCACAGAAAGTGACAGAACTAGTGGCTTGTCTCTTTATTCATGTCTATGATCATATCACAGTGTGACAAATCTAGTTGCCTGTCTCCTTATCCATGTCTGTGACAAAGCTAGTTGCCTTTCTTCCTGTCCATGTCTATGATCATACCATTGATTGTGACAGAGCTAGGTGCTTGTCTCCCAATTCAGGTTATAGATAACATTAAAACGTGCGACAATGCTAGTTGCTTGTCTTTCTATCTACATCTATGATCATGTCGCAGATGCAGATCTATCTGCCTATCTTCCTATCCATGTCTATGATCATATTAAAGTGTGTGACAAAATTTGTTGTTTCTCTATCCATGTCTATGATCATATTAAAGTGTGTGACAAAATTTGTTTCTCTATCCATGTCTATGATCATATCACAAGGTGCGACACAGTTAGTTGCCTGTCTCCCTATCCATGCCTATGATCATATCACATATTGCGATAGATTTTGCTGCCTATCTCCCTATCCATGTCTATGATTACAATACAGTATTACAGAGCTAGTTGCCTGTCTCCCTATCCATGCCTATGATCGTATCACATATTGCGATAGATTTTGCTGCCTATCTCCCTATCCATGTCTATGATTACAATACAGTATGACAGAGCTAGTTGCCTGTCTCCCTGTCCGTGTACATGATCATATTGCATATTGCAACAGAGCTAATTACCTGTCTCCCCATTCATGTCTATGATCGCATGAAAAGAGTTCGATAGAGCTAAGCTACGCACAAAAAGTTAAGGATCACTATGAGAAAACAGGTGCGTAATAAACTCAGTTCGCTACTGTTATTTATTTCTCAGTCCAGCCAAATTGTTATGAATTCTTGTTCAGCTGTAAGTGGGCGATGTTGTGTTAGTGCGAAAATTGCACGGGATTCTCTACTACTGAGCTTGGCCGCAAACGGAAAAGCGGAAACTTGCGAAAAAGGACCTTGTTTTGGACGTTCTGCCTGAACACATTGCACAAGCCAGATGGAAAAACCATTATGCACGTGCAAGCACTGCTGTTTATGTGTGAGATGCTGTCTCTTGCTTGGCTTTATAAGAAGACATTCCACCAGTAGTAGGCCTGATCTGACAATGCCTCCACGACGAAAATTGAGCGAGTTGGAGAGGGGACGAGCTGTTGCATGGTTCCAAGATGGTGTTCCCAAGCGAGAAGTGGCCAGGCGACTTCAGGTGTCCATCTCAGTCATTGTCAGACTGATTCAACGCTTCACAGCCACTGGGAGGGTCCATGAAAGATGCAGATCTGGTCGACCGAAGAAGACAAACCCACGTGAAGATCGTCTCATTGAACGACAAGCCTGCAGACAAGAACAGCCTCTTCCAGCATCATTCGAAGGCAGCTGAGGGTGGCTACTAACATCAACATCAGCCAGCAGACCATACGGAACCGCCTTCATGGGTTTAACCTCCGTTCTCGTCGCCCAGCTGTACGGCCACGCTTAACTCCAGCCCATAGGGCAGCATGCCGCGCCTTCTGCAGACGTCACGTGAGATGGACACGTCAGCAATGGTCCCAGGTCCTGTTCAGTGATGAATCACGCTTCACCATGAACCACGACGGCCGACTGAGGGTCTGGAGGCGCCCAGGGCAACGCTTTATTGACACCACTGTCCAAGAAAAGGTGGCCTTTGGTGGAGGTTCTGTAATGGTCTGAGGGGCCTTCAGCCTTCACCACAGAGCACCCTTGTATCATGTACAGGGTAACCTGACTGGCCTCCGATACCGGGATGAGATCCTTCGACCGCTGGCTGTGCCTACATGCAGCAGATGGGACCGACGGCTGTCTACCAGGATGACAACGCTCGCCCCCACAGGGCAAGGGTGGTCAACGACTTCCTGCAGCAGTCTGGAGTCAACAGAATGGAGTGGCCAGCATGCAGTCCCGATTGAGAACCTCTGGGATGAGCTGGATCGCAAAGTGAGGAGCAACCACCCCCCTCCCAGGGATGCCCAACACCTCTACCAGATGCTGCAGGCTGAGTGGCAGGCGCTTCCACAGAGGATCTTCACCAACCTGGTCAACTCGATGAGGACTCGCTGCGTCGAGTGCCAGAACAGCCATGGCGGTTACACGCATTACTGAACTTTTGGGAGCATCAGATTGCCCTGTCTTGTGATTTCAATGACTTTTCAACAACATGGGAGATAGTTTCTGCGTGACTCTCAAGAGTTATGTCCTTTGGTTGATATTATAAAAATTCTCCTTTTTCCCTCTTATTTCGTTGGTATTACCTATATGCCTTGGAAGCAACCCTGTATATGTTCTGTCTTGTCTATGTGTGTGTGTTTGGTCAGTTCAAGAATAAAAGACTATGTCAATCTTGAACATAAGACCAATATATTGTATTATTTCTCTCCTCTCTCATGGTTGTGTGTAGGGTAGTTGCAGAGTATAACGGTAGGCTTGGGCGCTCCTTTTTTGAGGAGTGTTCTGAGCTTACGGTTTTTGTGCTTTGTATCTGCTTCTATGCTAGCTGAATGGGTAGCGCAAACTGTTAGATTTGAGAGGTTCAACAACATGGGAGATAGTTTCTGCGTGACTCTCAAGAGTTATGTCCTTTGGTTGATATTATAAAAATTCTCCTTGCTTCCCTCTTATTTCGTTGGTATTACCTATATGCCTTGGAAGCAACCCTGTATATGTTCTGTCTTGTCTATGTGTGTGTGTTTGGTCAGTTCAAGAATAAAAGACTATGTCAATCTTGAACATAAGACCAATATATTGTATTATTTCTCTCCTCTCTCATGGTTGTGTGTAGGGTAGTTGCAGAGTATAAAGGTAGGCTTGGGCGCTCCTTTTTTGAGGAGTGTTCTGAGCTTACGGTTTTTGTGCTTTGTATCTGCTTCTATGCTAGCTGAATGGGTAGCGCAAACTATGTTAGATTTGAGAGGTTCAACAACATGGGAGATAGTTTCTGCGTGACTCTCAAGAGTTAGGTCTTGAGAGGTTCAACAACATGGGAGATAGTTTCTGCGTGACTCTCAAGAGTTAGGTCCTTTGGTTGATATTATAAAAATTCTCCTTGCTTCCCTCTTATTTCGTTGGTATTCTCTATTCCATGTCTGATCATATCACACATTGCCACACACATCTAGTCACCACACACATCTAGTCACCTGTCACCCTATCCACGTGTAAGATCAAACCACAGAATGCGAGAGAACTATTTGCCTGTCTCCCTATCCACGTCTAAGATCAAACCACAGAATGCCAGAGAACTATTTGCCTGTCTTCCTGTCCAAGTCTCTGATCATACCACAGAATGCGAGAGAACTAGTTGCCTGTCTCCCTATGTCTCTAATCAAACCACAGAAGGTCAGAGAACTATTTGCCTGTCTCCCTATCCATGTCTAAGATCAAACCACAGAATGCGAGAGAACTAGTTGCCTGTCTCCCTGTTGTTGTCTCTGATCATATCACAGAATGCGCGAGAACTTGTCGCCTGTCTTTCTATCTATGTCTCTGGTGAGAGTGTAAAAAATGAAAAAAAAAACAAAAACAAAAACAAAAACAAAAAAACAAAAACGGGCGTTGGTGTGCTAAACTGGTGACGACCCCCATAAACCTGCAGATCGTTCGAAGATGAATGACAGTGAAAGTGTAAGGTGTGACCTGTTAGGTGTAAAAGGTAGCTCAGGTTGTGTTTGATCTTACGAGGAGAATGGTAGTGGTTGTTCCTTTGTTCGATCCATGGCCTGTGTTCCAGTGTCATAAAATTCATCGTATGGGATCCGCTTGACTGACTGGCTTCTTTTGTTTTGTTTCGCTTCGCTGCCAGCCTGGGAAACCTCACACATACATACATACATACCACCCAGTAATACACGAACATACACATATGCATGCACACACACGATCATACCACACAGTCATACACACACACAGTCATACATCACACACACAGTCATACACATACAAACACACTCTCACACACACACATAGTCATAGACATACACAGTCATACACATACATACAAACACAGTCATGCACATATAGTAACACACATACAGACATACACATATACACATACAACAACACACACACGCAGTCAAACACACACACAGTCATACAGACACTCATACACCATTTTACCCATGTTTTATACAGTTCTTACATAATTTTACCCGTGTTTTATACATATTTTTTACGTAATTTTACCCATGTTTTCTACACACTTTTACCCGTGATTTGTACATAGTTTTTACATTTTACCCTTGTTTTACACATAGTTTTCACATCATTTTACCCGTGTTATTTAACCTGTGTTTTATACAGTTTTCACGCAATTTTTTCTATTGTTTGATACAGTTTTTACAGAATTGTAGGCCTACTGTGTTTTATACAAAGTTTTTACATATTTTACCTGGGTTTTACGTAGGTTTTGAATAATTCTACCCATGTTCTGAAAAGCTTTTACCCTATTTTACTTGTGTTTTATACATGCTTCTACATTGTTTTACCCATGTTTTGCAGGGTTTTTTTTATAGGTTATTTCACCTGTTTTTACTATTTTACATAATTTTTCCTGTGTTTAATACATGATTTTTTTTATATACTTTTACCCTTGTTTCATATACACTGAGCTTTATACATAGCTTTTTTTTTTTACACAATTTTACCCATCTTTTTATTATAGTAGTAGTAGTAGTAGTAGGCCTCCCTCGGTCATGGCTGACCATGGACAAAGTACATCCGTTCTAATGTCTAGATGGGCTGTCTGCTTGGTTCAAGCAGCGTCGCTTGCGACTGTAGAGACCAATGTGAGAGAGGCAGTCTCTGTCGCAGCGGTCACATGTGTATGCCGATGCTGGTCTGTTGGCTGTCATCCCTTTTCTGCGAACTCGCTTTTCTGCTGCAGCAGCTGACAGTTTGTCCTCACCAATCCGCAGCTGTTTCTTGAGAGTGGTTCTCCAGCTGTTGCGGTCGTCTGCGAGGTCCTCCCAGGACTCAGTGTCAATCTCAAGCGCCTTCATGTCACGTTTGCAAACGTCTTTGTATCTCAGCTGTGGGCGGCCAATGTTTCTCTGCCCTGTGGCAAGCTCACCATAAAGGATGTCTTTTGGGATGCGACCATCTTCCATGCGGCGAACGTGGCCCAACCAGCGCAGCCGACGCTGTCTCAGCATGGTATGCATGGTTGGGAGGCCAGCGTGGGTCAGGACTTCGGTGTTGGTCACCTTGCCGAGTATGCGCCGTAGGCTTCTCAGGTGGAAGGTATTGAGCCTTTTCTCCTGATGAGCATGCATGGTCCACACCTCGCTGCCATACAGCAAGGTGCTGAGGACACAGGCGTTGTATACAGCCATCTTTGTCTTCTTGGTCAGCTTGGGATTTATCCACACCCTTTGTGTGAGGCGGGCTAGTGTTGTGGCTGCCTTCCCGATCCTCTTGTCGATCGCTGTGTCAAGGGAGAGGTTATCGGTGATGGTGGACCCAAGATATGTGAATTGATGGATGACTTCAAGCTCGTAGTCATCAATGGTGATGGCTGGTGGAGATGTGTGTCTTGGCCCAGGACGTTTGTCTTCTTAAGACTGATGGTAAGACCAAAATCTTTGCAGGTCAGGGAGAAGCGGTCCATTAGTGACTGCAAGTCCCGCTGAGTATGGGTCACAACTGTGGCATTGTCGGCAAATAGCATGTCTCTGATGAGGGCTTCACGGACCTTTGTCCTTGCTCTGAGGCGGGCGAGGTTGAAGAGCCTGCCGTCTGATCTGGTCTGCAGGTGGATCCCTTCTTGTGCTGTGCTGAACGCATGCCTTAGGAGGAGAGCGAAGAAGATTCCAAAGAGGGTTGGGGCCAGGACGCAGCCTTGTTTCACACCGCTGCGTACATCGAAGGGCTTGCTTGGAGAGGTTTCTGTTGAACTGCACCGTCCCTTTCATGTTTGAGTGGAAAGACTCAATTAAGCTGTGCAGTTTAGGGGGGGCAGCCGATTTTTCGGAGAGCCCTGAAAAGGCCATCTCTGCTGACTAGGTCAAAGGCCTTGGTGAGGTCAATGAATGCCACATACAGGGGCATCCGCTGCTCTCTGCACTTCTCCTGGATTTGGCGAAGGGAAAAGACCATGTCTACCGTGGATCTCTGTGCTCGAAAACCACACTGTGATTCCGGGTAGACGCGTTCAGCCAGTTTCTGCAGGCGGACTAGGAGGACCCGAGCGTAGACTTTGCCAACAATGCTGAGGAGCGAGATACCTCTGTAGTTGTTGCAGTTGCTACTTTCGCCCTTGTTTTTGTACAGGGTGACGATCTTGACGTCCCTCATGTCCTGTGGTACAGCTCCCTCATTCCAACACTGACAGAGAACTGCGTGCAAAGGGTGCAGAAGAGAAGTCTTGCAGAGCTTGATGAGGTCTGGGGGAATTCCGTTGTTGCCAGGTGCCTTGCCTGTTGCCAGGCTATCAATGGTCTTGCTAGGTTCGTCCACAGTTGGCTCTGTGTCAAGTTCTTCCATTACCAGCTTGCACTTGATGGCATCGAGGGCTGAGTGGGACACCATGTTCTGTGTGGAGTAGAGGTCGGAGTAGTGCTCCGCCCATCTTTCCATCTGTTGGCTAGGATCGCTGATTACTTCCCCAGTGGAGGATTTGAGGGGGGCGATCTTGCTCTGTGCTGGTCCCAGTGCCTTCTTGATGCCATCATACATTCCTCGGATGTTGCCTCTTTCAGCAGCACTCTGTATCTCTTCACTGAGGTCTGTCCAGTACTCGTTTGCACAGCGCCTGGCGTTAAGCTGAACCTTACTCCTAGCAGCCCTGAGGATTTGCAGGTTCTTCTCACTGGGTGACCGCTTATACTCGGTGAGTGCAGCGCGCTTGGCCTCAACAGTGGGAGTCACCTCTGATGATTTGGCCTCAAACCAGTCGTGGGACTTCAGTTTTCTTTCCAAAGGTGGCCATAGCAATGCGGTGCATGGTGTCTCGTAGCGTTTCCCATCTCTCTGTGGCAGAGTCTCTGGGCTGCAATGCATCGTATTCTCTCTCAAAGGCCTCTGCGAACTGTTCAAACAAGATCTGGCTGAGACATCTTGCTGACGTCAATGCGAGGGTTCCCTTGTTTCTTTGAGCAGTGGAACTTCTTTGGTTGCAGCCTGATCTTGCAACATACCAGAGAGTGGTCTGTGTCGCAGTCTGCGCTGTGATAAGAGTGAGTGTGGAGAACGTTTTCGCTGTCCATTCTCATTCATTTTCCCCACTCCAAAGGAACCGAGGCAAGAGGGCCATGAGTCACTGTCTGCACCCACTCTGGCGTTGAAGTCGCCCAGGAGAACAAGTTGTTCTGTCGTGGGGATGTTCCTTATGGTTGATGCAAGATTTTCGTAGAACTCATCCTTGGCGTCTGCAGAGGTGGACAGAGTTGGGGCATAAACGCTGATGAGAGTGACATAGCCTTCGGTGGTGTTGAGGCGGAGAATCAAGAGTCGTTCTGAACCGCCGCTGCCTGGTTCAATCATGTTCAGCAGGCTGTTCCTTACTGCAAAGCCTACTCCGTACTCTCTTGGGGCTTCAGAACTCTTTCTTTGCCAGAAGAAGGTGTAGTCCCTTTCCTTTAGTGTTCCTGAGTCAGCCAGCCGTGTTTCCTGCAGAGTGGCAATGTCCACATTGAGCCTCTTTAACTCGCTGTTTATGACGGCGGTCTTTCTGGCGTCGCTGATGTCTTGCAGACCTTGGGAGCCCCCAGGCATCATTGTTCGGACATTCCAGCAGCCCAGTTTCACTACTGATTCTTTTCCTGATCCGTGTCCTGAATTTGAATTTTTCTTTTTGCCTGGTGCGGTAGTTAACGCACGGCTGTACAGAGAGGAGAAAAACGGCACGTTTAGTTACGGCTAGGCCGCGGGCGGCTGACCCAGCCCGTGACCCCTGATAGCATCAGTGCCAGACATTCCACTGCCTACCATCAAGGTCACGGAGTACTTCCCTTCTTGTTAAAAAGTGGCGCCTTTTCACTCTCTTTGGAAGCGGATTACAGTGCAGTCAAGGTTTTGTTGGCGCCTATCTTTTGTCAGTCAAAAGAATTTTCCCTTGTCTTGAACTACACCAAGTTTCAGAATTTCGTGTTTAGTCGTTTACTATTTATTTGCAATCGTTTTGGGTATATGTTTGCCGTATCAACAAATCGTCTGTGCTAGTCAGACAGTGAAATTTTAATTTTTTAGTGGAGCAAGTGGTACTAATAAGAGTGGGGCACACAATCTTTTACTCCAGTAACGTGGAATTGAATGAGTATTTAATGCACTGTCTCTGCTGAAGTGAAGGTGTTTATTTTTAGTTTTTTACTCCAGTAACGTGGAGTGTGTGTTTTTTGGTTTTATTTTCGGTATCTATCGTCAGTGTGTGTATTTCTTCATGAACTACTGTCAGTGACCAGAAAACACAAAAATTGGAGTTAATTTCACCTGTTCTTTTCTTTTTCACACAATTTTATCCGTGTTTTATACACAAGTTTTAAATATTCTTATCCGTATTTTGTACATTGTTTTTACATAATTCTAACCGTATTTAATACAATTTTTGCACTAATTTTACCCATGTTTTATCTAGTTTTTACACAATTTCCCCTGTTTTATACATAGTTTTTACATAATTATATCCACGTTGTCTTTTAATAATTTATACATAATTTTACCTGTGTTTTATTTATAATTTTTACGTAATTTCACTCGTGTGTTATGCGGAGTTTCTACATAATTTTACTTGTATTTTATGTATAGTGTTTCCATAATTTTACGCGCATTTCATACAGTCTTTACATAATTTTACCCATGTTTTACAAAATGTTTTCATCATCTTCACATAAATTATCCAGTGTTTTATACAGTTTTAACCTAATTTTACCGGTGTTTTATAGTTTTCTTCATTGTTTCACCCGTAGTTTATACAGTTTTAATTTCTTTTTTACTCTCGTTTTTAGCACGTTGTTTTAACATATTTCACCTGTGTTTCATACACTTTTTACATATTTTACCCTTGTTTTATACATAGTTTTTACATAATTTTACCCGTGTTTAATACATAGTTTTTACATAATTTTGCCCTGTGTTTTATACATACTTTTGAAATAATTTTACCTGTAACATCTTACATTCAGAAATTACAGTTTAGAACATGTCTCATCCGTAGAAATTAAGGTTTAAAATATGACGTCAGGTTTCTAGAAATAAAGGTGAAAAACATGACATAACACCTGAAATAAAGTTTAAAACAATGTCTCACCTGTAGAAATGAAGGCTGTAAACGTGACATCACATCTGTACAAAGGTTTTAAAAATGATGTTCCACCTGTAGAAATAATCATTTGAAACATGACGTCATCACTGTAGAAATAAACGTTTAAAACAAGGCGTTACACCTGTGAAATAAAGGTTTTAAATATGATGTCTCATATGTCACACCTGTACAAATAAAGGTTTAAAACACGACATCACACTTATAGAAACAAAGGTTTAAAACATGACATCACACCCGTAGAAATAAAGGTTTTAAAACATGACAACACACCTGCAGATACAAAGACTTAAAACATGATGTCTCACCTGTAGAAATAAAGGTTTAAAACATGATGTCTCACCTGCAGAAATAACAGTTTCAAACACGATGTCACACCTGTAGAAACAAAGATTTTAAAAACGTCTAAAACGTAACGGCTCACCTGCAGAAATTAGGGTTTAGAACATAATTATAAGGTCTAAAACATGAAGTCAGACTTGTAGAGATCAACAAAAGAATACTTTCCCTGATGCGAGCGCGTGCCTTGGTTCAAATCTTGAATCAAGATTTGGTGCCAGTACCTTGGATTAGAAGATCACCATCATCCTTGTCCTCCAAGGCAAATCACATCTGCAAACATAAGATGGAAAAAAAAAAGAAATCGATGTAATAACTAATAATACTAAACCACAGATACCCTCACTCCCATACTTCTAAATTCCCATAACTTGTACAAAACATAATTTTATACCTCACATTAAATTTAAACTCAAGTAACAAGATCTCAAAAAACTGAATAGTTATCATTATTCACACAATTAACAAGTTAAGTGTATTATTCATACACACTACAGCATTTGAAAAACTGAACAAATATCATTATTCATACAATAAAGTGTAAGTGTATTGTTCATATATATTACAGCATTTGAAAAACTGAACTAATACGATTATTCATACAGTTAACAAGTGTAAGTGTATTATGCATACGTATTACAGCATTTGAAAAACTGATTATTATTAATATTATTCATACGATTAACAAGTGTAAGTGTATTATTCGTACATATTACAGCTCAAACAACTTACCATCTTCACAGTATCGTATATCAACTGAGCTGAATTGAATCCAAATGTCTTACATAAACTAATTTAAAAAAAAGACCCATTAATCCTGTGACTCCTGCTTCCAATCCTCCAACTGCAAAAACGTAACCCTTCGACTCCCTCACCCTACCCACCACCTTCCTGCAGGAAGCTGGTGGATTGGGCGAGGGAATCAAGGGGTTAAGTTTTTGCTTTGCTAGCATGGTTGGCAACGCAGGATGCTGGTGGACAGGTTGAAGGAGTCAAAGGGTTAAGCAATTTAGCGCTATCACTCATACTTTGTACAAGCTATCAATGACACAACCTACAACGTATGGCTCAATGCTATGACAATTTTAACTATAACAGCTTCAAACTAGAACAATAGGCACAGCAGTCAGGTGGGTAAATGACTTCCTAAAGGAAGGTCATGGGTTCGATCCACCTAGAGCCTCTGCCTGGTGGGAAAAAGTTGGTCCTATCTCCCAAGCCAGCATGTGGGCAGTCCTGCCCACTGCTGTTCCAACCCTTCCCTTTAGTTGCTGAGCCGAGTGCACTGACCTATGCGTGACCCGACCATGATGCCTGCCTTCCCTGGGCAGATTGTTTATATATCACCTGTCAACAGCCATAGCTGACATCTGGCGTTTAACTGGGGGAAATGGGTATGACTTTAAATGATACATTTTTTTAAAGCGCTTTAGCCAAATAAGAGTGTATTGTAGATAGCTGGATGGCCAGAACCACGAGCTTTAAAATGATACCAAACACGAATATGTTTGACTGGCAAAGCAGACTGCAGTGTTAGTTCAAATACATGCACAATCACAAGCACGGAGACGGTTAATTTCCGATTTCACAAAATGTTGCTGTTTTAAACCGCCGTTATTGCAGTCCTGACAGTTTTCATACACACAGAACAACATGCCACACAAACTACAGCATGCCAACGTGCACCTCCACTTACTTGAAAGATTTCGACCTGAACCTGGGAGGAGAGGTGTGTACATAAACAACAGCCATTGTTCAATTCTACGCACAACACTTAACACTAATACGTAAGGAAAGAACTACGATCAAAACAACGAAACTGTTCAGTTCTCTCACAACAGTGCTCTGAGTACAAGACTGAATGATGTGATGTTCAAAGCAGATTATAAATTTATAGTGAGTAACTTATCCTTAAACTTTCACTTAACTCCATACACATCAACACTTCAGCATCACATATATATTTGGAAACCAGTCTCCAAGTCAACAAAAAAAATAAATAAATAGATGAAATAAAACGAGAACAAAAGGATGAGAAAACGAAAAAAAAAAAAAAAAAAAAGGGGGGGGGGGGGGGGGGGAAAAATCAGTATCAGTGGAATAAGAAGTTTCAACATGTGAAGAATACACGTTTTAACAAAAAAGCACAGCAGTTGAACACACAGTGACTGCAAAAGTTTGTAGATTACAAACTTCAGTCAATGGTACAAATTCTAATTCTTAGACGTAACGCGGGCACTTAGAACAAACTTGTAAATCACAAAAAATCAACATCCAGATATCTTAGGTTCCGTGTCTACAGACAGGAGAAGAGGGGGTGAAATGACACAGTTTTAATACAGACAAAGAAGGGATTCATCCGCAGCTACTGCCGTGACCCCGTCTCGACCCTGCATCACACCCCCTTCCCCCTCTGGAATGCCAGGCTTTGCAGGCCTACAGCTGCCGTCCGCAGGCAAACTAAAGAGAACGATTTGGCCAGTTTTGCACAGCCGTGTGCCACTGCCAAGACCCATCCTTTCATGTGTATACGCATGCAAAATGTCAAATATGCATGTTAAAAATCCTGTAAGCCATGTCAGTGTCTGGCTTATGGAAACATGAAAACATCCACCATGCATGCCCATCAAATGAGAAACTGTTTAAACATGAATATCAGACATACACGCTACTTATCTTAGCTCAGAAGATCGCCATCGTCGTTGGAAACGGCTCCACCATCATCCCCAGGGGCCTGGAAGGGGGCGTTACCCATCTGAAACAAAGAAACCAAGCTGTTACATCTGAAACACACACACACATAAGCCCCCCTCCCTCCCCAACCCAACCCTCCCACCCACCCAACCCCTCCCTCCCCCACCCAACCCTCCCCCACCCCTTCCCTCCCTCCCTCCCCCAACCCCTTCCTTCCCTCCCAACCCCTCTTCCCTCCCTCCCACCCCCAATCTATTATTCCCTCCACCCCTTCCCTCCTACCCTTCCCAGCCCTTTTCCTCCCTCTCTCCCCAGGTCAAGGTTATAACATCAAGGTCAAGTGATAATATGAAGGTTAAATAATAACATCAAGGTCAAGAGATAACATGAAGGTCAAGCGATAACATCAAGGTCAAGCGATACCAAAGTGTCACCTCTGTCTCCAGCTCAAGCGTGAAAGATTCCACTCGTCTGTTAACAGCCACTGAAGCTTCGCTGTAACTGAGAATCAACACATCAGTTAAATCAAACATGCCATCAATATAAAAAAGTTGTCCCTTATTGGCCAGGTTGTATGGGAATGACAAGGTAGCCTACACTTTTCATGGCACCAACCTTATGAGGGTGGTGCCCATCTCCTCTGTCTCCCTGCTTAACCTTCCCTGACCCTGTACAGGGCCAGGCAACCCCATGTATAGTTTGATGAACTGAAGAATGTGTGTACAAAGTTTTCACTGAGACTTGAACTTGTGCAGTCAGATTGGAAGGCAAGAGCCTGGACCTCTGCTTCAAGCAAACAATGCAGGTCTACATCAGAAAGTGCCAACATTTTTGACAGTCCTGCATGTTTTGATATTACGATACTACCATGCGCTCCATAATGTCATAATAATCATGCTATGTCACCATTATCATCATCATGCTAAGAAACTCATATCAATTATCATCATAACCATGCAATATCATCATAATCATGCTCCGATACTTCTGTCATCATAATCATGCTATGTCATCATAATCATGCTTACATATTTATGTCATCATAATCATGCTACGTCATCATAATATGCTATGTCATCATAATCATGCTAAAATACTTATGTCATCATAACCATGCTAGTAATATATTTATCATGGCAACGGGCTGAAACAGCTATTTCACAATATTATCATGATAATGTCAAGATATTTAGAGCAACTAAAATATCTAATACACAGCACTATCATAATCATAAGATGCTCAAGAGCAAATGTATAATATGTATTTACAATATTATTACCAACGTACTTTGTAGATAATGTTCTAGAAAAGGACATCCAAAATCAAAATGTTCAAATTTAACATCAAAGGCATGAAATTTTCAAAACGTTGTTAAAGCAATGAAAATTTAAATTCACAGTATTTAACTTGGATAGAAAGTATCAGTCAAATTAACTTTTAACTCAAATTACACTTAACTCTATATGTGAAGTCAATTCATTTAAATTAATGATATACTTGCAGCTTGCAGTCTAAATATCAATCAACATACCATCTTTATCTTTTCTTTCCCTTTCACTTATACATTCATTTGTGTGTGTGTGTGTGTGTGTGTGTGTGTGTGTGTGTGTGTGTGTGTGTGTGTGTGTGTGTGTGTGTGTGTGTGTGTCACTGTGTGTGTGTGTGTGTGTGTGTTTAACCAATTTCATTTCATAATTTCTTATTTTATTTCTTTTTATTTTTGTGTCATCTTATTTTGCTAGCTTTACTTTGATTTATAAGATCACTGGTACTTCTCAATATGCTATGATGCAACATTGTTTAGTAAATGTTTTGCACTGCATGGTGCTGTTTACAGTACAATCAACCATGAAGGTCATCTCATGTCTTATATAAATACATTATGGACAAACGTATGTATACACAAGAACAGAACAACACAGACTCCTATGTTACACCCTAACACAAAAATACATCATACAAAATTAGCAAAACACTATAACAGTTTCAGCATTTTTGGTTTAGTTTTGACACACAAAGTGCACAGAACACTCATAATACTACTAGAAAAATTCCCAGTTAAAATATATACATTTGACAGCATGAAAAAAAAAAAAAAAATTGAGGCTGACAAAATGGCTAACATTTAGTTTACAACCTAACAATCCTGACCCATTTGTTTCCACGACAGGATATGCGTAATCTCACTTTCAACATACTTGACACTTCAATCATGCCTTCAATTAATTCACTCCGGTAGAAAAGAAGCTTTAAGTTTAAGGCTACGTTCATACTGGCACTCACGACTGTAGTGCGGACGGAAAAAAACGTATATGTGTGAGAAAAGTGTTCATACTTATCAGCACGCTCTCCGTCCTTGAGGAAGAAGGGAGGCTGGCGCTGCTTATTTTCTGGTAAATATGGCATTGACGGGGCGACAGAAACTGATTTTGTGGTGGTGGTGGAAGAGAAGAAACACGAAGCATTGAACAATTCGCCGTTTTTCTGTGCACCCAATTAACAGATCATGAAAGGCGCATGGAGAGTATTGCATCGAACAATTCGCCGTTTTTCTGTGCACCCAATTAACAGATCATGAAAGGCGCATGGAGAGTATTATCATTTAATCAAATTAATGCCTGAACTATTGTCAGATAAACAGAAATTTGCAAAATATCCACAATGTTCTAAAGGAAAGGTCGATTCCTGACTTTGGAAATCAGTTTGTCATCTTCCATCTTGTGTTAAAAATGACTGAAAATTTCAGTACAGTACAGTCTCTTGATCCGCACACACAGAAGCGTTTCAGTATGAACGCGCAGAGGATGGCCAGTGATAAAAAAGAAGGGTTGGCCTCGAACTCACGACTTCTGTCCGTCCGCACACATGACTGAAGTGTAGCAAGCACGCACGACTTTTTTTGCGGGCGTGGTCGTGCGTGCGTGTCTGTGGCAGTATGAACATCTTCGCTCAGCAAATAAAAATAAAGAGTTTTTCCCACCCGCACGATTTTTGTCCGTCCGCATGACAGTCGTGAGTGCCAGTATGAACGTACCCTAAGAGTCAGTGATGTCCTGCAGCAACAGAGTCCCCAAAGCGCAAGGCTGATCGTCAAAAAGTTGTCCTGACATTGCTGTGAGCTCTACCACAGTGAAACTGACATTGCTGAGCTCTACCATAGTGAAACTGACATTGCTGAGCTCTACCACAGTGAAACTGACATTGCTGTGAGCTCTACCATAGTGAAACTGACATTGCTGTGAGCTCTACCACAGTGAAACTGACATTGCTGAGCTCTACCACAGTGAAATTGACATTGCTGAGCTCTACCATAGTGAAACTGACATTGCTGTGAGCTCTACCACAGTGAAACTGACATTGCTGAGCTCTACCACAGTGAAACTGACATTGCTGTGAGCTCTACCATAGTGAAACTGACATTGCTGTGAGCTCTACCACAGTGAAACTGACATTGCTGTGAGCTCTACCACAGTGAAACTGACATTGCTGTGAGCTCTACCACAGTGAAACTGACATTGCTGTGAGCTCTACCACAGTGAAACTGACATTGCTGTGAGCTCTACCACAGTGAAACTGACATTGCTGTGAGCTCTACCACAGTGAAACTGACATTGCTGAGCTCTACCACAGTGAAACTGACATTGCTGTGAGCTCTACCATAGTGAAACTGACATTGCTGTGAGCTCTACCACAGTGAAACTGACATTGCTGTGAGCTCTACCACAGTGAAACTGACATTGCTGTGAGCTCTACCACAGTGAAACTGACATTGCTGTGAGCTCTACCACAGTGAAACTGACATTGCTGAGCTCTACCACAGTGAAACTGACATTGCTGTGAGCTCTACCATAGTGAAACTGACATTGCTGTGAGCTCTACCACAGTGAAACTGACATTGCTGTGAGCTCTACCACAGTGAAACTGACATTGCTGAGCTCTACCACAGTGAAACTGACATTGCTGAGCTCTACCACAGTGAAACTGACATTGCTGAGCTCTACCACAGTGAAACTGACATTGCTGTGAGCTCTACCATAGTGAAACTGACATTGCTGTGAGCTCTACCACAGTGAAACTGACATTGCTGTGAGCTCTACCACAGTGAAACCAGATCTACCATCCTGTCTGTATACATGTGAAATCAGATCAACCATCTTCTAGGTACATATGCTGAACAATTGCAAAGTGGAGGAGAACAAAACAATCTTGGAGGAGAACAGAAGTTTGAAGAACAGACACTTCGAGAGCAACAAAACTTGGATAACAACAGTAACTTCGAGACTAACTTGGAGAAGACCAGTAATGTGAACAGTAATTTAGAGAATAATAGCAACAGTAACTTGGAGATTGACTAACTTGGACAAGACCAGTAAAGTGAACAGTAATTTAGAGAATAATAGCAACAGTAACTTGGAGATTGACTAACTTGGAGAAGACCAGTAATGTGAACAGTAATTTGGAGAATAATAGTAATATAAAGAACACTAACATAGAGAACAACTGTAACTAACTATAAGCTGGACAACAACAGTAATTGAACAGTAATTTGGAAAACTACCAAACCTTGAACAGTAACCTGGAGAACAATGTTAGTAAACTGGAGAACAACAGTAAACTGGAGAACATTAACCTGGAGAACAACAGACTTTGGATAACATTAACAGTGACTTAGAGAATACCAGTGACTTAGAGTTAGAAATCAACAGTATTAGAGAACAACAGCAACAGTAAAGTCAAACAGAAACAGGTAAGATAATGAATGACAGACTACAAATTCAAGATTTTTTTCACGAGTGAAGGCAATGTTGGAACTCTGAAGTTTCCGATTTCCGTCTTTGTGAAATGAACAGTTTTGCCGACAATGTCAATATCTACTGTCTTTTTGGTTTTTGTCGTTGTTGCTATCATTTTTTTTTTGGTTTGTTTCTTTGTTGTTGTTTTTTATTAAGGCAGAGAGGCGGGCACAACAAATTTTTCCCCACATGAATTGTGAGACACTCTCCTTTAGTTTTTGCTGGGCTTGGAAGTTGGAGCTAGACTACTTCACCGATTCATGTTTTTATGTCACATTTTCTTTTCTTGTATTAAGAAGAATTCCTAGCACCTTTTCACATTGCACGTTCATTTGATTTAGATATCTTTACAGACTATACACTTCTGAACTGTCGTTCCTGTAGGATTAAAGCCAGTAAAAAAAAAAAAAAAGTATATTTGCAATTTTTTTTTGGGGGGGGGGGGGGGGGGGGGGGGTCTTGTCTAATTTCTTGCCTAAGAAAGAATTGGGACTTTTCCCCCTTCTATTTTGGGTTCTTACTTCATTATTTGTATCATAGAAAATTCCTTTTCCCCTTTCTTTCTGTTTTACAAATTCTTTTATAATCCAAGGATAATGCCTTGTACTTTTTCAAAATGCACTCAGAAGAATCAGTGTATTTCTGCACATGTACACCAAACTACACACACACACACACACCACTCATGCCCATGTCCACACAAACACAGCCCCTCATACATCCCACGCCCAGCAAAATGAGACACCATATGAGGATTTGAAAAAAAATACAAGAACACACATATGATTAAGTTGAATATAAAAAACAAAACAAAAAAGAAAACAAAAACAAAAAGCACGCACACAATACATGTAAAAAAGAAAAAGCATGCACACATGTAACTCACATAACACACAACATATGCACACACAATCGAGGATTTGAAAAAAATATAACACACATACATATATCAAATAGAAAAAAAAAAAGAGAAAAAAAAGAAAAAGCACACACTCATGTAAAAAAGAAAAAGCACACACACATAACTCACACAACACAAAAACATAAGCACACATGATTATTACACGCCCATTCAAAAACAAACTTTTAAAAAAAAAACTGTACATACACAAAACACACATAGGCGGGAAAAAAAAATGACAGGGAAAGAAAGTCAACCACAAAAAATTCATCTCACACTAAAACGCAGGCTGAATATATACATGCTTTCAACACAATTCTACATGCTCCACATCACAAAGTAAAGGGACTTACAGTACGGTATGAGTCCAAACATCCCTCAGCTCACAACATGCATTATCATGAAACATGGTTTCTCCATCCTCAGGAACTTAAGTGACACAGGGTCATTTGTTCCCAGGAACTCGAGTTCTTCACACCACACACTAATCATAAGGGCCTCCACCACCAGGAAAAGTGGTCCCCTGGTATGTCACTCCAGGAAAAGCAGTGCCCCGTGACACCACAGATCCACTTTATAAAAAAATCACTGCAAATACATGATGGAGGAGTTTTCTTTGCCTTTGTCCAACTTAGGTCTTTTTGATCACCTTCACCGCACTGTCTTTTTCCAGCAACCAAAACTTATCACATCGCATACCAGTTCTGCCTTCCAACACTACATGTGTATCACACCACTTATGAAGCACTGAAGATCACAATAATTCTGTTGTCACTTCATAAGTTTCACATGATCCACCGTGAAGCAGTGAAGATCACAATATTGCAGCTTCATGTCTCTCATGCTTGCCAACGATCCAGTCAAAGACAAACTGCTTATGCCGAGCGTCATTTTCCAACAAGTGTTGCAAACAATTCCTGATGAAATGGTGAAGCTCATGATGACTGCTGCACGTGACTGCAAGTTTTTGATACTGTTAACAGCACAGTGTCACAGGTTGAAGATCACAATGACACACTGTGGCATAATCACACTGTAGGTGTCCCATGTTGCCGGCAGCAAGTCATGAACCATCCAAGATTGAAGGTTTGCGTCTATATATTACATCTATTCCCACTCTTCTAATGATTTTTTCCTTTTCTTTTTTTCTTTCTTTCTTTTCTTTCTTTTTTTGTTTTTGTTTTCTTTTTTTCTTGTTTTTGTCATTTTTTGTTTTTTTTTTCTCTTTTATTTTTTAATCAGCATGGTCACATCCACTCCACACATACACACAAAACTGGACAGGAACTGTCATAGGCATGTATTTTTTGTTGTTGTTGCTGCTGCTTTCTGTTCTTTTATGGGCTACATTCTTCTCTTGCAAACATCATAGGCATGTATTTTTTGTTGTTGCTGCTGCTGCTTTCTGTTCTTTTATGGGCTACATTCTTCTCTTGCAAACATCATAGGCATGTATTTTTTGTTGTTGTTGCTGCTGCTTTCTGTTCTTTTATGGGCTACATTCTTCTCTTGCAAACATCATAGGCATGTATTTTTTGTTGTTGTTGCTGCTGCTTTCTGTTCTTTTATGGGCTACATTCTTCTCTTGCAAACATCATAGGCATGTATTTTTTGTTGTTGCTGCTGCTGCTTTCTGTTCTTTTATGGGCTACATTCTTCTCTTGCAAACATCATAGGCATGTATTTTTTGTTGTTGCTGCTGCTGCTTTCTGTTCTTTTATGGGCTACATTCTTCTCTTGCAAACATCATAGGCATGTATTTTTTGTTGTTGTTGCTGCTGCTTGCTGTTCTTTTATGGGCTACATTCTTCTCTTGCAAACATCATAGGCATGTATTTTTTGTTGTTGTTGCTGCTGCTTTCTGTTCTTTTATGGGCTACATTCTTCTCTTGCAAACATCATAGGCATGTATTTTTTGTTGTTGTTGCTGCTGCTTTCTGTTCTTTTATGGGCTACATTCTTCTCTTGCAAACATCATAGGCATGTATTTGTTGTTGTTGCTGCTGCTGCTTTCTGTTCTTTTATGGGCTACATTCTTCTCTTGCAAACAGAACTTTCCCTCCCCCCTCCCCTTTTTCTCTTATTAAATTTTCCTTTCCTCTTTTTCCACCTGACCTAGCACAAATCTGTAATTACAAACACTATGAAAACAACAAGGGACTTCTTTCTATCTCCATGAGCTACTGTTTCCATTCCATACAGGCCCACCACAGCCATGTTCTGACCCAACAACAAAGTGCTGCACACTCAAAATGTCAGCACAGTCCTGATGAGACCACCAGACCAGCCCGAGGTTGAGTTCGCTCTCCTGCATATGTGCTGCCACCTACAGAGTGCTGGACTCTTGGTGGATAAACATCAGCACCAGACTGCTCCCATCAAGCACCTGGCCTGAAGGTAGCCGTACTCCCATCTTGAGTGTGCTGCCACCTACAGTGTGCTAGGCTCTTGATGGAAGTCATGTCATGTCAAATCTAAGTCAAGAGTTCATTGTTCCCATCACAACACCAGCCTGAAGATGGGAACACTCCTCTCTGACTGTGAGCGTACCTCTGGCTCTTAGTGGCCATCATCATCATCAGCACTGATTCTTTCCATTATGCAACCAGCCCGAAGGTAGTCGCACTCCCCTCTGAGTGTGCTGCCACCTACAGTAAGCCGGCTTAGTGTACATCATGTCACATTGTTGTCAAAAAGACTAAGAACTGGGTGGTCATTGTCAGAAAGACTAAGAGCTGGGTGGGCCAGGAAGTGGGTAGTGTGTACTGTAAAATCGCTATTCATGAATCTTATAAACACTTCAACAGGGACTGTAAACTTCTGGTCATTAGGGCGACACTGCTTTGATTTCATCTTGTTAACATTCTGACAAGCTTACTGAGGACTATGGGAAACATTACACTGTGTAACAAATGTCTGCAGTTCTGTCAATCATAAACCAAAGTCTATTTGGAAAACTGGCAAAAATTCCTGATCTGAAAATTTTCTAGCTTAACAAAAATATCATGGCACTATGCAGTTCCATGTCCACAGTTAAAAACAAAAACAATAAAAAAAAAAAAACAGAGCAAGAAAAACACCCATGGTATGAGTACAACTTGTGCTAACAACTTATATAAACACAGCCTCCACACAGGACACATACACCCAACACGCATGCGCACGCAAGCACACACACACACACACACACATGTAAGACAGTCAAACACACGGACACACACACATGAAAGATGGTCTAACACATAGCCCTCCCCCCCCCCCCCACACACACACACAAGAAGGTCAAACACATACCCACACAGATGCAAGATAATACGCACACACATACACATTTACACACACACATATGACAGATGGTCACACACACACACACACACACACACACACACACACACACACACACACACACACACAAAGAGATGGCCAAGTGATCAATCTTCAAAAAGACAATTATTCTGACATCAACTAAAAATGTTTCACCCACAACTCTTAAGGTAAACACACGCAGATCTAGTCTGGTCAATCACATCTCTATATTGATCCAATGTTCCCCCACAACTTTTAAGATACAAGCAGACCTAGTCTGGTCAATCAAATCTCTATATTGATCCAATGTCTCCCCACAATGTCTTCCTGCAGGAAGCTGGTGGATAGGGTGGGGGAATCAAAGGGTTATGTTTTTGCTTTGACAGTGCAGGATGCAGTTGAAAAGTGTGTGGGAGTCAAAGGGTTAAACTGGCCAATGGCAGGTGTGTGAACTAACTCTATACATTCTACAGCTTTCTGTCAGCTGTTCCTGAAAATATAAAGTGTAAAGATCCATCTGTAAACAGCCAACAAAACAGACATGTTGACACACAGTTTTCCTTGGTCAATCTTGAACTTGCATACATTCCTAAGTTTGGTATTAACCTCTCTCCAGTTACCCACAAGTACTCTGTTTCAACTCTGAGGGGAAAATGAGGGGAAATGATACAAATAATGATAATGATCATCATCATTACAACAATACAAATAATATACTCATGATAATGAGAGTCAATAATAATGATAATGATATACAGATTGTCTCCCCCACAAACACCTAAAACACAAAGTCAACCAGAATTAAGCCAATATGAAAATCAATGCATACCCCTCGTAACTTATTAAAAGGGCTGACACAATCACACTAAACACACACCTTAACCCTTTGACTCCTGCAGCCTGCCCAACAGCATCCTTCTTTGTCAACCATGCTGGAAGAGCAAAAACTTAACCCTTTGACTCCCTCACCCTATCCACCAGCTGGTGGATAGGGTGAGGGAGTCAAAGGGTTAAGTTTTCAAGCTGGTGGATAGGGTGAGGGAGTCAAAGGGTTAAGTTTTTGCAGTTTGTAGATAGAGTGCAGGTGGCAAAGGGTTAATATCAATAACAAAACACTCACACAGATGACAAAATATATCCACTTTATAATAAAATTAAAACACATACACACACAACCACAAACATGTCACACACACACACACATCCACACAAGCATGCATGTACACACACACACAGACGCACTGCCCACTTTCATCTCAGAATCACTTTGTCATTATCAACATTTATCTTTAGAAAAAAAAAGAAAAAAAAAAAGAAAAAGTTACATTCATGACACAAATTCACTAAAACAAATAAGTAAATTAAAACAAAAGAGGGCAAAAGAGAACACACACACAACCACATCAAACACACATCAACACAAGCATGCATGTACACACACACACACACACACACACACACACACACACACACACGCGCGCGCGCGCGCGCGCTGCCCACTTTCATTTCTGAATCAATGTCATTATCAACATATAACCTCACCCTCTCAAAACAGAGTAAAACATCTTTAGAAAAAAATAATACACATTCATGACACACATTCAATGAAACAAACAAGTAAAAAAAAAAAAAAGAGGACAAAAAAGCACACACACACATACACACACACACACACTCTCTCTCTCTCTGTGTAAGCAATGCAATATGAACAAAACAAAACAAAAATTCCACACACAGAATACTAACATTGAAACACACTCACACACACACCTCTTAATATCATTATCAATAACACTCACACAGATGACAAAATATACCCACCCTAAAATAGAAAAAAAACACACACACACACAACCACAAACACGTCACACACACATCCACAAAAAACACACACACAACCACAAACATGTCACACACACATCCACACACGAATGCATGCACACGCACGCACACACACACACTGCCCACTTTCATTTCAGAATCAATTTGTCATTATCAACATACAACCCCACCCCTTCAAAACATACAGAGTATATCTTTAAAAAAAAAAAAAAGAAAGTTACACATTCATGACACACATCCACTAAAACAAGTAAATAAAAAAGAGGGCAAAACAAAACAAAACACACACACACACACACACACACATGCTGCCCACTTTCATTTCTGAATCAATTTGTCATTATCAACATATAACCTCACCCTCTCAAAACATACAGACGGACAGGGTATAACATCTTTAGAAAAAAACAACAAACAAAAAAACCCCCACAAAATCACACACCCATAACACACATTCACTGAAACAAACAAGCAAATAAAAACAGAGGGCAAAATAGCACACACACACACACTCTCTCTCTCTCTGTATAAGCAATGCAATGTGAACAAAACAAAAAACCAAAATAATCCACACAGAATACTAATACTGACACACACACACTCTCTCTCTCTGTAAGCAATGCAATATGAACAAACAAACAAAAACAAAAAAATCCACACACAGAATAGTACTGAAACACACACACACCCTCTAAGTATCAATAACAAAACACTCACACAGACGACAAAATATACCCACCCTAAAATAAAACACACACACACACACAAACCACAAACACGTCACACACACATCCACATACGAATGCATACACACACACACACACACACACATACACACACACATTGCCCACTTTCATTTCAGAGTCAATTTGTCATTATCAACATTTAACCCCACCCTTTCAAAACATAGAGTATATCTTTACACACACACACAAAAAGTTACACATTTATGACACACATTCACTAAAACAAGTAAAAAAAACAACAACAACAAAAAAGAGGGCAAAAGAGAAAACACACACTCACACCCACTTTCATCTCAGAATCAAATTGTCAGTATCAACATATAACCCCACCCTTTCAAAACATACACTGATACAGACAGAAAATATAATATCTTTACAAAAAAAAAAAAAAAAAAGTTACACATTCATGATACACATTCCCTAAAACAAATAAGTAAATGGAAAAAAAAGAGGGCAAAAGAGAACACACACACACGCGCCACCCACTTTCATTTCTGAATCAATTTGTCATTATCAACATATAACCTCACCCTCTCAAAACATACAGAGTATAACATTTTTAGAAAAAAAATTACACATTCATGACACACATTCATTGAAACAAACAAGTAAAAAAAAATGTTTAAAAAAGGGCACACACACACACACTCTCTCTCTCTCTCTCTGTAAGCAATGCAATATGAACAAAACAAAAAAACACAAAAAATCCACACACAGAATACTAATACTGACACACACACACTCTCTCTCTCTCTTTGTGTAAGCAATGCAATATGAACAAAACAAAAAACACAAAAAATCCACACACAGAATACTAATACTGACACACACACACACTCTCTCTCTCTCTTTGTGTAAGCAATGCAATATGAACAAAACAAAAAACACAAAAAATCCACACACAGAATACTAATACTGACACATACACACACACACTCTCTCTCTTTGTGTAAGCAATGCAATATGAACAAAACAAAAAACACAAAAAATCCACACACAGAATACTAATACTGACAAACACACACACACACACACACACTCTCTCTCTTTGTGTAAGCAATGCAATATGAACAAAACAAAAAACACAAAAAATCCACACAGAATATTAAAATGACACACACACATACACACCCTTAATAACAAAACACTCACACAGATGACAAAATATACCCACCCTAAAATAGAAAAAAACACACACAACCACAAACACATCACACACATCCACACACGAATGCACGCACACACACACACACACCCTTAATATCAATAACAAAACACTCACACAGATGACAAAATATACACCCCCTAAAATAGAAAAAACACACACACACACACAACCACAAACATGTCACATACACATCCACACACGAATGCATGCACACACACACACACACACACACACACACACACACACACACACACACACACACACACACACACACACACACCCTTAATATCAATAACAAAACACACACAGATGACAAAATATACCCACCCTAAAATAGAAAAAAAACCACACACACACACACGACCACAAACACGTCACACACACATCCACACAGAATGCATGCACACACACACACACACACACACACACACACACACACACACACACACACACACACCTTAATATCAATAACAAAACACACACAGATGACAAAATATACCAACCCTAAAATAGAAAAAAAAACAAACACACACACACACCACAACCACAAACACGTCACACACACATCCACACAAGAATGCATGCACACACACACACACACACACACACCACTGCCCACTTTCATTTCTGAATCAATTTGTCATTATCAACATATAACCTCACCCTCTCAAAACATACAGACGGACAGAGCATAACATCTTTAGAAAAAAAAATTTACACATTCATGACACACATTTACTGAGAAACAAACAAGTAAATAAAAAAAGAGGGCAAAAGAGCACACACACACACACACACACACACACACACACACACACACACACACACACACACTCTCTCTCTCTCTCTCTCACTGTGTACACAATGCATATAAACAAAACAAAAAATTTTAAAAAATCCACACACAGAATACTAATATTGAAACACACACACACACCACACTGCCCACTTTCATTTCAGGGTCAATTTGTCATTAACGCTTTAATCCCACCCTCTCAAAACATACAGACGGACAGAGGCTATCTTTAAAAAAAATATATAAAAAAAAGAATCTTACACATTCACGACACACATTCACTGAAACAATAGAAAAAAAATGGGCAAACGATAACACACACACAGTGACACACACACTCTCTCTCTCTGTGTAAACAATGCAATGTGAACAAAACAAAACAAAAAAACAAAAAAATCCACACACAGAATACTAATACTGAAACACACACACACACACACACACATTCTCTCTCTGTGTGTAAACAATGCAATATGAACAAAACAAAAAACAAAAAAATCCACACACAGAATACTGAAAGTGAAACACACTCACTCACATACACACCCTTAATATCAATAACAAAACACACACACATGACAAAATATGCCCACCCTAAAATAAAAAAAAACTACACACACACACACAACCACAAACACATCACACACACACACACTGCCCACTTTCATTTCAGAATCAATTTGTCATTATCAACATACAACCCCACCCTTTCAAAACATACAGAAAAAAAGAAGAAAAAAAGTTGCACATTCATGACACACATTCACTTAAACAAATAAAAAAAAAGAGGGCAAAAGTAGAACACACACACACACACAACCACAAACATGGTCACACACATCAACACAAGCATGCATGTATTGTATATACACACACACACACACACACACACACACACACACGCGCGCGCTATCCACTTTCATTTCTGAATCAATCTGTCATTACCAACATATAATCTCACCCTCTCAAAACATACAGATGGACAGAGTATAACATCTTTAGAACAAAAAACAAACAAAAAAAAAAGAAAAAAAAAACAACACAAAATTACACTCATGACACACATTCACTGAAACAAACAAGTAAATAAAAACTGAGGGCAAAATAGCACACACACACACACACACACAAACACCCACACACACACACACCCTTAATATCAATAACAAAACTCACACAGATGACAAAATATACCCACCCTAAAATAAAAAAAACAACACACACACACAACCACAAACACATCACAGACATCAACACAAGCATGCATGTATACACACACACACCACACACACACACAGTGACACACACAGTGACACACACACACACACACACACCACGCACGCACGCACGACACAACACACACACTGCCCACTTTCATCTCAAAATCAATTTGTCATTATCAACATATAACCCCATCCTTTCAAAACATACAGAGTATAATATCTTTAGAGAAAAAAAAAATATGACACATTCACTGAAACAAACAAGTAAATAAAAAGAGGGCAAAAGAGCACACACACACTCTCTCTGTAAACAATGCAATATGAACAAAGCAAAAAATATAAAAATCCACAAACAGAATACTAGTACTAGTAGTAATACTGAAACACACACACACACACACACACACTCTCTCTATCTCACACACACACATTCACACACACACACACCCCTTAATATGAATAACAAAACATTCACACAGATGATACAATATATCCACTTTAAAATAAAATTAAAACACACACACAACCACAAACACATCACACACACTGCCGATGCCCACTTTCATTTCAGAATCAATTTGTCATTATCAACACATAACCCCACCCTCTCAAAACATACAGACGGACAGAGTATATCCTTTACAGAAACAAAAACAAAAAAAAAGAAGAAAAGAAACTTACACATTCATGACACACAGTCACTGATACAAACAAGTAAATAAAAAAACCCAGGGCAAATGAGAATGCGCGTGCGCGCACACACACACAGTCTCTCTCTGTGTGTAAACAATGCAATATGATTATGAACAAAACAAAAAACCACAAAAAATCCACACACAAAATACTAATACTGAAACACACAAACATACACACACCACCCCTTAATTATTAATATCAATAACAAAACACACAGATGACAAAATATATCCACTTTCAAATACAATTAAAAAAAACAACCACAAAAATGCCACACACGATATCCACACAAGCATGCATGTGCGCACACATGCACACACACACACACACACAATTCTGCCCATTTTCTTCTCAGAATCAATTTTGTCACACTCAGTCTCCAAATACATCCTCCAACAGTTTCCATCTGGTGTAACAGGGAGGGGGGTGGGGATGGCACACTTTTCTCCCTTTCTGATTAACCCCTTGACTCCTGAATCCTATCTACCAACAGCAAAAACTTAACCCTTTGATTCCCTCACCCTATCCACCAGCTTCCTGTGGATAGGGTGAGGGAATCAATGGTTGGCAATGCATGATACTGATGAGCAGGGTGCAGGAGTCAAAGGGTTAAACACTTTCCTCCTACTGTCTTTGACATAACCCGGATCAATTCTGCAAGACTTCTTCCATATTTTCATCAGGCGGATTCTACAATCAACAAGTGATATCACTAAAAGGTCTGGTCAATTTAGTCAACTCTTGGTATATAGATCTGTAAACATGTTTCTGTGTTTATGTAACAAGTATCATGAAAATTGAAATCATCATGTTTTTACTGTTTTATTTCTTTAATTAGTTTAAATGCTGATGACACCCAAAACAATGCTTCACAACCTAAACCTGTTTGAATTCACTACATCTGATTCAATTTCATGACTTTAAAGGGGGATAATCTCAGTCATCAGAATTTTAATCAATATATTTACAGCTTAACAAAAATATACCTGTTCTGTGATTGCATATCGAATGTTAGGGTTCTTCACCATACTGTTCTCTACTTTTATATGTTTATATGGTTTTATATGAATTTAATTCATCAACCCTTTAGTTTTAGAATTGAATACATTTCTAATGATTTTATATAATATGTTAAGACTAATAACAGGTCTTAATTTCAGAACACACTTTTCTGCCTTAATTTCCAACATTTTTTGTATGCAATCTGAAATTTTATGAGTCATGTCACAAAGATTCTATGAAGAATAATCATGATGAGGACAAGGAGCAGGATCAAAACAGAAATAGCAGAAGAACACTGTGGATCTGTTGAAGGGAAAGGAATTATTAATGCCATATACATCCTAAGAATGAAATTAGAACATCGGAAAAACCCCTGAAGATTTGTCAAATCAATCTGCATTGCATTCCAAAGAAAGCCGAGGCATAGAATGCAAACTCCACCATACAACCAGCTTGATAAGCCATGTAACAAAGGTTCTATTAAGAATAATCACGATGAGAACGCACAGAATCGAAAGAGAAATAGTAGAACATTGTGAATTTGTTGTAGGGAAACAAAACTACTAATGCCTAATCTACATCCTAAGCACTCTCACAGAAAGATCGATTGAGTTGAATAAAGATTTATAGTCATGTTTTGTCGGTTATACCGAGGCTTTTGATCAGGTAAGACTGAAGAATTACCCAATTATCAATCCTAAGAGAAAGTATGCAAAACTTTATCGAACACATACAGGTGAATGGACCAGCAAGGCAGAAAATGACAGGAAGAAATGAAAAAAAGGAATGGAACAAGGCAGAAACAAAGAAAGTGACAGAAATGAGGAAATTTCTAGCACAGAATTTCCGGAAGGTGGGGTTACTATTTATACTGAAAGAGCCCTGGCACCACCACAGGGGTATCCTCTAAATGCAGAAATCAGGATATGACCACAGAAAGTACATACAGTTATCCCTTAACTCACTCAGCTCTAACATCCTGATATAAGGACAGGCTTGGCGAAGTGCTTCCTTACTAAGATCCGGATATGCGGATCTGATATTCAAAAAATTCCACTGGTGACAGAGTGCTGTGTAGTGGAAATTGAAGTGGGTCATGTGCTAAAGCCTCATTACCACAGAGTAATATTTGACCACTGCACGTGGCGAGTGACCTATGACCGGTCAGCCACAGAGCTATCTTTGTGCTGACCCCTTTCCTGTTTACCACGAGAGAGCAATGGCGTCTCAGCTGCAAACGAGTTGCGCTCACAGCGGTCGAACAAGACGTGTTTGCACTTTATGTCGGGCAAAAAAGTCATTCTTACCGAGGGGTCTGACTCTGAAGATGCAGAACAGTATGAAGAAAGTGGTTTTAAGCCCGTCAGAAGGGATGGAATTGATGAAAATGTGTCCGACAGAGAAGGTGAAAGGAAGAGAGGGGTGGGTGTGGTGAGTGACACAATGTGTTCCCGTGGCCTTCGTAGCGCGGTACTTATGCAAATAGCCCAGTAGCTGATCTGACAGAGGTTGGTTTTGTTGTTTCGTGATGAATGTCTGCTTGAAGATTTTATGTTGTGTGTGTTTTCCTTTCAGTTATTCCTCCATACACAGACAGCAAAACACATAGGCTAAACTTGTATGGCATTACAGACCACGCCCCCATTCATTTTTTGATCAAATATTCAGTGACCTGATTATGAAGCACATGGTTGATGAAACAAAGAGAGTTCAGTGATCAAAGCCTTCAGGCATAAGGGGAACTAGCAAAATAGTTTGAAAATGGAACAGCAGTGAATGAAATGCATATGGTGTGTGTGTGTGGTGTGTGTGTGTGTGTGTGTGTGTGTGTGTGTGTGTGTGTGTGTGTGGTGTATGTGAGTGTGTGTGTATGTGTTTGTGTGTGTGTGTGTGTGTGTGTGTGTGATGTGGAAAGTGTGTGATGTGTGTGTGTGTGTGTGTGTGTGTGTGTTATGTGTGTATACATCTGCACTTTTATGTGCATGTGGATGTTTGTACTGTGTGTGGATGTTTGTACTGTGTGTGTGCACTCTGTGTATGTGTTTGTGTGTTGTGTGTGTGTGTGTGTGTGTGTGTGTGGTGTGTGTGTGTGTGTGTGTGTATGTTGTATGTATGAATGTGTTTGGTGTGTGTATGGATGTGGGTGTCTGGGTGTGTCTGTGTGTCTGGGTGTGTGTGTCTGTGTGTTGAGGTTATAGTTTGTTTTGAAACCTTGTGCTGTGCTTATTTAGTCAAACAATAATCATATGTTACTGTTTCAAGAATGTGTGCTTTGTTAATTATTTTCATGAATTTTCCAATTCCATTCAAGCACTTGGTATGCTGAAGCTGACTACAAATCGCTAAGTAGTCAGCAGCATTTTGCTAACTTTAGCTGAATTGTATAAAGTAGAAATCTCAGGTAGCCATTATTCACTCTCTACTGGGATTTTCAATGTGATTTATGTGGAAAACTGTCCACTTTTCAGGAGCAGTGTGAACTTTACCACTATCCAATTGATGCCACCCTCAATTTTGTCGTCACAAAAACATATTTTCTCTCATCACCACCTACAAAAAGAGAACTGTAAAAGTTACAACTTTGAAACTCTGTAATATGGTTATTCAATCAAACAATAATCATGTGTGGAAATTTCAAGACTGTGTGTTTCCTCATTATTTTTTTATGATTTTTTTAAACACCTGTACAAACCGCCTGTATACAGGAGAATGTGAAATGACAAATCGACAAGTTATCAGTAGTAAGTTATTGATTTCAGTTTATTTGTAGGGAGTAGAAACTCTCAATTAGTTATTGTTTACTCTCTACTGGTATTTCCAATGTGATTTATGTGAAAAACAGTCCTCTTTTCAAGAACAGTGAAAACTTCCCTTATATGCTCTTGTGATCACCCTCATTTTCATTACCATGAAAACATACCTTGTTTTACAACTGGCAACAAAAAGAGTACCATAAAGATTACAGCTTTGAAACTTTGGAAAATGCTTCTTCAATATGATGATAATCATGTGTCAAAATAAAAAGAATATGTGTATAGCCGTTATTTTTTAATGATTTTTTTAAAAACCTATACAAACGCCCAGTATACAGAGGAATGTTAAATTCCAAATCGCCTAGTAGGGAGTGAGTTAAAGGTACAAATCAGGATATGACCACAGAAAGTACATAGTTATCTCTTAAAGGTAGAAATCAGGATATGACCACAGAAAGTACATACAGTTATCCCTTAAAGGTACAAATCAGGATATGACCACAGGAAGTACATACAGTTATCCCTTAAAGTTAAAGGTACAAATCTGGATATGACCACAGAAAGTACATACAGTTATCCCTTAAAGGTACAAATCTGGATATGACCACAGAAAGTACATACAGTTATCCCTTAAAGGTACAAATCTGGATATGACCACAGGAAGTGCATACAGTTATCCCTTAAAGGTACAAATCTGGATATGACCACAGAAAGTACATACAGTTATCCCTTAAAGGTACAAATCTGGATATGACCACAGAAAGTACAGTTATCCCTTAAAGGTACAAATCTGGATATGACCACAGGAAGTGCATGCAGTTATCCCTTAAACTAAAGGTACAAATCTGGATATGACCACAGAAAGTACATACAGTTATCCCTTAAAGGTACAAATCTGGATATGACCACAGAAAGTACACACAGTTATCCCTTAAAGGTACAAATCTGGATATGACCACAGGAAGTGCATGCAATTATCCCCTAAATGCAGAAGTCTGAACGCGACCACAGAAAGAAGGCCTACATGTCGTTACCCCCTAAATGCAGAAATCAGAATATGATCACAAGAAGTACATGCTGTTATTCCCTAAATGACAGAAAACAGAAAATTTCTAGCGCAGAATTTCCAGAAGGTTGGGGTACTATTTATACTGAAAGATCCCCACAGGGGCATCCCCTGAATGTTGAATTCTGAACATGACCACAATACGTACATATAGTTATCCCCTAAATGCAGAATGCCCAGTATGACCACACAAAATACATGCAGTTATCCCCTAAATGCACAAATCTGAATATGATCACAGAAAGTACACATACTGACATAGTTATCCCCTAAATGCAGAAATCTGAATACGGCCACAGCAAGCACATGCAGTTATCCCCTACACGCAGAAATCTGAACACGCAGAAATCTGAATATCAGAACAGAAAATACATGTAGTTATCCCCTAAATGCACAAATCTGAATATGACCACAGAAAGCACATGCAGTTGCCTTCTAAATACAGAAAGCCCAGTATGACCACAGGAAGTACATCTAGTTATGATCCTTCTTAAATGCTGAACTCTGAACACAACCAGAGAAAGTACATGTCATTATCCCCTAAATGCAAAAATCAGAATATGACCACAAGAAGTACACACCCTTATTCCCTAAATGACAGAAAACAGGAACTTTCCAGCACAGAATTTCCAGAAGGTGGGGGATATCATTTATACTGAAAGAGCCCCCGGCATCCCCACAAGGGTCTCTCCTAAATGCAGAAATCAGAATATGACCGCAGACAGTTATCATCCCCTAAATACCGAAATCTGATTATGACCACAGGAAGTTTATGTAGTTATCACCTAAATGTACAAATCTGAATATGATCACTGAACATACATTATATGATACATGTAGTTTTCTCGTAAATGCAGTAAGATGAGTATGACCACAGAAAGTACATGTACTGATGTAGTCATCTGAAATCTGATTTTGACCACAGAAAGTACATGTATTACCCCCTAAATGCAGAAAACTGAATTTGAGTACAGAAAAAACATACCTATCCTGTAAATGCAGAACTCTTGCATATCATCAAAGAAAATACTAGTATTAATCCCCTTAGTCAGAAATCTGAGTATTTTCTCAAAAAATACATGTACTTATCCCTTAAATGCAAAACTCTTTGAGCATCATTACAGAAACCTCATTGCAGAAATCTGAATATTTCAAAAAAATATATGTACTTATCCTTTTGATGCAGAAATCCCATTATTATAAAATAAATAAATAAATAAAATGTAAATTATGTACTCATCCCCTAAATCCAGAAATCTGAGTACCATCAGAAAAAAATGCAAACTTGTAAAAAGTTGTATGTATCTCCTGAATGAGGATATATGAGTATTATTACAAAAAATACAAGTACTCATCTCCAAAATCTGAGTATCATCACAGAAAATACAAGGATCGTCCTTCAAAATGTGAATCCGGATCATAAGGGCAAATTGTCGAGCGCGTAATCCAGTAATTACTTCCTAAATTTGAACTCACACTATCAGCTCAAGAAACTTTAAATGAACGAATAAACACATAACATACTGCATGTAACAACCAACCAACAAGACAAAACACAGCGTTTTTTGTTTTGTTTTTATACATACACATGATTATTTTTTTTAATTGTTCTACATTTTCTTATACCCTTCTGTATTCACATGATTATTTTTTTTATCGTTCTATACTTTCTTATACTTATAGTTATACCCTTCTGTATTTTTTTTATACCCAACTGGGAGGCATGCACCAATGAAGCCAGTCCACCATCAGCACCCTTCTGGCTGAATCGTCTGCCTGAAACAGGAAAAATACAATTGTCAACTCTAAAACAAATGACTCCAATCAGGTTAACTCTTTCACACCGGCACCCTGTCTACCAGCATCCTGCATTGTCAACCATGCTAGCAAAGCAAAAACTTAACCCTCTGACTCTCTCACCCTATCCACAAGCTTCCTGCAGTAAACTGGTGGATAGGGTGAAGGTGTCAAAGTGTTAAGTTTTCACAGTTAGTGGATAGGGTGCAGGAGTCAAAGGGTTAAGAAACAAAATTTGCCAGTATCAACAATCATTGTTTCAGATGACAAACTCACTATCATATTTAGATTGATGTGCATGATAGATGGGTTTACAAATATCAGACATTGGGTCTCATCCTCATAGATGCCTCCGCCCGACGGGTAAGGGATGGAGATTTTTCTGATGTGCTAGGTCAACATACGTGCTGATCTGCGGGTACCTAAACACGCTCAGTGCTATACCCATGCATACATCTTAAAGATCCTGTGGGACATGTCACTAGTGGCTGGCTTATGCAAACACAAAAACACTGAGCATGCCTACCCACTAAATACTGAGTATGTAGACTGCGTAGCAACATACGGCCTGCACAGTGTGAACAAAACAATGTACATACACGCATCCAAAAATAATTAGAATGCTAAGTGGAAAAACAGACAAATTGACAGGCTGTTCGAGCAATAGACTTGTGTACCAACAAAGTAGTATTCTGCATATCTAACTCAAAGAATTACTATTAGGATATATTGTTTAAGCCCAGCCAACTACACAGAACCATATCCAGGCTGTAAGTAACTGTCTCAAAATATACACACCACCACCCTGACCCTGAAAAACTGGAAAAGAAATTTAAGTACACATCTCAATGCATTCATGCACTTAATCCAAGAATATACCCCTGGTGTTGACCATTCTGCCCAAATTACCACCAAGGGTTATCGTTATTAAGGTTAAAGCCCATCTGAGTGCATAGAGCCATATCAGGGCTATAAGTATAACCACTTCAAAACATACAAAACTTCCAACAGAAAAAAAAAAAATTAAGTACACATATCAATTGCATTCGCGCACATAATCTATGGACATGCCCCTGGCGTTGACCACTCCAGGGGTGCAGATCACGTAGAGATGGGGGTAAATCACGTAAGGAAGATGGAAATCACGTACAAAAATTATGTCAAAAGGGTATGAACACGTAAGACTTTGTCGTCTTGAGGGTATGGTCACGTAAGCATTTTTCCTCTGCCGGTCTCATCACGTAAAGGTTTTGAGCCGTGGGGGTATAGACCTATCGCTCCGTTCGCTCGCCTAGTCGCAGCGGGCAAGCTAACGACGCGACCGACATCGCTTAGCTTGCCCGCCGCGGCACATGCAGCATTGGGGTCGGGCATTACATTAGCGGTAAAAATAGTAACTAGGCTACGTCACAACTCTTTGCCTGGGCCAATGAAAATGCAGCGGAAACCAAAAGCAACCCTTCGAGGAAAAGCTTTCCTCAGTGTACGACCACACGCGCTGACTTGCCAACTTTTGAAACTTTAGTAGAAGGCCATGCTGCTTGCTTTTTTATAATTTAATTTATTTAAACCATTAGGCCAAAAAATCACTTGGGAAAACAAAATACCGAGTCTTTGCATCGGTGGCTCATACCCCCAGAAATTTTGGCAAAGGGTATGAAAACCCCCTAAAAAAATTATTGGGGGTATGAAAACCCTCAAGTTTTTTTAGTGGGGGTATGAAAACCCTTGACTTTTAGAAGGATCTGCACCACTGCCACTCTGTCCAATTTATCGCACAAGGGATTTAAATAACACATCTGAATACAAATTTAAACATAACTGAGGATACTAAAAGTAAGTAAGACATATATAAAAAAACAGGCCTAAACTACTAAAATTGCTTTCGCATATTTCATTTCCCTAGAGCCAATAGTGCATTTAACATGTGCACCCAATTATCAATCTTAAGACTAGTACTAGTAATACAGTAATAGTACTACTACTACAACTAAAAATAGATTTATTATTTTCAACAAATCTCTATCACTAGTATCAGGGCTTAAAACAGGAGGAAAAAAAAACACACTGAAACTAAGGGGGTCCGGGGGGCAAATCAGGGGCCATAACTTGCGCGCCATTGCTATGAACGCTTGCAAGCTGATCACGGATGCCTTGCTCCTTTCGTTTTTTTGTTTTTTTTCCTTTTTTTTAACAAACCGAAATCGCGGAATTCCGCCCAGACGCAGAACGTTTTAAGCCCTGCTCTATTGATGAAGATGCTTCACAATTATCCATATATTTATGCATTCCTTTATTCTTACCTTATCTGTATGTTTTTATATAAATGTCTAAATGGTCTGTTCAGTAGTATCTACAAAATTTCGTCAAATGTCCGGCTGAACTTTGTTTTTGTTTTTCACACCCACTCATGAGGGGCAATGGCCTAAAAGGCTAAATGAACAAATCATCTGAATCTGAATCTCTGCCTGGGCTCACTTTTGTTGCTTTCAACATCAATTCACAAAATAATGGTCATTCTTCAGAACTGCTGACTCAGAAGTGTGTGAAAAATAAAGCCGATACACTTTTAGTATTTCACACACACACGATTAATAGATCTACTAAACATCACCGATTATTTACAGCTTAATGATAGGCCTATTGAATAACTGTTGTAATTCATGAAAATTACCTTGAGGCTTTATTTAAGTTGATTATTTTGGACAGTGTAAGGATTTTATGAATCTCAGTTAATTTTTGTTTTAGCCAGTTGAGGCAATTCATTATGTGATTACTTACTGATTAGTGCAAGGATTCAGCGATTTATCATAAATCATTTTATGAAGGTCTTAGTCATCTTGGAAAACAAAGATCTTTCTAATTCTACTGATATTTAATTTTTTTAAGTCGGTTCAGCCATCCAAAGTTACGATGCTTTTTGTGAAGAAACAGCACACATGTGGTCACAGTTTTTGCTATGTAATCCGATGAGGGAAAACGTCAAAAATGTATTCATGAAAAAATCCTAACTTTCGTCACAGACAATCTAACAACTTTTTGTAATTATTTTAAACTTTAAAGTTTCTTTTTTGCTCTTTTCAATGATAACAAATATATATTTAATAGAAATACCTGAAATTTGTTGAATGATACCTGATCTATGTAGGCTGACTACCTGATTTACATTTCTAAGCCTACTACTAACTACATAACTACGCCCTAAGCCTATGGGACTGACGTTAGATCTATACTACGCGCGGTTTCCGTGTCAAACGACAAACGTCCTTTATAATTACAGGCCATAGCCAATTGCTATTGTTAATTTTGTTTAAAGCAAAAAACCTCAAATCTACGTACCCAAAATTGAAGACAAAATCTACGTAACATCGAAAGAAGTTGGTCCAGCCGCAAGCGCTACGCTGAACACTTCTCGTAGATCTTCAGCCATTTTGCTTACGTCGACAAAAAAAACACTGCCCCCTGCCGGCTTTTTAAATTGTTAGTTCATGAACTGTCCCTTTCAAGCGTTGAAACACACGGTCGAGCCATACTGGAATTGTGATATTTATGAGTCAAGAGAAACTCTGGCATGTAGCCACAACAGGGAGATCTAGAGAGAAAAAGAGCACCAGGCAGACCCAGGGGGAAAATGTTAGTTTTGCATAGTGGATGAGGACAGAAACTGAGAAAGGGTAGGAGAATAATTATACTTGCAGTGACAAAAAATATATTCATATGGAGGGCCATGATTGCCAACGCCATGAGGCATAGCACATAGTGATGATGATGATGATGATGATGATGATGATGATGATGATGATGACAAATAACATTTAAGACATCTCATATATTTCACTTGAAAGTCAGGACAACTGACATTTTACCCAACAGTCAGGACATTTTACTTAATTGTCAGGACATTTTCCTTAACAAACAGTCAGGACATTTTACTTAATTGTCAGGACATTTTACTTAACAAACAATCGGGACATTTCCTTAATTGTCAGGACATTTTCCTTAATTGTCAGGACATTTTCCTTAATTGTCAGGACATTTTACTTAACAAACAGTCAGGACATTTACTTAATTGTCAGGACATTTTCCTTAACAGTCAGGACATTTACTTAATTGTCAGGACATTTCCCTTAACAAACAGTCAGGACATTTACTTAATTGTCAGGACATTTTCCTTAACAAACAGTCAGGACATTTTACTTAATTGTCAGGACATTTTCCTTAACAAACAGTCAGGACATTTACTTAATTGTCAGGACATTTTCCTTAACAGTCAGGACATTTACTTAATTGTCAGGACATTTTCCTTAACAAACAGTCAGGACATTTACTTAATTGTCAGGACATTTTCCTTAACAAACAGTCAGGACATTTACTTAATTGTCAGGACATTTTACTTAACAAACAGTCAGGACATTTACTTAATTGTCAGGACATTTTCCTTAACAAACAGGACATTTTACTTAATTGTCAGGACATTTTCCTTAATTGTCAGGACATTTTCCTTAACAAACAGTCAGGACATTTTACTTAATTGTCAGGACATTTTATTTAACATTCAGGACAGTTTATTTAACAATCAAGACATTTTACTTAACAGTCTCTCTCTCTCTCTCTGTCTCTGTCTCTGTCTCCACATACACATGCAAACACACACGCAGATGTGCACACGCACGCATGCACACACAGACAGCACGCACATCCATACATACATACACACACAGAGTAAATCCCGTGGATTGATTTGAATCGTTATCCCCTTTTTCTTTCTAGGATTCTGGGCTGGGTTGATAGCTTTACCTTTCCCCCCACACCTACCTATCCCGTTTCTTTACAGACTAAGGTGCGTGTATCTTGTGTGTGAGTGTGTATCACGTGCACTAATTGTATGACTGCTGGGCTGGTATCCTGACAGACACGAACTTTTCAACTTGCCGCGTGGCCCAGCGATCTGTGACATTAAAGGGCGGAGAATGATTCAGATTGGCATTGTGGGCCCCCGTAGCTCAGTTGGTTTAAGCGTCGGATTCACGTGCTAATGGTTGTGGGTTCGAATCCAGGGGTGCGCTACATTAAAACTGGCCTTCTCACTGTCCCATCTTAATTTAACATCATTGTTGTTCTGGTGGTGTCAGTATAGGATTAGATAAGTCCCCCTTTCCCAACTTCCCGTCGGCCATATCACCTGAGGTGGGTGCCGACGTAAAAACGGAACCAAATCAGTTAATCAAATTGGCATTTATATTATGGCATGTGCGTGTTACTGCAAGGTGGTCCAGGCAATATTTGACCCAGCCCCTGTACAGACTTGTCTTTTCCTTAATGGCTTCCTTCACAATGTCATTCCACGATGCACCATGCTGTTGCTGTTCTTGGACCTCTTCCAGATTTACTGGTCCCACATGTTAGCTGGAGTGTATTGAGAAGGCTGATGAAGACGTTATTTTGGTTGGTAGACGAGGCTATATGTTGCTGAAGCAGCAGGGAAGTTTCAGTTTTTTCCCTTCATTTTTGTATTTGCTGTTCGTTTTGTTTGTGATCTTACGTCTACGCTTGACAAAGGCCAGACGGCCGAAAATTTGCGCCTGTCTTGTCTTGTATTAAAAATACGCGTTCTGATTCTATTTTCGTGTTTGTTTGTTTGTTTGTTTGTTGTTGTTTTTTGTTGTTGTCTGGTTCCTGCTTGCTTGAACGCAGGCAGTCGCACTTCTTTCGGATTCTGTATGCAGGTGATGGATTGGTTCTGCTGAAGTCATGTTTCATAGCCCCGGTTTCTTCCCCATCCATCGCACCCCATCCCACTGCCCCCCCCCCCCCCTTGCTCCATTTCAAGATCTTGCCAGCGCTTAGGATTTCGCGCAGGCTCAAACAACCGGCCAGATATTCGCTGACAGATCTGGATGGAGCGCGTGTGGAATTACGTCGGTGTCTTGAAGAAACTGGACTCCAGGCAATAGTCAATACACAAAACTCATCTTGGGTCATGTACCTTTAAACCATTTGACTCCTACACCTTGCCCACCAGTATCCTGCATTGTCAACCATGACAGCAAAGCAAAAACTTAATCCTTTGACTACCTCACCCTGTCCACCAGCTTCCTGGGTGAGGTAGTCAAAGGGTTAAGTTTTTGCAGTTGGTGGATAGGATGCGGGAGTCAAAAGGTTTACCCCAGCATCCCCGTCAACCCTGTATTTCATCCTCTCCATCCCTCCCCCCCCTCCTCCTGGTAACGAAATATGATAGCATCATCAAGCCATGTTGATGATCGCCCAATTAACGCGACTATCCAGGTTATCATTAAACGTTGCCCTCTTCTTACGTTTCTCCGTCTAACAAGGTTAAGTCATATTTGGCGATGAACGTGGCCCTTTTTTGTTTGTTTGTTTGTTTGTTTGTTTGTTTGTTTGTTTTGCGCCAGTGGAAAAAACCATCACCATCGTGTTAGTGCGCCAACAGTTTCAGTTTCAATTTCAGTTTCTCAAGATGACGTCTCTGCGCTCGGAACGAATTCCATATGCACTAACGTCACAGGTGCCACGTGTATGGTGATCATGGCAAAGCCCTAAGCCTGCACATAAACCCATGAGCTGGTCAGGCTCAACCTGAGGCCCTACCTAGACTATATTTTACCTAGTCTATATTTGAAACTGGCAACAACCGTTCCCCAACTCAGCAGGTTGCAAGTGCCTTGCCACCTGGCGTTGGCGATTATGACCGTCCATCTGTTTCTATCCCTTGTTGCCGCATGCACATCTTCCACCCTCTCTGTCTTCAGCCACTCTGCAAGTCCGTCCAATGTTTTTTCCTTAGGTCTACCTGGTGCTCTCTTTCCCTCCAGCTCTCCTGTTGTGGCCAGGTGCTCCAGTTCCCCTTTCCTCATAATCATAATCATCATCATCATGTCGAGCTTGCTCGGCTATCCATGACACGTTTCTTCCATCCTTCTCTGTCAGACATTGCAGTAGGTAGTTCATCGTACTGACAGCCCGTATCATCCATCAGTTGGTCGATGAAGGTCTTCTTTGGACGTCCTGGTCTTTGTTTGCCATGGCTGGGTCTCCATAGTAGAACATCCCCCACCAGTTCTTCTTTGCTACGCTAGCAGTGTCCCGCGAAGCGCAGTCTTTGTTGACGTATTGATTAGTGATTGGTGGGATCTTACCATATAACTCTTTGTTAGTTGGATGTTCTCTCCAGGAATTGTTCAGGGCTGCACGCAGCATTCGTGTATATGCTCCATCAATCTTCTTCTCCTCATAAAGTGGCCTGTAAATGTTGTCTGTCTTCTCCTAATCTTCCTTATGAATGATCTTCTTGTGTCTGCCTCCATCAAGACTGTCTCGTTTTTCTTTCTTTTTTTCTTGTTTTTTTCTGTCCATGGAACTCTCAACATTCTTCTTAGAAACCACATCTCGGCTGCCTCAATATTGTTCTAGTTTTGCTTGTTGCTTTGGAGGTTTGCTGCGAAATAAAATCAGGCTTGCATTGACGAGTACCAAGCAGTCGAGGACTGACAGGCAAAGGTTTCCATGAGGATGGAGTAGGATAGCATTTTGCAAGGCCCAGCCTAGAAAATGTATTAACAATTTTTTTTTTAGGGTCATCGTACTCAGGGAAGTTAGCTTTGTGCTCACCTTTTTTGTTTCGTCCCATTTTTCTATGCCCCCTTAATGACCACAGAAGCTGGCACAGGTTTTTTTTATTACAATACGATGATGATGATGTCAATGAAGATGATAATCATGATGCTATGGAGTTCCATCTAGGATTGAAACTGCGTGGCAGGGCTGTATTCTACAATTACTATTATAATATATCCTGGCGTCAACCAGGCCCGAGAGACACAGACACCTGAGGTGCTGGTCAGAAGATTTGAACAACATCCTCAATGATGCATTCGTGAAGTGGATGAGACTCGACTGTGAGGTGCCAGTCTTCCCAACGAGCCCATAGCACGCCCAACGCTGGATAGGAGCCGGTGAGAGCCAAAAAATCCCAAACAAACTATGTGTGAAATACGGGTAAAGTAATGTAGAAACTATTTGGAAATTACGGATAAAAATGGTGTAGAAACTATGCGTAAAACGCGGGAATAGTAATATTCGAACTATGTGTAAAATACAAGTAAAGTGATGTACAAACTATGTATAGTCTCACCTGTCTCACCTGTCGGCGTCACCGGGAACAGTGTTGGCCGCTGCACATGATGTCCTCACAAGTTGCCTCCAGCACTCTCGATCTTGGCTAAGTCTGACCACCTCCTGGAGTTTCTTGCCACTGATGTTTGTGATGTTTCTAGCAAGTGATGCAGGTGGCCGTCCTCTGTTTCTCTTTCCTTCCACTTTACCTTGGAGGACAGTGGACATCAAGTCTGTTCTCTCATTACGGATTGCGTGTCCAACATATTTCAGTTTCCTCCGTTGTATGAGTACTAGAAGCTTGCGTGTAGTACCCAACTCATTCAGTATGCTTTCATTTGAGCGCCTATCCGTCCATTTGACCCTCAGCAGTCTTCGGTAAAACCACAGCTCTGCTGCTTCCATCCTTCTATGTATAGAACACGGGTAAAATGATTACAAACTATGCGTAAAACGCTGATAAAGTTACGTACAAACTTGAGCAAAACACGGGTAAAGTATTGTACAAACTATGTATAAAACAAAGTTAAAGAAATGCAGAAACTCCACATAAAATAAAACATGCACAGACCACTCATGCACACACACTCACACTGAAACACGTACGCCTCAAGTTCATAAGAATTAGTCCCTGTTGTGTAGGCAAGACTAAGACACGATGAAAAGCAGCGTGGGTTTCGTGCATGCATCTCCAGAACTGTCCGTGCGAATACTGCGTGTAAGGCGTTCGATTCAGCACGTGTGTGTGTGTGTGTGTGTGTGTGTGTGACATGTCTTTTCTTGTGTGTATGTGTGTGTGTGTGTGTGTGTTTGGTGTGGTGTGGTGTGGTGTGGTGGTGGTGGTGGTGGTGGTGTGTGTGTGTGTGTTCAAACTACAACCATGCAGGAGGCAAAGAACTGTGTCTGATTTGCAATTTTATCTGCTGACTGTTTGAACTGTCATGAGGTTGTTTTTTTTTTTAAACACAACCATCATGTTTTCTTTTGGCATGCTTTGTTTGATATGCAATGTTTTCACTGCGGGCTGTTGGACCAATTGTTACTTGTATATATATAAGCTACGCACAAAAAGTTAAGGATCACTTGCACAAAAATTCATAACTTTCAAAATAAGAAAGCCAATGCGTTGAAGTTTGGCAAACATTTAATTCCATGCTTTAGTGATAACGATACACAATTGCCTTCAATTTCGAGCAATCGTTTGGTGTGTACATTTGATCAAAGTGGGTACGTATCGAAATTTGATTTCCCAAAGTCATTGAAATCACAAGACAGGGCATTCTGATGCTCCCAAAAGTTCAGTAATGCGTGTAACCGCCATGGCTGTTCTGGCACTCGACGCAGCGAGTCCTCATCGAGTTGATCAGGTTGGTGAAGATCCTCTGTGGAAGCGCCTGCCACTCAGCCTGCAGCATTTGGTAGAGGTGTTGGGCATCCCTGGGAGGGGGGTGGTTGCTCCTCACTTTGCGATCCAGCTCATCCCAGAGGTTCTCAATCGGGTTGAGATCGGGACTGCATGCTGGCCACTCCATTCTGTTGACTCCAGACTGCTGCAGGAAGTCGTTGACCATCCTTGCCCTGTGGGGGTGAGCGTTGTCATCCTGGTAGACAGCCGTCGGTCCCATCTGCTGCAGTGTAGGCACAGCCAGCGGTCGAAGGATCTCATCCCGGTATCGGAGGCCAGTAAGGTTGCCCTGTACATGATACAAGGGTGTTCTGTGGTGAAGGCTGAAGGCCCCCCAGACCATTACAGAACCTCCACCAAAGGCCACCTTTTCTTGGACAGTGGTGTCAATAAAGCGTTGCCCTGGGCGCCTCCAGACCCTCAGTCGGCCGTCGTTGTGGTTCATGGTGAAGCGTGATTCATCACTGAACAGGACCTGGGACCATTGCTGACGTGTCCACCTCACGTGACGTCTGCAGAAGGCGCGGCGTGCTGCCCTATGGGCTGGAGTTAAGCGTGGCCGTACAGCTGGGCGACGAGAACGGAGGTTAAACCCATGAAGGCGGTTCCGTATGGTCTGCTGGCTGATGTTGATGTTAGTAGCCACCCTCAGCTGCCTTCGAATGATGCTGGAAGAGGCTGTTCTTGTCTGCAGGGCTTGTCATTCAATGAGACGATCTTCACGTGGGTTTGTCTTCTTCGGTCGACCAGATCTGCGTCTTTCATGGACCCTCCCAGTGGCTGTGAAGCGTTGAATCAGTCTGACAATGACAGAGATGGACACCTGAAGTCGCCTGGCCACTTCTCGCTTGGGAACACCATCTTGGAACCATGCAACAGCTCGTCCCCTCTCAAACTCGCTCAATTTTCGTCGTGGAGGCATTGTCAGATCAGGCCTACTACTGGTGGAATGTCTTCTTATAAAGCCAAGCAAGAGACAGCATCTCACACATAAACAGCAGTGCTTGCACGTGCATAATGGTTTTTCCATCTGGCTTGTGCAATGTGTTCAGGCAGAACGGTCCAAAACAAGGTCCTTTTTCGCAAATTTCCGCTTTTCCGTTTGCGGCCAAGCTCAGTAGTAGAGAATCCCGTGCAATTTTCGCACTAACACAACATCGCCCACTTACAGCTGAACAAGAATTCATAACAATTTGGCTGGACTGAGAAATAAATAACAGTAGCGAACTGAGTTTATTACGCACCTGTTTTCCATAGTGATCCTTAACTTTTGTGCGTAGCTTATGTATAAAACAAAGTTAAAGAAATGCAGAAACTCCACATAAAACATGCACAGACCACTCATGCACACACACTCACACTGAAACACGTACGCCTCAAGTTCATAAAAATTAGTCCCTGTTGTGTAGGCAAGACTAAGACACGATGAAAAGCAGCGTGGGTTTCGTGCATGCATCTCCAGAACTGTCCGTGCGAATACTGCGTGTAAGGCGTTCGATTCAGCACGTGTGTGTGTGTGTGTGTGTGTGTGTGTGTGTATGTGTGTGTGTGACATGTCTTTTCTTGTGTGTATGTGTGTGTGTGTGTGTGTGTGTATGTAGTGTGTGTGTGTGTGTGTGTGTGTGTGTTTGGTGTGGTGTGGTGGTGGTGGTGGGTGGTGGTGGTGGTGTGTGTGTGTGTGTGTGTGTGTGTGTGTGTGTGTGTGTGTGTGACATGTCTTTTCTTTCGTGTGTGTGTTGTTGTTGTTGTTGTTGTTTGTAATTTTCCCTGTCTGTTTTGTTTTTGTTTGTTTGTTTATCTGTTTGTTCATCATCATCATCATCATCAGCAGCAGCAGCAGCAGCAGCAGGTGCCCTGCCGCATGGCGTTCGCGATCATGGACTTCCATCTGTCTCTATCTTTTGTTGCCTCAAGCATCTCCTCCACCCTCCTTGTCTTCAGCCACTCCGCAAGTCCGTCTAACAGTTTCTCCCTGGTCTACCTGGTGCTCTCTTTCCCTCCAGCTTTCCCGTTGTGACCAGGTGCTCCAAATCCCCCTTCCTCATAAAATGGCCTATAAATGTTCGTTCATGTGTGACAATTGTGCTTACCGGTACTGCTAGTGTTAGTGTGTGGTTCTGGTTCTGGTTCTGTAGGATAATCCACAACGAGCCTCGTGGTCTATCCCGTGGATGGTGGTATGCGTGGGCGGGCTAGTCGGACGAGGGTGGAGGTTCTCCAAACAGATACTGTGACAGTAGCTCCTTGAAGCGTTCAGTGGATGCTGCGTTGACTATATGGGCGGGGAGAGACCATTCCGGGACGGTCCGCTGTGCGTAGGCAAACTTATCAATGTTGCCATGGGGTTGGTATCGCTGCAGGTTGCGTTGGTTGTTGGATCTGGTTCTGGAGGAAGTCTCAGTGAAGAATTTATCTTTCGGGATGGCAACTTCTCCAGTGATGATGTGGTAGGCCATGACCAGTCTCGAGTACACACGGCGTTCTGACAGCGGGTCCCACTTCAGCTCACGTAGCGTCTCGGTCACACTACTGGTTCGGCCGTAATCACAAGGTGGCGTATCTTGCTGCGCGTCTTTGGACCTGTTCGATGCGTGACACGTCCTTCTTTGTGTACAGGTCCCACACCGTTGCACAGTACTCTAGATGAGGGTGGACCAATTTCTTATAAGCTGCTTCCCTGATCTTATTGGGCATGTCACTTGTGTTTCGCCTCACAAAACCGAGCTGCTGGTAGGCCTTTTTGACTATGCTGTCGATGTGTGCTGTCCACTTGAAGTCGTTGGATAGCAGTACTCCTAGGTACTTCTGGTGACTCACTTCCTCCAGCTTGCTGTTGTGGATGTAGTAGTCTACTTGCTATGTGTGAGTGGTGATAAGAATGTAGCATGGTTTCATGGAATGTGTGGACCATGATTGCTTTAGTCATTGTTTTTTTTTTTTTTTTTGTTGGTATGTTTTTATGTCCTTTCCATTTTCTGACATTTCGTTTTCTTTTTCATTTATTGGATGTTATCGTAAATCAACTCATTTACCACTTGTGAGCCACATGAGATCTCTGCACAGTCGGACTGAAAGTCTTGAGATGCTAAATATAGCATCGGTGGTCTAGTGGTAGAATACTCGCCTGCGACGCGGGTGACTCGGGTTCGTTTCCCGGTCGACGCACCAAACTTTTTCTCAGGACCTGGCCAGCTCATGGGTTTATGTGCAGGTTCAAGGCTTGTGCTATGATCACCATACACATGGCACCTCAGGACCTGGCCAGCTCATGGGTTTATGTGTAGGCTTAAGGCTTGTGCCGTGATCACCATACACATGGCGCCTCAGGACCTGGCCAGTTCATGGGTTTATGTGTAGGCTTAAGGCTTGTGCCGTGATCACCATACACATGGCGCCTCAGGACCTGGCCAGCTCATGGGTTTATGTGCAGGCTTAAGGCTTGTGCCATGATCACCATACACATGGCGCCTGAGGACCTGGCCTGCTCAAGGGTTTATGTGCAGGCCTAAGGCTTGTGCCATGATCACCATACACATGGCACCTCAAGACCTGGCCAGCTCATGGGTTTATGTGCGGGCTTAAGGTTTGTGCCATGATCACCATACACATGGCGCCTGAGGACCTGGCCAGCTCATGGGTTTATGTGCGGGCTTAAGGTTTGTGC
>JAPXFY010000033.1:33537766-33542766 GCA_030674185.1 Monoplex corrugatus
GCAGCAGACTGCAGCTGCCGCAGCGCCGCAGCACCGTTAGCCGCGCAGCACACGGCGCGCATGGTGGAAGAAGAAGCGTGGCAGCAGGTTGGGGGGTGTGCCACGGTGCAGCAGGACAGGTCTACGCTGGAGCGTTGGCCCGAGGCGCCGTCTGCAGCGCGGAAGACTGGAGCGACGTCTCCCGCTGAGAATGCCACGTAGGAGCGTTGTCGTCTAGGGGCGCAGCAGCTGTGACGAAAAGAAACGACGTCGTTGGTGAGGTCACGCGCTGACGTCAAACTGACCTCAAAACTTATCTTCATCGTCGTCATCATCATCATCAACATCATCAACATCAACATCATCATCATCATCATCATCATCATCATCATCATCGTCGTCGTCGTCGTCGTCGTCGTCGTTTTCATCATCATCATCGGCATCATCATCATATCGTTGTTCTTTTTATTATTATTATTATTATTATCATTATCATTATTATTATTATTATTATTATTATTATTATATTATTATCATTATGCTACTATATTATTATCATTATCATTATTACTATTATCATTATTGTTATCATTATTATATTAATTGTTATTGCTATTGTTGTTATTATTACAGGACCTGGCCAGCTCATGGGTTTATGTGCAGGTTTAAGGCGTGTGCCGTGATCATTCTGGATCTTCTCCATCACATGGCACCTGTGACGTTAGTGCGTGCGTATGGAATTCATTCCGAGTGCGGAGACGTCATCTTGAGAAATTGAAACTGAAACTTGTTACTGTTATTATTATTATTATTATCATTATTTAGCCCTGATAGAGCTCTACACAGTCGGTTGGGCTTTAAACAACAATAACAATGACAATATTGTTATTATTATCATTATTATTATTATTATTAATAGTAGTAGTATTGTTATTGTTATTGTTATTACTACTATAACAATATTATTATTATCATTATTATTATAATTATTATTATCATCGTTATCATCATCAATGTCATTTTGTGTGAGTTGATCATCGCACTTACGGAGATTTCCTTCGTGAATCCAATAGTGCTAGAATTCATTCTTTGTTTGAATTGTGGATTTATGTCAACGATGTCATATTGAAAAGGAAAATATTGATCTACTTGAACAGTGCCCTATTAACTGATAAAAACAATGCTTTTTCCACAGTCTACCCTTATTTGAAAATTATTATCTGCAACATTTATTTCAATGTTATCATTCTTAACTGAAGAGAAACATTGTTTTTTTCAATCTTCTCACATTTGAAAACACAATGTGTTAGATTTTCTTTTGAATATTATCATTTCAAAATGAAGAAAAACATTTCTTCCAATATGCTCACCTTTGAAATTCAACATACGTTAGATCTACTTCAATATGTATCATATTAAATCAAGCAAAACCCCCTTTCAATCTACTTACCTTTGAATATCAATTATTGTTAGATCTATTTCAATGTTAACTTTTTAAACTGACAAAGACCCTATTTTCACTCTACTTACTTTTGAAGATCAATATGTATCAGATCTTCAATAGTATCGTTTTAAACTTAAAAAAAAAACAACACACACACAAAATGCATTTCGTCTTATTTATTTCTTTTTGTAATAATTAATTGACCACGTGAAACTCAGGCTGCTCTTCCCGTTGAGAGTGCGTCGCTGCAATGCAGCGCCACCCAATTTTTTTTTTACCAAGACTCTAGAAAGGCAAGGTGGCTAATTGGCCTTTAAGGGGAGGGACCTTGGAAATGAACCCATCTCTTCAATGTTTTCTGCAATGGCAGCTAAAAGAAAGCCCTGCTCTTCACGATTTTCAACTACCCTGAGATCTTAAAACTCGTCGGCGATGCTCCGCAGCTCAGGTTGCGGAGCTCAGTCTCTTGATTGTGACGCTCCGCAGCTGAAGCTGCGCAGGATGTTGATTTTTTTTAACCGTGACAATTTGCATACTATATTAAGGGAGATTATGCTGAAAGCACAGTTTAACCACTTTTCTAAGTAGATTTCTTTTCCTTTGACCGTAGCAGACTGTTGATTTATTTTTGGCTTGTTTTCGCGGTACCCGAATCAAAGTAATTTCGAAGAGTCAAAAGACTCTATGCTTGTATTTAATCATTTTTGGGACAAAATATTCATAAAAGCAGAACTCATAGTGACTTCCAGTGAAGAATGTACATCCTGTGACATGTTAAGTGCAGCTTTGTGACATGGATATTTAATGGATTACAAGCAGGAGTTTGATAATCATGTGTAGTGTACATCTGGATTTTTTTTTTTTTTAGCAATTAGCATACCTTTTTCAATGGTAAACCAGAAAAAAGTGAAAGCAAGCGTAAACAAGCGGTCTGCACAGTTACAAAGTAGACATAATGATCTTTTTAAACATATATAACATGATAAGTTTATGATCGTTGATTATTCTCCATATTTTGTTTAAAAAGTACCAAAAACTGTGCGTCTTTAGAGTTTGAGCAGCCATTTTAGAACGCGTCTCCAAAACATGCGCAGCCAGAAGGCACTCGGATCAGAGTTGGTTTTCGTCCCTTTCCAAAGAAGCAGACGTTCAGTTTGATTTTCTGGTCAAATTGAGTAGAAAAGTCAAGACATTAACGGAAAATGAACCCTGGAACCTCGAGTTTAGTTATAGGCAGGCGAACGTCTGAACCATTCTGCCAATCTTCTCCCATTATTCTACCGATCTTTCAAAATTACTGCATGTTTTACCTGTTTCAATGTCATTGTAACCTTAAGGAAAACGTTTTCCCCCACCATATCCACCTCTGAAAATCACTGCATATTATTTTTGCCTGTTTCTATATTGTCATTATAACATGAGGAAAATCTTTTTTTTAACAATATCCACCTCTCAAAATTACTGCATATTTTGCCTATTTCAATATTATCGCTATAACCTTAAGAAAACCTTTTTTTTTCCACCAAATCCACCTCTGCCTCCGAAAATCACTGCAAATTTTGCCTGTTTCAATATTATCATTATAACGTGTAGAAAACCTTTTTTTCCCCTATCATATCCACTTCTGAAAAATCTCTGCATATTTTGCCTATTTCAATATTATCATTATAACATTAAGACAAACTTTTTCCCAACATGTCTACCTCAGAAAAAATCACTGCATATTTTGCCTATTTCAGTGTTATCATTATAACCTTAAGAACAATTTTCTTCTTCTATATCTATCTTTGAAAAATCACTGCACATTTTGCCCATTTCAATATTATCAATGTAACCTTAAGAAAAACTATTTTCCCACCATATCCACCTCTGAAAAATATCTGCATATTTTACCGATTTCAGTATTATCATTATAACATTAAGACAAACTTTTTCCCCACCATGTCCACCTCTGAAAAATCAGTGCATATTTTGCCTATTTCAATATTATCATTATAGCCTTAAGACAAACATTTTCCCACTATATTCACCTTTGAAAAACTACTGCATCTTTTGCCTATTTCAATATCATCATTATAACATGAACCAGAAAAAAAAAACCCACAAACAACAACAACAAAACAAACAAACAAACAAACAAACAAACAAACAAACAAACAAACAAACAAACAAACAAACAAACAAACAAACAAACAAACAAACAAACAGAGAATAAGAACACGTATTTAAAACAACCAGACAAGGCAGGCGCCTGTCTTGTCTGGTTGTTTTAAATACGTGTTCTTATTTTTTTTACGTGTTTTTTTCCTCTGGTTCCTGTTTGCTTGAACGCGGGCAGTCACACTTGTTTTGGATTTCATATTATATAGCATGAAGAAAACATTTTTTTCCAGGTCTACTCACCTCTGAAAATCACTGTAGGTTACCAAGGAAGCACAGCAAGGCAATCGTGATGACGTCAGACAACACTGACGATAGAGAGGTACGTCATCTTCGGCACTATAGGCCTGGGACGGTTGGTAATATGACGTTACGCTACGTTTTCCGCGTGTGACGTCATTCTCTGACGTCTCCTCGTCGTCTGAAAACAAGACCGAGTTGAGGGGTGTCATTGCCGTCGTCGTTATCGTCATTATCATCGTCGTTTTTGTAAAATATCATCATCGCAAACCTCCTCCTCTTCTTACATATCCTCCTCCTCCTCCTTACCGTTATCACCATCATCATCACCATCACGATCATCATCACCATCATCATCACCACTATCACCACCATCATCATCATCAGCACCATCACCATCACCATCACCATCACCATCCTCCATCATCATCATCAACCATTATCCATCTCGACCACCACCACCACCACCACCACCACCGTCATCATCGTCGTCGTCATCATCATCGTCATCATCCTCCTCCTCCATATCATCACACCCCCACCACCACAACCACCGCCACCATCCACCTCCTTCTCCTCATCTTCGTCATCATCATCATCATCACCATTGTCATCACCATCATTACTATCACCACCATCACCACCACCATCATCATCACCATCCTCCTCCTCATCACTATCGTCATCATCAAGCAAGAACAGAGTTACGATAAGTTGCTTTGTTGTTGTTGTTGTTGTTTTTGTTGATGATCACTATTCCTGCTTCTGCCTCTACTACTTTATCACGCACTCTGGTTGGTCCTTTCAATAGAAGAGTGGACTTTAGCTCTGATATCTCAAGTTCAGTCCCACCCCGCAACATTAGAAACTGGCATGCTCGCTGCCCATCTGAACGTTTCCATTATTCTGCTGGTGTCAGTTTAGTCTTTCATAATTCTCTTTTCTCCCCCCCCCCTCCCTTTCCACTTCAAAACCAGCGCATAGGGCTCTGGGCAGGCTCAGGAAGTCTGCCAGATGAGCGCATATGGAATTGTCCGAGTGTGATAGATCCCACGTGAACAAGTTGTACGCAAAACACTAAGCTCGTACCTCTTCTCCCACTGCTATTGCTACTGCTACTACAGCTACTACTACCATAGCCACCGCCATCACCGCCACTGTCAAAGCTGTCATCATC
>JAPXFY010000033.1:33545266-33552766 GCA_030674185.1 Monoplex corrugatus
TCCTTCAAATCCGCTCTCAAAACTCACCTTTTCTCCTCTGCATAAAATCCTGACATCACTCAATCCCCTCTGCAGCCTGTCTCCACTCGGAGGGGAATCACATTGCAATATGTATAATTGTATATAATATGCTCTCTATAATTTTCCATTGTTTTTATTCTTTCTCCCCATTTATAGCCGTGTGTGTGTGTGTGTGTGTGTGTGTGTGTGTGTGTGTGTGTGTGTGTGTGTGTGTGTGCGTGGGTGCGTGTGTGTGTGGGCGTGCGTGCGTGTGTGTGCGTGCGTGCGTGTGTGTGTGTTTCAGCGCTTAGATTTGATTTTATCAAGATTTTGCGCTATATAAATATTGTAATTATTATTATTATTATTATTGTCAACCATGCTAGCAAAGCAAAAACTTAATACTTCGATTCCCTCACCATGTCCTCCAGTTTCTCGCAGGAAGCTGATGGATTGGGTGAGTGAGTTAGCTAATTTTTTTTTGCAGTTGGTTGATAGGGTCACCAACATCATCATCACCATGGCGTTGGCGATCGTGGCTCTCCATACGAATCTATCCCTTGTCGCTGCAAGTAAATCTCTCACCCTCTCTGTCCTCAGCCATCCAGCAAGTCCGTCCAATGTTTTCTCCCTGGGTCTACCTGGTGTTGTCTTTCCCTCCAGCTTTCCTGTTGTGACCAGATGCTCTAATTCCCCTTTCCTCATAAAAGGTCCTCTCCTTTCCTCATAAAAGGTCCTCTCCTTTCCTCATAAAAGGTCCTCTAAATGTTGCTCGCCTTTTTTTCAATCTTCTTCATTAATGATCTTCTTGTGTCTGCCTCCTTAAATAATGTCTCGTTTTTTTTTTCTTTGCTGTCCATCGAAATCTCAACATTCTTCTTAGAAATCACATTTCAGTTGCCTCAATTTTGTTCTGACTTTTCGTGTTGACTGTCCACACCTCACAACCGTACAAGAGTACAACAGTTGACAGGGTACGGGAATCAAAAGGTTAATCAGTTGAGTTCATAGATCCAAATGAGTAATGATAATTGTAGTATCAGCAGTAATAGCAAACGACATGATGTACAAGATCAAAATACCTTCTTTTTCAAACTCCACTGCGGATCCGTTGACGGAAAGCCAAATGGGAAGAGCATGCGCAGAGTCCACATCCTGTGTTTTGTCTACAGGATATTGTGATGTAACTTCCGGTGCCGCATCACTGCTGGTTGCGACTATGCAAAAGAAAAACAAATACCAAAAACCAATTACAACAACAACAACAATAACAGTAACAATGACAATAACATTAGCGATGACAATAACAATGACAATGACAGTGACAATTATAACAACTACAAAAACGACAACAACAAAGCAATAACAAGAAAAAGAAAAAGAACAAGAAGGACATTTTTTTTTATGACGGCGTGAAATCAAAACTAATGTACTGCTTTTTCCCATCCAGCCCTCTCACGAACAGGATCCAGATTATACATGAACCAACATAAATGTGTCAGTAATGGAAACAAAATGTCAATTCAAAGAAACAAATTTAAAAAAGAAAAGGTTTTATACAAAATACTTTAATCACTATGGAAATGTTTTAGTGAAATATCTGAAATTCAGACAGTAGAAGAGCTAATTGATTCATGAAATTTGTTACACATCCCTTCTCAAGTAATTATCGTGAAACGGAGACATCCTCTTACGTTTTCTGTTAGTCTATTCAAAATGTAGTTCTTAAGAATACATGAGGCTGCATTAAAAGTGATCAATTCGTGGAAAGGGGGGACATTTATCAATTCTCCCATTGCGTGTGAAATTTATGTAGAAGGTACTGGTTTTGTTATCGGAAGCATGTCCATTCATTATTTTGTGCATAAATAGTCCTTTGTTATTCTGAAGTCGAAGTTTTAATAGCAAGGTATTCAACGTTTAAAAGTCTCAATTATTACACTGATGGTTTTCAAAGGAATTAATTTTAAAATAGATGAAAGACAAAGGAAAATGAATTATTACACTGATGGTTTTCAAAGGAATTAATTTTAAAATAGATGAAAGACAAAGGAAAATGAATGTCTTGGTGAATAAACGAATAAATCGGTGAATGAGTCGAAGTTTTAATGGTAATGGTTTTAATTTTACACCCTAAAGTCTCAATTTATTAAACCAATGGTTTTCAAAGCAATTGATTTTATTTATAAAGCAGATTAAAGATAAACGAAGACGAGTGACTAGGTGAATGAATAATAAATCAGTGAGTGAGTGCATACATGGAGTAATGATCGAGAAAATAACGGGTGAGCATCTAAGTGGACAACAAAATGAATGAGTGTGAGCAAATGAATATAATGGTGAGTATGAAAATGCAGAAGAAATAGACGATTACTTTGAGATTTTTTTTTGTAGACGTCACTTAAACGTCATTTATGTATTTACGTAATTGTGATTGAATTACGTATGTTTTGCTGTTGTTACGTTTGTTTGTTTGAGAAACTATTAATTTTAATGCCACTGCTTGTCAGATTAACCAAGAATGAGTATTTCATCTGTCTGTAAAAATAGTTTCTGAAAATCTATACTATTTCGTTTCTAATGTTAACATAATTTGATAATTTTTCTGTAAAAATAACTGGTTCGATATGATCATGCCTGTCTGCCTGTCTGCCTGTGTGTGCTTGTCTACCTGCTTGTCAGTCTGTACGGACGCAGGTTCAAGTTTGTATTGCTTATAACCCAACCGGCCACTAGAGCCATATCAGGGTTAACACACGTTATCGTATCAGGTACATACTTACACACGTTTGTATGTAAAGATCATGTATGGATGCGTGGATGTATGCATGTATGTGTGGATGTATGTATGTACGTATGCATTATGTATGCATGTATGTATGCATGTATGTATGTATGTATGTATGTATGTATATATGTAATATGTATCTATGTATGTATATGTATATATGTATGTGTGTATGTATGCATGTATGTATGTCTGTATGTCTGTATGTATGTCTGCATGTATGTCTGTATGTATGTATGCATGTATGTATGTATGTATGTATGTATGTATGTATTTGTCTGTATGTATGTATGTATGTATGTGTATGTCTGTCTGATGTATGTATGTCTGTATGTCTGTATGTATGTATGTATGTATGTCTGTCTGTCTGTATGTATGTCTGTATGTATGTATGTATGTATGTATGTCTGTTGTATGCATGTATGTATGTATGCATGTATGTATTATGTATATATGTATGTAAATGTATTATGTATGTATGTATGTATGTCTGTATGTCTGTATGTATGTCTGTATGTGTGTCTGTCTGTATGTATGCATGTATGTATGTATGTATGTATGTATGTATGTATGTATGTATGTATGTATGTATGTACGTATTTGTTTATTGATTATTTATTCGTCGCTTTGGTATTTGAAAGAGAAATGATTTCTTATACGTAAAATGTATCATTAATGTTGAAGAACACATTTCTTCTGTTCTGAAAACTTTGCTATCGCAGAAACGCTTTACGTTGCTATTTTAAAATAAAAATTATCTGTCGTGGTGCTTTTTACTTTTCCACTTAGACAGATACACAGACAGACAGAGAGAGAGATACATACATACATACATGCATACATACATACATACATACATACATACATACATACATACATACATACATACATACAGACAGAGAGGAGACATACATACATACATACATACATACATACATACATCACACATACATACATACATACATACACATACATACATACATACATACATACATACAGACATACAGGCAGACAGAAAGGCAAGGCAGACAGGCAGGCAGACAGACAGACATACAGACACACATACACACAGACAGGTAGACAGGCACACAGACACATAGACACACTGAATCACATTTATCTATACATATTATGTATACGATTGTGGAACTGTAAAACATTAATAATTGGTTACTTCTTCGATAAGACAGTTCATACTAAAACTCGATTCTCATTCTACTAAATGTGTGTATATCATTTATTTATTTATTTATTCATTCATTCATTTGTTTGTTTGTTTCTTTTGCTTGTCACATTTTTTTTAATTTGCTTATTTGTTTGTTTTCGTTGTCTGGCTGCTTTGATCATACAACACATGGATTGATGAAATCTGTCAACTTTTGCTTTAGAGACATCTGAAAGTGAGGAAAATAAAAATGAATAAAAATCATTCACAGTGTTTATGTTTGTCTCAGATTAGTATCAAATGAAAAATAGGTTTATGAAAAGTAACAAAATAAAAAAAAAGAAGCCTTTGAAAGATTCTTTAACATGTTTAGACGTATATTCATGATAAATTAACATCGGATTTTATATCAGTGTATGTACACATGTTATAGAATATTCAAAGCATTTTCAAAATATATTAACACTGGAGGTATCTTTGAATGGAGAAAACAAATAAGACCATATCTGTTATTGAACGCTTTCAATTTCTTTTATTACAATTTTACAATTGCGTTATGCTCATTATTACACTTCCTTCCACTGCTTGTACACTACTCTCTCTGTGTGTCTCTGTCTGTCTCTGTCTCTCTCCCTCTCTCTCTCTGTCTCCCTCTTTCTCTCTCTTTTATTAGTTCCAGTTGTGTGTATGTGTGTGTGTGTGTGTGTGTGTGTTGTGTGTGTGTGTGTGTGTGTGTGTGTGTGTGTGTACGTGTGTAAAAAAGAAGATGCGCCAGAAAAGAAAAGATACAGAAGACAGTACAGGCCAAAACCAGAAAAAAACCAAACAACAAACAAACAAACAAACAAACAAACAAACAAACAAACAAACAAACAAACAAACAAACAATAAACAAACAAACAAACAAACAAACAAACACACAGACGGAATATCGACTCAATTAGAAACCAGCGACACACCACTTTGTGGCAGGATTGAAAATGGACTTCATTTTCTGAATGGTTGTCCAGAAATCTAGAAGCTTTGTCTTGTACAGGGAATGTAAAAGCCTGTCTTGTCTTGTACTGGAAATATGTCTTGTCTTGTACTGGAAATTTAAAAGCCGTCTTGTCTTGTACTGGAAATGTAAACGCCTGTCTTGTCTTGTACTGGAAATTTAAAAACATTTTTGGCTTGTCTTGTACAGGAATAAAAAAAATCCTGTCTTGTCTTGCACTGGAAATCTAAAATTATGTCTTGTCTTGTCTTGTACTGGAAATTTAAATGCCTGTCTTGTCTTGTACTGAAAATGTAAAAACCTTCTTTGTCTTGTCTTGTACTGGAAGCAAAGAGCATGTCTTGTCTTGTCTTGTCTTTCTTGTAGCGGAAATCTAAAATTATGTCTTGTCTTTCTTGTACTGGATATCTAAAATATGTCTTGTCTTGTCTTGTCTTGTACTGGAAATCTAAAAGCCTACTTTGTCTTGTCTTATCTTGTACTGGAAATCTTGACAGCCAGTCTTGTCTTGTATTGTGTTTCTTGTTTTGTCTTGTTTTGTCTTTTTATATCAAGTAGGCCTACATGTTCTGGTTCAGTTTTGTGTATTTTTGGTTCCAGTTGTAGCTGGCGCAAACAAGACTGAAACTGGCAAAATAAATAAATAAATAAATAAACACAAAATAAATAGATTAAATAAATATAAAGTAAATGAATAAATAAATAAATAAATAAACAAATAAATAAATAAACACACAAATAGATAGATAAATAAATAAATAGAAATAAAATAAAACAAATCAATAAAATAGAAAACCTTGAACCATTTTCTACTGAAAGTACAGTATGCTAACTACAAGCGATGTGTTGGAGATAATTTCCAGACACACGTTGATCAATAAGTATTGCCTATGTTTGAATAAGTAAATATGTAAGATTCATAGTTACTCACATAATCTCATACATGTTGACGATGATAATGTTATATGTGAAATCATAAGCTGCTGTTCTTTGATAATTCGCTTCTAGTAATCAGAGCCAATCTATGTTTTGTGATTTTGTATGGGTTCCTCTGACAAAGAAGTAATTAATTAAATCTTTCGGCGTTTTACAACTTAAGAGAAAGATAGCACAAAAAAAGCAACCGAACCTACATACACATGTAACGAATAAATCGACTAAATGAATGAATGATGCATGGATTAAATGAGTGAGTGAGTGACTGAATGAATAAATGAGTGAATGAAAGAATAAATGAATAAATGAATGAATGAATGATTGATTGAATGAGCTGAATAAATAAATAATAAATGAACAAATGATGTGTGAACTGAATGACTGAATGACTGGCTGATCGACCGACCGACTGACTGACTAAATGCATGAACTGACTGACTGCCTGGCCTGCCTGCCTGCCTGCCTGACCGACTGAATCTATGAACAAACAAACAAATAAATACAAACACTCACCAAGAAGAATCAGCGCCGAACAACTCAACAAACCAACATCTTTCTGGCGTGTTTGCTATTCTTTCCTGTTTTTTGACTCAGCTCCGCGCAAAAAGACGGTGTTCCAAATTCTCTCTCTTTTCCCCCGTCTCACAGCATTCGTTCGTCTGTCTCCTCTCTGTGTCTCTTTCTTTTCTCCCCTCCGTTCTCTCTCTCGCCTCTCCCTCTCTTCTCTCTCTGTCTTCCCTCCCTTTCTCTTCTCTCTCTCTCTCTTTTTCTTTCTCTCATCCTCCCAGACACCTGAATGGAGCGAAAAGCAGGAAACAGGCAAGTTAAAGCAGGCCCAGTAATCACCAGAACCATTGGCAGCCAATGCCAGATGGTGGGTGTGTCTGAAAGGAATAAAAGCTGGAAATGGTTAAGCCATATTCGTATTCTCTCTTTTACTTTGATTCGGTCAGAGTAGAGACACATTTTTTTTTTTGGTTAAAATTTCTTTTTATTCAAGTTTAGGCAAGAATTCAAACAATATAAATATAAGCTGCATTTTTTTTTTTTAGAACACACATTAACAGATATCATACATGACAATCCAGATATACAGATGGGTGTGTAAGTTCATTTATGATAAAGAAAAACACACACACATTCACACACACATACGTACGCGTATGCGCGCACACACGCACGACCACACACACACACACACACACACACACACACACACACACAACACACACATACACACACACACACACACACACACACACACATACACACACACACACACACACACACACACACACACACACACACGCACATATAAAACATACACACGCGTGCGCACGCGTATGCGCGCACGCACGCACGCTCACACACACAGACACACACACACAGGTTGCACAAAAATGTACAATCATATGTACACGCACTCTCAAGCTGACATTTGAATATTTTGATAAAGACACGAACAATAAAGTAAAGCAAAAAGGCATGAGTGTATCAAACCTGTCTTAAGAAAGGAACCACACACACTCCTCAGAGAAAATAACAATACTAATGATAGTGATAATAATAAATAATAATAATGATAATAATGATAATAATGATAATAATAATAAT
>JAPXFY010000033.1:33560266-33577766 GCA_030674185.1 Monoplex corrugatus
CTCTGTTAGTCTATTAGTCTATCTGTTAGCCTGTCCTTCTCTCTCTCTCTGTCTCTGTCTGTCTGTCTGCTTTTCTCTCTCTTCCTTCATGCGGTCTAATTCTCTGTAGTCTATTTGTCTATCTGTTAGCCTGTCCTTCTCTCTGTCTCTGTCTCTGTCTGTCTCTCTCTCTCTCTCCTTCATGCGGTCTAATTCTCTGTTAGTCTATTTGTCTATCTGTTAGCCTGTCCTTCTCTCTCTGTCTGTCTCTGTCTGTCTGTCCTCTCTTCTCCTTCATGCGTCTAATTCTCTGTTGTCTATTTGTCTATCTGTTGGCCTGTCCTTCTCTCTCTCTCTGTCTCTTCTGTTTTCTCTCTCTCTTCTCGTCTATCTCGTATCTTTGTCTTCTTTCTCGTCCTCTCTCTCTCTTGTCTCTCTCTTTCTGTTCTATCTCTCTTTCTCTCTCCCTCTCTGTCTTCTCTTTCTATTTCTCTCTCTCTGTTCTTCTCTCTATCTCTTTTTCTTTTATTATCTTTCTCTTTCACTCTCCCTCCACATCTCTCATCTCTCCCCTCTCTCTCTTTCCCTCTCTCTCTTTCTCCTTCCTGGAGTCTCATTCTCTGTCTGTCTGCCTGTTCCTTCTCTTTCTGTCTCTTTCTCTGTCTGTCTCTGTCTGTCTCAGTCTCTCTGTCTGTCTCTCTGTTTGTCTCAGTCTCTCTCTCTCTGTCTCTCTTCTCTCTGTCTCTCTCTGTCTCTGTCTTCTCTCTGTGTCTCTGTCTCTCTGTCTTTGTCTGTCTGTCTCTTTCTCTCTCAAATGGATTAGAATGACTAAATTAAAAAAAACAAAAACAAACAAGAGTCCTACTCCCTCCAGACCCATTGTAAAGACATGCACGTGTGAGTTTCCAATCCGAGGAATAGAAACCGCTTCCAGCTTGTCTAAAAAGCAAGAAGGGAGATTATCTAAGGGCCAGAAAGGGGAAAGGAAAAGATAACTCGAAAGTCGAAATGAGTAAAGGGGTTGGTGTTATCTCCCATTGTGGGTGGGTGTTTAACGAGATAAACTGCAGACATAATTACGCGAATTTTGACTGAAATTTTGCTACTTCACGGAAAACGTATCGAATCGAAGTAGTCCTGAGACGGGTAGTAATTCACATTTCTCGTTTTGGCGTCTGTGTGTTTGTCCATTCTATTCACAGCTGCTTGGAATTTGCCAGCTCATCGAAAGTTGATTTAAGATGAAGTGATGGGCGCGGTGGTTACGTGGGTAAATGTCCAGACTTCCATTCTGATGGCTCCGGGGTTTGATCCTGTCTGGGTAACTTCCCTTCCTGGTTTGTAAAAGGGGTGGGGATTTTTTTCTTCTGATCATCCAAGTCAACATGTGTGCAGACCTGCCAGTGCCTGAGTCTCTTTTTGTGAGTATTTTGCACGAAGAACATCAGATCATCATCATCGTAGTCGTCGTCGTCGTCGTCGTCATCATACATCATCATCATCATCATCATCATCATCATCATCATCATCATCATCATCATCATCATCAACAACATCATCATTGTCGTCGTCGTCGTCCTCCTCCTCGTCCTCCTATATTATTTCATTTTGATACCTTCTGGCTGCGCACTCTAACGACCCACGGCAATTGAAAATTGTGCAGAGCGGGGGCATTGCCTGGCTGCCTTGGTAAAAATTGTAGGAGATATAGGTTGATTTCCCAGATCCCACCCTTTGAAGACCAATTAGCCTTCTTGGTTTAAAAAAAAAAGTGAATATGAATTTTAAACGAGGGAGAGGGGATGGACGCCGCCCTTGTGGTGCTGGCCCCGGGAAAAGTTGAGGTATCTGCCACCTCACTCCCCTCAGGGTTAATGAACTATCTAGGTAGGACCTCAGGATCTGGCCAGCTCATGGGTTTATGTGCAGACTTAAGGCTTGCGCCGTGATCATTCTGGATCTTCTCCATCACATGGCACCTGTGACGTAAGTGCATATAGAATTCATTCCGAGCGCGGAGACATCATCTTGAGAAACTGAAATTGAATTGAAACTGAAACTGTTTATTGTAAAAAGAAAGGGAAAAAAACAACAAAAAACCAACAAACAAAAAAAACAAAGGAAAAAAACCCCTGAAAAATATGAGTACTCAAGGGTTTGGTTGAACACAGGCGAAGGATGCCAAAAGCCATTTCTGAATATTTTCAATCAAAGAATGGTTGATTGTTTCATATAGGATCAGTTTTTGTTACCTACATAGTAGTGAAAGGTATGCAACTTATCAATCATTTAAATCATTTATTCAACCAGAAACCCCCCCCCCCACCTTTTTGACATTACTATTACTAAGTGTAGAGCTAGAAAAAACACGAAAAGAAAATCAGAGCACGTATTTAATTGTCTGGTTATATTGAATACGCATTCTGAATGTATTTTCGTGTTTTATTATTTTTCTGATTCGTGTTTGCTTGAACGCAGGCAGTCACACTTGTTTTGAAGTGTAGAGCTAGTTATGCTATATTTCGTTTGGGTGTAAATGGTTTAAATATAAATAAAATGTACAGTGAAGTCTTAAACACATGTGTATTTTGTGACAAAGTGGAAAACAAAATCCATTACCTAACGGAATGTAATATATACAAGCATCATCATCATCATCAGGTGCCTTGCCGCGTGGCGTTGGCGATCATGGACTTCCATCTGTCTCTATCTCTTGTTGCCTCAAGCATCTCCTTCACCCTGTTTTTTTTCCTCAGCCACTCTGCAAGTCCGTCTAGTATCTTCTCCCTGGGTCTTCCTGGTGCTCTCTTCCCCTCCAGCTTTCCAGTCGTGACCAGATACTCCAATTCCCCCCTCTTCCTAAAATGGCCTACAAAAGTTGCCTGTCTTTTCCTAATCTTCCTTATGAATGATCTTCTTGTGTCTCCCTCCATCAAGACTGTCTCGTTTGTTTTCTTTGCTGTCCATGGAAATCTCAACATTCTTCTTAAAGTATACAAACAACTCAGAGGAAAAGAATCTTTAAACATTATGAAAAAGGTGTACGAATGACCACAATCTTGCCTTTTTAATACAAAATGATAGGAAGACCGTCACAAGAGACATTGTCATGTTCGTTTATTTATGCTTTACAAGTTAGACCGGAATGTCTCTCTTGAACGAAATAATTTCAGCGTCTTAGATAATGGTGTTGGTAAAAGTTTGTTTTTCTGTTTTGGATCTTTTGTCCTTTGTTTTTGTGCCACAAAAGATTTATGTTATGTGTGCAAGTAGCACGTGAAACCCCTTGTACCCAGGCCGTGGTTTTACATTAAAAATGTCTGATTTCTGAGTTATGAGTTCTCTCTCTCTCTCTCTTGTCTCTGCCTCCCCTCTCTCTCTTTCTCTCTCAATCGGAAGATTTTACTCTCTGTATAAGAACATGATCGTGTATCGACGACAATGCATCTGCTCAGCAGCTCACCAGCCTGCACATCGCGCGCTCTCTCTGTGTCTGTTTCTTCTCTCTGTCTGTTTGTCTCTCTTTCTGCTCTCTCTCTCTCTCTCTCTCTCTCTTTCTCTCTTAATATATATTATATACACACATATATATATATTATTATAGTGTGTGTGTGCGTTTGTGTACAAATATTGTGATATGTATCATTCTACTGTCTCTATCTGTCTCTCTCTGTTCTATCTATCTATCTATCTTTACTATATCAATCTATCTATCTATCTATCTGTCTATCTATCTATCTATCTATCTATCAATCTATCTATCTACATGTATGCATGTATATATACATATGTGTATGTATACATACATATGTATGTATATAGGTATATATATATATATATATATATATATATATATATATATATATATATATCCCCTCTCTCTCTATCTGTCTTAGTGTTTCATAGGTCCCTTTTCCCAGTCCCTACTTCCAGAGTTTTCATGTGCATAGAGGTTTGCTCAGATTCGGGGATTTCTATCAGATCATTTTTGGCAGATTTGGGTGGAGCGCATATGGGATTATCTGAGTGCAATGAATTCCTCCTGAACAAATCCACAATTTCTCTCTCTTTCTCTCTGTCTCTGTCTGTCTTTAGCTTCTCCGTGTATTTATGAGTCGTTGTCTCTGTCTCCTCTCTCTGTCTGCTTGTCTGTCTGTCTGTCTCTCTCTCACCCTCTGTCTCTCTTTCTGTTTCTCTCTCTCTCTCACCCTTTCTTTTTTTTCTCTCTCTCTGGCTGTGTCTTATGTCTCTCTCTCTCTCTCTTCTCGTGTCTGTCTGTCTACCTCTCTCTCTCTCTCAATCTCTCTGTTTCTGTCTCTCTGCTCTCTCTATCTATCTCCCCCCCCCCCTCTCTCTCTCTCGATTTCCTTCTCCCCTCTTCTCTTTTAAGTGGATTAAGAACAAGACTCGATTCCTAGACTCTATTTCTCCCGACCTATTAAGCTGATATGCATCCGTGAATTTCTATTCCAAGGAAGAGCACTGCTCGGCTAAAGGCGAAGGGGAGATAATGTAGGACCAGAAGAGAGGGCCGGGAGCCCGGAAAGATAATAGAACGGTATAGAAATCAGTGAAAGTGAAGAAGGCAGATTATCTTTAAAAAAAAAAAAAAAAAAAGGATGGGGGTGCAGACGATAAAATAATCAAGTAAAGTGGCGTTATCTACATCGTGTGTGTCCTTTGAGATAAATTGTTCATGTGATTATGTGAATCAGACTATAAAACTTGCCAGCTCATCAAAAGTGAACAAAATAATCACGCCATGTAACTATTCTCTATTTTATGACGCTTGTATTAAATTTTGCTCTTATGTTTGTAAAGTTACCAAAAAGTTTATGAGATAATAATAATAATAATTACAATATTTGTATAGCGCAAAATCTCGATAAAAATCAAATCTAAGCGCTGAACATACACCTACGCACGCGCGCACACACACGCACACACACACACACTCACACATGGCTATAAATGGGGAAAAAGAATAAAAGCAATGGAAAATTATAGAGAGCATATTATATACAAATATATATTACATTGTGATTCCACTCCGAGTGGAGACAGGCTACAGAGGGGGATGAGTGAGGTCAGGATTTTATGCAGAGGAGAAAAGGTGAGTTTTGAGAGCGGACTTGAAGGAGACAAAAGTAGGTTGCTGACGGACAGAGAGAGGAAGTTTGTTCCAGGAAAGTGGACCAGAAACAGAGAAGGCTCGTGGACCATAGGTATCACACCATATGACTAATCTTTCTTTTTTCTATTTCGTGTTACAACTTCGCTTGCAGTTTGTAAGGTTATCAAAAGTTTATGAAATAGTCATGAAACAGAATTAGTGTTTTTTTTCCTCTTCTGTTGCTACAGCTTTATCTTTTATTTCCATGAAAATGCTAAGTCCATGAACAATTAACAGGACAGTCTTACCATGCTATCAGCCATTTTCTAGCAGCATATAACCTTTTGAGTCTTGCACCTATATCCAATAACTGCAAAAACTGAACCTTTGATTCCTCACCCTAACACCACCTTTCGCAGTCAGCACCATATCCATCATCTGCAAAACTAACTCTTGATTCCTTATCTTCCACGATCTTCTGTAGGAAGCTGGTGGATAGGGTGGAGGAATCAAAGGGTAAAGTTTTTGGCTTTGCTAGCATGAATGCGGTGTGGGCAGGATGCGGGAATCAAAGGGTGAATGTTTCATTTAAGTCTGCATCATGTTTTAAGCTTTTCAAAAATTAAAAGGTGTGATTGTGTTAAGGGAGAGATCCATCCTCCACACAAACAACCTGTGAAGAATCTTCTGACTAGCACTATCTCCAAACCAGCAATAATTCACCTACTGCAGCGAAGAGAGTATGGACACTCATTCATCACTCATCATATCATCCATCATCACCATCATCATCTCATGACATCATGCCATCACCATCATCATCACATCATCATCATCCATCATTATCAGTCCTGCCGCATGCGTGACATCATCCCTCCATGCGATCTGTCCTTGTCGCTGCAAGTATACTTCCACCCTCTGTCCTCACCACATGCAGTCCGTCCAAATTTTTCTCCCTGGATCTACCTGGTGTTCTCTTTCCCTCCTGCTTTCCTGTTGTGACCAGGTGTTCTAATTTCTCGTTCTCATAAAATGTTCTATAAATGTTGGTTGTCTTTTCCTGATCTTCTTTATTGATGTCTTCTTGGTCTGCCTCCTTCAAGACTGTCTCGTTTTTTTTTTTTTTGGCTGTCCGTGGAACTCTCAACATTCTTCTTAGAAACCACATTTCAGTTGCCTCAATTTTGTTCTGACTTTGCGTATTGGCTGTTCACGCCTCACAACCGTACAAAAGTATCGGTTCTATATAACATTCAAGAACTCTCTTCCTGATGTTAATTGACAGGCATTTGCTGGTAAGAACGCTTTTCATCTTCTTGAATGCTGTTTTGGCTTGGCCAATTCTGCTGGCTGTTTCTGATGTGCATCTGCCGTCTGATGAGATGACCGTTCCCAGATATTTAAACTTATCAACCTGTCTCAAAGCTGTGCTATTTGCTGTTATTTTGCATGAGGGGATATCTTGTTGTTTTGCTGATTACCATGATGTCAGTCTTCTTGCTTAAATAGCTTAATTAGCCCTGGTTTCTCCTGAGAAAACCACATGGCAGACTGGGTCTGAATGGGTCATGCAACACATGGACAGTCCCCCCCCCCCCCTTTTTTTTTTGCTCGAAGAAATGACTGTCGATTGGCGTCGAGAGCTTGAGAGGTGATTGTCCGGAGAGTGGCGAGACATTGGTGCTCCGGGTCCCATCGGCACCCTCGTGGTGTTTCTTGTTAACTCTGTCGTCAGGGTTTACTCCCTTAGCCTTGGTCTCTCCTGAGACATCAACAAGGCAGACTGGGTTCGAATGGGTCATGCAACGCATGGACAGCTCCCCCTCCCTTTTGCTTGGGGAAATGACTGTCGACTGGCATCAGGAGCTAGGGAGGTGGGTGCCACTCTCGGCGAGGCATTGGTGGTCCCATCCTCATCCTCGTGGTGTTTCTTGTTAACTCTGTCATGGTTTACTCTCTTAGCCTTGGTCTGTCCTGAGACATCCACAAGGCAGACTGGGTCCAAATGGGTCATGCAACGTATGGACAGTCCCCCTTGGCTTGGGGAAATGGCTGTCGATTGGCGCCTGGAGCTTGGGAGGTGGGTGTCCCGAGAGTGGCGAGGCATTGGTGTTCTGGGTCCCATCCTCACTCTCGTGGTGTTTCTTGTTAACTCTGTCGTCAGGGTTAACTCCCTTAACCTTGGTCTCTCCATAGACAACGACAAGACAGTGGTGATGTTCTATCAGGGTTAACTCCCTTAACCTTGGTCTCTCCAGAGACAACGACAAGACAGTGGTGATGTTCTATCAGGGTTAACTCCCTTAACCTTGGTCTCTCCAGAGACAACGACAAGACAGTGGTGATGTTCTATCAGGGTTAACTCCCTTAACCTTGGTCTCTTCAGAGACAACGACAAGACAGTGGTGATGTTCTATCAGGGTTAACTCCCTTAGCCTTGGTCTCTTCAGAGACAACGACAAGACAGTGGTAATGTTCTATCAGGGTTAACACCCTTAACCTTGGTCTCTCCAGAGACAACGACAAGACAGTGGTGATGTTCTATCAGGGTTAATTCCCTTAGCCTTGGTCTCTTCAGAGACAACGACAAGACAGTGGTGATGTTCTATCAGGGTTAACTCCCTTAACCTTGGTCTCTTCAGAGACAACGACAAGACAGTGGTGATTTTCTGTCAGGGTTTTCTCCCTTTGCCTTGGTCTCTCCCGAGACAACTACAAGACAGTGGTGATGTTCTATCAGGGTTAACTTCCTTAGCCTTGGTCTCTTCAGAGACAACGACAAGACAGTGGTGATGTTCTATCAGGGTTAACTCCCTTAGCCTTGGTCTCTTCAGAGACAACGACATGACAGTGGTGATGTTCTATCAGGGTTAACTCCCTTAACCTTGGTCTCTCCAGAGACAACGACAAGACAGTGGTGATGTTCTGTCAGGGTTTACTCCCTTAGCCCTGGTCTCTTCAGAGACAACGACAAGACAGTGGTGATTTTCTGTCAGGGTTTTCTCCCTTTGCCTTGGTCTCTCCCGAGACAACTACAAGACAGTGGTGATGTTCTATCAGGGTTAACTCCCTTAGCCTTGGTCTCTTCAGAGACAACGACAAGACAGTGGTGATGTTCTATCAGGGTTAACTCCCTTAGCCTTGGTCTCTTCAGAGACAACGACAAGACAGTGGTGATGTTCTATCAGGGTTAACTCCCTTAACCTTGGTCTCTCCAGAGACAACGACAAGACAGTGGTGATGTTCTATCAGGGTTAACTCCCTTAACCTTGGTCTCTCCAGAGACAACGACAAGACAGTGGTGATTTTTTGTCTGGGTTTTCTCCCTTAGCCCTGGTCTTTTCAGAGACAACCACAAGACAGTGGTGATGTTCTGTCAGGGTTTACTCCCTTAGCCCTGGTCTTTTCAGAGACAACCACAAGACAGTGGTGATGTTCTGTCAGGGTTTACTCCCTTAGCCCTGGTCTTTTCAGAGACATCCACAAGACAGTGGTGATGTTCTGTCAGGGTTTACTCCCTTAGCCCTGGTCTCTTCAGAGACAACTACAAGACAGACTGGATCCGAATGGATCATACAACGCATGGACAGCTCCCCCGCCGCCACCCTTTGCTTGGGGAATTGCCTGTCGATTGGCGTCGGGAGCTAGGGAGGTGGGTGTCCCGAGAGTGGCGAGGCATTCGTGATCTGGGTCCCATTCTCACTCTCGTGGTGTTTCTTGTTAACTCTGTCGTCAGGGTTAACTCCCTTAGCCTTGATCTCTCCCGAGACATCCACAATGTTGTGGAAATTTTTCTGTCAGGGTTTACTCCCTTAGAATTGGTCTCTTCAGAGACAGCCACAAGGCAAAGGTGATTTTCTGTCAAAGTTTACTCCCTTATTCTTGGTCTCTCTCGAGACAAGGTAGTGGTAATTTTCTGTCATGGTTTACTCCCTTACCCTTGATCTCTTCAGGGACATCCACAGGGTTGTGATGATTTTCTGTCGGGGTTTATTCCCTTAGACTTTGTCTCTCCTGAGACAACCACGTGGAAATGGTAATTTTTTGGTCAGGGTTTACTCCCTTAGCCCTGGTCTTTTCAGAGACATCCACAAGGCAGTGGTGATGTTCTGTCAGGGTTTACTCCCTTAGCCCTGGTCTTTTCAGAGACAACCACAAGACAGTGGTGATGTTCTGTCAGGGTTTACTCCCTTAGCCCTGGTCTTTTCAGAGACATCCACAAGACAGTGGTGATGTTCTGTCAGGGTTTACTCCCTTAGCCCTGGTCTCTTCAGAGACAACCACAAGACAGACTGGGTCCGAATGGATCATACAACGCATGGACAGCCCCCCCCCCCCGCCACCCTTTGCTTGGGGAATTGCCTGTCGATTGGCGTCGGGAGCTAGGGAGGTGGATGTCCCAAGAGTGGCGAGGCATTGGTGGTCCCATCCTCACCCTCGTGGTGTTTCTTGTTAACTCTGTCATGGTTAACCCCCTTAGCCTTGGTCTCTTCAGAGACAGCCACAAGGCAAAGGTGTTTTTCTGTCAAAGTTTACTCCCTTAGCCTTTGTCTCTCTCTGGGTCATGCAACGCATGGACAGCTCCCCCCTCCCTTTTGCTTGGGGAAATGACTGTCGGCTGGATTCGGCGAGACATTGGTGGTCCCATCCTCACCCTCGTGGTGTTTCTTGTTAAGTCTGTCATGGTTTACTCTCTTAGCCTTGGTCTGTCCTGAGACATCCACAAGGTAGACTGGGTCCAAATGGGTCATGCAACGTATGGACAGCCCCCCTTGGCTTGGGGAAATGCTGTCGATTGGCGCCTGGAGCTTACTCCCTTAGCCTTGGTCTCTTCAGAGACAACCCACAAGGCAGTGGTGATTTTCTGTCAGGGTTTTCTCTCTTTGCCTTGGTCTCTCCTGAGACACCCACAAATGTCTGTCGTGTCCAAATAATACAAAATTTCCACTAAACTTTACTGAGATGGCGCATTACTCATTTCTTGTAATTTGAATGGTGAGCAAAACTGTAGAACCATCTCTAGAGACTGTGATCCTGTCTGCATAGACATGAAATCCTTGTGGGACAGCCCTGTTTGGCTCATACGTATCCGAGTCGGCGTCAGTGTGAAATCACAAGGCAAAAGATTGCGGCGTGTATTGTTACCATTCAGGGTAATGTGTGAGATTTTATTTTTCTCTGCTCTCCCCATTTCCTACACCACATTCATGGGACATAGAACCTGGGACAATCTTTCATAAAACGCCATCCCAATAATGTTTAATGAAAAGATCGTATTATTTGGGCACTACAGACATTTTCAATCAAATCCCATATTTGACTTTATTTTGCTGGAAGCCAAGTCTTATACTTATATATGCAAATATAAACACTGTATCCACAAATTGAATTGTTCTGGATATATTTTAACAATTGTGTACGATTTCGAAAAACATGTCACTTTTGAACATGAACCACCAACAAATGACACAACCAATTAAACGATCAATTAATCAACCAACCAACCCACTTACTAACCAATTCGCCAACTAAACAACAAAGGATCAACCTAACCAAACAAAACCAACCACCCAAACATCCACCCACCCACGCAACTATCCATCCAAGCAACCAAACAAACGAACGAACGAACGAAGCAAGCAAGCAAGCAACCAAGCAAGCAAGCAACCAACAAACAACCAATCAACCAACCAACCAACCAACCAACCAACCAACCAATCCACCCATCAACCCACCAACCAACCATCCAACCAACCAACCAGCCAAAACCAAAACCAACCAACCAACCAACCAACCAACCAACCAACCAACTAACCAACCAACCAACCAACCAACCAACCAACCAACCAACCAACCAACCAACCAACCAACCAACCAAATACCCACCCACCCACCGAAACCAATAAGCAAACATTCAAAATTTCAAAACACACAGAAAAACCCGGATGATACGTGAGAAATGGTTTAATCTCCAAATTTGAAAAAAAAAAAGAAAAGTTATTGCATTCAACAGAATGGAAACAATAGAGATTCGGTCAAAAGTTGACCGTAGTAAATGTAGGAATGTATAAGTTGAAAGAGGCAGTGACTGGTGATTTCTATACATTCATGTGATAAGACATTGGGGAGGGGGGGTAATTAATAATCAAAGAGATTTGTATAATAAGACAGGGGAATAATAGCGCCAATTGCTTTGAGTTTTTTTTTTTTAACGAAAATGACGAGCTTGTTAGAAAAAAAAAAACCACACACACAACTGTAGAGTTTATACTAAAAAAAAGAAAAAAAAAGAAAAAAAAACGAGGGGGGGGGGGGTGGAGGACGGGGTAGGAATCAGCAGTGACGAAAGTTACAATTAAGGTTATGGAAAGATTTCATATTTGTTAAAAGGTTGCATAAAAGAGACAAAGAGGAGAAAATACAACACAGAGAGACAGAAACAAAAAGGAAGAACAAAAGAAACCAAAAAAGAAAGATTAAGTATATACATGCATTTGCATGTAAGTGAGGTCCACATTTATTTCATCTGAAAGAAATTAAAAAAAAAAAAAAAAAAGAAATAAACAAAATAGAAAAAAGATGCTAAAGAAAACGCAAACCAATAACTTACAATAAAATGAAGGAGATTAAGAGAGGTAGAGAGGGGGGTGAGAGAGAAGGGAAAGAGAGAGAGAGAGAGAGAGAGAGAGAGAGAGAGAGAGAGAATAATTAAATACCAGAGAGAAAGGGAATAGTGAAAGAGAGAGAGAGAGAGAGAGAGAGAGAGAGAGAGAGAGAGAATAAGAGACAGAGAAAGAGAAAGAAACAGAGACAGAGACAGAGATATACACACAGAGACATAGATAAACCCTGCGAGATACGAAACTCTGAACCAGCTGAAAATACATACACAAATGCAGAACAAATTATCAGATGATACTAAACTTTCAACATTTCACAGATAGACATGATCAACATGAGGGCACAGTGAGGAAGGGGGGGAGGGGGGGGGCTAAGGGAAGGGTGGGACCGTGATCAAGAAATTCAAAAAGGTATCTCTCAGAATCACGTAAAATCATAACATTAAACTACTCCACTTCAACCCAAGACGCTTAAACGGTCACAATTCCAGGGTATTTAGCAGAGAAGTAACGACTACATAGCATAATATGTATTAACATCTGTGCTCAGCTTGTGCGTTGTCTTCCCTTTGTTATGTATTTCGTTCAAAACTGCATGACAAGTCAAACTGGGCATACAAGCATGATAGTACATGATGTGCATGTATGTATGTATGTATGTATGTATGTATGTATGTATGTATGTATGTATGTATGTATGTATGTATGTATGTGTGTGTGTATGTATGTATGTGTGTATGTATGTATGTGTGCATGTATGTATGTATGTATGTATGTATGTGTGTATGTATGTATGTATGTATGTATGTATGTGTGCATGTATGTATGTATGTATGTATGTATGTATGTATGTATGTATGTGTGCATGTATGTATGTATGTATGTATGTGTGTATGTATGTATGTATGTATGTATGTGTGCATGTTGTATGTATGTATGTATGTGTGTATGTATGTATGTATGTATGTATGTATGTGTGTGTGTATGTATGTGTGTATGTGTGCATGTATGTATGTATGTATGTATGTATGTATGTGTGTATGTACGTACGTATGCATGTATCTATGTATGTATGTATGTATGTATGTGTGCATGTATGTATGTATGTATGTATGTATGTATGTATGTATGTATGTATGTGTGTATGTATGTATGTATGTATGTATGTATGTATGTGTGCATGTATGTATGTATGTATGTGTGTGTACATATGTATGTATGTATGCATATATGTATGTATGTGTGTGTGTGTGTATGTATGAATGTAGTTGTATAGACGTGTGTGTATGTATATATGTATTACGTATACACGTTGTATACGTGTGTCTGTATGTCTTTATGTATGTCCATACACGCCTATATGTGTGTGGGTTTTCTCCCCATTTGTACAATACACGTATATATTCATCACTGTATTTAAACTACGTACGTGTTTATGTGTGTATCCGTGTGTTCATGAGAATGTTTATGCGCGACTATTCTACTTCTACATGTACATATGTTCGATACACTGCTTCCACTTGTTGAAAAAAAAAAAAAAAAAAAAAAAAGATTTTGAAGAAATCTTTTGCAGAGTGGTTTAAGATGGGAGGGTGAACAAGATAAGTAACAGCTTGCATCCTGAACAATTATAGGGAAAAAACAGTTACAGATAGTAATGAACAAAGGGACACAGAGACAGCATATAAAACAAAGAAAGAATTTGTCGGAAAATAATGAAAGCAAAAAAACAAACAAACAAAAAACCCCCAACAAACAAACAAACAAACAAACAAAAAACCAACCAACCAACCAACCAAACAAACAAACAAAACAACAACAAACAAACAAAACCGAAAACAAAAAACAAAACAAAACAAAACAAAAACAAAAACAAAAAAAAAAAACCCCAAACAACAACAACAACAAAAGGAAAACAAACAGTAAGAAACAAGGGGAGGGGGGGGGGGGGGCATATCAAATGTAAAACAGCAACGGAAACAAGAAGAAAAATCACAAAAATCTTATTCTACTTCCTACTCTGCTCTGCCTTCTCCATATAGGCCTATATATATAATATGTTATGTATGTGTGTGTGTGTGTGTGTGTGTGTGTGTGTGTGTGTGTGTGTGTGTGTGCATGTATAAAGAGAGAGAGAGAGAGAGAGAGAGAGAGGGAGAGAGATAGAGAGAGTGAGAGAGGGAGGGAGAGAGGGAGGAGATAGAGAGGGGGTAGAATAACATTGAAGCAAAAGGACCAAAATCTTATTCAAAAGCACCGCATCTGTTCTTGGCAAACTCTTTGCTGGTTTTATTTTAGCTCGTCTTAATCACTCTACTCTATTCCATTTTGCCCTATATTATTTTATTCTAGGATGTTAATAATTCAAAGCAACCTAACCAAACATATTATACCAGCAGTAAGAGACCCAAGAAATAATATTTACAGAGTTATTTCTCTTGAATCATCAGGACTCTCCGATTTAACGTTATATTTCGATCCAGTTTTACCATTTCCAATTGTATAGTCTGAGTTGGAAACGTCTCATTGCGTACATAGATATTATCCTATTTATTGATTGATTCATTCATTTAATAATCTAAAACAAAATCTTGTTTCTAATAGGGAAAAACTGCTTGCATTTTTTTCGAGTACAAGTCTACTACACATTTTCATTGAGAAACCTATCGCTGAATTTGAGACCATTAGACATGTATTTTCATCTCTCCCTCCTATTTCTTTCGTCTTCAAGCTGACACAAAAGCAATGAAGAGCTTTACGTTCAATGCATCCTCAAAAGCAAGCCAAGAAACAAGCAATACATTTCATTCTTCAAAAAAAAAAAAAAAAAAAAAGAAAATCATAAAATGTGCTTATCCAACGACAGAAAATGCACTAGAATATTTACCACAAGTAGGTCAAATATACACACACACGTATCGCACATGCCTATTCAAAGTGTGAACAAAATCAGAAAAATAAATAATAATGAATTATTTCGCCAATGTTCCAAGCGATCAGAATGTTTCAACAATCATTCCCTTGAAACACAAGCTCGTTGTTGTTGTTGCTGTTGCTTTTTTTTTTTTTTTTTTTTTTTTTTTTGGCGCCATTTTCCCTCCCCAATCTTTGCAAAGTTCCAGACACAACTTGTGGAGTCTTCTCATGAAGAGTGACGTCAGCAGTGCGTAGGTAGAATTTTTTCTGGACCTTCCATGATGACGTTTTTCTGATGGTGACGTCAGACGTCTACGTAATAACGTCATGTTGTCCCAACCACGTATTGAAACAATGCGACTTCTACTGCTGCCCAGCAACAAATTTGGTGAATTCTGCAACAAATAACAAAGTCCACAGTTTATGTTTGTTTATCACGATCTTTTGTGGATGCCCAAGTTCATTTGAGGCCTCTAGAAAACAGCAGTTTGGATTTTTCTAACATCGTGTAACGATATTGGAGATATCTTTTCCAACGAAAATATTAATCATGATTATGATTAAAAGATAGTCTGGCTAATTTTATGATCTCTCGGAAAATTGCTATAATTTTTTTTTGAATTTCTCTCTCTCTCTTTCTCTTTCTTTCTCTCTCTCCCCTGTCTATGTGTGTACATATGAGGACTCTCTTTCTCTCTCTCGATCTCTCTCCCTCCTCCAGACACACACACACACACACACACACACACACACACACACACACACACACACACACACACACTCAGACACACACACACACAGATACACAGAGACAGACAGACAGACAGATAGACAGACTGACAGATACACACACACCAACTCTCTCTCTCTCTCTCACACACACACAACACACACAACAAAAACACACACACATACACACACACCACAAACAACCCCCTCACACACACACACACACACACACACACACCCCACACACACACACTCAACACACACACACACAGATACACAAGATAGACAGACAGACAGATAACAGACTGACAGATACACACACACCAATCTCTTGTGTCTCTCCACACACACACAACACACACAACAAACACACACACACATACACACACACCACAAACAACCCCCCTTCCACACACACACACACACACACACAAACAAACACACACACACATACCCTCCACACACACACACACCCACACACACAACCCCCTCCACACACACACACCAGAAACAACCCCCTACACACACACACACACACACCAAACACACACACATACCCTCCACACACACACACACCACACACACACAAACACCCTCCACACACACACACACACCAGAAACAACCCCCCTACACACACACACACTCTAACAACACACTAACAAAAACACCCCCCACACACACACACACACACACTCAAACACACACACAACAACAAACAAACACACACACACACACACACACACACACACACACACAGAAACAACCCCCTCCACACACACACACACACACACACACACACACACACACACACACACACACTAACACAACACACTAACAAAAACACAAACACCCTCCCCACACACACACACACACTTATCCTTTCCCCTCCCCCCCACACACACACACCACCACCACCACCCCCCCCCCCACACACAGACCATCACAATCTCCAACAACCCCCCCCCCTCCCTCACCTACCTTCATAATTAACAAACCCGTCTCCATCCTTATCAACGTCCCGAATGATGTTTTCTATCTCAGCATCCGATAGTTTCTGACCCATCTTCGCCATGGCCTGGCGGAGCTCACTAATGGAGATGACCCCATCTCCATTCTGGTCGAACGCCCGGAAGGCATCCCTCATCTCCTTGTCCTTCTCTGCGCATGCCTTCATCCGGGACACTATCAAGGGAAGAAATTCTTCGAACTCGATAGCCCCGCTTGCTGAAAAAAGAGAACGAGAGAGAGAGAGAAGAAACTTAAGAAAGTTGAAGGAGAGAAGATGGTGGATATTTTTATGTTGTTGGTTAGGATTAATTAAGAAAGGGTGTAATTTGTTTTCCAATCTCCAATTAGAAAGAAAAAAGAAGTGACCCCCTCCCCTCCTACACACACACATTAATTTGTTTACATATCGATTGGAGTTGCCAGTGTGTGTGTGTGTGTGTGTGCGTGGTGTGTGTGTGTGTGTGTGTGTGTGTGTGTGTGTGTGTGTGTGTGTGTGTGTGTGTCTGTGTAGGCGTGTGTGTGTGTGTATGACTCTGTGTTGTGTGTGTGTGTGTGTGTTTGTGTGAGTATGTGTGTGTCTTTGTGTGTGTATGTGTGTGTGTGTGTGTGTGTGTTTGTGTGAGTATGTGTAGCTGTGTTTGTGAGTGTGTGTGTATGGGCGGGCGTGTGTGTGTGTGTGTGTGTGTGTTTATGTAAGTGTATGAGTGTGTGTTTGTGTGTGTGACTGTGTGTATAATTTTATGTTTGTGTGTATGTGTGTGTGCGTATGTGTGTATGTGTGTATTTGTGTGTGTGTGTGTGTTTGTGTGTGTGTGTGTGTGTGTGTGTGCAGGTGCTTTTTTTTTTATTGTTATTGTTGTTTAAAGCCCAGCCGACTGCGCAGAACCATATCAGAGCTATACCCATCCCAAAATGTACTCAATACCCTACTGGAGAGAAGAAAACAACCTGGAAAGGAATTTGAATACACATATCAATGGATTCGCACATAATCAAAGGATATGCCCCGCCCACGGGGCAGCGTGTGTGCTTGTGCTTTTGTGTCTGTGACCAAACTGTTGAGACAAGATTATCTTATTTGTTTTTGAATAGAACGTTACCCAATTTTCGTCAAAGCTGAGGACAGTTACGAGG
>JAPXFY010000033.1:33582766-33590266 GCA_030674185.1 Monoplex corrugatus
GCGCAAAATCTTGATAAAATCAAATCTAAGCGCTGAAGCAGACACACACGCAAGCACGCACGCACGCACGCACGCACACACACGCACACACACACACACACACACACACATACACACACACACACACGCATGGCTATAAATGGGGAGAAAGAATAAAAGCAATAAAAGCAAGAATAAAACCAATGGAAAATTATAGAGAGCATAGCATATACAATTATATATTATAACCATGTGATTCCCTCCGAGCGGAGACAGGCTGCAGAGGGGGTTAGGATTTTATGCGGAGGAGAAAAGGTGAGTTTTGAGAGCGGACTTGAAGGAGACAAAAGTAGGTTGCTGACGGACTGAGAGAGGAAGTTTGTTCCAGGAGAGTGGACCAGAAACAGAGAAGGCTCGTGGACCATAGGTATTGAGCTTAGTGCGTGGAAAGGGAAAAGTCAGAGGATCGGAGGCAGAGCGGAGGGTACGTGAGGGAAGATAGATCTCAAGTAGGCTTGACAGGTAATCGGGGGCTGCGTTATTGAGGCTTTTGTAGCACATGGTGTCTAGTTTGTACTGTATGCGCTTTGATACAGGGAGCCAGTGAAGTTGTGCCAGGAGAGGAGATATGTGGTCAGCTTTTTTCTTTTTGAGTACAAGGCGTACAGCATTGTTTTGAATGCGCTGTAGGATGTGAATGGTGGAGGCAGGAAGACCAGACAGGAGTGAATTGCAATAGTCAATGCGAGACATTATGAAGGAGAGAACGAGTTTTGCAGTTGTTTCGACAGAGAGATACTTCCTGATCAGCCTTATACGATGGAGATGATAGTAGCAGGATCTGGCAGTTTGAGAAACAAAGTTGTTCATGGAGAGGGTAGAGTCAATGCAGACACCAAGGTTTTTAGCTGAATCAGAAATTGGGACTGATGTGTTACATAATGGGAGAGAAAGAGGAGGCAGCTGGGAAAGTTTCTGACGGGTGCCAATGAGGATAGCTTCTGTTTTGTCGTCATTAAGCCGAAGTCTATTGTGTGTCATCCAGTTCTTAATGTCCGAGTAACACTCAGTGGTGCGAGTCAACAGGCGCTGTATATTATCAGGTGAGTCACTGTCTTGAAGTTGGGTGTCATCAGCATAGAAGTGGTGTTTTATAGAATGGGAGTTGATGATGGTGGACAGGGGGGAGGTGTAAAGAGTGAAAAGAACAGGGCCAAGGACAGATCCTTGTGGAACACCACAGGTCAGGTATGCAGGTTGAGAGTAAGTGCCATTGATGAGAACGGTTTGTTTTCTGTTGGATAGGTATGAAGTGAACCAAGACAGAGCAATGTCAGAGATGCCAAAAGTATGATGAAGTCTAGAAAGGAGAATACCATGATCAATGGTATCAAAGGCTGCAGACAGATCAAGGAGTGTGAGGAGAGAGACTTTGCCAGTATCAGTTGCAAGGAGGAGATTGTTGAGAATGTGTAGTAGGGCAGTTTCAGTGCTATGGCACTGGCGGTAGGCTGACTGGAAAGGATTGAGGAGATTGTTGGCAGACAGGTGAGAGTTCAGCTGGTTGAGGACGACTTTTTCAAGGAGTTTTGACAAGAAAGAGAGATTAGAGATAGGCCGGTAATTTTTCAGTTCATTTGGATCTAAATTGTGTTTCTTGAGGAGAGGGTGAACAATAGCAGACTTGAAAGAATCAGGGACAGTTCCAGTTTGAAGAGAAGTGTTGATGATGTCAGTGATGAATGGGAGGAGAGTAGGGAGACAGTCAGAGTAGAGAGAACCTGGAAGAGGATCCAGTTCGCAGGTTTTGAACGACATGGATCTGATTGTGTTGAGAATTTCTTCTTGTGAGACTGGGGTAAAAGTAGTAAGAGGTGTGCCAGAGAAGGAAGGGTCAGGTGGGCATGGTTGACAGGGTGTCCTGTCAAGCCTGTCACGAAGAGTTTGTATTTTGGTGGTGAAATAGTTGGAGAATACAGATGGGAGTTCTTCATTTGTATGTTTTGTTGGGAGAGGTAAATCTTTTCGTGTGCCAAGGAGATGATTCATGGTTGTAAAGAGTTCTTTTGAAGAAGAGGCATTCAGGATTTTTGGTTTGGAAATAGCTTGTTTTTGCTGATGCAATGAGGGTGGATACTTTTGTTTTTAGAGGCTTAGAAAAGTTGCCTGTGTACAGTGAGTTTGGATTTGCGCCAGCGGCGCTCTGCTCTGCGCGGGCACGTTTTGCACAGGCGATCTCATGAGTGAGCCAGGGGTAAGGGGGCGGTCAGGTAAAAGACGGGTTGTGGCTGCCTCGTTCTTAATGCTTCCATCATTCTGGTGGTGTCAGCTTAATGTTTGATAGGTCCCTTCTTCTCCCTTTCCCCATTTCAAGACCTTGCCAGCGCAAAAGGTTTTGTGCAGGCTCAGAAAATCTGTCAGACAATTGCTGGCAGATTTGGGTGGAGCGCATGCAGAGTTGTTCGAGGCTGTGAATCCCTCTTGTAATAAATCCAATAACTCCAATGAGTCCTATAGTGATAGTGGCGGGCAAGCTGTTTTGATAGAGCCATGGAATCAAGATCTGATATCTTGAGTTCAATCCCAGCCTGCACCATTAAATACTGGCCTGTTGGCTGCCTCGTTCTTAATGTTTCCATCATTCTGGTGATAGTATCAGCTAAGTGTTTGATAGATCCCTTCTCCCCTTTCCCCGTTTCAAGACCATGCCAACGCATAGAGTTTGTGCAGGCTCAGGAAATGCGTCAGATAACTGTTAGTAGATTTAGGTGGAGCGCATGTGGGGTTGTCCAAGCGCGGTGAATCCCTCTTGAAATAAGTCCAATAACTCCAATACTAGTGATAGGGGCGGGTTGTTTCTTTCAGCGGAGCCATGGACTCAAGATCTGATACCCTGGAGTTCAATCCCAGCCCGCAACTTTTAAAAACTGGCCTGTTCACTGCTTATTCTTACGGTTTCCACTGTTCTGGTGGTGTCAACTTAGTGTTCTGTCACGGGAGGAATATTGCCAGACATTGTCAGCATCCGGTTTCAGACTGAAGTACAGGTATGGGTCTATCCTTCCTGAGGGTTCTATGTTGGTTAACCCTAGGCCTTCAGTCAAGAGGCTAGTTTGTCTGGCTTGCCAGACATTGTGAACATATTGTTTCAGACTGAAATACAGGTATGGGCCTGTTTTCTACCTGAGGAGTTCTATGTTGGTTAACCCTAGGCGTTTAGTTTAGAGGCTAGTTTTGTCTGGCTTGCCAGACATTGTCAACATCTTGTTTCAGAATCCAAAACTAGTGTGAGTACAGGTCTGTCCTTCCTGAGGGTTCTATGTTGGTTAACCCTAGGCCTTCAGTTTAGAGGCTAGTTTGTCTGGCTTGCCAGACATTGTCAACATCTTGTTTCAGAATCCAAAACTAGTGTGAGTACAGGTCTATCCTTCCTGAGGGTTCTATGTTGGTTAACCCTAGGCCTTCAGTTTAGAGGCTAGTTTGTCTGGCTTGCCAGACATTGTCAACATCTTGTTTCAGAATCCAAAACTAGTGTGAGTACAGGTCTGTCCTTCCTGAGGGTTTTATGTTGGTTAACCCTAGGCCTTCAGTTTAGAGGCTAGTTTGTCTGGCTTGCCAGACATTGTCAACATCTTGTTTCAGAATCCAAAACTAGTGTGAGTACCCGAGTTCAAGCAAACCGGAACAAGAAAAAACACGAAAAAAGAATAAGAACGCGTATTTAATTAATACAACAAGACAAGACAGGCACAAATTTTCGGCCAACTGGCCTTTGTCAAGCGTAAGATCACAAACAAACAAACAAACACCTGATACAAAAAGTTAGGAGAAAAAGACTGAAACTTCCCTGCTGCTCCCTGATTCCTTTTCTCACACTGGAAGGAGCAGCAAGGAAGTTTGTCTTTTTCTCCTAATTTTTTTACCTGATATTTTTTGTTTGTGATCTTACGCTTGACAAAGGCCAGTTGGCGGAAAATTTGCTCATGTCTTGTCTTGTTGTATTAAATACGCGTTCTTATTCTTTTTTCGTATTTTTTTTTATCTTGTTTCAGACTGAAGTGCAGGTATGGGCCTGTTTCTACCTGGGGGTATCTGTGATAATTCTCTAGGTCCCTCTCCCCCATTTCTGTGATAATTCTCTAGGTCCCTCTCACCCTTTCTGTGATAATTCTCTAGGTCCCTCTCACCCTTTCTGTGATAATTCTCTAGGTCCCTCTCACCCTTTCTGTGACAATTCTCTAGGTCCCTCTCACCCTTTCTGTGATAATTCTCTAGGTCCCTCTCACCCTTTCTGTGATAATTCTCTAGGTCCCTCTCACCCTTTCTGTGATAATTCTCTAGGTCCCTCTCACCCTTTCTGTGATAATTCTCTAGGTCCCTCTCACCCTTTCTGTGATAATTCTCTAGGTCCCTCTCACCCTTTCTGTGATAATTCTCTAGGTCCCTCTCACCCTTTCTGTGACAATTCTCTAGGTCCCTCTCACCCTTTCTGTGATAATTCTCTAGGTCCCTCTCACCCTTTCTGTGATAATTCTCTAGGTCCCTCTCACCCTTTCTGTGATAATTCTCTAGGTCCCTCTCACCCTTTCTGTGATAATTCTCTAGGTCCCTCTCACCCTTTCTGTGATAGTTCTCTAGGTCTCTCTCACCTTTTCTGTGATAATTCTATAGGTCCCTCTCACCCTTTCTGTGATAATTCTCTAGGTCCCTCTCACCCTTTCTATGACAATTCTATAGGTCCCTTCTCACCCTTTCTGTGATAATTCTCTAGTCCCTCTCACCCTTTCTGTGATAATTCTATAGGTCCCTCTCACCCTTTCTGTGATAATTCTCTAGGTCCCTCTCACCCTTTCTGTGATAATTCTCTAGGTCCCTCTCACCCTTTCTGTGATAATTCTATAGGTCCCTCTCACCCTTTCTATGATAATTCTCTAGGTCCCTCTCACCCTTTCTATGATAATTCTCTAGGTCCCTCTCACCCTTTCTATGATAATTCTATAGGTCCCTCTCACCCTTTCTGTGATAATTCTCTAGGTCCCTCTCACCCTTCTGTGATAATTCTCTAGGTCCCTCTCACCCTTTCTGTGATAATTCTCTAGGTCCCTCTCACCCTTTCTGTGATAATTCTCTAGGTCCCTCTCACCCTTTCTGTGATAAATTCTCTAGGTCCCTCTCACCCTTTCTGTGATAATTCTCTAGGTCCCTCCACCCTTTCTATGATAATTCTCTAGGTCCCTCTCACCCTTTCTGTGATATTCTCTTGGTCCCTCTCACCTTTTTCTGTGATAATTCTCTAGGTCCCTCTCACTCTCTCACCCTCCCCATTTCAAGACCTTACCAGCGCATATGGTTTTGCGGAAGTTCAATGAGTCTGCCAGACAATTGTTTCAGGATTTGGGTGGGAGGCGTATAAAATTGTCCAAATACCATTAACCCCTCTTAACACTTTGACTCCCGCACCCTGTCCACCAGCGTCCTGCATAATCAACCATGCTAGCAAAGCAAAAAAACGTAACCCTTTGATTCTCACACCAATCCACTAGTTTCCTGCAGAAGCTGGTGGACAGAATGGGGGAAGGGAAAGGGTTAAGTGTTTGTATTGGGGAGATAGAGTGCGGGAGTCAAAGGGTTAAATTAACTAACTCGGAACACCAAATCTTATTTGCTTTGATTCCTCACCCAATCCACTAGTCACCTGCAGGAAGCTGGTGGATAGAATGGGGGGGGGGGGGGGGGGGGGGGGAATCAAAGGGTTAATTTTTTTTGTAGTTGGGAGATAGAGTGCGGGAGTCCAAAGGTTAATTAAACTAACTCAGAACACCAAATTTGATGTGTTATACTTCTATAAGCACTTGTACTTCGTTCTTGGATACCAAAGGATAGAGTAATTTTTTTTCCAATGAATTCTTAGTTGTAGCTTGCCATTCTTGTGAACTGTCGCACTTCTTAAGTGGCTGGAACTTTGCTCTTTGATGTCAAAGTAAATAAGCAATTTTCACAGTGAATTATCGGTTGTCGCCTGCCACGGGAATGCATTGATTTATCAGAGCCGGTTAACTGTGTGAACTTGTCAAGCCATATTTGATATTCACTTGTATTTGAAGAATACACACATTAACACACACACACACACACACATACACACACACACACACACACACACACACACAACCACACACACACACACACACACACACACACACACACACACACACTCCACACACACACACACGACCGTCTAATATTACTCATAGTGAAAAGACGTTAAATCAAAGAACGAACGAACACAGACAAACACACACACACACACACACACACACACACACACACACACACACACACACACACACACACACACACACACCCACACACACACACACACACACACACACACACAGACAAACACACAAACACACACACAAACACACTCCACACACACACACCACCACACACACACTCACTCACACTCCACACACACACACACACACGCACACTCCACACACACACACACTCCACACACACACACACACACACACACACACACACACACACAAACACACACACACAGGGAGAGAAGAGAGAGAGAGAGAGAGAGAGAGAGAGAGAGAGAGAGGACAGACAGACAGACAGACAGACAGACAGACAGAGAGAGAGACAGAGAGAGAGAGACAAAGAGAGAGAGACAGAGAGAGAGAGAGAGAGAGACAGAACAGACAGACAGAGAGAGAAAGAGAGAGAAGCAAAGAAAGCGGGAAGAGAGGGGGGTAGTACTGGAGAGAGAAACATTGAAAGAGAGAGAGAGAGGGGAGAAAGAGACAAAGAAAGAAAGAGAGATATATATATATATATAGAGAGAGAAGATGAGAGAGAAGATAGACAGACAGACAGACAGAAAGATAGCTAGCTAGATAGATAGATAGACAGACATAACTATAGATAGACAGACAGACATATATATATATATATATGTAGAGAGAGAGAGTGAGAGAGAGAAGAGAGAGAGAGAGAGAGAGAAAGAGAGACAGAGACAGAGACAGAGACAGAAACAGAGACAGAGAAAGAGACAATTATAAAAAAGAAATGAATTAAAAATATCACAGAGACAAAGAGACACATACACCCACCGATAGTTTAGTTAATGTGTTCTCACATAGTTTTGCAAAATAATGAACTAAATAGCTTGATACTTTTAAAACTTAATTCTTAACATCTCTTCATCATTTGAGAGTGTTATTCGATTTGATTTTTTTTTTCAATAGCTATTGTGAAATGTCGCGTTTTTTTTCAGCTGCTTGTGCTTCACCCTTAGATGTCAAATGGAGAAGTAATTTCACAGTGAATTATCGGTTGTAACCTGTCACTGAGCTGAGTTATGGGGGTCAATTACCTTTTTGGAGATGTCAAGCCATACTGAAAACGTTCCCTTTTTCTTGAGAATTCAGAAACACTGTGATAAAAAGAGTTATGAAGAGATAGAAAATTGGAGAGAGAGAGAGAGAGAAAGAGAGAGAGAAAGAGAGA
>JAPXFY010000033.1:33595266-33600266 GCA_030674185.1 Monoplex corrugatus
CCTGAAAGCTGATGTCAAGCACGTGCGCACGTGGTTGCCTAAATAGACTAAAGACCATGACCAAGTGAAACGTATATATAGTATTCTGTGCTGACCACGTTGTCTGTCTGTCTGTCTGTCTGTCTGTCTGTCTGTCTGTCTGTCTGCAAGGGTTTACAGATTAACAGGACACTGGCCGCTTGTCTGAAGGATGAGCAATGCCAAGGTCAGCCGTTGTCTTTCCTTTTGATGCTTTGTGTCACGCAGCTTTTCGTCTTCTTCTGTCTGTCTGTTTATCTGTCTGCCTGTGTGTCTCTGTCTGTCTGTCCGTTTGACTGTCTGTGTCTGTCTGTCTGTCTGTCTCTGTCTGTCTATCTCTTTGTCTGTCTGCCTCTTTCTCCATCTGTGTTTCTGTCTTCTCTATCTCTTTTCTCTCTCTCCCTTTTCTGTCTGTATGTCTGTCTATTTCTCTCTGTCTGTGTCTCTGTCTCTGTCTGTGTCTCTGTCTCTCTCTGTCTCTATCTGTCTGTCTCTCTGTCTCTATCTGTCTGTCTGTCTATCTCTGTCTCTGTCTGTCTCTGTCTCTCTTTGTCTCTGTCTTTGTATCTCTCTGCTGTGTCTCTCTCTGTCTCTGTCTCTGTCTCTCATTTCCTTTTCTTTTTTGCTGACTGGATCAAAGCCAGAAATCCTCTCAAGGGCAACAACGGCGCTGACCAGGCTGAAACCTGAACAGAAGGATAAGAACATCTTTATGAAACACAAAATCAGGCTTTTGCGTACGGTGGTACATTCCATCTCCCCCCCCCCATCTCTCACTTTCTCTCTCTGTCTCACTCTCTGTTTTTCTCTCTGTCACTCTCTCTGTGTCTCTGTCTTGCTCGCTCTCTTTCTCTGTGTTGTCTGTCTCTCGTTTTCTCTGTCTCTCTGTCTGTCTGTCTGTCTTTGTCTCTCTCTGTCTGTTTATCTCTCTCTCTCTTTGTCTCTGTGTCTGTGTCTCTGTCAGTCTGTCTGTCTGTCTGTCTCTCCTTTGTCTTTCTTTCATCTTTTACAAAGAAGTTTTTTTCTGTAGGTGTATTTCATGTCTAATAAATTTTGATTTGAATTTCAAGTGAGGATGACATAGACAGAAAGAAAGAAAAAAAGAGAGACGGAGACAGATAGAGAGAGAGAGAGAGAGAGAGAGAGAGAGAGAGAGACAGAGACAGAGACAGACACATACAGATATAGAGAAAGACAGAGAGAGAGAGAGAGAGGGGGGTGGAGAAAGGGAGAGGGGAGAGAAAAAGAGAGAGAAAGAACAGGCAAAAGGGATGGAGAGAGAGAGAGAGAGAGAGAGAGGGGGGATGGGAAAGAGAGAGAGAGAGGGAAAGAGAGAGATAGAGAGTGAGTGAGTGAGAGAGAGACAGACAGAGACACAAAGAGAGAAAGAGAGAGAATGTGTGTGTGTGTGTGTGTGTGTGTGTGTGTGTGTGTGTGTGTGTGTGTGTGTATGTGTGTGTGGTTTATGGTGTGTGTGCAGTGCGTGTGTACGGAGTGTGTACACGTGTGTGTGTGTGTGTGTGTACATATGTGCCTGCATGCGCCAAATAGCCTTTCTCATGCATACACTAAAGACACAAGAGCAAAATACACCAAATAAGGGAGAAAACTGCAAGACTTTGCTTCATTGATGTTTCATCGAGTTTGGTCTCTGGATCTTTTCCCCATTCTCTCTCTCTCTCCCTCTCCCCCCATCTCTCTCTGTCCTCTCTCTCTTTCTCTCTCTCTGTCTCTGCCCCCTTGCGTCTCTTAGTAGTAGTCTTTCTGGCAAGGCTGGTAATCGCGTAATATGATCATACCACCTCCACATACAGGTCTGTCTTCTGTTGCCCACAGGGTTCTGTGTCCTTGAAAAATTGCAGGCTAACTGACAGGACTTTGGCTAACTGTATGGAGAGAGGTGACACTCTGCCAAAGACCGGCTCTGTACATGTTTGGTATTGATATTGTATTCTTGTGCTTCTGTCTTCTTATGGCTTCTCTTTTCTTCATGATCTCACAGTTTCCCTTTGAGGGACAGTTTTGGCATGAATGGTCATCTTGTAGTGTTTTTATTACCTTTTGAGTTAGGGATGTGGGTTTTTTGGGGGTTCAAGGACTAATATCCAGCCCTGGTGCATTTTTTTTTATATTGTTTGTTTGTTTATCTGTTTAACTGTGTTACTCAGTCTTTTGTTATAATTTTTTGTATGTTTGTTTATATCTAAGTGCGCACAAGCGTGAGAAAGAGAGAGAGACAGAGAGAGAGACAGAGACAGAGAGACAGAGAGACAGGGAGAGACAGAGAGAGACAAACAGAAACAGACAAAGAGTGAGAGACAGAGACAGAGAGAGACATACTCAGATATGGAGAGAGACAGGGTTAGAGACGGAAAGAGAGAGACAGTGGGTGGGTGGGGAAAAAGAGAGAAGGGGAGACAGAGAGAGGGAGAATGGGAGAAAGGGATGGAGAGAGAGAAAGAGAGAGAACGCGTGTGTGTGTGTGTGTGTGTGTGTGTGTGTGTGTGTGTGTGTGTGTGTGTGTGTATGTGTGTGTGGTATGTGTGTGTGTGTGTGTGTGTGTGTGTGTATGTGTGTGTGGTATGTGTGTGTGTGTGTGTGTGTGTGTGTGTGTGTGTATGTGTGTGTGTGTACGTGTACGTATGTGTATATGTGCGCGCATGCACCAACTGGCCTTTATCAAGCATACACAATAATCAAAGAAAAAACAATATACACAAAATAAGGGGAAAACCTGCAAGACTTTTCTTCTCTAATGTTTCATCGAGTCTGTACGCTGGATCTTTTCCCCTTCTCTCTCTCTCTCTCTGTGTGCCCCCTTGCGTCTCTTAGGAATAGTCTTTCTGGCAAGGCTGGTAATCTCATAATATGATCATACCACCTCCACATACAGGTCCATCTTCTGTTGCCCACAGGGTTCTGTGTCTTGAAAAATTGCAGGCTAACTGACAGGACTTTGGCTGACTGTATGGAGAGAGGTGACACTCTGCCAAAGACCGGCTCTGTACATGTTTGGTATTGATATTGTATTCTTGTGCTTCTGTCTTCTTATGGCTTCTCTTTTCTTCATGATTTCACAGTTTCCCCGTGAGGGACAGTGTTGGCGTGTATGTTCTTCTTGTAGTATTTTTTTATTATCGTTCGAGTGAAGGATGTTTTTCAGTTTCAAGGACTAATAATATCCAGCCCAGTCCTGTTGCATTTTTTTGTGGATATTGTTGTTTATCTGTTTAATTATGTTACTATTTCTTTCATTATAATTCCTTGTTTTTTCATTTCTTTGAGTCTGTTTATGTTTATGTGTGAGCGCGTGCGTTTGTGATGTGTGTGTGTGTGTGTGTGTGTGTGTGTGTGTGTGTGTGTGTGTGTGTGTGTGTGTGTGTGTGTGTGGAAGAGAGAGAGAGAGAGGAGAGAGAGACATAGAGAGACAGAGAGATACAAGAGAGAGACAGAGAGACAGAGACAGAGAGAGACAGACAGAGAGAGAGACTGAGACAGAGAGAGAGATAGAGAGAGGGATGGAGAGGGTAGGGAGAAAGGGAGAAGTGGGGGGGGGGAGAGAGAGATGTAGAGAGAAAGAGACAGTGGGAGAGAGAGAGAAAGAGAGAGAGAGAGAGAGAGGACTGAAAGAGAGGGAATGTGTGTGTGTATGTGTGTGTGTTTGTGTGTGTGTGTGTGTGTGTGCGTGTGCGTATAGTATGTGTGCACGCGTGTGTGTGTGTGTGTGTGCGTGTGTATGTGCCTGCATGCACCAACTGGCCTTTGTCAAGCATACACAAGAGACAAAGAGGATCAACTACACAAAATAAGGGAGAAAAAAAACAAACTGCAAGACTTTGCTTCTCTGATGTTTCATCGAGTTTGGTCACTGGATCTTTTTCCCTTCTCTCTCTCTCTCTCTCTCTCTCTTCCTCTCTCTCTTTCTCTCTCTCTCTCTCTCTCTTCCTCTCTCTCTTTCTCTCTCTCTGTGCCCCCTTGCGTCTCTTAGGAATAGTCTTTCTGGCAAGGCTGGTAATCTCGTAATATGATCATACCACCTCCAAGGCTGGTAATCTCGTAATATGATCATACCACCTTCACATACAGGTCCATCTTCTGTTGCCCACAGGGTTCTGTGTCCTTGAAAAATTGCAGGCTAACTGACAGGACTTTGGCTGACTGTATGGAGAGAGGTGACACTCTGCCAAAGACCGGCTCTGTACATGTTTGGTATTGATTGTATTCTTGTGCTTCTGTCTTCTTATGGCTTCTCTTTTCTTCATGATCTCACAGTTTCCCCGTGAGGGACAGTGTTGGCGTGTATGTTCTTCTTGTAGCATTTTTTATTACCATTTGAGTCAAGGATGTGTTTTTTTTTCGGGGGGGGGGGGGAGGGGGGAGGGGTTCAAAGACTAATATCCAGCCCAGCCCTGTTGCAATTTTTTGATGTTGTTGTCAGTCTTTCATTAAAACTCGTTTTTATCATTTCTTCACGTCTGTTTATGTGTATGTGTGAGCCCGTGCGTGTGTGTGCGTGTGTGTGTATGTGTGTGTGTGTGTGTGACAGAGAGAGAGAGAGAGAGAGAAGAGAGATGGAGAGGTTTTGTGTGTATATATGTAAATTCATGTGAGCACATGCGTATGTACATGTATAGATATGTGTGTATGATTGTGTACGTGTATTTTTTATGTGTATGTATGAGTCAAAGAGAGAGAGAGAGAGAGAGAGAGAGAGAGAGAGAGAGAGAGAGAGAGAGAGAGAGAGAGAGAGAGAGGAAGAATGGGAGAAAGGGACTGAGAGAGAGACAGAGACAGAGAGGGAATGGGAGAGAGAGAGAGAGAGAGAGAGAGAGAGAGAGAGAGGAAGAGTGAGAAAGAGAGAGATAGAGGAGTGAAAGAGTGAGAATGTGTGCATGTGTGTATATATGTGCCTGCATGCACCAACTGGCCATTGTCAAGCATACACAAGAGACAAAGAGGATCAACTACACAAAATAAGGGAG
>JAPXFY010000033.1:33610266-33612766 GCA_030674185.1 Monoplex corrugatus
CTGTGGTCTGAGAGCACTAAGAATCATCACCATCATCATCATCATCATCATCATCATCATCATCATCATCATCATCATCATCATCATCATCATCATCATCATCATGTGCCCTGCTGCATGACGTTTGCGATCATGATCTTCCATACCAATCTATTTTTTGTTGCTGCAAGTACATGTACATCTCCCCCCCTCTCTGTCCTCAGCCATTCTGCAAGTCCGTCCAATATTTTTCTCTTTATCTAGCTGGTGCTCTTTGTCCTTCCAGCTTTCTTGTTGTGACTTTAATTATGTATTCATTTACGTTACATATGTACATGTATATATTTATGCAGATACACATGTCATTTACATGTAACCAAGATTGTTCCAACGATAGGCTGATACAATACCTGTATAAAATATAGACTAGGTAAAACATAGGCTAGGTAGAGCCTCAGGACCTGGCCAGCTCATGGGTTATGTGCAGTCTTAAGGCTTGTGCCTTGATCACCATACACATGGCATATGTGACGTTAGCGCATATGGAATTCGTTCCGAGCATGGAGATTGAGAAATTTAATGTGAAAGTGTTGTGACTAGGTGCTCACATTTCTTTTGCCTCATAAAGTGTCCTATAAATGTTGCTGATCTTTTTCCTAATATTCTTCGTTAATTTCTTTTTGTGTTTTGCTTCTTTCAAGACCTGTCTCGTTTGAATCTCATCTCATCTCATCTATCTCCATCGCCGTGGATGACAGTGGGAGCTCCACTCTTTGTCACGAAGGATCGCCAGGCGACACGGTCTCTGCTCCTGTGTATGATGTCATGGAGCCCCCAGTTTGCAGGTGTCAGCGATGTTGTCCATGAAGGATTTTGCTGGCCTTCCTTGTTTTCTCTTTGCCTCGACTCTTCCCTGCAGGACTGATGTCATCAAGTCGGTTTTTGTGTTTCTGTTCCTGTGCTCGATATACTTCAATTGTCTTTTGTTGATCTCTGGGAGTATTTTACGTTGTGCAGCTAATTCCTTTCTCGTTTGAATATAATGGAGTAGACACGGGTTTGGTTATTGAGAGCCGGCGTAGGCAGTGACGCCCAATAAGATGATTTACAAGTTCAAGTTCACATTGCTTATAGCCCAGCCGACTACTACAGCCATACCAGGGCTAAAATCACGTTAAAAACAGCTCCCAAGTTTAAGTAAAAAAAAGTAAAAAAAATAAAATTAAAAAAAAGCTCACGTTTATCCTTTCAAGTCTACAACGTATCTAATTTTTTTTTACTCCCGCACCCTGTCTATCAGCTGCAAAAACTTAACCCTTTGACTCTCTCATCCTATCCACCAGCTTCCCTCTAGGATGAGGAAGTCAAAGGGTCAAGTTTCTGATTTGCTAGCATGGTTGACAATGCAAGATGCTGGTGGACAGGGTGCAGGAGTCAAAGGGTTAAAACAACTTTCTCATACTTACAGTAATGTAAAACGAAATTTATTGATCTCTTGTAAAAAACTTCAAAAATGCATATGGAAGTTCTTTAACCCTTTAGCTCCTGCACCATGCCCACAAAGCATCCTGTACTATCAACCATGTTAGCAAAGCAAAAACTTAACCCTTTGACTCCCTCACCCTATCCACCAGCTTCCTGCAGGAAGCTGGTGGATAGGGTGAGGGAGTCAAAGGGTTAATTTTTTTGCAATTGTTGGATAGGGCGCGGGAGTCAAAGGGTTAAGGAGTCTGCTGTATAGTGCTTGTATCTTACATCGTGCAGGTTTAAGTATTCAATAAAAAAAGAAGTCTTTGAATCTGAGTGGCGCGTCACAAGGTATACATCACGGTGCTTCTTCGTTTCTTATGAGTATTTAACCCTTGATTCCCGCACCTTATCTACCAACTGCAAAAACTCAACCCTTTGCCTTCCTTACCCTATTCACCAGCTTATTGCAGTTTATAAGTGTAGGATGTGTGACCCGCGTGTAACCTACACAAGACTGTCTCTTTCCTACGGTTTCCCAGGAACAGATGGGAAAAACTGTTTAAGGTCACCTCACCTCACCTCACCTCACCTCACCTCTCTCCCTCGCCGGGATCGGCGGTAGAAGCCGCGCTCGGCGTCACAAGTCTTCTCTCCAGGTGACACGACTGAGACATCTGTGGGCAACTTCCTGGATCCCCAGACCACAGACATCAGCGACGTTGTTGAAGTAGGATGTGTGCGGTCATCCCTTTCTTCTCCTCGCCTCAACTTTTCCCTTGCAGAACCGTTGGTATCACATCTGTATTGGTGTTTCTGATCGCATGGCCTACGTATTTCAGCTTTCTTTTGTTGATCTCTGTTAGCAGTTGGCGCTTAACATTCAAATGCTCTCGTTTGTTCTTCTGTATGTCCTTTTGACTCGGAGAAGTTGTTTAAGGTCGGGGTGGATTTACTCATTGTTTATGATGTCTTTGGCAGGCAGAACAGCAACGAAAGTTCTCTACTTCTGTTAGCTCTGAGCCAGTTTCAGTTTCAGTTTCTCAAGACGACG
>JAPXFY010000033.1:33627798-33630298 GCA_030674185.1 Monoplex corrugatus
ACACACGCGCGCACGCCGCACACATAAAACACACAAACAGACAAACCACACACCACACACACCCCCACACACACACACAAAACACAAACCCCCACACACACAAACACAAACCCCCCCTTGTTTTTTAAAATTTAAAAAAAGCAATTTTCAGTTTGTTAACTAAAAACGTTCAGCAGCACTATAAAATTTTCCCAAAATCTTTTTTTAAAAAACCAAAAGTTTTTAGCCAAACAAGCGAGCAAGGGCCAACCCACTGGTCACACACAGACACGCAAAACAACAAAAAATTTTTCACGCACCCCCCCACACGCAAGCACCCCACACACATGCAAGCGCGCTCACCCACACCCCCCTACAACACACACACAAACCCCACCCACAAAAGGGGACCCACACACACGATGCACTCACAAAACATACCTATACACACATCTCAGTCATTTTCTCTGAGCCCCCCTTTCAGTCTGTCTGTTTTTTTTAATGTACATCTCGTCTGTGGGGTCTTCTGTTTTGTGTAATCTCTGTCTGTCTGTCTGTCTGTTTTGTGATATTTGGGGTCTGTTTTTTGGTTTTTCTATTTGTCTGTCTCCCCTTTTCTCTCCCCCCCTTCTTTTTTTTTTCTCTCTTCCTCTCTTCCTCCCCCCCTCTCTCTCTGCCCCCCTCTTCTTTTCTCTCCCCCCCCCCTTCCCCCCCCTTTTCTTTGTCTGCCTTTTTTGTCTCCCCCTATCTCTCTCTCCCCCTCTCTCTTTTCCCCCTTTTTCTCTCTGCCTCTCTCTCTCTCTCTTTCTTTTTTTCCTTTCCCCAAGCAATTACTTTTTAAAAAAAAGTTTTCAATTTTAAAAACACTTTCTTTCTAAATTTTTTGTCTCCCTATACCCCAAAAACCCCACGCGCGCCGCCCAAACCCCCACACACACCCCAAAACACACACACCCACACACACACCCCACACACCCCCACACATTTTACTCACTCACACACACACACACACACACACACACCACACTCATCACTCCAAAAAACCCCCCCATCCCCAAAAACCCCAAACCCCCCACAGGGGGCAATAGAAAAAACACACAAACACACAGCCCCCGCATCTACAATGCACGGGGCGCCCCAAAAAGCACAAAGGAGGAGGAGGAAAAAGGAGAGAGAGAGAGAGAGAGGAGGGGGAGGGAGAGGAGAGAGAGACAGGACAAAGACAAAGGAAAAAAGGGGCAGAGGGGAGACAGGGGTAAAAGGGGAGAGGAGGACAGAGAAAAGGGGGGAAAATGGGGACAGGGGACAGAGCGGGGACAGAGTGAGAGAGAGAGAGAGAGGGGTAGAGAGAGAGAGAGATAAAAGACAGAGAGAGAAGGTGAGAGAAAAGAGAGAGGTGAGAAAAGACAGAGAGACAAAAGAGAGAGAGACAGAGACAAAGACGGGGAAGGGGAGATGAGACAGAGAGAGAGAGAGAGGAGAGAGAGAGAGACAGAGAAAGATAGAATGGGAGATAGGTGAGAGACAAGAGAGAAAGGGGAGAGAGAAAAAAGTGAGGAGAGAGAGTGAGAAAAAAAGAGAGAGGCGGGGGGACAGGACAGAGACAGGACAGTTTGGGGGAGACAGGACGAAAAAAACCGGGGAAAGAGAGAGAGAGAGAGACAGAGACAGAGACAGTTGGGAGACGGGGAAAAAAGGGGAAAAAGACGGGGAAGGGGAGAGAGAGAGACAGAGATGAGATAGAGAGAGAAAGAGGGAAAGAGAGGGGGGGAAAGAGAAAGGAGAGAGACCCCAGGGGACAGACAGGGGGGACAGACAGAGGGGCCCAAAACAGAGAAAACCCCACCCCTAACCCCTCTATAAATGGTTTTACATCATCCCAGCTATGACTTCTTTATTTGAAAAGTAACAGAAACAAAAAACGGGGGAAAAACCTTGTACTTTAAAACAAAAAAAAAAAAACCCCCCTTTTGGGGGATGGGTTTTTTCTCAGGCCGTTATGTTTTTTTTCAAAAAAAAAAATGTGAGGAGGGAATTTTAAAAGAGAGAGATAGAGATATTAAAAGACAAAGAATGAGAGGGGGAAAAAAAGAGAGGACAGCAAAAAAAAGAAAAGAGAGAGAGGGGGGAGAGCCGGGGGGGAAGAGACAGGAGACAAAGGGACCCCAGACGAGAGAGACAGAGGAGAAAAAAGAGACAGAGAGATAGAGGAAAAAGACGGGGGGGGAAACAGAGACAGAGGGGACAAAGAGAGAGACAGAGAGAAAAAACCCCGGGACAGAGGGGACAGAGTGAGACAGGGGAGAGAGAAAAAAGAATGGTGAAAAAAAAAACGGGGGCCCAGAGAGAGAAGAGGGGAGAGAGAGAGAGACAGAAAACCCCAGGCAGAGGGGACAGAGACAGAGAGGGGGGACGGGGGAAAAAGGGTGAGAGGGGGGTTTTAGAGGGGGGGGGCAACAGACAGAAAGACAGAAAGAGAGGAGAGAAGAGAGAGAGAGAGAGAGAGCGAGAGAAAGAAGAG
>JAPXFY010000033.1:33640298-33650298 GCA_030674185.1 Monoplex corrugatus
GAGAGAGTGAGAGAGGAGAGAGAGAAGCTGAGAGAGAGAGAGAGAGAGAGAGAGGAAGAGAGAGAGGGAGAAGAGAGAGGAAGAGAGAGAGAAAGAGACAGAGAGAGAGAAAGAAGGAGAGGAAGGGAGAGAAGAGAGAGAGAGAGAGGAGAGGAGGAGGGAAGGAGAGAGAGAGGGAAGGAGAGAGAGAGAAAAACAGAGAAAGAAAAGAGAGAAAAAAAGAGAGAAGAGAAGAGAAAGCAGAAGAGAGAGAGAGAGAAGAGAAGAGGAGAGGGAGAGAGAAGAGAGAGAACAGAGAAAGAGAGACAGAAAGAGAAGAGAGAGGGAGAGAAGAGAGAGAGAGGGGAGGAACAGGAGAAGACGAGAGAGAAGGAGAAGAGAGAAAACAGAGGAGAAAGAGACAGAAAACAGAGAGAAAAGACAGAAAACAAGAAAGAGACAGAAGAGAGGAGAAGAAAAAGAGAAGAAGAAAACAGAGAGAGAACAGAAAACAGAGAAGAAGAACAGAAAAAAGAAAGAGACAGAGAAAAGAAGAAAAGAGAAAAAGACAGAAAACAGGAAAGAGAAGAGAACAGAGAAGAGACAGAAAAAGAGGACAGAAAACAGAGAAGAACAGAGAAAAAAAAGAGAAAAGAGAAAGACAGAAAACAAGAAAGAGACAGAAAACAGAGAAAGAGACAGAAAACAGAGAAAGAGACAGAAAACAAAGAAGAAACAGAGAGAAGAGACAGAAAACAGAGAAAGAGACAGAAAACAGAGAAGAGACAGAAAGAAGACAGAAAACAGAGAAAGAGACAGAAAACAGAGAAAGAGATAGAAAACAGAGAAGATAGAAAACAAAGAAAGAGACAGAAAACAGAGAAAGAGACAGAAAACAGAGAAAGAGACAGAAAACAGAAAGAGACAGAAAACAGAGAAAGAGACAGAAAACAGAGAAAAGAGACAGAAAACAAAGAAAGAGACAGAAAACAGAGAAAGAGACAGAAAACAGAGAAAGAGACAGAAAACAAGAGAAAGAGACAGAAAACAGAGAAAGAGACAGAAAACAAAGAAAGAGACAGAAAACAAAGAAAGAGACAGAAAACAAAAAGAGAAGAACAGAGAAGAGACAGAAAACAGAAGAAAGAGACAGAAAACAAAGAAAGAGACAGAAAACAAAGAAAGAGACAGAAAACAAGAAAGAGACAGAAACAGAGAAAGACGAGAAAACAGAGAAAGAGAGAAAACAAAGAAAGAGACAGAAAACAAAGAAAGAGACAGAAAACAGAGAAAGAGACAGAAAACAAAGAAAGAGACAGAAAACAAAGAAAGAGACAGAAAACAGAGAAAGAGACAGAAAAACAAAGAAAGAGACAGAAAACAAAGACAGAAAACAAAGAAAGAGACAGAAAACAAAGAAAGAGACAGAAAACAAAGACAGAAAACAAAGAAAGAGACAGAAAACAAAGACAGAAAACAAAGAAAGAGACAGAAAACAAAGACAGAGAAACAGAGAAAGAGACAGAAAACTGAGAAAGAGACAGAAAACAGAGAAAGAGACAGAAAACAAAAAAAGAGACAGAAAACAAAGAAAGAGACAGAAAACAGAGAAAGAGACAGAAAACAAAGAAAGAGACAGAAAACAGAGAGAAAGAGACAGAAAACAAAGAAAGAGACAGAAAACAGAGAAAGAGACAGAAAACAAAGAAAGAGACAGAAAACAGAGAAAGAGACAGAAAACAAAGAAAGAGACATAAAACAGAGAAAGAGACAGAAAACAGAGAAAGAGACAGAAAACAGAGAAAGAGACAGAAAACAGAGAAAGAGACAGAAAACAAAGAAAGAGACAGAAAACAAAGAAAGAGACAGAAAACAAAGAAAGAGACAGAAAACAGAGACAGAAAACAGAGAAAGAGACAGAAAACAAGAGAAAGAGACAGAAAACAAAGAAAGAGACAGAAAACAGAGAAAGAGACAGAAAACAGAGAAAGAGACAGAAAACAGAGAAAGAGACAGAAAACAAAGAAAGAGACAGAAAACAAAGAAAGAGACAGAAAACAAAGAAAGAGACAGAAAACAAAGAAAGAGACAGAAAACAGAGAAAGAGACAGAAAACAGAGAGAGAGAGACAGAAAACAGAGAAAGAGACAGAAAACAGAGAAAAAGACAGAAAACAGAGAGACAGAAAACAGAGAAAGAGACAGAAAACAGAGAAAGAGACAGAAAACAGTGAAAGAGACAGAAAACAAAGAAAGAGACAGAAAACAAAGAAAGAGACAGAAAACAGAGAAAGAGACAGAAAACAGAGAAAGAGACACAAAACAAAGAAAGAGACAGAAAACAAAGACAGAAAACAGAGAAAGAGACAGAAAACAGAGAAAGAGACAGAAAACAAAGACAGAAAACAGAGAAAGAGACAGAAAACAGAGAAAGAGTCAGAAAACAGAAAAAGAGACAGAAAACAAAGAAAGAGACAGAAAACAGAGAAAGAGACAGAAAACAAAGAAAGAGAGAGAAAACAGAGAAAGAGACAGAAAACAGAGAAAGAGACAGAAAACAAAGAAAGAGACAGAAAACAGAGAAAGAGACAGAAAACAAAGAAAGAGATAGAAAACAAAGAAAGAGACAGAAAACAGAGAAAGAGACAGAAAACAGAGAAAGAGAAGAAAACAAAGACAGAAAACAGAGAAAGAGACAGAAAACAGAGAAAGAGACAGAAAACAGAGAGAGAGAGAAAACAAAGAGAGAGACAGAAAACAGAGAGAGACAGAAAACAGAGAAAGAGACAGAAAACAGAGAAAGAGACAGAAAACAAAGAAAGAGAGAGAAAACAAAGACAGAAAACAGAGAAAGAGACAGAAAACAAAGAAAGAGACAGAAAACAGAGAAAGAGACAGAAAACAGAGAAAGAGACAGAAAACAAAGAAAGAGACAGAAAACAAAGAAAGAGACAGAAAACAGAGAAAGAGACAGAAAACAGAGAAAGAGACAGAAAACAAAGAAAGAGACAGAAAACAAAGAAAGAGACAGAAAACAGAGAAAGAGACAGAAAACAAAGACAGAAAACAGAGAAAGGGACAGAAAACAAAGAAAGAGACAGAAAACAGAGAAAGAGACAGAAAACAGAGAACGAGACAGAAAACAAAGAAAGAGACAGAAAACAAAGAAAGAGACAGAAAACAGAGAAAGGGACAGAAAACAAAGAAAGAGAGAGAAAACAGAGAAAGAGACAGAAAACAGAGAAAGAGATAGAAAACAAAGAAAGAGACAGAAAACAAAGACAGAAAACAGAGAAAGAGACAGAAAACAGAGAAAGAGACAGAAAACAGAGAAAGAGACAGAAAACAGAAAGAGACAGAAAACAGAGAAAGAGACAGAAAACAGAGAAAGAAAGAGAGAGAGAGAGATGAAGGGAGAAGAGAGAGGGGAAGGGAGAGAGAGAGTGAGAAAAAGAGAGAGAGAGCGACAGACAGACTAGACTGACTGATAGACAAAGACAGAGAGACATACAGACATACAGACAGACATAGAAACAGACAGACATATAGACATACATACAGACATACAGACAGACAGAAAAGAGAGACACTGACACTCTTCGGTAGTGGAGATGGACTGAGTGAATGGCGTTGGTCTGTAATGGAAACCGCCACCACAAGTCCTGGCTATGACGGCTTTCATGGATCATCAAAACCAGATATACAGACCTGAAATTACTTCTGACACGAAAACGGCAGGGGAGACACACACACACACACACACACACACACACACACACACACACACACACACACACACACACACACACACACACACACACACACACAGATGTATGAAGGGAGACAGAGAGAGGCAGGGAGAGGACAGATAGAGAGAGAGGGTAGAGAGAGAGAGAGAGAGAGAGAGAGAGAGAGAGAGAGAGAGAGAGATTGAGAGAGGAAGACAGATGACCACAGAGAACAGAAAATGAGAGAGAGAGAGAGACGAAGGAGAGAGACAGAGAGAGAGAGACAGAAACAGAGAGACAAGGAGAGACACAACAGAAGAGAAAAACAGAGACAGAAGCAGACAGACAGAGACAAGAGAGAGAGAGAGAGAGAGAAGACAGAAGACAGACGACATAAAACATAGTGAGAGAGAAAAGAGAGAGACACGCACACACCCATAGACAGACAGACAGACTGATGACAGACAGAGACATACACGCATACATACATACATACATGCATACATACATACATACATACATGCATGCATACATACATACATACATACATGCATACATACATACATACATGCATACATACATACATACATACATGCATGCATACATACATACATACATACATACATACATGCATACATACATACATACATACATACATACATACATACATGCATACATACATACATACATACATACATACATACACACATACGTACATGCATACATACATACAGCATACATACATACATACATACACACATACGTACATGCATACATACATACATGCATACATACATACAGACAGACAGACAGACATACATAAATACGCAGACAGACAGATATAGAGACAGAAGAGAGAGACACTGACACTCTTCAGTGGCGAAGACAGACTGAGTGAATGGCGTTGGTCTGTAATGGAAACTGTCACCACAAGTCCTGGCTATGACACCTTTCATGAATCATCAAAACCAAACATACAGACCTGAAATTATTCCTGACACGAAAACGGCATGGGGGAGAGAGAGAAGACACAGAGAGAGAGAGAGAGTGAGAGAGAGAGAGAGAGAGAGAGAGAGAGAGAGACAGAGGGGGAGACAGAGGGGGAGACAGAGGGAGAGAGAGAGAGAGTGACAGAGACAGAGACAGACAGAGACAGAGACAGAGAGAGACAGACATACACTGAGAGACAGAGACAGAGGCAAACAGAGACAGGGAGAGAGAGAGAGACAGACAGACAGAGAGAGAGAGAGAGAGAGACAGAGACAGAGAGACACAGATGGACAGAGAGGGAGAGAGAGAGAGAGAGTGAAAGAGAGAGAGACAGAGAGAGAGAGACAGACAGACAGAGAGAGAGGGAGGGAGAGGGAGAGAGAGAGAGAGAAAAGCGAGAGAGAGGGAGAGAGAGAGTGGGGAACAGAAAGAGAGAGAGAAAGAGAGAGGGAGAGATATAAAGGGAGAGAGAGAGAGAGAGAGAGAGAGACAGACAGAGAGAAGAGACAGAGGCAGGCAGAGAGAGAGAGAAAGACAGATGAAGAGACAGAGAGAGAGAGACAAACATACAGAGAAAGAGACAGAGAGAGAGAGACAGAGAGATTCACACACACAGAGAAAGAGGGAGGGAGGGAACGAGGAAGGCAGAAGGGAGAGAGAGAGAGAGAGAGAGAGAGAGAGAGAGAGAGAGAGAGAGAGAGAGAGACAAACAGACAGAGACAGACAGACAGAGAACAAAGAAAGAGAGCGAAAGAGAAAGAGAGAGAGAGAGAGGCAGAGAGAGACAAATAAAGAGAGAGGAAGGAGAGAGAGAGAGACAGACAGACAGACAGAGACAGAGACAGACGGACAGACAGACAAAAGAGAGACACTAACACAGACATTGACAATCACTGACACTGACACATGGTTTATCGTGAAGGCCACAGACCCACACACAAACCAGGGATTGGGGGGGGGGGGGAGGGGGGGGGAGGGGATAACAAAGCTGACAGACCGCAGGAGTCGTACAACCGTATATAAGTTTTAACAATTTGAGTGAGATTTGCTTTCCGCTCCAGACGACTGACAACCCGTCTCATCCACGCGACATTTTGCAGATGACACCGCCATCTACAGGTCAATAACAACAGGCCAAGACCAGGCACAACTACAAACAGATCTCCAGCAACTAGAGAAATGGGAAGAAAGTTGGAACATGTCTTTCCACCCTAGGAAATGCATCACCCTCCCGGTTATCAGTCCCAAGAGAAAGAAAAAGCTGCTGACACCATCGTACCAGCTGCACAACCAGACTCTCGCCAATGTCATCTCGGTGAAGTATCTGGGGATTACGATCACACAAGACCTAGATTGGGATCTCCATGTTCAAAACATCACGAACAAAGCAAACAAAACGTTAGGGTTCTTCCGAAGAAACCTCAGAGTCAGTAACATCGGACTCAAAGAGACAGCCTATAAGGCTATGGTGCGGCCCATTCTCGAATATGCAAGTACTGCGTGGGACCCGTACAAAGAAGGACAGATCACAAATATTGAGGCCGTGCAACGAAGATCAGCACGTTTTGTTTTAAATCGCTATAAAAGAACCGCTAGCGTCACCAACATGTTACACCACCTCGGACGGATATCTCTACAAAGCCGACGTAAGATCGCAAGGCTCACCATGATGTACAAAATCATTAACATGGTCCAGGTGGATTTTGGCAAAATACACAAATCCAGGAATCAAAGTTGAGAGCACCAAAGGAGAGGGACAGAAGAGCACACTCAAGGCAGCTTGCTAGACTTCAGTGTTCACGGGATTACAGAATGTATTCGTTCCTCCCGCGAACCATCCCTGAGGGGAACGAATCTTTGACTGAAGCTGTGGTTGGAGCCGCGTCTCCTGGCGTGTTCACGTCGGGAGCTCGCATACTCCACCAGTAGTAGTAGAAGTAGGCGTACCCCCCTCCCCCCCCCCCCCCCCCCCCCGTGTGATAGTGTCAGAATAATCAACGTGTTGATTGTGGACACTAAACAACAAGAACAAGAACAATGCTGCCGTTACTTTGCCCATGCGACATTTCAGTTTTTCAGTCGTGTCGACAGATCCACCCAGACAGGCAAAGTTGAAGTTGCATTCCATGACAAAAGAAAGAAACAAACAAACAACCCCCCCCCCCCCCCCAAAAAAAAAAAAATAAAAAAAAATAAAAATCAACAATAACAGCAATAAAAGAAGGAGAAAAAAGAGGAGGAGAAAGAGGAGGAGGAGGAGAAAGAAGAAGAAGAAGAAGACGAGGAAGAAGAAGAAGAAGAAGAGGAAAAAGAATAATAACAATAACAATAATAATAATAATAATAATAATAAGAAGAAGAAGAAGAAGAAGAAGAAGAAGAAGAAGAAGAAGAAGAAGAAGAAGAAGAAGAGGAAAAAAAATAAGAAGAAGAAGAAGAAGAAGAGGAAGAAGAAGAAGAAGAGGAAAAAGTATAATAATAATAATAATAATAACAATAATAATAATAACAATAATAATAATAATAATAATATAATAATAATAATAATAATAATAATAATAATAAGAAGAAGAAACAGTAAGAAAGAAAGAAAGATAAAGAAGAAAGAAGAAAGAATAAGAAAAAGAAGAAGAAAGAAAGAAAAGAAAGAAAGAAAGAAAGAAAGTAGTAGTAGTAGTAGTAGTAGTAGTAGTAGTAGTAGTAGTAGTAGTAGTAGAAGATGAAGAAGAAGAAGAAGAAGAAGAAGAAGAAGAAGAAGAAGAAGAAGAAGAAGAAGAAGAAGAAGAAGAAGAAGAAAAAGAACAACAACAACAACAATAACAACAAAGAACCCAAAACCAAAACAGAGCACGTCAAAAGTGGCAAAGTGGGACAGGCAAGAAACGTGATACACTAGACACTGCAGGGTACCGGAAGTAGGAAATTAACCCCGGCCATAAATTCAGAACTGTGTCGCGCTGAAGTCAAAACTCCATAGAATCGATAAACTCTCCCAGGCTGAGATGGCTGAAGGTATTTCCGGCGGAAGTCGGGCCCGCTTGTCTTGGAGACAACCCTACCGGTGTAACAGGCTAGAATGGATCCCCTGGGTTTATTTCATACCCAGGTATAAAATTTGACATAGTCTAGTCAAGTGTTGTCTAGTCTAGGCTAGTCTATTTTTGTTTTGTTTTACTAATCTAGTCTATTCCTTTTTTGTTTTGTTTTTTGTTTTGTCTAATCTAGTCTAGTCTTGCTTTGTTTCCAAAACAAATGCGACTGCCCGAATTCAAGCAAACAGGAACCAGAAAGAAACACAGAACTAGAATCAGAACGCGTATTTAATACAACCAGACAAGACAGACGCAAATTTTCAGCCAACTGGCCTTTGTCAAGCGTAAAAGTAAAATCACAAACGAACAAACACTAAATAAAAAAATAAAAAAATTAAGGGACAAAGACTGAAACTTCCCTGCTGCTCCGTTTAGGATTGTTTTGTTTTTCTAGTCTAGTCTACTCCTTTGTTGTTTTGTTTTTTGTTTCTTGTCTTGCCTAGCCTTGTATAATGTTCCTTTGTTTCCAAAACAAGGGCGACTGCCCACGTTCAAGCAAACAGGAACACGAAAATAAAATCAGAAAGCGTATGTAATACAATTAGACAAGTCTGGCACAACTTTTCGGCCAACTGGCCTGGCCTTCGCCAAGCGTAAACGTAAGATCACAAACGAACAAACACCGAATACAAACAACAACAACAACAACAACAACAACAACAACAATAACAACAACAACAACAACAAAACAACAACTGAAACTTCCCTGCTGCTTCGTCCTTTTCTCCTTCTCTGGATGTTTGTGATCTTATTCCAGCAGAATCGGCCAGGCCAAAACAGCATTCAAGAAGTTGAAAAGCATTCTTACAACAAATGCCCATCAACTAACATCAGGAAGAGAGTTTTTGAATGTTACATAGAACCGATAATGTTATACGGTTGTAAGGCGTGGACAGTCATCACGCAAATCCAGAACAAGATTGAGGCAGCCGAGATGTAGTTTCTGAGAAGAATGTTGAGAGATCCATGGACAGCAAAGAAAACAAACAAGACAGTCTTGATGGAGGCAGACACAAGAAGATCATTGATAAGGAAGGTTAGAAAAAGACAGGCAACATTTATAGGCCATTTTATGAGGAAAAGGTAATCAGAGCACCTGGTCCCAACAGGAAAGCTGGAGGGAAAGAGAGCACCAGGTAGACCCAGGGGAGAAAATATTAGACAGACTTGCAGTGTGGTTGAGGACAGAAAGGATGGAAGATGTGCTCGCGGCCGCAAGGGATAGATGCATATGAAGAGCCATGATCGCCAAGGCCTTGCAGCAGGGCACATGATAATGGTGATGATTCCTTGTTGAGGATTTATACACGTAGCAGCCTGGTATAATTTGTGACAAAACCACTTTATATCCGGGTGATACGTTTCACGGGGTATCTAATTTCCTGGCACACCGGTTTTGCCTTCTGTCATTTCATCCAAAGAAAGTTATTGATTTTTTTTCCTATGGTCCAAGTAAGGCAATGAGGGATGGTGGTGCTGGTAGGTCTTTGTATTTATAGTTCCAGTTGTTCATCGTCAGGACAGATTTAGGCGTTGTGTGAAAGTCAGGATGCTCTCCCTTGACAGAAAGAGCGCATCATAATGGTTGCATATCTTCAGAAAATGAAGTTATAGAAACTGAAAGATAATGTAAAGGCGGGTAAGGTAGTCAAGTGGACAATATCTTCGACTTCCAGTTGGAAGGTCTATGTTCAATCCTCCCTGGGTAGGCATGTCACCCGTCTGGTGGATATTCTTATTGTTATTCTTACTGTTTAAAACCCCGTCGACTGCAAAGAGCCATGCAAGGTTTATAACCATTTCAAAACGCCCTCAACATCTGGTTGGGAAAACAACAAAAAGACTGAAAAGAAAATTAAGCATAAATATCAATGTATGCGCGTATATAATCTAAGGACATACCACTGACGTTGACCATCCCGTCAAATCTATCACCAGAGGATTTAAAAAAAACAAAACAAACCTGAATATAAATGTGAACACAACTAATGACAATAAAGCATACAAAAAAGAATGGCCTGTATGACATTTTACTTCACTTTTATTGTTGTTTAAAGCCCAGCCGACTGCGCAGAGCCATATCAGGGCTATAACCGCTTCAAAACAAAACTTGAACATGAAAAAAAAAAAAAGAAAGAAAATTAAGTACACATATCAATGCATTCGCACACATAATCTAAGGACATGCCCCCGGCGTAGGACCATTCCGTCC
>JAPXFY010000033.1:33655298-33657798 GCA_030674185.1 Monoplex corrugatus
ACAATATTTTGTTTTCAATGCGTTTAGCTGAATACGAAAACGAACAGCAATAATCGATCGCAAATGATACAAGGAAGAATACTGCATTTTTTTGGTATAAATTTTGAACGGAAAGTTTTATCATTTGTTGTGACACAAAGTGACAAACTGATCATTTAAATGTTCATGAAATCGAATCCATGAGGCTGATTCGAGCAAGTTGCAAGCTTCTTTTGAGGAAGTGTGAACATGTAATTCTATAGAATTAACAGAATTCTGTGCACCTTGCTTAGCTGCTCTGTCAACTACTTCGTTGCCGTGAAGACCAATGTGAGATGGCACCCAGCATAAACTGATATCTGTACCTTTTATCCTTAAACGATGTATAAGATGATTTGCCTCAGTATTTAAGTCAGGTCTTGTGTCGGCATCAAAAGACAGTAAGGCATATAGTACAGATTTTGAGTCAACAAAGAGAACTACTTTGAAAGACACGGGTTTAAGATTTACTAGATAATGCAGTGCTTGTATAATAGCGACTAATTCCGCTGTAAATATGGATATGTTTGCCCAATGAAAAATGACTTTTTTATTTTGAATTTTGGAACATAAAATGCTGCTCCAGCACATTTATTTTCTAAGACTGATCCATCGGTAAAAATATGAAGGTGGGTACGGTATTTTTCATCGACGTGTTGTCTTGCTGTGGATATCGAAATGTTGACGTTTTCATGTTTCTTGGCGTCTGTATAATCAATATCAAAAGAGGCTTTTAGCATTTCCCATGTAGGGATAGGCGTTGTTGATGGTGACTCAGCTATTTCATCCATATTTAGGTGAGACTTTTTGACCAAGTCAGATATGTAAGTTGCAACAGTCATTTGTGATGAAATGCTGTTTGCTCGCTTTGGAAAGTCAACATCAGATCTGATTTTAATTTCCTTACTCACAAAATTGTCCGTTTGTGAAGTAGTTCTAACTGCAAATTTTGCTGTCGCTAGCTCACGATAGTTGTTCAGAGGCAGAATTCCAGCAACTTTATGCGCTTCCAGATTAGAGGCATGAGTAGGGACACCTAGAGTAATTTTAATACTTTTGCAGTCTAAGCTTTGTATCTTCTTTAATAAATATTTTGGTGCACTGAAGAAAACTTCTTGCGCATAGGATAATTTAGACCGTACAAGTGCTGTTGACAGATGAATTAGTATGTGTGTATCCATTCCCCAAGGTAATCTGCTTATTATCTTTAGAAAATTTAAGGCTTTTGTTGCTTTTGTTGAAATATAATCAAAATGGATATTCCAGTTTAATTTCGATGCTATAAAGACTCATGTACGCGCGTGTGTGTATATGTATGTGCGTATATGTATGTATGTCTGTGTGTATATATGTAGACATATCTGTATGTCTGTATGTTTATGTGTTTGTGTGTATTTACTATGTATGTATGTATGCAAGTATGTACGTACGTACGTACGTATGCATGCATGTACGCACGCACGTACGTATGTATGTATGTGTATATGTATGTACGTATGTATGTACGTATGTCTGTCTGTCTGTATGTATGTATGTGTGTGTGTGTATCTACGTACGTACATATGTATGTTTGTGTGTGTATGCATGCATGCATGTATGTATGTATGTATGTATGTATGTATGTATGTATGTATGTATGTATGTATGTGTGTATGTATGTATGCATGTATGTGTGTGTCCGTGTGTGTATAATTATGTATGTGTGTATATATGTGTGTGTATGTGCATGTATATATGTATGTGTGTATATGTATGTGTGTACATAAAATATATGTATATGTATGTAGGTTTGTGTGAATGTATGTATGCATGTATGTATGTATGTATGTATGTATGTATGTATGTATGTGTGTATGTATGTATGTATTTACATCTGTTTGTATGTCTGTCTGTCTGTCTGTATGTATGTATGTATATATGTATATATGTATGTGAGCGTGTATATATTATTTGTATATGTACATATGTATGTATGTACGTACGTATCGATGTATGTATGAATGAATGTATGTATGTATGTATGTTTGTATGTATGTATGTATGTATGAAATATATATATATATATATATATATATATATATATATATATATATATGTATACATGTATTATGTATGAATGTATATATTTATACGTGTGTAGGTATGTATGTATGTATGTACGTACTTACGTATGTACGTACATATGTACTTACATATGTATGTTTGTGTGTGTCCATGCATGTGTATATACGTGTGTGTGTATGTATGTATTATTGTATGTATGTGTATGTATGTATGTGTGTGTTTGTGTGTGTGTTTGTATGTAGGTTTGTGTAAACGTATGTGTGGATAGGTATGGATGTATACATGCATACCTCCATATGTATATGCATGTATATATGTGTATGACTACAAATGGCACACTGTGTCAGGCCACTTACACAGGGGAGATAGGTGACCTGTGGCATCGGTCAATGAAATGTTGTCACAGACAAACATGACC
>JAPXFY010000033.1:33662798-33665298 GCA_030674185.1 Monoplex corrugatus
TAGGGACAGAGACAGACAGAGACAGGGACAGAGACAGGGACAGAGACAGACAGAGAGAGGGACAGAGACAGACAGAGAGAGGGACAGAGACAGACAGAGAGAGGGACAGAGACAGACAGATACAGGGACAGAGACAGATAGAGAGAGGGACAGAGACAGATAGAGAGAGGGACAGAGACAGACAGAGAGAGGGACAGAGACAGACAGAGACAGGGACAGAGGGACAGAGACAGGCAGAGAGGGACAGAGACAGACATAGAGAGGGACAGAGACCAGACAGAGACAGTGACAGAGACAGACAGAGAGAGGGACAGAGACAGACAGAGAGAGGGACAGAGACAGACAGAGACAGGGAAAAGCAGACAGAAGCAGAGACAGAGAGGGACAGAGACAGACAGAGAGAGGGACAGAGACAGACAAGGAAGGGAAGAGACAGACAGAGAAAAGGGAGACAGAGACAGACAGAGACAAGGGACAGAGACAGACAGAGATAAGGAGACAGAGACAGACAGACAGGGACAGAGACAGACAGAGACAGGGACAGAGACAGACAGAGAAGGGACAGAGACAGACAGAAGAGAGGACAGAGACAGACAGAGACAGGACAGAGACAGACAGAGAGAGGGACAGAGACAGACAGAGACAGGGGACAGAGACAGACAGAGACAGGGACAGAGACAGACAGAAGGAGAGAGGCGAGAAGACAGACAGAGATGAGGACAGAGACAGACAGAAAAGAGGACAGAGACAGACAGAGAGATGGACAGAGACAGGACAGAGACGACAGGGACAGAGACAGACAGAGACAGGGACAGAGACAGACAGAGCAGGGACAGAGACAGACAGATAGGGACAGAGACAGACATAGACAGGGACAGCAGACAGACAGACGAGAGAAGAAGGGAAGAGACAGACAGAGACAAGGACAGAGACAGACAGAGAAGGGGACAGAGACAGACAGAGAGAGGGACAGAGACAGACAGAGACAGGGACAGAGACAGACAGAGAGAGGACAGAGACAGACAGAGACAGGGACAGAGACAGCAGAGAGGGACAGAGACAGACATAGATAGGGACAGAGACCGACAGAGACAGGGACAGAGACAGACAGACGAGGAGGGACAGAGACAGACAGAGAGAGGGACAGAGACAGACAGAGACAGGGACAGAGACAGACAGAGAGCAGGACAGAGAGACAGACAGAGACGAGGGACAGGACAATAGACAGACCAGAGACAGGGACAGAGACAGACAGAGAGAGGGACAGAGACAGACAGACAGAGGACAGAGACAGAGACAGGACAGAGAAGAGCGGACAGAGACAGACATAGATAGGGACAGAGACAGACAGAGAGCAGGGACAGAGACAGACAGAGACAGGGACAGAGACAGACAGAGACAGGGACAGAGAGACAGAGACAGACAGAGACAGGGTACAGAGACAGATAGAGAGAGGGACAGAGACAGACAGAGAAGGGACAGAGACAGACAGAGACAGGGACAGAGACAGACAGAGAGAGGGACAGAGACAGACAGAGAGAGGGGACAGAGGACAGACAGAGAGAGGGACAGAGACAGACAGAGAGAGGGACAGAGACAGACAGATACAGGGACAGAGACAGAAGAGAGAGGGACAGAGACAGACAGATAGAGGACAGAGACAGACAGAGAGAGGGACAGAGACAGACAGAGACAGGGACAGAGACAGACAGAGAGAGGGGACAGCAGACAGACAAGACGAGAGAGGGACAGAGACAGACAGAGACAGTGACAGAGACAGACAGAGACAGGGACAGAGACAGACAGAGAGAGGGACAAAAGACACAGACAGAGACAGGGACAAGAGACAGACAGAGACAGAGAGGGACAGAGACAGACAGAGAGAGGGACAGAGACAGACATAGATAGGGATAGAGACAGACAGAGAGAGGGACAGAGACAGACATAGATAGGGACAGAGACAGACAGAGACAGGGACAGAGACAGACAGAGACAGGGACAGAGACAGACACAACAACAACAACAACAACAACAACAACAACAACAACAAACAGACAGACGCCACCAAGCCAAAAATGATATAAAGTGAGATCATGCTGAAGAGGATATTACGAAACAAAGAGAAAAAAGTGTGATTACGTGTGTGTGTGTGTGTGTACTCTGTATTAGTGTTAGTGTGTGTGTTGGTGTTAGTGTGTGTATTAGTGTGTGTATTAGTGTTAGTGTGTGTGTTAGTGTTAGTATGTGTATTAGTGTGAGTGTGTGTGTTAGTGTTAGTGTGTGAGTGTGTCTTAGTGTGTGAGTGTGTGTGTTAGTGTGGTGTGTTAGTGTCAGTGTGTGTTTAGTGTTAGTGTGTGTGTGTGTGTTAGTGTTTGTGCTAGTGTCAGTGTGTGTGTAAGTGTCAGTGTGTGTATTATGTCAGTGTGTGTGTTAGTGTCAGTGTGTGTATTAGTGACTGTGTGTGTTAGTGTCAGTGTGTGTGTATTAGTGTCAGTGTGTG
>JAPXFY010000033.1:33682798-33690298 GCA_030674185.1 Monoplex corrugatus
AAAACTGCGTTTCGCGGGACACTGCTGGCGTAGCAAAGAAGAACTGGTGGGGGATGTTCTACCATGGAGACCCAGTCACGGCAAACAAAGACCAGGACGTCCAAAGAAGACCTTCATCGACCAACTGATGGATGATACGGGTTGTCAGTATGACGAACTACCTACTGCAATGTCTGACAGAGAAGGATGGAGGAAACGTGTCACGGATAGCCGAGCAAGCTCGACATGATTGATTGATTGATACATTGGAGGTTCAAAAATGAACATCAAGATCTAAACATATGTCAACGTCCGTTTATAAATTTATTTTTTCTAAAATCTTATCTTTTTGCGTTACGAAAATCAAACATTAACGACCAAAATATTAAAAAGTACCTTGTTTGTAAAAGATCCTGGGGAGTATCAAACACAACATTTCGAGCCCAGGCCCTTTACAAAACAAGGTATTTCTAATATCTGGGCTCGAAACGTTGTGTTTTATACTCCCAAGGATCTTTTACAAACAAGGTATTTTTTAATATTTTGTTTTTACTCTCAAGATCCAGCAGTCACATTTTGTTTGACCATTTACGACCAATGTGGTAACAGACATGACATCAATCTATACAAACAAAACAGGTATTGTTCACATACAAACAACATATAAAGTACAAAACACATATGGCAATATTCTAAGTAATGAAGTCACACACCTTGTCAATAAAGTGCTTTCCTTTTATCATCTGAAGATTCAAAACTGCAAATCAACACGAAAAGTCGTCCATCAAAAGAAATGAAAGTAACCTGACCACTAAGGCTATCGCTACTCTACATTCACCTGGACAGCAAAACATTAACCCTTTGACTCCCGCACCCTGTCCATCAGCATGCTGCATTGTCAACCATGCTAGCAAAGCAACAACTTAACCCTTTGGTTCTCTCACCCTGCAGGAAGCTGTGGATAGGTGAGGAAATGAAAGGGGTAAGTTTTTGCTGTTGATGGATAGGCTGCAGGAGTCAAGGAGTTAAACTAGTAACTGTAAATATAAAATTAAGTGAATAGAAAAAAGAAAAAAATATTGCTATGCCAAGCAATGAAAAGCAAAACAAAGCAAAACAACTAAACAAACAAACAAAACAAACAAACAAAACAAACAAACAAGCAGAGAAATAAACTAACGAACGAACAAACGAATTAAAAAACTAATAACTAGACAAACAAAACAAACAAACAAACAAACAAACAAACAAACAAACAGATAAATAAAACGGACTTAAACGTACCTCGATAAAAAACAACAACATATACAAACAATTAGGAACTGTACAGTCAACAACAAATGATATCCCCTCCCCTCACCACCACCACACGTTCAGTGCTAGCCAACAACACAAAAATTCAAGTTGTTCACCGTCCATCTTAACACGCCGAACATTCTGATGGTGTTAGATTAGCGTTCGATAGAAAACAAAAACACACAGTAATAGAATCAGAACGTTTATTTGATACAACAATACAAGACAGGCTCAAAATGTTTAACCAACTCATCATCATCAAGTGCCCGCCACAAGGTGTTGGCGATCATGGCCCTCCATATGCATCTATCCCTTATTGCCGCAAGCACATCTTCCACCCTCTCTGTCCTCAGCCACTCTGCAAGTCCGTCCAATATTTTCTCCCTGGGTCTGCTGGTGCTCTCTTTCCCTCCAACTTTCCTGTTGTGACCAGGTGCTCTAATTCCCCTTTCTTCATAAAAGGGGATATAAATGTCACCTGTCTTTTCTCTTATCTTCCTTATGAATGATTTAACCAACTGGCCTTTGTAAATAATATATAAAAGTATGAAAGGAGAAATAGAAAAATCTTAACGGAGGGGGTGGTGAGTGGTGGTGGTGGTGGTGGTGGTAGTGGTGTAAAAGACTTCCGTGGCGTTTTTCTTGCGTTTTCTACTGCTTACATAGATAAAATAAAATTACTTTCTTACGACACTTCTACCAAACTAAAATCAAAGTCACAGCCCCCCCCCCCCATCTCCCCAAACTACCTTTATTACCATCACAACCAAAACCAGACCCACAGTCACAATTACACCAAAGGAAAATCATTAAAGGGATATAATAGATAATTGAATGGATAAATAAAGGAATGAATAGATAGATCATTCAATCAACCAACCAATCAGCCAGCCAGCCAACCAACACCAACCAACCAACCAACCAACCATCAGCCACCAGCCAACCAGGCAAGCAAGCAAGCAAGCAAGCAAGCAAGCAACCAGTCAGCCAGCCAGCCAACCAGGTAAGCAAGCAAGCAAGCAAGCAACCACCAACATCAGCCAGCCAGCCAACCCGGCAAGCAGCAAGCAAGCAAGCAACCACCAGTCAGCCAGCTAGCCACCAGGCAAGCAAGCAAGCAAGCAAGCAAGCAACAGCAACAAGCAAGCAAGGAACCAACCAACCAACCAACCAACCAACCAATGAACAACTGAATACATGTTCTCTTTCCTGTCCCAAAATTAAACTGCACGTAAACCTAATCACACACACACAAAAACACCTCCATCAAACCTGAAATTAAACTGAAAACTACCAGTACTACAAGTCGCAATCACAACAACCACACCAGAGTAGGTTCAAGAAAATAAATAGTTAACTGAAATGAAATAAAAGAAATGACATCTCTCTTTCTTCTGCCACAACTGCACCCCACAAAGTATAGAGGGAAATTTTTCCACAAAATCTAAAAACAGTGTACAAAACCCCTCAAACCACTACCACAACCACAACCACGCTAGACTAAAACCATTCAATGAATAAACAGATAATTAAAATGGAACAAAAGAAAATAAGTGCGCATCTTTTTTTTTCCGTCCCAAATTTAAACCACAAGTAAACAGAAAAAAACGACTTTCAATAAACATAAACTCAATTAGAAAACAAACAAACGAACAAACAAACAAGCAAACAAACAAACAAACAAACAAAAACAAACAAACAAACAAACAAACAAACAAACAAAAAACAAACAAAAACAAACAAACAAACAAAACAAACAAACAAACAACAAACAAAAACAAACAAACAAAAAACAAACAAACAAACAAACAAAAACAAACAAACAAACAAACAAACAAACATTTTTTTTAAAAAACCCCGAAACTATTACTGTTGCAACAATTATTTCCACAACCACAGCCAAACCAAAGTGAAACCATGAAATAAATAAATGAACAGATAAATGAAATGAAAGAATTATTTACTTCTGTAAACATTGATGATGATGATGATGATGATAATAATAATAATAATAATAATAAAAGAAGAAGAAGAAGAAGAAGAACAACAACAACAATAATAGTAATAGTAATGATAATAATGATGATGATGATTATAATTATGATTATGATAAATAGCAATAATAATAACAACACATAATATAATATAATAATAATAATAATAATAATAATAATAATAATAAATAATAATAATATAATAATAATAATAATAAAAAAAAAAAAAAAAAAAATAATAATAATAATAATAAATAATAATAATAATAATAATAATAAATAATAATAATAATAAACAGTATACAGCAAACCGACACATCCGAACTCAGAAAAATCACTTGACACTATCACTACTACCACCACCACAACAACCACGACCAAAAATACAACTGCATCAAAGTAAGGTCACTAAATAAGTCAACACATTTATTAGATAAAATCAGTACTTCCATCTTCCGTCTCAAACTTAAACAACACAGCAAACAGCCAAAAAAAGACACTTCCAAACTCAGAAAAATCACCTAAAACTATCATTACTACCACCACAACAACCACCACCACCATAACTACAACCGCACCAAACTAAAATGATTAAAACAATAAACAGATACATTAAATAATACAAAAAGCACTCACTTCTATCTTTCGTCCCAAATTTAAACCACACAGTAAATAGCTAAAAAGACACTTTCAAACCCAGAAAAATCATATGAAACTATCACTACCACTACCAACACTATAACAACCCCGACGATCAAAACCACGACCGCATTAAACTAAGACCGTTAAATAAGCAAAAAAGAGATTTATAAGATAAACTGCTTACCTCTTTCTTCCGTCCCAAACATAAACAAGACAATGTACGGCAAAGACACACTGCCAAACTGAATAAAACCCACCAGAAACTCTCACTACTACCACTGCAACAAGCATGCACCACAAGCACCACCATAGCCACATTCGCCACCAACCTAAGACCACTAAATAAACAAATACGTTAAATAATAGATAAGATCAGAGTTACTTAATCTTTCGTCCCAAATGTAAACCACACAGTAACAAGCAAAAAGATATTTCCAAACTCAGAATAACCTCCAGGACCTCTCACCTGCTACCACTACAACCGCGACCATAGCCACAACCGCATCAAACTAAGTATCACTAAATAAATAAACAAAAACATTATGTAACAGAAGATTAGACTTATTTACTTCTATTTTCCGCCCCAAACTTAAACATCACAGCAAACAGAAAAAAAATAATACACTTCCAAACTCAGAAACATCACCTGAAAACTATCACTGCCATCACACAAACCACACCACACCACAACCACAACCACAACCACAACTACAACCGCACCAAAGCCCATTAAATAAACATGAACAGATTCATCAAATAAACTGATTACCTCTTTCTTCCGTCCCAAACGTAAGCAACTAAATACACGGAAAAACAACAATTCCAAACTAAACAAAAACCACAAGAAATCTTCACTACTACCACCACAACAAAGGTGCATCACAAGCACCACCATATCCACATTCGTACCAACCTAACACCACTAAAAAATAAATAAATAAAAAATACGTTAACTAAGATAAGATCAGAGTTATTTACTTCTATCTTTCGTTTCTAAACGTAAACCACACAGTAACATCAAAAAGACATTTCCAAACTCTGAAAAATCGCCCGAAACTATCACTACTACCACCACAAGAAAACCCACGATCACACCCACAAACCGAACCAATCTTAAGACCGTTAAAATAACGAAAACATATATAAAATAAAGTGCTTACCTCTTTCTTCCCAAAGGTAAACCACACAATATACAGAAATCCAAATTCAGAAAAACCACCATAAACTCTCACTACTATCACCACAACCACAACCAAATCACAACCGCACCAAACCAGGACCATTAAACAAATAATGAAACAAATATATTAAATAAGATAAGAAGTACTTACTTCTCTATCTTCCGCCCCAAAGTAAGCAACACAGCAAACAGCAAAAAGACACTTCCAAACTCAGAGAAATTACCTGAAAACTCTTACTACTTCCACCACAATCACAACTACAACCACAACTACAACCGCACCAAAGACCGTTAAATAAACATAAACAGATTCATGAAATAAATTGATTACCTCTTTCTTCCGTCCCAAACGTAAACAACACAATATACGCAAAACAACACTTCCAAATTTAACAAAAACCACAAGAAATCCTCACTACTACCACCACAACAAAGATGCATCACAACCACCACCATATCCACATTTGCACCAACCTAAGACCACTAAATAAATACGTAAAAAAATACGTTAATTAAGATAAGATCCGAGTTATTTACTTCTTTTTTCCGCCCCAAACTTAAACCACACAGTAAACAAACAGCAAAAAGACACTTCCAAACTCAGAAAAACCACCAGAAACTATCACTACTACCACCACAACAACCACGACCAAAACCACAAACCACACCAAACTAAGACCAATAAATAAATAAAAACAGATTCATAAAACAAACACTACTTACCTCTTTCTTCCGTCCCAAAGGTAAACAACCAATATACAGCAAAACAACACTTCCAAAATCAGAAAAATTACCTGAAAACTATCACTACTACCACCACAACACAACAACCACGACCAAAACCACAAACCGCACCTAAACTACGACCGTTAATATAATAATAATAATAATAATAATAATAATATAATAATAATAATAATAATAATAATAATAATAATAATAATAATAATAAAATAGATTCATAAAATAACCTACTTACCTCTTTCTTCCGTTCCAAACGTAAACAACACAATTTTATGGAAACCCCCCCACACACAATTCCACACTTAACAAAAACCACCAAAAACTCTTTCTACTATCACCCACAACCACGAGTACGACAGTTAAATAAACAAAAAATAACCGAGATTCATAAAATAACCTGCTTACCTCTTTCTTCCGTCCCAAAGGTAGACAACACATCTACGGCAAAAAGACACTTCCACACTTAACAACAAAAAACCCACCACAAACTCTCTCACTGCTATCACCACAACCACAACCACGACAACGACCACAGCCACCAACACACCAAACTAGCAGCAGTAACCTCGTATCGCCATCAGCGGCAGCTTCCACAACACTGCCACCACATGCTACTACTACGACATGGGGACGACTGGGACTGCGACGACTATGACTCGCAGGCACTGGGGGAGGGGGGGGGGGAGGGAGAGAGAGAGTAAGAGAAGAGAGTGAGAGATATAGAGATAGATAGAGAGAGTGAGAGAGAGAGAAGGAATGAGAGAGAGAGAGACAGAGACAGAGAGTGTGAGAAAGAGAGCGATGGAGAGAGAGAGAGAGCTAGAGAAAGAGAGTCAGAAAGAGGGAGAGACAGAGAGAGAGAGAGAGAGAGAGAAGAGAGAGAAGAGAGAGAGAAAAAGAGAGAGAGAAACATAGAGAGGGAGAAAGAGTTGGAGGGGAGAGTGAGAGAGAGAGAGAGAGAAAGAGAAGAGACAGAAAGAGAAAAGAGAAGAAAGTGAGAGAGAGAGAAGAGAAAGAAGAGAAGAAAGAAAGAAAGATAGAGAGAGTGAGAGGGAGAGAGAGACACACACCACACAGAGACACACAGTGACACACACACGACACACACACACACACCACACAACACACACACACACACACACACACACACAAACACACACACACAGACACACACAGCACAGACACACACACACAACACACACACACACACTGACAAATACGCACACACACACACACACACACACACACACACACACACACACACACACACACACACACACACACACACAACACACACACAACACAGAGTCTTCCACGCTTGCTTTTTCGCTTTTTATGTAAAGCTTTTTCGATGGGAATTGGGATGCTGCGTTGCTGGTTTTGCTGTATTGAGGCATAGCTGCACAAGCACATGTGCACGCGCGTACACATCGTCGTCGTCGTCGTCATCATCATCATCATCATTGTCATCGTCATCGTCATCGTCGTCAGCATCTTCGTCATCAACTATCTATTGAGAAACCAACATTGAAATCATATTCTCTCTCTTCTGTCTGTCTGTCTGTCTGTTTTTGTCTGTCTCTCTCTCTCTTGTTATTAGTATCATTGTAACCATTATCGTCGTCATCATCGTCATCATCATTACATATCCAGTGTCAGTTTAGT
>JAPXFY010000033.1:33702798-33705298 GCA_030674185.1 Monoplex corrugatus
GTCAGAAGATTTGAGCAACACCCTCAATGACGCATCCGTAAAGTGGATGGACTCGATTGTGTGGTCCCAGTCTTCCCAATGAACCCATAGCACGCCCAACTCTGGGTAGGAACCGGTTATAGAGCCGAAAAATCTCACAATGATTTTTAAAGGGACCGATGAGGATTCGAACCCACAACCTTCCAGTCGGTAGTCCGTTGCGTTAACCACTACACCACGGCGACTGGCCAGAATTGACAAAACTTAAAGCTAGGGAATTTTCTTCCATAAGGGAACGAATTTTCAAAGGAAATACATTTTATGAAATACTGTGTAGATGAAGACATCGCAAAGTCGTCCTGGAACTCACATGCTTTCAAAGCGAACGGGCTACCATAATTATTATTGATTTACAACAGGTACTTGATATTATTCTGTTTATCTGTAATGGCTAGGATGTCATTTGTCTTGTGCATGATGAGCATTAACAAAGTAAACGTGTATGTTATTATTTTTTTTTTCCTGCTTTTGGGATGTGATTATGTTTCATATATACTTAATACATTATAGATTGGTATTATGATGCATGTACGCTCATTCACACCTTAACCATCAGCTTACATAATGTATATTTGTGACCTCCCACCACGAAATCAGTTTTAACTCGCAGTCTGTCGAACAGCACTAGGAGCTGAAAAGGTGACTGAGGGTCGATCTGCGGTGTTTTGACTTTTTCTCAAAATTGATTTCTTTAGTCTATAATCTATTCCTCACAGAGATTTTTTTCTGGAAAAAATATCATTAATCAATTTAAAATGGTACTTTAATGCACTGATCGCAGCAGAAAGAACGCAATTTCTTACCAAAAGTACCTCTTTTTGTCTTTATTATGTACCTGTACAGTACCCGCACATGTAATATACTGACAGAAAGCTCTTTGGTGCACCTTTCAGATAATGACAGCGAAAATTAGAAGTTAACTGGGTCAAAGCCACCAAATAAAGAAATTTAAGGAAAATGTGTAGGAGAGCACACAAAAACTTTAGAGGCCGTTTTCTCAAAATGGCCGTCATACAACTTAATGATTTAAACATACATAACTTCTACATTTTTTTGAGTACAAGCTTTATTCAAGTACCAAAATAATCAGCAGAATGTACACTTTCCAGTGATATGTATATGTCAAAATACCGAAAATGCTAGTCAAGACTGATTTCGTGGTGGGAGGTCACATTTGTCATATGCTTATGTAGTATAACAGTATAATTTTTCGTCATACACGTAGGAAGGTATGTATTCATGTATGTATATATAAGTACGCATCCTTGCAGTTATGTACGCATTGATGTATGCATGTTTGCTCTTGTAAATTATCAAACTGTCGAAGTTTATCTAAAAGATTAAAAAAAAAAAAACTATTGAAAGTGTTAAATCTTTAAACGAATTTTATGTGTATGCAGGTATGCACTTATGCAGTGATGTACGTGGGTTATGCATAATTATGTTCTCGTAAATAATCAAAAGGTTAAAAAATGAAATTCATTAAAAAGAAAGAAATCTACTGAAAAATGAAAATATTTTAACGAAGCTTACAATTAATTTTATCAGCATAGACTCTCCATTAATAGTTGTATAAAAATGGAGAAGAAAATGAGAAAGAAATGCAGTTTTGCTCTTAGGCGGCAAATTTTCCAGTACAATTTAATGCATATTCTTTCAAAATCAGTACAAATCTAAATTTGGAGTTTGTTTGGATTTTTTTTGTCTAGTGGTTCATCGCATTCGGACAATTCCATATGCGCTTCACCCAAATCTGCGAGCAAATGACTGGCAAACTTCCCGAACCTGCACAAAACCCTATACGCTGGTGAGGTCTTGAACTGAGGAGCAGACATTGTGATGGGAGAGAGGGAAGGGGAGAGAGAGAGGGAGACCTATGAAACACTAAGCTGACACCACGAGGATGACGGAAACATTATTAAGATGGGCTGCAAACAGGCCAGTTCTTGCTGTTGTGGGTGAGGATTGAACTCAAGAAATCAGATTCCGAGTCCGCAGCTCTATAACAACAACAACAACAACTACTACTACCGCTACTACTCCTACCACTACTGCTACTACCACCACAGTACTACTATTACTACTGCTACTACTACTATAATGATAACAATAATGATGATGACGACGACGACGACGTGATGATGATGATGATGATGATGAGATAATTATGATAATAATCATAACGATAATGTTAATAATAATTATAACAACTACATTATTGTCAACAATACTACTGTGGTAACAAACAACAATAATAATGATGATAATGATGATGATGATGATGATGATGATAATAATGATGATAAAATAATAATAATAATAATAATAATAATAATATAATAATAATAATATAAAATAATAATAATAATATAATAACAATAACAAAAATAATAACAGTAATAACTACAGTCTTTATACGGAGCCAGTTCAAATCAAATCGCACTCACGCACCAGGTATACG
>JAPXFY010000033.1:33727798-33745298 GCA_030674185.1 Monoplex corrugatus
TTTCACTTCTTTATTGGTTATATGATCTATGTACGAGATACCAAGGAGTTTGCGGAAGCATCTCATCTCCATTGCCTGTATCCTTCTTTCAATGTCTGCTGTTATGGTCCATGTTTCGCATGCATACAAAAATATTGACATGACCAGGGAACGCATCAGTCTGATCTTGGAGCCGATTGCAATATTCTTGTCGTTCCAGATGACTTTTAGCTTGGTCATTGCAGCTGTGGTCTGTGCAATCCTGGAAAGTACCTCGGGCTTTGATCCTTCATCTGATACTATAGCTCCCAGATATTTAAATCTATGGACGGTCTCAAGTTTCTTGTTGTCTATGGTAATGTCAGTGCTGATGCCATTGGTATTATTTGTCATCAACTGGGTTTTCTCTGCACTGATCTGCATGCCATATGATGTGGAGGCCTCATCAAGATGTTTTATCAAGCTGACTAGCTCTTGCTCTTGCCCAGCTAGTCCGTCAATGTCGTCGGCAAAACGCAAGTTTGTGATTGTTCTACCTCCGATGCTGACTGTTCCCTCGTGGTCTTCAAGTGCGTCAGCCATTATTCTCTCTAAGAAGATGTTGAAGAGAGTGGGGGAGAGCAGGCATCCTTGGCGTACTCCAACTGTGGTTCGGAACCATTCGCCTATGTTGTTGTCATGGTAGACTGCACTGGTCGCCTTTTCGTAGAGGCATTCTATGGTTCTGATCAGGTTGGCATTGATGTTGTACAGCCTCATGGTTGCCCACAAGGCTGCGTGCCAAACTCTGTCGAATGCCTTCTTGAAGTCCACGAAGACGTGGTAAAGGCCTTGCTGGTGTTGCAGGTATTTCTCACAGAGCAATCTGAGGTTGAAAATTTGCTCTATGGTACTTCTTCCTGGTCTGAAACCTGCCTGCTCTTCTTTTATTATCTCCTCAGCTTGTGGCTTCAGTCTACTCAGAAGGATTTTTAGCATGACCTTACTTGGATGGCTGATCAGGCTGATGGTACGGTAGTTTTGGCATAGTTGTAGGTTGCCTTTCTTCGGGAGAGTGATGATCAGGGACTGGGTCCAAGGTGTTGGCCACTCACCTGTCCGCCAGATCTTATTGCAGATGATGAGTAACATATCTATCATGGCCTCTCCTCCTGCCTGGACCAGTTCTGAGGGAATGTTGTCCATTCCTGCCGACTTGCCTTTCTTCAATGATTTTACTGCAGCTTCAACTTCTTCTCGCATGATGGGGTAGCTGTCGTTGTTGGTTGGTGGAGGAACGTCTAGCACCTTGGGATCTCCTGTTGTTGTGTGTGTGTATAATTCGGAGCAGTACTCTGTCCACCTCTGCAGAATCTCTTGATCTTCTGTGAGACATTTCCCTGCTTTGTTCTGTATGGTAGTGGTTCTGCCTTGTTTTGAGCTTGCTAGTTCTTTCACAAGCTGGTAGGCTTTTTTGCTGTTATTTTTCTGCAGGTTTGCTTCGATATCTTGGCATTGTTCTTCAATCCATGTTTCCTTTGCTTTCCTCATGCCTTCTTTAACTTGTTGGTTGGCTTTTCTGTATAGTTTAGCACCTTCATCCGTACTCTTCTTTTGCTTTAGTTCTCTGCGTTTGTCGCTCAGCTTTAGTACTTCTTCCGTGACCCAGGGCATCTTTGTTGGTCGGTGTTTTCCAAGGATGTCGTTGGCTGCTTCGGTCACGGCAGTGTTGAAGTTGTTGATCAGAGTGTCTACTTCGGTGTCCATATTGTCAAGGACGAGGAGAGGAGCAAACTTCCCTCCTATCGTTGCTTGGAAGTTTTCAACTATGTTGGGGTCTTTGAGCTTCTCAAGATTGAACTTAATTCTTATGTTGCCCTGTTTCTTCATCCTCTGGAGGCGGAGTTTGAAGGTCATCATTACAAGCTCATGATCGCTTCCAATGTCGGCTCCTGGAAAGCTCCTGGTCTTTGCGATGTTAACACTTGACTGGAAGCGTCTTTGAACCATGATGTAGTCGATCTGACTGTGGTATTTTTCTCCTGGGCTGTGCCATGTCCAGCGTCTAGATGGTTTGTGTGGACCGAACGTGTTCACCACCCTCAGGTCGTTGTAACTGGCGAATTCTAGGAGCCTTAAACCTCTTTCGTTGGTCTCAGGGTTGCAGTATTGGCCACATATCCCTTTCCAGTTATTGTGTTCATCCTCTCCAATCTTCGCATTCCAGTCGCCCTGCACTATAATGATGTCTTTCTTTGGCGTCTGATCTACGATTTCCTGCAGTTGATCATAGAAATCTTCGACAGCCTCGTCATCATAGTCAGTTGTTGGGGCATAAGCTTGGATGACGGTGATGTTAAAAGGTGAAGCCTTAAGCCGAATAGTAATGAGTCTGCTAGAGACTGGTCGGCATCCCATGATGGCATTCACAGTGTCTTTGTGAATGAGGAATCCAACTCCATGTTCATGTTTGTCTTCACTGCCACTGAAGTAGAGTTTGTGGCCTTCTGGGGTAGACGTTTCTCCGAGGTTTTTCCATCGTACCTCACAGAGCCCAAGGACGTTCCATCGGTATCTCTTCATTTCATACGTTAGTTCTGCAACTTTTCCTGCTGCTCTCAGCGATCTCACATTCCAGGTGCCGATAGTAACATTTTTTCTTGTACGTAGGGATTTTGGTCCATCAGTCACATACTTTTCACCTCCGCCCTGATGGCCAGCGACGGAAGGCGCGGTCCTTGTTCCGGGCGACGACCGGGCCGGTATGGATTGAGTTGCGGTTGTAATCTTCATTTAGTGTGTCTTGGGCAATGTCGCATGGCGGAGCCCATCCCTCTCCATGCCAGACCACAGCCGACGTCCTCCATCTAGGTGGTTCGCCTTGGTCTTGAACACATAGCCGTTGAGTTCCTTGCGGAACTTCGTCCGCCTTGGCCGGTAACCTGCATCGTGGAGGTTATTCGCCCAGTGATGCAGTGTTAACATCACCCCCTCACATGGTTTGGCACGCCTGCTGAGGCGAGGTCCCGGGGTGTGGCGCTTGGAGCCAGCACGTGAGAGATTTAGAGGATGGACGAGGACCAGTGATGCCCGTCCACCCTACCAGGTAGAGTGCAGCAGCCAGACATCAAAGGTACTACCTCTATCCAGAGCCCCCTACACCTTATTGTCATTGTTGTTTAAAGCCCAGCCGACTGCATACAGCCATACCAGGGCTATAACCGCTTCAAAACGTACGAGAACAAAACTTAACAGGAACAAAAAAACAAAAACAAAACAAAACAAAACAAAAAACAAAACAAAAACAAAAACAAAACAACGAAAGAAAATTAAGTACACATGTCAATGCATTCGTGCACATACTCGAAGCACATGCCCCCGGCGTTGACCACTTCGTCCAATTTATCGCTTAGGGGATTTATGAAAACACACTTGGATACAAATAGCATACATAAGGACACCAAACATATATAAAACAGGCATAAATTATCTAAAATTGCTTCCGCATGTTACCTCCCTAGAGCCAAAAAAAAAAGCATTTAATGAGAGCTCTTGTTTTTCCTTTCATAGTGGATTTCCGGCAACTTCCTCCATCCATTCCTTTCTGGGTAAGACATTCGATGGTATGATGACTCACATTTTGTTCACGAAGATGTGATTTGAAGCGTCTAAGGACCTCAGACTTTCCTAGATGGAGAATTTTTGTTGTAGTGGTATTTCCTGCAAGTTTATCGGCCCGTTCATTTCTCTTAACACCAGCGTGTCCAGGGCAGTAGATCCACGTGAGACTTTTTAGGTTGATACTGTTCATTGCTTTGTGCCATTATGGGGTCCCTACAACAGCTTGACGATTTGGAAGTCATGGACTCTACGTGCAATTAGTTTAAACTAAGGGTAGCGTTTGTTTTAGTTTCGTTATCATTTCATTTCATTTTATACATTTTGTCTTGCTTTATTCCAGTTTGCTATTATTTTATTTGCGCTGTTATTCCAGTAGTATAAAATACCAGTATAAAATATAACTAGGTAAAACATAGACTAGGTAGAGCCTCAGGACCTGGCCAGCTCATGGGTTTATATGCAGGCTTAATGGCTTGTGCCATGATCACCATACACATGGCACCAATGATGTTAGTGCATATGGAATTCGTTCCGAGCGCGGAGACGTCATTTTGAGAAACTGAAACTGAAACTATTTGCGCTATTTTCTTTCTTTAATTCTTTCTATTTTGTTTCATTTTATTTTATTTCATTTTACTTTGCTTTCTTTCATTTACTGTATTGTGTATATCATGATATCAGTATTATGTCTATTATACGTGACATGACATGTGTCATTGTGTATATCATGATATCAGTATTATGTCTGTTATATGTGACATGACATGTGTTATTGTGTATATCATGATATCAGTATTATGTCTGTTATATGTGACATGACATGTGTCATTGTGTATATAATGATATCAGTATTATGTCTATCATATGTGACATGACATGTGTCAGTGTGCATATCATTATATCAGTATTATGTCTATCATATGTGACATGACATGTGTCAGTGTGCATATCATTATATCAGTATTATGCCTATCATATGTGACATGACATGTGTCAGTGTGCATATCATTATATCAGTATTATGTCTATCATATGTGACATGACAGTGCCATTGTGTATATCATCATATCAGTATTATGTCTAATACATGTGACATGACATGTGTTATTGTGCATATCATCATATCAGTATTATGTCTATCATATGTGACATGACAATGTCATTGTGTATATCATCATATCAGTATTATGTCTATCATATGTGACATGACATGTGTTATTGTGCATATCATCATATCAGTATTATGTCTAATACATGTGACATGACAGTGCCATTGTGCATATCATCATATCAGTATTATGTCTAATATATGTGACATGACAGTGTCATTATGCATATCATCATATCAGTATTATGTCTATCATATGTGACATGACATGTGTCATTGTGCATATCTTCATATCAGTATTATGTCTATTACATGTGACATGACAATGTCATTGTGTATATCATCATATCAGTATTATGTCTATCATATCTGACATGACAATGTCATTGTGTATATCATGATATCAGTATTATGTCTATTATATGTGACATGACATGTGTTATTGATCTGTCTGCAGCCTTTGACACCATTGATCATGGTATTCTCCTTTCTAGACTTCATCATACTTTTGGCATCTCTGACATTGCTCTGTCCTGGTTCACTTCATACCTATCAAACAGAAAACAAACTGTTCTCATCAATGGCACTTACTCTCAACCTGCATACCTGACCTGTGGTGTTCCACAAGGATCTGTCCTTGGCCCTGTTCTTTTCACTCTCTACACCTCCCCCCAGTCCACCATCATCAACTCCCACTCTATAAAACACCACTTCTATGCTGATGACACCCAACTTCAAGACAGTGATTCATCTGATAATATACAGCGCCTGTTGACTCGCACCACTGAGTGTTACTCGGACATTAAGAACTGGATGACACACAGTGAGTTTTGAGAGCGGACTTGAAGGAGACAAAAGTAGGTTGCTGACGGACTGAGAGAGGAAGTTTGTTCCAGGAGAGTGGACCAGAAACAGAGAAGGCTCGTGGACCATAGGTATTGAGCTTAGTGCGTGGAAAGCGAAAAGTCAGAGGATCGGAGGCAGAGCGGAGGGTACGTGAGGGAAGATAGATCTCAAGTAGGCTTGACAGGTAATTGGGGGCTGCGTTATTGAGGCTTTTGTAGCACATGGTGTCTAGTTTGTACTGTATGCGCTTTGATACAGGGAGCCAGTGAAGTTGTGCCAGGAGAGGAGATATGTGGTCAGCTTTTTTCTTTTTGAGTACAAGGCGTACAGCATTGTTTTGAATGCGCTGTAGGATGTGAATGGTGGAGGCAGGAAGACCAGACAGGAGTGAATTGCAATAGTCAATGCGAGACATTATGAAGGAGAGAACGAGTTTTGCAGTTGTTTCGACAGAGAGATACTTCCTGATCAGCCTTATACGATGGAGATGATAGTAGCAGGATCTGGCAGTTTGAGTAACAAAGTTGTTCATGGAGAGGGTAGAGTCAATGCAGACACCAAGGTTTTTAGCTGAATCAGAAATTGGGACTGATGTGTTACATAATGGGAGAGAAAGAGGAGGCAGCTGAGAAAGTTTCTGACGGGTGCCAATGAGGATAGCTTCTGTTTTGTCGTCATTAAGCTGAAGTCTATTGTGTGTCATCCAGTTCTTAATGTCCGAGTAACACTCAGTGGTGCGAGTCAACAGGCGCTGTATATTATCAGGTGAGTCACTGTCTTGAAGTTGGGTGTCATCAGCATAGAAGTGGTGTTTTATTAGAATGGGAGTTGATGATGGTGGACAGGGGGAGGTGTAAAGAGTGAAAAGAACAGGGCCAAGGACAGATCCTTGTGGAACACCACAGGTCAGGTATGTGGGTTGAGAGTAAGTGCTATTGATGAGAACGGTTTGTTTTCTGTTGGATAGGTATGAAGTGAACCAAGACAGAGCAATGTCAGAGATGCCAAAAGTATGATGAAGTCTAGAAAGGAGAATACCATGATCAATGGTATCAAAGGCTGCTGACAGATCAAGGAGTGTGAGGAGAGAGACTTTGCCAGTATCAGTTGCAAGGAGGAGATTGTTGAGAATGTGTAGTAGGGCAGTTTCAGTGCTATGGCACTGGTGGTAGGCTGAATGGAAAGGATTGAGGAGATTGTTGACAGACAGGTGAGAGTTCAGCTGGTTGAGGACGACTTTTTCAAGGAGTTTTGACAAGAAAGAGAGATTAGAGATAGGCCGGTAATTTTTCAGTTCATTTGGATCTAAATTGTGTTTCTTGAGGAGAGGGTGAACAATAGCAGACTTGAAAGAATCAGGGACAGTTCCAGTTTGAAGAGAAGTGTTGATGATGTCAGTGATGAATGGGAGGAGAGTAGGGAGACAGTCGGCGTAGAGAGAACCTGGAAGAGGATCCAGTTCGCAGGTTTTGAACGACATGGATCTGATTGTGTTGAGAATTTCTTCTTGTGAGACTGGGGTAAAAGTAGTAAGAGGTGTGCCAGAGAAGGAAGGGTCAGGTGGGCATGGTTGACAGGGTGTCCTGTCAAGCCTGTCACGAAGAGTTTGTATTTTGGTGGTGAAATAGTTGGAGAATACAGATGGGAGTTCTTCATTTGTATGTTTTGTTGGGAGAGGTAAATCTTTTCGTGTGCCAAGGAGATGATTCATGGTTGTAAAGAGTTCTTTTGAAGAAGAGGCATTCAGGATTTTGGTTTGGAAATAGCTTGTTTTTGCTGATGCAATGAGGGTGGATACTTTTGTTTTAGAGGCTTGGAAAAGTTGCCTGTGTACAGTGAGTTTGGATTTGCGCCAGCGGCGCTCTGCTCTGCGGCGGGCACGTTTTGCGCAGGCGATCTCATGAGTGAGCCAGGGGGTAGGGGGGCTGTCAGGTAAAAGACGGGTTGTGGCTGGAGCATGAGTGTCCAGAAGATGGTGGAGAGTAGTATAGAATTCATCGGCAAGGTTATGTGACTTTTCAGAAAGGAGACGGGAGGCATCAGATGAAAATGTGGAGAGGTCGATAGATTTGAGATTGCGTCGAGTCACTGTGCGCATGGTACGGGAAGGAGGAGAAATGTCGAGAGAACAGAGAATTGCAGAGTGGTCAGATGGAAGGGCTGAAGTTAGACGGGTAGAAAGAACTAAGCAGTTGTCAGTAGCGGAATTGTGGTGATCACGAGAAATGATCCAGTCAAGAATGTGACCTTTTTGATGGGTTGGTTCAGAAATGTGTTGAGTCATATTGTGATTGGACAGAGAGTTGATGATATGTCTTGTGTCGTAACGGTGAGTGTTGTCATAGTGGACATTGATGTCACCTAGAATGATGAGATTTCCAGGTAAGAGACAGTAGTAATCAAGAAGTTGATCAAAGTCAGAGAGAAACATGGATGTGGTGAGCTTGTTGGCAGAGCTAGGTGGAGGTCGATAGACACAGGAGAAGGTGATGGGGTGAGGGGTGGATTGGAAGGATACTTCAACGTGCTCGAAAGAAGGATGGGAGAAAGGCAGAGACTGCGAGAAAGACAGGCGGGAATGGAGTGAGTCGTTGTAGAGGATGGCGATACCACCACCTCGGGATGAGCGATGGAAAGAAGCAAGCCTGTAACCACTCGGAGTGAGACTCACATGTATAGGTTCATGACCAAGGGGGTTAAGCCATGTTTCGGTGATAAAAGCAATGTCAACATGCACATCTGCGATAAAGTCAGCAATGACATCAGCTTTGCCATCAGTGCATGTTCTCCTCTGCATAAAATCCTAACCTCACTCAACCCCCCCTCCCCCCTCTGCAGCCTGTCTCCGCTCGGAGGGGAATCACATGGTTATAATATATAATTGTATATGCTATGCTCTCTATAATTTTCCATTGCTTTTATTCTTGCTTTTATTGCTTTTATTGCTTTTATTCTTTCTCCCCATTTATAGCCATGCGTGTGTGTGTGTGTGTGTGTGTGTGTGTGTGTGTGTGCGTGTGTGTGCGTGCGTGCGTGCTTGCGTGCGTGTGTGTCTGCTTCAGCGCTTAGATTTGATTTTATCAAGATTTTGCGCTATATAAATATTGTAATTATTATTATTAATTATTATTATTATTAATTATTATATCATGATATCAGTATTATGTCTATTATATGTGACATGACATGTGTCATTGTGTATATCATCATATCAGTATTATGTCTATTATATGTGACATGACAGTGTCATTGTGTATATCATGATGTCAGTATTATGTCTATTATATGTGACATGACATGTGTCATTGTGTATATCATCATATCAGTATTATGTCTATTATATGTGACATGACAGTGTCATTGTGTATATCATCATATCAGTATTACGTCTATTATATGTGACATGACAGTGTCATTGTGTATATCATGATACATGATATCAGTATTATGCCTATCATATGTGACATGACATGTGTCAGTGTGCATATCATTATATCAGTATTATGTCTATCATATGTGACATGACAGTGTCATTGTGTATATCATGATACATGATATCAGTATTATGCCTATCATATGTGACATGACATGTGTCAGTGTGCATATCATTATATCAGTATTATGTCTATCATATGTGACATGACAGTGTCATTGTGTATATCATGATACATGATATCAGTATTATGCCTATCATATGTGACATGACATGTGTCAGTGTGCATATCATTATATCAGTATTATGTCTATCATATGTGACATGACAGTGTCATTGTGTATATCATGATACATGATATCAGTATTATGCCTATCATATGTGACATGACATGTGTCAGTGTGCATATCATTATATCAGTATTATGTCTATCATATGTGACATGACAGTGTCATTGTGCATATCATCATATCAGTATTATGTCTAATACATGTGACATGACAGTGCCATTGTGCATATCATCATATCAGTATTATGTCTATCATATGTGACATGACATGTGTCATTGTGCATATCTTCATATCAGTATTATGTCTATTACATGTGACATGACAATGTCATTGTGTATATCATCATATCAGTATTATGTCTATCATATCTGACATGACAATGTCATTGTGTATATCATGATATCAGTATTATGTCTATTATATGTGACATGACATGTGTTATTGATCTGTCTGCAGCCTTTGACATCATTGATCATGGTATTCTCCTTTCTAGACTTCATCATACTTTTGGCATCTCTGACATTGCTCTGTCCTGGTTCACTTCATACCTATCCAACAGAAAACAAAACTGTTCTCATCAATGGCACTTACTCTCAACCTGCATACCTGACCTGTGGTGTTCCACAAGGATCTGTCCTTGGCCCTGTTCTTTTCACTCTCTACACCTCCCCCCTGTCCACCATCATCAACTCCCACTCTATAAAACACCACTTCTATGCTGATGACACCCAACTTCAAGACAGTGACTCACCTGATAATATACAGCGCCTGTTGACTCGCACCACTGAGTGTTACTCGGACATTAAGAACTGGATGACACACAATAAACTTCAGCTTAATGATGACAAGACAGAAGCTATCCTCATTGGCACCCGTCAGAAACTTTCTCAGCTGCCTCCTCTTTCTCTCCCATTATGTAACACATCAGTCCCAATTTCTGATTCAGCTAAAAACCTTGGTGTCTGCATTGACTCTACCCTCTCCATGAACAACTTTGTTTCTCAAACTGCCAGATCTTGCTACTATCATCTCCATCGTATAAGGCTGATCAGGAAGTATCTCTCTGTCGAAACAACTGCAAAACTCGTTCTCTCCTTCATAATGTCTCGCATTGACTATTGCAATTCACTCCTGTCTGGTCTTCCTGCCTCCACCATTCACATCCTACAGCGCATTCAAAACAATGCTGTACGCCTTGTACTCAAAAAGAAAAAAGCTGACCACATATCTCCTCTCCTGGTACAACTTCACTGGCTCCCTGTATCAAAGCGCATACAATACAAACTAGACACCATGTGCTACAAAAGCCTCAATAACGCAGCCCCCGATTACCTGTCAAGCCTACTTGAGATCTATGTTCCCTCACGTACCCTCCGCTCTGCCTCCGATCCTCTGATTTTTCGCTTTCCACGCACTAAGCTCAATACCTATGGTCCACGAGCCTTCTCTGTTTCTGGTCCACTCTCCTGGAACAAACTTCCTCTCTCAGTCCGTCAGCAACCTACTTTTGTCTCCTTCAAGTCCGCTCTCAAAACCCACCTTTTCTCCTCTGCATAAAATCCTAACCTCACTCAACCCCCCCTCCCCCCTCTGCAGCCTGTCTTCGCTCGGAGGGGAATCACATGGTTATAATATATAATTGTATATGCTATGCTCTCTATAATTTTCCATTGCTTTTATTCTTGCTTTTATTGCTTTATTGCTTTTATTCTTTCTCCCCATTTATAGCCATGCGTGTGTGTGTGTGTGTGTTGTGTGTGTGTGTGTGTGTGTGCGTGTGTGTGCGTGCGTGCGTGCGTGCGTGCGTGTGTGTCTGCTTCAGCGCTTAGATTTGATTTTATCAAGATTTTGCGCTATATAAATATTGAAATTATTATTATTAATTATTATTATTATTAATTATTATATCATGATATCAGTATTATGTCTATTATATGTGACATGACATGTGTCATTGTGCATATCATCATATCAGTATTATGTCTATTATATGTGACATGACAGTGTCATTGTGTATATCATGATACATGATATCAGTATTATGCCTATCATATGTGACATGACATGTGTCAGTGTGCATATCATTATTCAGTATTATGTCTATCATATGTGACATGACATGTGTTATTGTGCATATCATCATATCAGTATTATGTCTAATACATGTGACATAACAGTGCCATTGTGCATATCATCATATCAGTATTATGTCTAATACATGTGACATGACAGTGTCATTGTGCATATCATCATATCATATTAATGTCTAATACATGTGACATGACAGTGCCATGTGCATATCATCATATCAGTATTATGTCTAATACATGTGACATGACAGTGTCATTTGTGCATACCATCATATCAGTATTATGTCTATCATATGTGACATGACATGTGTCATGTGTATATCATGATATCAGTATTATGTCTGTCATATGTGACATGACATGTGTCATTGTGTATATCATGATATCAGTATTATGTCTAATACATGTGACATGACAGTGCCATTGTGCATATCATCATATCAGTATTATGTCTAATACATGTGACATGACAGTGTCATTGTGCATACCATCATATCAGTATTATGTCTATACATGTGACATGACAGTGCCATTGTGCATATCTTCATATCAGTATTATGTCTATCATATGTGACATGACAATGTCATTGTGTATATCATGATATCAGTATTATGTCTATCATATGTGACATGACATGTTCATTGTGTATATCTTCATATCATATATTCTATTATGTATGTGACATGACATGTGTCATTGTGTATATCATGATATCAGTATTATGTCTGTCATATGTGACATGACATGTGTCATTGTGTATATCATGATATCAGTATTATGTCTTCATATAGTGACATGACATGTGTCATTGTGTATATCATGATATCAGTATTATGTCTGTCATATGTGACATGACATGTGTCATTGTGTATATCATGATATCAGTATTATGTCTGTCATATGTGACATGACATGTGTCATTGTGTATATCATATATCAGTATCATGTCTATCATATGTGACATGACATGTGTCATTGTGTATATCATATATCAGTATCATGTCTATCATATGTGACATGACATTGTCATTGTGTATACATATATCAGTATTATGCTGCAATGTGAATGACAGTGTCATTGTGTATATCATCATATCAGAATTATGTCTATCATATGTGACATGACATACATTTCATGCGCGATGATATATGTGCAGTGGTGCAGATCTGTTTATTAAATATGCATTTCTAACACGAGGCGAAAATTATGTGAATTTGGTGAATATGTATTATATGCACGATGTAAACATGCCAATTAATGTAAACACGATGTAAACATGCCAGTTATAGTAAACACGATGTAAACATGCCAATTATAGTAAACACGATGTAAACATGCAATATGGTAAACACGATGTAAACATGCCAATTATAGTAAACACGATGTAAACATGCCAATTATGTAAACACGATGTAAACATGCCAATTATAGTAAACACGATGTAAACATGCCAATTATAGTAAACACATGTAAACATGCCAATTATGTAAACACGATGTAAACATGCCAATTATGGTAAACACGATGTAAACATGCCAATTATAGTAAACACGATGTAAACATGCCAATTTATGGTAAACACGATGTAAACATGCCAATTATGGTAAACACGATGTAAACATGCCAATTATGGTAACACGATGTAAACATGCCAATTATGGTAAACACGATGTAAACATGCCAATTATGGTAAACACGATGTAAACATGCCAATTATGGTAAACACGATGTAAACATGCCAATTATGGTAAACACGATGTAAACATGCCAATTATGGTAAACACGATGTAAACATGCCAATTATGGTAAACACGATGTAAACATGCCAATTATGGTAAACACGATATAAACATGCCAATTATGGTAAACACGATGTAAACATGCCAATTATGGTAAACACGATGTAACATACCAATTATGGTAAACACGATGTAAACATACCAATTATGTAAACACGATGTAAACATGCCAATTATGAGTAAACACGATGTAAACATGCCAATTATAGTAAACACGATGTAAACATGCCAATTATGGTAAACACGATGTAAACATGCCAATTATGGTAAACACGATGTAAACATGCCAATTATGGTAAACACGATGTAAACATGCCAATTATGGTAAACACGATTAAACATGCCAATTATGGTAAACACGATGTAAACATGCCAATTATGGTAAACACGATGTAAACATGCCAATTATGGTAAACACGATGTAAACATGCCAATTATGGTAAACACGATGTAAACATGCCAATTATGGTAAACACGATGTAAACATGCCAATTATGTAAACACGATGTAAACATACCAATTATAGTAAACACGATGTAAACATACCAATTATAGTAAACACGATGTAAACATGCCAATTATAGTAAACACGATGTAAACATGCCAATTATAGTAAACACGATGTAAACATACCAATTTTATAGTAAAAACTAATACGATGTAAACATACCAATTATGATAAACACGATGTAAACATACCAATTATAGTAAACACGATGTAAACATGCCAATTATAGTAAACACGATGTAAACATACCAATTATAGTAAAACATGTAAACATCAATTATAACAGAAAATCCATATGTAAACACATTACCAATTATGTAAACACTGATGTAAACATGCCAATTATGTAATAACACTATGTAAACATACCAATTATAGTAAACACGATGTAAACATACCAATTATGGTAAACACGATGTAAACATGCCAATTATGGTAAACACGATGTAAACATACCAATTATAGTAAACACTGATGTAAACATACCAATTATGTAAAACACGATGTAAACATACCAATTATAGTAAACACGATGTAAACATGCCAATTATAGTAAACACGATGTAAACATGCCAATTATAGTAAAACGAACATCAATGAAATTGTAAACATCCAATTATAGGTAAACACGATGTAAACATGCCAATTATGTAAACACATGTAAACATGCCAATTATAGTAAACACGATGTAAACATGCCAATTATAGTAAACACTATGTAAAACAAGCCAATTATGTAAACACGATGTAAACATGCCAATTAATGATAAACACATATGTAAACAATGCCAATTATGGTAAACACGATGTAAACATGCCAATTATAGTAAACACGATGTAAACATGCCAATTATAGTAAACACGATGTAAACATGCCAATTATGGTAAACACGATGTAAACATGCCAATTATAGTAAACACGATGTAAACATGCCAATTATAGTAAACACGATGTAAACATGCCAATTATGGTAAACACGATGTAAACATGCCAATTATAGTAAACACGATGTAAACATGCCAATTATATTAACATGCCAATTATGGTAAACACGATGTAAACATGCCAATTATACCGATAAACATGCCATAGTAAACCGATGACAGCATTATGGTAACCGATTAAACAGTAACAGTTACACCAATTAGTAACACGATAAAATGCCATTATGTAAACACGATGTAAACATGCCAATATGTAACCGATGTAAACAGCCAATTATGGTAAACACGATGTAACATCCATTATGTAAACACGATGTAACATGCCAATTATGTAACACGATGTAAACATGCATTAGTAACACGAGTAAACATGCCATTATGTAAACACGATGTAACATGCCAATTAGTAACACGATGTAAACATCATTATGGTAAACACGATGTAAACATGCCAATAGTAAACCGATTAACATGCAATTATGTAAACACGATGTAAACATGCCAATTAAGTAAACACGATGTAAACATGCCAATTATGTAACACGTGTAAACATGCCAATTATTAACACGATGTAACAGCATTAGAAACATGTAAACATCCAATTATGTAAACACGATGTAACATGCCAATTTGTAACACGAGAAACATGCCAATATTAAACACATGTAACATCCAATTAGTAAACCCATATTAACTGTAATGCCAATTATGTAAACACGATTAAACATGCCAATTATGTAAACCAATGTAAACATCCAATTATGTAAACACTGTAAACATGCCAATTATGTAAACACATGTAAACATGCCAATTATGTAAACACGATGTAAACATGCCAATTAGTAAACACGATTAAACACCAATTAAGTAAACACATGTAAAATGCAATATGTAAACCGTGTAAAATGCCATTATGTAAACACGATGTAACACCAATTGTAACACATGTAAACATGCCAATTATGGTAAACACGATGTAAACATCCAATTATGTAACAGATGTAAACATGCCAATTATAGTAACACGATGTAAACATGCCAATATGTAACGATGTAAACATCCAATTATGTAAACACATGTAAACATGCAATTATAAAACTGTAAACATCATATGAACCATGTAAACATAGTAAACACGATGTAAACATGCCAATTATAGTAAACACGATGTAAACATGCCAATTATAGTAAACACGATGTAAACATGCCAATTATGGTAAACACGATGTAAACATGCCAATTATGTAAACACGATGTAAACATGCCAATTATGTAAACACGATGTAAACATGCCAATTATGTAAACACGATGTAAACATGCCAATTATAGTAAACACGATGTAAACATGCCATTATGTAAACACATGTAAACATGCCAATTGTAAACACGATGTAAACATGCCAATTATGTAAACACGTTAAACTGCCATTTGTAAACACGATGTAACAGCCATTATGGTAAAACACGATGTAAACATGCCAGTTATGGGTATAAACGATGTAAACGATGCCAATTTATAGTAAACACGATGTAAACATGCCAATTATAGTAAACACGATATAAACATGCCAGTTATGGTAAACACACGATGTAAACATGCCAATTATAGTAAAAAACACATGTAAACAGCCAATTATAGTAAACACGATGTAAAACTGCCATTATATAAACATCGATAGTAAACATATGCCAATTATGGTAAACACGATGTAAACATGCCAATTTGATGGTAAACACGATGTAAACATGCCAATTATGGTAAAACAACGATGTAAACATGCCAATTATAAGTAAACAGCGATGTAAACATTACTGCAATTATGAGTAACCACGATGTAAACATGCCAATTATATGTAAACACATGTAAACATACCAATTATGGTAAACACGATGTAAACATGCCAATATAGTAAACACGATTGTAAACATACCAATTATGTAAATACGATGTAAACATGCCAATTATAGTAAACACATTATAAACATGCCAATTATAGTAAACACGATGTAAACATGCCAATTTATGTAAACACGATGTAAACATGCCAATTATAGTAAAACACGATGTAAACATGCCAATTATGGTAAACACGATGTAAACATGCCAATTATGGTAAACACGATGTAAACATGCCAATTATAGTAAACACGATGTAAACATGCCAATTATAGTAAACACGATGTAAACATGCCAATTATGGTAAACACGATGTAAACATGCCAATTATGGTAAACACGATGTAAAACATGCCAATTATGGTAAATATATTAGAATAAGAAAAAAAAAAGTAGCAGCAATATTAGTAATAGTATATTGGTACTAGTAGTGGTGATGTGATGATGGTGGTGGTAGTGATGAAGGTGGAGTTGATGAAGGAATTAAATGATATTTGATGCTGAAGTATCAGAAACGATGTAGATGATGATAGAGGTAGTGGTGTTGATAGTGGTAAAGAGAAACATAACACATTACTGACTATCTATCTTAAAGGAAAACTACATGCAGAATAGAATCTGATTTTGTTAAACACACTTGCCCTATCGAGAAAATAACAATAAACAAAAATATATTAAAAAAAGAAAAACACGAAATTTCTGCAGCACGAAATGGAAATTTTCTTGAATAGGAGTCAAAGGAAATTTGACGAAGTGGAAAAGACAGTTGGAGGAACGATGACGGTTGTCAAAGGGTTTGTTTTTTGTGGTTTGTTTGTTGTAGTCATGTTTTTGTTTGTTCTTTTGTTTTGTTTTCTTTTGTGTAATGTGGTTTTCTGTTGTTTTTTTGTTTGTTTGTTTTTTTTGTGTGTTTTTATTTCCATGCTTGATTCTGTTTATCATCAACTCATAGGACTTGTGTGCAGCTTAAGGTTTTGTGCCATGATTATTTTGGATCTT
>JAPXFY010000033.1:33750298-33792798 GCA_030674185.1 Monoplex corrugatus
ATCATGTCATCAGTTGAAAACAGCGCTTAAAAAAGTAAGTAAGTAAGTAAGTAAGTAAGTAAGTAAGTAGGTAAGTAAGTAAGTAAGTAAGTAAGTAAGTAAGTAAGTAAGTAAGTAAGTAAGTAAGTAAGTAAGTAAGTAAGTAAGTAAGTAAACAGATAAATAAATAAATAAATAAATGAATAAGTAAACAAATAAATAATTGTATAAACTAAAATATCACAGTGAAACACGAGAAGAGCTGCTGACCAATCAAGAGAAGAAAACTACAATGGTATGGCCATGTGGCAAGATTTAATAAACTTGCTAAATCAGTCCTGTGGGAAAACTTTGAGGGAGGGGGACTGTAGGAAGATAGGAAAACCAAATGACTGACAACGTTGCAAAATGGTCATCAAAACCATTCACAGAGACCCAGGCTTTGGCACTCAACCAACAGAGCTGGAGGAACCTAATGAACAGTGCTTTAATGCAGCACCCAAATGAAATCATCGCGGCGTTAAGGAAGAAATGGAAGAAGATGTTAGAGTGTTATACCACAGTTCGTCGGTATTTTCGGGATATTATATACTCCTGTGTGTCAATGCTTGGGCAAACGTTATGTGTCAGTATACAACTATTGTATTTCAATATGCTGTCATAGTGTATAAGTGTGTGTGTGTCACTGTACAACCATAGTGTCTCAACGTACAGCGATAATGTTTTTGTGTCAGTGTACAACTAGTGTGTGTCAGTATACACACTATGTATCATTGCACAACATTGTGTGTCTGTGTATAACATTCTGCATCAGTGTACAGCCATTACGTGTCATTATGTCTTATTGGACAATAGTGACCTCCCACCACGAAATCAGTCTTAACTGGTAGTCAGTCGAACAGCAGTAGGAGCTGAAAAGGTGACTGAGGGTCTATCTGGGGTGTTTTGACTTTTTCTCAAAATTGATTTCTGTAGACTGTAATCTATCCCCCACAGAAATTTTTTTCTTGAAAAAGTATTATTAATCAATTTAAATGGTATTTAAATGCACTGATCGCAGCAGAAAGAACGCAATTTCCTACCAAAAGTACCTATATTTTTGTCTCTTATTATGAACCGTAACCTGTACGATACCGGCTTATGTAATATACTGACAGGAAGCTCTTTGGTGCACCTTTCAAATAATGACAGCGCAAATAAGCAATAAACTGGGTCAAAGCCACCCAAAAAAGAAATTTAAGGAAAATGTGTAGGAGAGCACACAAAACTTTTGAGGCTGTTTTCTCAAAATGGCCGTCATACAACTTAATGACTTTAAACATACATAACTTCTATATTTTTTTGAGTACAAGCTTTATTCAAGTACCAAAATAATCAGCAGAATATACACTTTCCAGTGTTATGTATATCTCAAAATGTCAAAAATGCTAGTTAAGACTGATTTCGTGCTGACAGGTCACAATTGTTTTCTGTTAGTGTATAACTAGTATGCGTTAATGTGCAACCATTCTGTGAATATCCATTTTGTGTCAATGTACACACATTGTTTTTTTTTTTAATGTACAACATTCTGTGTCAGTGTCAAACCATAACTCAGTGCACACACAACTGCTGTGTATCACTGTACATAATTATCATGTGTCAGTGTATAACTGATGTGTCAGCGTACAATCATTTTTATCAGTCAACGCTGAAAAGCGTCGCTGCATAACAGCTATCATTCTTGAGCACTGAATGATGGCAAAGACAGTCAACGTGTTTTGTGGTCAACAGTAGAGGACCGTATCTACGATTGGTAGGTCAAGATGTTCTGGTGATGAAGAGTGGAGGACTGTGTCTATCATTGGTAGGTCAAGATTATGTATGGTCAACAGTAGAAGACTGTATCTACCATTGGTGGGTCAAAGTGGTTTGTGGTCAACAGTAGAGGACTGTATCTACCATTGTTAGGTCAAAGTGGTTTGTGGTCAACAGTAGAGGACTGTATCTACCATTGGTAGGTCAAAGTGGTTTGTGGTCAACAGTAGAGGACTGTATCTACCATTGGTAGGTCAAAGTGGTTTGTGGTCAACAGTAGAGGACTGTATCTACCATTGGTAGGTCAAAGTGGTTTGTGGTCAACAGTAGAGGACTGTATCTACCATTGGTAGGTCAAGGTGGTTTGTGGTCAACAGTAGAGGACTGTATCTACCATTGGTAGGTCAAGGTGGTTTGTGGTCAACAGTAGAGGACTGTATCTACCATTGGTAGGTCAAGATGTTTTGTGGTCAACAGTAGAGGACTGTATCTACCATTGGTAAGTCAACGTTTTTTGTTTTGTTTTGTTTTTGTTTGTTTGTTTGGTTGTTTTTTTGTCCACTGTGGAGAACTGTATCTATCATTAGTAGGTCAACATGTTCTGGTGATAAAGAGTAGAGGATTGTGTCTACCACTGGTAGGTCAAGATGTTTTGTGGTCAACAGTAGAGAACTGTATGCATCATTGGTAGTTCAATGTGCTTCAGCGATCAACAAGAGTCGATTGTATGTATCAGGTCAGTGTGCAGGTTTTACTGAGAACTCTTTACACAGAAATGTTTACGTTGACCCCATAACAACACTGATTACTACAGGTATGTCGTGGTATTTTAACGTTTGTAATGAACCTGTCCTCATGCATACATATCGGGCCCCAAAAGGACAACACACTACCTGTAATTGTTCTATTTAACTTCCAACAAAAAGACACATTATAGGTATTATTTTCTGAAGACTTAAACGCTTCGACTTTATATATTCTCTCTAGTAGATGGATGGAAAACGCAAGATATACAATATCAATGCATTTTTACACTTACAGGTATGTATTATGACAAAACAGGGAAGACGTAAATCTACAGATTAAGTACTTTAAAGGTGCGTATAAAAACAATAGTTTGCAATTGTAAAGACACAGGTATCAATTGTTTCTGTTTCTGCGTATTTTTCCATCCTTCATAGAATTTTTCCAGATGCATTGCACAGAGTGTTGTAAAATAGTCAGACTGGTCATTTACATGGTGTTGTAAAATGGTCAGACCTGTCATAATACATGGCGTTGTAAAATGATCAGACTGATCATTATATACAGTCATTATACACAGTGTTGTAAAATGGTCAGACTGGTCATTATACACAGTGTGGTAAAATAGACTGGTCATTATACACAATGTTGTAAAATGGTCAGACTGGTTATTATATACAGTGTTGTCAATGGTCAGACTGGTCATTATATACAGTGTTGTAAAATGATCAGACTAGTCATTATATACAGTGTTGTAAAATGGTCAGACTGGTCATTATATACAGTGTTGTAAAATGGTCAGACTGGTCATTATATACAGTGTTGTAAAATGATCAGACTAGTCATTATATACAGTGTTGTAAAATGGTCAGACTGGTCATTATACACAGTGTTGTAAAATGGTCAGACTAGTCATTATATACAGTGTTGTAAAATGGTCAGACTAGTCATTATATACAGTGTTGTAAAATGGTCAGACTGGTCATTATATACAGTGTTGTAAAATGGTCAGACTAGTCATTATATACAGTGTTGTAAAATGGTCAGACTAGATATTATACACAGTGTTGTAAAATGGTAAGACTGGTCATTATACACAGTGTTGTAAAATGGTCAGACTAATCATTATACACAGTGTTGTAAAATGGTCAGACTGGTCATTATACACAGTGTTGTAAAATGGTCAGACTAATCATTATACACAGTGTTGTAAAATGGTCAGACTGGTCATTATACACAGTGTTGTAAAATGGTCAGACTGGTCATTATACACAATGTTGTAAAATGGTCAGACTAGATATTATACACAGTGTTGTAAAATCGTCAGACTAGATATTATACACAATGTTGTAAAATGGTCAGACTAGATATTATACACAGTGTTGTAAAATGGTCAGACTAGATATTATACACAATGTTGTAAAATGGTCAGACTAGATATTATACACAGTGTTGTAAAATGGTCAGACTAGATATTATACACAATGTTGTAAAATGGTCAGACTGGTCATTATATACATTGTTGTAAAATGGTCAGACTGGTTATTATACACAGTGTTGTAAAATGGTCAGACTGGTTATTATACACAGTGTTGTAAAATGGTCAGACTGGTTATTATACACAATGTTGTAAAATGGTCAGACTGGTCATTATACACAGTGTTGTAAAATGGTCAGACTGGTCATCATACACAGTGTTGTAAAATGGTCAGACTGGTTATTATACACAATGTTGTAAAATGGTCAGACTGGTTATTATACACAGTGTTGTCAATGGTCAGACTGGTCATTATACACTATGTTGTCAATGATCAGACTGGTTATTATACACAATGTTGTCAATGATCAGACTGGTCATTATACACAATGTTGTCAATGATCAGACTGGTTATTATACACAATGTTGTCAATGATCAGACTGGTCATTATACACAATGTTGTAAAATGGTCAGACTGGTTATCATACACAATGTTGTCAATGATCAGACTGGTCATTATACACAATGTTGTAAAATGGTCAGACTGGTTATCATACACAATGTTGTCAATGATCAGACTGGTCATTATACACAGTGTTGTAAAATGATCAGACTAGTCATTATACACAATCATTATACACAGTGTTGTAAAATGGTCAGACTGGTCATTATACACAGTGTTGTAACGTGGACAGATTGGGAATCATCTGTTTTGTGAAGAACACCATTTAAAGCATTGTTCCCACTCCCTGTAACTCAGCACCACAATCCATGATACATGGAATATGTGCACCAAACAATTTCAGATATACATCGGTAGGAACTACACTTAAACAGTTTGGTTTTGCTTTGAGGATCATGACATGCAGCAACAGCTATCAGTCCTTGTTGAGAAATAGATATGTATAAAATACTCGTAAACTGTAACTACAGGTATTATTACATTATCAAAAAATCTCCCTTACTCTGGCTGTTAAATATCCTTCTTTCCTGAAGAAATAACATTATCTGCAATAAGTAATATACATACATATGACTTGGTGGACTGCAACTTCCATGTGCACTTAATTATGCAAATGGTTGTTGCGATGTATGATATCTGTAGTTCTGTTTTGTTATTTTCCCATTTAGGCAGTCGTAGTGTTTTGAAGGGTTTATATATAACTCAATATGATCATATGTAAACTCTATACAATTTCTTCCTGTACTGATTCTTCTAATGCTGGTTTATGTACGAAAAAAAAAGTGAATTAGTCACATCACTTTGACTGACACCATAGGTGAGCACTTTTGAATTATAAAAAAAATATGTTAGCTGCTAATAAAATGGTAATTAATTGTTAAGCAAGAAACGGTAACATCAGTAGCTAAAGACAGAAGGGCAAACTATACATTATAATTTAGTAGTTTTCCTTACATTAAATGCTGTAAATATTGGACAAAAGAGGACATCATACACATCACTTTATTTTCTGATCTGAGAGATGGACAAATAAAGTAGTATCTGTGTCACTTAGATCTGCGCGGTGATCCAACTACTAAATAAAGAAAGGTGGAGGGTAGACTGAAATTTCTTCCTCACGTACATACACACAGACACACACATTAAAAAATACACGCAGAATGACAAAGATAGATAGGTAGATAGATGGTTAGATACATAGATAGAGAGGCAGACAGATAGATAGATAGATAGAGAGATAGACAGATAGATAGATAGATAGAGAGAGAGAGAGAGAGAGAGAGAGAGAGAGAGAGAGAGACACGCACACACACACAATCTTGCACACGTACACACACACACACACACACACACACACACACACACACACACACACACACACACACACACAAACAGAGACAGAGAAAGATGGGGGAGGGAGAAAGAGAGATAGACAGATGGACAGAGAGAAAAGGAAAGAGAGTGACAGAGAGAGAAGGAGAGAGAGAGAAGAAGAAGAAGAAGAAGAAGAGAGTGAGAGAGAGAGAGAGACAGACAGACAGTGAGAGAGACAGAGACAAACAGACGCCCACACGCACTGGCGCACGCACGTACGCTTAAACACACACACACACAGACACACTCAAACACACACACACACACACACACACACACACACACACACACACACACACACACACACACACACACAAAACCCAACACAAACATGTTGTTTTACTGTACACCAACACGCACGCACGCACGAACACACACCCACACACACCCACACACACGCACACACACACACACACACACACACACACCACACACACACACACACACACACACACACACACACACACACACACACACACACACACACACACACACACAAACCACTGTGTTGTTTTACAATATTGTATGAGCCAGTCAATATGTTACGTCATCTGTTAACAGTCAATCATGTCAATATGAGATTCCAGCCATTCTAATAGTTTAGCTTCTTTAGATTTTCTCCTCTTTTCTGCCAGTGTGTTGAAGGTATACATGAAAGGATTAAATGCAGAGTTTAAAGGCAATACAAAGACAGCTAATGCCACATTCACTTCTCCAGGGATGGGAATATCAGCCAGTGCTAACATTCCACACAGTCCAACAGGAAACCAACACATGAAATCTGTTACAGCTACACTGATCAACCGCCGAGCTATGGTCATGTCACGTGACACTTTGGTCGTGTTTGTTGTCATGGCATTTTTCTGTATTGACCAGTAAATGAAGGCTTGGCCTGCAGAGATCAGCAGAAACAGAACAAAGTTAAGGACAATTAATACGCTGAAAGCATAAAATCTTCCCTTGAAATCTTGTCTTGTAACTGGCAATGGAATACATATACTTGTCTGGCTGTAAAACTCCCAGTGTGATGTTACTGGAAGTAAAGGTATTATGGCAAGAAACCAACCAACCAACCAAATCAGCAGACAAGTCACTACTGCTGATGTTCTCTCAAATCGCAAGGAGCTGAATGGAAAATGAAGAACAATAAAACGATCCAGTGTGATAAGCCAGATGATCAGAGCTGACACTTCACTGGACAACAAAGACAGAAAGCCAGCCAGCTTACAGGTCACACTGTTCTTCCATGTATCATCATGATGGAGATATCTACCATGGAATACTTCATCAGCCACTCCAATGATAGCAATGTACACACCCATCAGAAAATCGGCCATAGTAAGATTGGTGACAAACACACTAAACCCACTTGAAGAGGTTGTCTTCCTCGCACACAAACGTATGAAGAAACAGAAGACATTGCCAGTCACTGACAGACAGCTGATCAACCAAAGAAACCCTCGGTACATTCCTGATTTTAGTAAATCTTCACACGACGAAATTTCGCTTTGGAGAGAGTAGCAAAAAGCAGCATCAAATTTCTCTGGAAGTATTTCTTTACAGCAGAATTTATAGTTTAAAGTCGATATGACATGTAAAAAGAACAGATCTTTAAACACGTCAGGGGGAAATGCTTTTACGGGACTACCATCCATGTACAATTCAGCTAAGCGTGGCGTGGACTTGAAACCATCAGAGCTAATACCATGAATGGTGGTAAAAGATAAATTAAGCTTCTTCAAGCGTACGAATTTCGACAAGACTTTGGTCCCAAAAACTGTTAGTGTAGTGTAAGACAAGTCTATCACTGTTAGTGCTGTTTGCGTGTTGTAAGATGAGTTGTCAGTGTAAAGTGAGTTGATGGGATTGTTGCACAGACACAATGTGTGTAGATTTTCTAAATTAACAAACTGAGCCATGTTTACATGCTGAAGTTTGTTGCCACTGAGGTCAAGAAATCTTATATTGAATAATTTAGTGTGAAAAAGATGGGTCAAGGAACAGTGAGCAAGAACCAGATGAATAAGGTAGGCATTGTTGTTGACAGCAGACAGATTCATTCCTGATCCTGTGGCATCCAAGGAACGGAGATCAGGGAAGAGTGATGCAGAGAAAGGCTGAAAACACAGAAAAGAGTGACCTTGACACAGACATTCCATAGGGCAGGTCACGTTGCATGACATTTCATCATCATGCATTGGACAGTGAGGCCATCCATCACACAGGTGGTCACCATGTACACATACTTTCGAAGCTCTGCATCTGAAGAATCCTATACACACCATGTTCTCACATCCCTCTTCGTCCTCGTGGTCAGTACAGTCATACATTCCATTGCATCGTATGTACACAGGCAGACAGTCATTAAACTTACCTGGACAACGATAGTGAGTGTCGGGACAGGACTCATTGGACTTCATTGGTGTTGATGTGAAAATCCTGATACCATCAAAATTAATAAGAGCAGGAGATGGAAACACTGGATAGTCTGTCGTGTTCATTTTAGATTTATCACAGGCTTTTTCATCTGATCCATCTGGACAATGAAAGAACCAGTCACACAAGTTGTCATAGGAAACACACTGACCGTTAGTGCAGGTAAACATGTTGACACAAGGAGAATGTTTACAGAATGACTCATCACTCTCATCCTGACAATCAGGCCTAAAGTCACATACCAGTGTGTATGACAGTGTGGTGACGTCATCATCACACGTAAACAAAGCTATGTGCCGATCTTCTGATTCACGTATGTCATGCATATTTGACAAATGTGTAGCAAAACTACAATGGAACGTGTGTCCCTTACCACATACATTAAATATGTGTGAACCACATAACAGAAAGTTGTGCGTAACATGACCATCAGGACAGGTCATCAGAGATTGTTTTTGTGAGTGCAACAACAACTGTATACTGGGCAGTGAGATAGTATTTAAATTATAATGGTTCTCTTCCATTTTATTCTTACTGAATTCACAAACTGCGCCGTATTCTGATAAACGTGCATGGTGACATTGAAACATGTGATACATTTGAGATAATGCCACACATAAATTTACTTTAGTATACACATTCGCATCTGCTGCTATAGAATGGAAAACAACGGTTCTGTCTTTGCAAACAATATTGTTTATATACATGTTAGGTAAAGTTCTGTCACCAATGAACATACCAACCAAAACTGGTTCATAAAAGATAATCCTTACCTTGGTCACATTTTTCACTGATGTCATCCATTCATGGCCACATTTAGGCACACCCAGTATGCCCCCCATTGTACGACAGTAACGGCTGGCTCTCTTGTCAGCAGGTGTTCCTGAACTGTCAAATTGATGCAGAGCTTTACTGCTGACATACTTGTAACAACGATTGCAAACAGGCAATCCACCCTGACAGTCAGGACTGCTGAAGGGACAGTGGTCTGTTTCATCCTGTCCATCATTACACTCTGTTCTCAGGTTACAGTCCAGGTGCTGCTGAAAGCTGGAATAATAATCCACAGAACAATTGAAAAGACCGCCAGGTAATTCCAGGGTGACGCATTTTTAGGTTGAAAAGAAAACAAAAATTGGAAGGTTTTTCTTTCTTTGCAAAGTTTACGGTACCGCACATCGTACTTCACTTGCAATTTTGTTAGACTGTACACATGTACGATGTACTTAGAACATGTCCATGAGGACAATACCTTTGATTTGGGAAGTTCTGCGTCATGAGCATACAGTTCAAGTTTAATGATGGAAAACCATTTTAAACTGATCATCACAACGTGTCCAGTTGGGAGATTTACATTTGTCTTCACGTGATAACTGTCTTTTGAAGCTTTATTCCCTTTTAGTGTGATATAACCAGTTGACTCTGATGTCATGACACAAAGCAGATGTATGCGTGATTCGTTTTTTTGATCTGAAACACAACACCACATATAAAATATAATAGCAAAAAAAGTAAATGGACTACAAAGGAAGCAAACACATTTGCAAACCAAAGGAATGAATGAACAAACAGAAAAAGACCAGATTACATGCCACGTATTACAACAAATGTGTATAACATTTTAAAGTTTCATATTTTGTGGACATTTGCGAATACTTGTAAATGGGCCAGAGAAACAGGGAGGGAAGAAGTTGAAAGCAAAAAGTAATATGGAAACAAGAGAGTGAATGAGTTATTCAAAGACAGGAAAGGACAAAGAGAAAGAGAGAGAGAGAGAGAGAGAGAGAGAGAGAGAGAGAGAGAGACAGACAGACCAGACAAGAGACAGAGAGACAGAGAGACAGACAGAAAGCTGATCTTCCACGTGTATGTGTGTACGTGTGGGGGAATGGGGAATGGGGGATGGGGGTGTAGGTGAGTGTACCCTTATGCATGCGTGCATGCTTACGTGAATTTAGAAGGCACACAAGAATAATTGTAATGATAATAACAAATCACTCTGGTAAAGTTCTATTCTCTATATAAACTCTCTCTCTCTCTCTCTCTCTCTCTCTCTCTCTCCTCTCTCCCCCAATCCCCCCTCCCCGTCTATGTCTGGATAATAAGTGAGCGTACATTCTTAAGTGAATATGGATCCAGTGTTGTATGGAATTAAGAAGGAGCTGAAAGCTGAAAATTAGAGTCAAATTATTCATGCTTTTCAGCAAACAGTGGAAGATAGGTTTTGATCGGGTTTTTCATAAATTCCCTCATTATCAAGCATTGAATTAGCCTTGATGTGTACATTCATTTTCATGTGGAAAGATATATAGACAAATTCAGACTGGGGGCATCAACTAGGAAAGTTTATCAGTTGCAGTACATGCATCATAATCACATGTGTCACACGACACAATCATAATCAAGTGGTGTTATCTGTTCTTCAGCATGATTAAACAGTAATTCTAGTTGCTGAGAATTTTGTATTTTCTGAAAACCTTTCCAGTCACATGTTCGACATGAAACTGTAAGCATGCTAGATTTCTTGTTGATTCAGTTTGTAATGCACTCTGTGGAAGTTGACTTTTTGTTACAGCAGGAATTTTAACTTCAGCCCCTTGCATGGCAACGAGTTCAAATATATCAAAACCTGTTTGCCAAAACAATATCATTTGAGAGGCATTTGTTTAATTATCCCCATTGATCATATAATTTTTCACAAATCCGCTACCATATCATTTGGATGTAAAAGAAACACGTTCCTGTGGTGTAACTAATATGAAATATTTGAATGTGTTATCACGGTTGTAATGTGACCATTGTCAGTGCACTTGTGTTTGAACTACAAAACAAAGCAAAGAATATTTCAAAAGTCAATTATTGATGGCCACATTGCCATGGATATGCACTGGACTGAAGTGGCACACTCAGAAATACTAGCTCTATCTGGCCAAGGAACTGGGGGTTTAAGCCCGGATCACACTTTATCCGAGGTAGATGAGAAACAAGAAAATCAAACAAAACTGACAGTGTTGTAAAGTCCTGTAAGATGCTTGTCATCCTGATTATGCAAAGAATCTAATGAACTCCGCATTTTCCTGATTCAATCTGTTCAGTTCATCTGTCATTAATTGTTCGTCCTCTGCAGTGAGGTTGCTCATTTGTGAATTATGTGACAAAATGTACCAAACTCATCCCTATCACATAGTAGTGGTGAGGCTGTCAGTTATTTCAGCTGGTCTCAGTTCCATCATCAGACTGAATGTGTTCCAAGATGTACATCACCTTCCACATCAGTGATTTTATCACCAGTTCAGGCTGATTTTTTTCTGACTGTTATCAATTCTGTTTGATTCTTTTAGTACATATTTCTTTCACTTCTTTGTGGTCCTCATGTCCAGGCTTCAGAGTTGGTTTCCAGCTGGGGTTAGCGATATCCATAATGCAAAACTTTACTCATATGGACATGAATTATAAGACATCAGTAACAAAATTAATACTGAGGGAGTATATGTAAAATATACCATGATAAACAGGTTCCACAATTCAAATCTTCGATTAACTAATATTCATGGGCATTTGAATAAATCTAGTATCCAGTGTAATATAAAAAAGTTTGAAACTAAAGTTCTTCACATAATTCAAAACGTAGGTTATGTATTTATGTATATAAGGTACAGTGTATATGCACATGCGTGCACACACACACACACATACACACACTCATACACACACACACACACACACACACACACACACCATACACACACACACACACACACACACACACACACACACACTTCAAATGGAAAACACACGCGCACACACACACACACAGTGCACACACACACACACACACACACACACACACATATATATATATATATACACACACACACACATACACACACATACCACACACACACACACACACACACACACACACACACACACACACACACACACACATACACACACATATATATATACACACGCTCACTCACTCACTGACACATACATACGCACACGAACACCGATGGACACACGTTCTCCCCGTCTTTGTCTATTAATTTGAAACATTCTCTAAAAGATGAAGGGTTTGTTATAAACGAAGGTGTTCCTTGTGAGCCACAAATAAAGTAATAGTGTTTTCACGTCATACATATTCTTTTATCAAGCGAATGTTTTCACTGGTAAGGAAAGTCGTGATTTCAGCATGTGTAACACCTTCTCTTCTTGTGCTTGTTGCCGTCGCTGTGTTACTATAGACCACATGTACAGCAGTGGGCTGGATGCGGAGTTGAATGGTAACATGTACACAACCATAGCCACATGGACCATGTCTGATACAGCAACACCACACAAAGTCATCACACTGGTCAGACCAAATGACAACCAGCTAATAGAGCCTGTCACAACCATTTTTATTATCAGGTTTGCTGAAGCATAAACTGATCGCTTGGTAGGATCCACAACAACTTGTATTTTGATATTATTTTGTAAACAATGATATTACTAGCAACAACTACTATGCACAGTATAAAGTTGAATATCACAATAACTGTGAACCATCTGAACTGCTGTTTACAGTTGTAACAGTCAAACAATGCCAGACGACACAGGCCAGACTGACCATCAAGGCCCCACTGTGACAGTCCAGGAATAAAAGGAACCACTGCCAACACACTTGCAACAAACAAAGATACGATACAAGCTGCAGCAGTTAAACGTCGACTGAATCTCCTTCTGGTCAAAGGGAAACAAAGGAGGATGACGTGATCTAATGTGATAAACAACATGATTAGAACTGATACCTCACAGGACAGAATGGACAGAAAAGAAGCTGTGTTGCAGGTCATACTCTTGATCCAAGTGTTTTCATTATGTATATAATTACTGTGGAACACTCGATTGGCCAGTGTAACAATATTTGTGTGAATTCCCATTATTACATTAGCAATCTGGAAATGGACAATAAACAAAATGAAATTGCCTTCAAATATTTTCTTTACAACAAAAGGAATCATAATGCAAACACCATTACCTAAAATGGCAAATATACTAACCAGCCAACAGAAAATCCTAGAAAAATCAGTTGGCAACAAATTTTTACATGAAGAAAACACAGGCTGTGGTGATAGGCATTTTATTATATTTGACTGTTTCTGACAACAGAATCTAAAGTCTGACGAAATGATTCTCTTTAAATGACTTAATCCCAACAATGCATCAAAATGAAAGCTAGTGACTTGATTGCCTTTTATGTCGAGTTCAGTCAGTTGTGGTACTATTTTAAAAACCATTTGATAGTAACGTTTTAATTGCAGAAAAAGATATATTCAAATGTGTTAGCATTGGTAAGTGCATAAACAAGTTATTGTCAAAATGTTTTAGATGTGTCACCGACAAATCAAGTTTACTCAGAGCATAATATACATTAAAAGGTTTACTTGACAGTGTAAACAAAGGGTTGTTTGTCAAAATTAAGATCTTCAGATTTGATAGCCCCTGAAATGCATTCATATTGACATTTCTTATTTGATTTCTAGTCAAATCGATAAACTGCAAGTTTGAAAGCTTAACAATCGGAATATCAAATAATGAAGAATGTGACAGACTAAGACGAATGAGATAATTATTAGCACTGACATTAGCCAATGTCATTCCCGAGCCTTTTGCATCTAGATAACGTAAGTGAGGATATACGTCAGCAGAGAAAGGTTGAGGACATAAATAAGAGTGACCTTGACACAGACAACCTTCAGGACAGATCATATCACAGAACCATTCATCATCACGTTGTGGGCACTGACCCCAGCCATCACAGAGATGATCTCCATGCACACACACTCTGGAAGTTTGACACTGGTAGAAACCAGGACAAGACAGCATCTCACAGTCTTTTTCATCCTCTCCATACGTGCAGTCAGAAAATCCATTGCAACGTGTGTAGACAGGAAGACAGTACAACCAATGTTCTGTACAACGATAGTGAGTGTCAGGACACGAGTCATCAGATTTCATTGCCTGCTGAGTAAAGTAGCCTGCACCATCCAGGTTGATGAACAGTCGTTGTATTTCGTCTGCCTCAGTGTGGACAAATGTTACATCCATGTATTCATCACAGCTGATTTCATCAGAATCATCCGGACAATCTGACTGTCCATTACAACGTTGACTGTACAATGCACATTGACCATTGGAGCATAAAAAGCCACTACAGGCAGGATGTTCACAGAATGACTCGTCACTTTTATCTGGACAGTCATGTCTGAAGTCACACACTAGACTGTATGGCACTGTCGTTATATCATCATCACAGATAAACATGACGAAAGTATGTGCAGCACTTTTTCCAGGCAGACCCAGTGCATTGTCATTAGCGCTCATATCCAAAAACACACAATACCGTAAGTAGGTAATCCTTCCACAATGACTGTTTGAATCACATGACAAAAATGAATGTGTCACATGACTACCTGGACACTGAAACATGTTTTGCTGTGTTTGTGTTAAGGTGGATAGACGTGGGTGTGAGCGAGGGAATTCAACTGTTTGAACTCTGATCTTATTTTCTGACTGTGATTTGTTTCGCACACTAATTCATGGACATATCTACCCCCGAAATAAACGTAAGCTAATAACATATTTTCAATTGACTATAGTCATACCTTTCTTGAAGGTGTATACAAACTTTTTGAGAAGAAGTGGGGTGTGTTGTATATCAACGTATTGTCGGACCATTTACGAAACTTGCTGTACATAAGAGGAACAGAATCCCAACCTCCATTACTTACTATAACATAAAATCTGTACTTGCCTTTAAATATATGTCGAAAGTCTTCCTGTCCCTTTCTACTTTTTATTGAAATCACCTTTCCACACATTTTTAGACATATGTGTGTAGCTTTTTGCATAGATACAACTGTTTTTAATTTGACATACTGAAAACACTTATTACGAGAAGCCACCAAACCCTGACAGCCAGGACTGCTGAATGGACAGTGTTCTGTTTCGTCCTGTCCATCATGACACTCTGTCTTTAGGTTACAGTCCAGATGGTGCTGAAAGTTGAAATAGTTAGCTACAGAACAATTAAATAGACCACTCAATAGCATTTTGGGTTGATTATTTTTAAAATGAAATGAAAAAGCCAACTTTTGTTCTGTTCCAATAAAAAATAAACCTGCTAACACACGAAAACGAATGTGTATACACGATGTTGAAAAGATTCTGGGAGGTTTCTCATATTTACTGCACGCACGCGTACTGCTTTGACGATCTGTATGTAGTTCTGTGTAAAACAGTTCTATACAAGGGTGATCTTCGTCATGCTGGTATTTTGTCTGAAAGCTGACCATGATGATCCATCCAACAAGAGTTTTCAGTTCCTCATAGATGTTAAGAGAAGGTAAGTTGAGAGGGGATCTCAGATCTGGTAATATCAGATACCCTGAATGTGCAGATGTATATCCTTTGATAAAACCATGAGTTAAATTGCTTCTGTCCTGACTTCAATGTAAGGAACGTGTAGGTATGAGAAAAAAACATCATTCGTATTTGATTCAAGGACCATTTCTTCTGGTGAATGAACACCGCACATCAAAGTGTGAGGCCACAAACGTACAGAGTCAGTATATACATCTGCTTCCCATGGACTAGACTCACACCAGTAACCAGACGTTTTACATAAACACGTGCTAACATATCTTGTGGCAACTCTATATGCAAACGACAGTAAACAGAAGAATTCCCACACATCCCATAAACCACTCCAATTTGTGCTGTAAACGTTGGAAAGTAATAAGAATCACAGTATGACACATTGGCCTGCTGGATTGTGACGTTTGTTTTGTTAAAGAGGTATTCTACACCCGGACACATGTCACTGATATTCATCAGACCATCAGAGCTCTTGATAATGGTACTGGCTATGTCTGTATGATGTGTGGAAATGTCTGCTCTGACCAAAAGAATCCAGCACATTAAACCAACTACTGACAACAATGATTGTTGACCCACACGACAAATTTTAAAATGTCTTGAAGCTGATAAAATAGCCATGTTATATCTTCACAGAAAGCGTCGCCCTTGATGTCTGTTGAACGATATGGTTTCTGGCTTAAAAAGCAAAGTGCTTATATAATTTCAACTGTGGATGTAAAATGAAACAGTGCATTAGCCTCCGCATATCGTGGAATAGCCATATGACACCTGTACGCATTAGACATGACAATCTTGTTAACAGTGAAATGATGGTTTGGCGTTTATGTTGTCTATTCTCATTTAATGCACTGACAACAGTAATGATGAAGATAATGATTCAGACCAGTCAGTATGGTTCAGTGGTTGAAAGGTTGAGAGTTTGAATCTCATCAGTCCTGTCAGAATGATTGTGGGAATTTTTGCACCAACAATCTCCTGCAGAAAGCTGAATATGCCATGGGCTTGTTGGGAAGACAGGGACTACACAGTCAAGTCTCATGCACTTCACAGATGCATCATTCAGGGCGTTGCTCAAATTTCCTGGAAAAACCCGCTAGTGTCAGTATTCCTCGTACCTGGTAACGCTAGGATACATATTGGTGGGAAAATGTAGAAAACAGACCTGCCAACCAATCTGAATCCAAGACTGATCACCAATGCATCATGATTATCACCCCAGTACCATCATCATGACATTGTAAACTTTCCTAGCAACTGCGACCATTAACACTTTGACGACGGTCTAAGGTATATAACTCCCTCTACTTTTGCTATGCTATTGATTTAGTAGTTGGCAGTTGCTTTCCTTGTGGAGGGAACTTCCGTTGAACGCTTCAGCTACGTTTTGCCGGTTTCTTTGTCTAAAATCGATGGTTAAGTTCACTTGCACCTGGTTCTCAGTGATTTCACTGTGGCTGCCCTAGGCCAGCAGGAGAGCTCAGCTATGGCAAGTGCAGTCACAATAGAGTTAAAGTGGATCAGAAAGTAAAGCAATAGGAAAGAAAAATATGTTTATGCAATGAGTTGATCATGGTGCTGGTTCATTAAGAAGACGAGGACCACACAGTCAAGTCTCACACAACTGACGATACACCATTTATGGTGTTGTTCAAAGTTTCTTGACAATACCGTAGATATCTCTGGGCACTGCGCTGTGACTCTCTTTTATGATGGCAAACGCAATGGCGTTATTGTTTGGCAGGTACCACAGTTAGGCTGGAAAAGCTTGGTTATCTATGCACTGAAAGGCCCAGTATACATGGAGCTTCAACTTCAGTAACCATCACTATTTTATTGTCCTGGTTCCTGAACTGAATCTTTTAAAACAAGCAAAAGTATTTATTAATGGAGGATTATTTTGCCGTTATAACATCGGGTAGTACGTTTTTCACCTTCCCTTTTGAAGCATAAATCAAAGTGTGCAAAAATGTCTAGAAAGCTTTGTGATACCTGATGATGCATCTATCAAAACTCAAGCAGAAACAGACGTATGCTTACGTACATGGACATTGACACTGGTGACATCAAAAAATAATAGACTGTCGAACAACTGATTAAGTATATGGACATTGACACTTGAGACATCACAAAAACTAACATACTTTTGTACACTGAATACGTGCGTAGACATTGGCACTGGTGACATCACAAAACGAACAAACAGTCGTACAACTGATTTAGTACATAGACATTTACACTGGTGACATCACAAAACTAACAGTACAAGGACATTGACCTGGTGACATCACAAAACTAACAGTACATGGACATTGACACTGGTGACATCACAAAAATAACAGACTGTCGTACAATTGATTAAGTATATAGACACTGACACTGGTGACATCACAAAACTAACAGTACATGGACATTGACACTAGTGACACACAAAAACTAACAGTACATAGACATTGACACTGGTGACATCACAAAACTAACACTACATGGACACTGACACTGGTGACATCACAAAACTAACACTACATGGACATTGACACTGGTGACATCACAAAACTAACACTACATGGACATTGACACTGGTGACATCACAAAACTAACACTACATAGACATTGACACTGGTGACATCATAAAACTAACACTACATGGACATTGACACTGGTGACATCACAAAACTAACACTACATAGACATTGACACTGGTGACATCATACAAAACTAACACTACATAGACATTGACACTGGTGACATCACAAAACTAACAGTACATGGACATTGACACTGGTGACATCACAAAACTAACAGTACATGGACATTGACACTGGTGACATCACAAAACTAACATACATAGACATTGACACTGGTGACATCACAAAACTAACAGTACATAGACATTGACACTGGTGACATCACAAAACTAACAGTACATGGACATTGACACTGGTGACATCACAAAACTAACAGCTACATAGACATTGACACTGGTGACATACAAAACTAACAGTACATGTACATTGACACTGGTGACACCACAAAACTAACACTACATGGACATTGACACTGGTGACATCACAAAACTAACAGTACATGGACATTGACACTGGTGACATCACAAAACTAACAGTACATGGACATTGACACTGGTGACACACAAAACTAACAGTACATAGACATTGACACTGGTGACATCACAAAACTAACAGTACATGGACATTGACACTGGTGACACCACAAAACTAACATACATGGACATTGACACTGGTGACATCACAAAACTAACAGTACATAGACATTGACACTGGTGACACCACAAAACTAACAGTACATAGACATTGACACTGGTGACATCACAAAACTAACAGTACATGGACATTGACACTGGTGACATCACAAAACTAACACTACATGACATTGACACTGGTGACACCACAAAACTAACAGTACATGGAAATTGACACTGGTGACACCACAAAACTAACAGTAATGGACAATGACACTGGTGACACCACAAAACTAACATGCTGTCGTACAACTGATTACGTACATGGATATCGACACAATAGCAGTGTAACATGAACGGTGTGTGAAGACATTTCTATTTGTGTTGTCCTTGTGCTTGGAAATATCGTGACAGTTGTTCAACACTCATTCACTCGAACAATGATTTTTTTTCTTGTCAGAGTATACCTGCACCACTACCTTGATGTTGTATTGGTAACTCAACGTGTGAGAAAGTTATTCAACGATAATAAACTTTAACGATGTATTTTGCCTTGTTACAGAGAGATGGATGCCACGAGTAAGGCAAATAAGAACTCTTTAATTCTGTCTTGGTCCAATGCTGTGTCTGGAGCATGGTTACTTTTGCGATTGGGGCATATCGTACCCAGCTGAAAAGCTAGGATAGGACTGTGTCTGGAGCAGATGTCTGACCACTTTTGCAATTGAAGAAGCACTGATGTGGTTGAGGCAAAACAACATCGATAGCTTCAACTGCAAAGTGTTGACACTTCAATCAGGGGGGAAGAGCGAGCTGGCTGCTATGCAAGTTGATGGCTAGCAGGCTGCCTGAGAGAGTGTAGGGCAAAGGAAAGCTCTTTGATTCTCTCTCAGTATTTGGCTCGTGAACAGGGTAACAATGACTGAATCCATATGGATCATGCAGCGCATAGACAACACCCCTTTACTTCGCGAAATGGCTACTGTGTGGTGGTCAGGAGATTCGAGGAGATTGTTTAGCCAATGGTGAGGCATTGTCGTTCTGGGTCCCAAGCAGCACTCTCAGGTACTTTTTTTTGTTAACTGTGACTTGCAGATTAGTTGCTGGCTTCAGGGAATTACACCTGTTGACTGCATAGAAAGTCCTGAACACCGCTCGAAAAGACAACAAATTTATGGTCGCTACAGGTTCATGTCAGACATTGGCTGATATGCAAAATAGGCTGGGTCTGGAGCATCATGTCTAACCACTTTTGTGATTTAACCCCACCCCCACCCCCACCCCGTGGGTTTGGTAAACCAAAGTAGGGAGCTTCCACATGCTAAGTGTAGAGACTACAATGATGAGAGAAGAGCCGGTAGTTGTGCGACCTGACGGCTGGGAGGCTGCACTACTGAGAGACAAAAGCCTAGAGTAACGCAAAAGAGAGCTCTTTCGTTTCCTTTTGGTCCGGTAGCTGGGTTGAACCGGTGAGTGCGTGGCTATATCCCATGGTTTGTCATCTCCCCACCCTCTTGTTAAATGCCCCAGTGCCAAAACCTTGTTAATGCACTAGTAACTCGATGTGTAATTGTCAAAAAGTTATTGAACAGCTGTAAGACTGGCAATAGGTTTTCCTCCTCAAAGTGTATCAGAACCACGGTTTTGTTGTTGCAGTGGTAACTCTACGTAGGCATGTTCATGGGGTTATCCATATAGTCATAGGTTCTAATGACATGTTGACCTTATAAGTGTATACAAGTGCAACTTCTTCAATGTTGCACAGATCTATCAACGTACGACTGTAGAACAGTCAATCAATGGTCAGAAGCTCCAGTTGGATCTTTTCTTTATTAGAGTGTATCAGTTCCTCAACTCTATTTTGCACTGGTGACTCCAGTACGATTGTCCCGGAAGTATATTCAACAATTTGGATTTCAAATCGTTGCCGTATGATCATGTGAATAGAAAATAAGTTTAATATTCTGTAGTGTCACATTGTTTTGAGGTATGCTTATGTGCATGTAGAGGAGAGTGGATGAGAGTGAAATAGATGAAAGTTTTGTATTTTGTGAACTCTTACATAATGTGCGGACTCAATCTATCCCTTTTTGTTGGATGTACATCTCCCACCCTCTCTATCCTCAGCCACACTGCAAGTCCACCCAATGTTTTCTCTGTTGGGTCTACCTGGTGCTCTTTTTCCCTCCAGCTTTCCTGTTGTGACTAGATGATCTAATTTCTCTTGTCTTATGAAATGTTCTATAAATGTTGGTTGTCTTTTCCTAATCGTCCTCATTCATGTCCTTGTGTCTGCCTCCTTCAAGACTGTCTCATTTGTTTTCTTTGCTGTCCACAGAACTTTCAACATTCTTCCTAGAAACAACATTTTAGTTACCTCAATCTTGTTCTGACTTTGCGTGTTGATTGTCCAGGCCTCACATCCTTACAATAATATCGGTTCTATTAACACTCAAGAACTCCCTTCCCGATACCATTTGTTGTGAGACTTCTTTCCATCTTCTTGAATGCTGTTTTAGCTTGACTGATTCTGCTGGCTATTTATGATGTGTATCTGCAATCTACATGTAGTGAGATGACCATTCTGAGATAAACTTATCAACCAGTCTCAGTGTTGTGCATTTGCTGTTAGTTTGCATGAGTGGATTTCTGATTTTTACCGAATGCCATGACTTTAGTCTTTTTGCTATTTCTCTCCAATCCTTTATATTTTGCTTTCTATTTCTATGACATCACAAGATGTTGTAGGTCTTTTTCATTTTCTGCCATTAGAATGGTGTCATCTGCGTGACGAGGATGTTTACTATATTTTCTCCAACCTTATCTCAGAGCATTTTTCTTAGTTTTTAATGATGGTTTTGTTGTAAAGTCAAAACAAATCTGGTGACAGAACACATCCATGCCTAGCCTGACTCTTGATATTTTGGAAAGAGCTTATATAGTTTTCTATTCTCATTGCTGCTGTTTGTTCCCAATACATATTTCTAATCGTTCTTAGATTTTTTCATCAACAGTGAACCTTTCTGGTTGGCTGATTAATTCTTGGTGTCTTACCCAATCAAAAGCCTTGGTATAATCAACAAAACATAAAGATAAATCCTTAGTAAACTCTACTGACTTTTCTATGAAAGTTCTAAGGGCTTGTATAGTTCTTTTCCCTCCGATAAATCTACATTTTCGGCTATTTCTCTTTTTATTCTGTTTCTTGTCCTCCTTATCATTATTCTTAACAAAAGTTTTGTTACGTGACTCATCAAACTGATACAACGATGGAGGTCGTATTCTGTAGCCCCTACTTTCTTTGGAAGTGGAATGAACATTGATTTTGACATACCTTCGGGGATTTTTCCTGTGTCATAAATATCATTTAGGAGGACTGATATTTTCTGACTACCAAATTCATCAAGAGACTTAATCGTTTCTGAAAAAAATATTGTAAGGTCCCGGGACTTTTCCCAGTTTCATCTTTTCAACGTTGCTCAAACTTCATCTTTCATTATGGGTGGTCCTTCAACGTTCTTTCCTTTAATGTGTTCTTCATTTCTGTCATCATCAAAAAGGTCTTTAATGTACTCTCCTGAACTAATATCTTGTCTTTTTCTATGATAACCATACCATTTTTAGATTTAAGCAACCAGTTAATGTGCACGTCTTTTTCCTGTGAGCAGTGTCTTTAATGTTTGTATACATAAGCTGTTTCGTGTTGGTGTTCTGTTTCTTTGCGCTTTGTTTCCATCCAAGCTTCCTTAGCTTCATTGCACCGATCCCTGATTTCTTGGTGTATCTTTCTATGTTCTTCCTCCTTCCCTTTTGCCTTCCCCCATTATTCCGTCAAGCCTAAAATTTCTTTTGTCATCCAGTTCTCCTTTTCTTTTCTTTCAGATAATCATTTAGTTTCTTGAACATCCTGTACAAAACTTCAGTTTCCTTGTCAAACCAAACATATCCTGTTTTTCATGAAGGTTCTGCAGTTTATTACTGTGGCAGTTATATTCATTGTGTCTACATGTTACGTTTTGTCAATGTTCTCTGTCTTCCTTCTGTCCACGATTCTTTCTGCAGCCTTTATACTTCTTATTCTTGTTGTCATTTAGGACATTCTCAGCCTGTTTAATCTCTGATATTCTGTATTCAGATCAGAGATTCCATGCTACTGGTACAGTCTGCTGCATTGGATAGATTGGCCTCATAGCCCTGGGTGGTAGCTCATCAGAAGGATAACTCCGATCTCAAAGCTTTTCTGTCTTGAAGTACAAGTGGTCATGGGAAAGGCTATGGCTGAAAGCTGCCAGGAAAATTCAGGAGCTGGAGTCATCTGCGACAGTGCTGGTGCCAAACTGTACCGTACATCGCCGTTTCTTTGGTCCCATCAAGTGTGGAGAGGGTGGACCCGCTGCATGGGCAACAACTTGCCCTCTATGTTACCCCACTCTGGTTTGCACCCTTGAAAGGTCACTCGAGCTTCGTGTCATGATGTCACAGCTCAATTGATTTAGAGTGTAGCTCCAGGGGCTGCTCTGAAGGTTGGGAGAGATTCTTGGGTCTCACCAGACAACTATGGTCCACCTAAGCAGGTAGCCCCCTGCCACATAGGGCTGTCCTGCCACAGTCTGCCTTTTCCAGACTGCAAGATCTGCACCAGGCAAAAAAAAAAAGGAATACCAAACATAACACAGAATAGTTCAGCTTTCAAACTGGGATGTTGGAACATCCATACAATTGTAACAGGGCTATCAGAGAACCTCAAAGACGTTAGCGAAACACGAAAGACAGCTGTCATCAAAGATGAGCTCCTGAGACTTGCAAGAAACGAGCCTAGATGATCCACGCACGCTCAAGGATGAAGACTACACTTTCTTCTGGCAAGGAAAGAGTGTTGAGAAGCACAGAGAACATGGAGCAGGATTTGCAGCCAGGAACTCTCAGCTGAAAATGTTGACTGAGGTGACAAGGGATTTGAATGCCTGCAGAATCTCCATCTCCATACATCTGACAGCCCAGTCACTCTTATTAGCGCCTGTGCTCCTACCCTAACATCTATACTAGAGGCAAAGGACAAGTTCTATGCTAACCTCAATGACATTATCAAGAATGTTCCTAGCAAACAAAACCCACTCTTTCCTCCTTTTCCACTTCAACGTCAGGGTGGGTGCCAATCACGACTCTTGGCCTTTCTACCTCGGACGTTTCAGATTTGGGAGAATCAATGAAAATGGGCAACACCACCTGGAGCTTTGTTCCTTTCAAGGCCTCTGCGTAACCATCTCTTACTTCCAGATTAAGCCTCAGCACAAAGTGTCATGGAGACATCCTTCATCAAAATTTTAGCACCAACTGGACATGATCATTGTCAGACAAACAAGCCTCAAGTTCACGCTTCTCATCTGCACATACCAGAGTGCAGATTGTGAAACAGACCACTCACCTGTGTGTTGCAAGATCAGGCTCCACGTTACCAAACAAGAGTGGAAGCCTTTCACTGACACATTCAAGATGCAGTATCCTGAAAAACAGTTAAGGAATTTTACCAAGTCTCTCAGAGATGCTCTGTCTAGACCAACCACACAAGTCTGCCTCTAAAAACTAGGATCGTTCAGAAAATCGCCGGAACTACTTCTGGAAGAAGACCTCCAAGAACGATGACAGCTTTGAATCGCTCACCAAGAATGAAATCCTTGCAAGAACTCAGAGCTGCCAGAAGCAAAGTACAGCAGACAGCAAAAAGATGTGCCAACAAATACTGGCAACAGCTTGGTGATGGCATCCAGACTGCAAAAGATACAGGCAACATAATAGGTATGTATGACAGCATCAAGAAAGCTTTTGGTCAAACATAGAGCAGCACAGTCCCCCTCAGAAACACCAATGGGGAAGTGATCACCAACAAAGGCAAGCATATGGAGAGATGGATGGAACACTACACAGAGCTATACTCCAGAGAAAATTTTAATGCCACCTCAGCCCTCAGTGCTGTCGAACCTCGGCCCATCATGGAGGAGCTAGAGCTAAGCCAACGCTAGAAAAACTCTGCACGACCATTAGCAGCTTTGCCTGTGGGAAAGCACCGGGTAACGATGGCATCCCTCAAGACCTCATCAAGCACTGTAAGAACAACCTCCTGTAGCCCCTACATGACGTCCTCTGTCAGTGTTGGAGAGAATGAACAGTATCACAAGACATGACAGATGCCAAGATCGTCACGCTCTATAAGAACAAGGGAGACAGAAGCTACAGAAACAACCAAAGGGGCATTTCCCACTGAACATCGTAGGCAATCTGTACACCCAAGTCATGTTGGTGCGCCACCAGAAGCCAGTCCCCGTGCAGCCTCCGATCAGAACTCTTCACAATAGACGTGACTTTTTATCCCTTCATCATCTGTAGAAGGAATGCAGAGGTCAGCAAAAGACCTCTACATCGCCTTCATTGACCCTGCTAAGGCTTTTGACCTAGTCAGCAGGGATAGATTGTTCAAAAGTCTCCTGAAAACAGGATGCCCCCCCCCCCCCAAAGTTGCACAACCTGATTAGATCATTTCACGACGATGTGAAGGCAGCCATTCAGTATGAGGACATCATGCCAAACCCTTTGACATCAAAAATGGCTTCAAACAAGGCTGTGTTCTAGGTTCCACACTGTTCAGCATCTTCTTCTCCATGCTCCTGAAACATGTTTTTGGGACTGCAATGAAGAATGTACCTACGCACCAGATCTGATCGTCTATGTTGTCTGTCTGTCTGTAGATGGATTATTTGAACACATGAATTCTCAGCGCTTAGATTTGATTTTATCAAGATTTTGCGCTATATAAATAAAATATATTATTATTATTATTATAATTCTGGTGACTGGGTGGGACGGGTGTATGTGTTATGGTGTGTCTTGTTGTTTGTGTTTGTTTTTGTTTGTTTGTTTGTTTTCTTTTTAATGAATTCATTGTCTGCAATTCAGACTGCACTTCTCTCTACATCTGCGTGTACTGTCCTTGGCCCTGTTCTTTTCACTCTTTACACCTCCCCCCTGTCCACCATCATCAACTCCCACTCTATAAAACACCACTTCTATGCTGATGACACCCAACTTCAAGACAGTGACTCACCTGATAATATACAGCGCCTGTTGACTCGCACCACTGCGCGCGCGCTCGTGTGTGTGTGTGTGTGTGTGTGTGTGTGTGTGTGTGTGTGTGTGTGTGTGCGTGCGTGTGTGCGCGTGCGTACGTGCGTGCGTGCGTGCGTGTGTGTCTGTTTCAGCGCTTAGATTTGATTTTATCAAGATTTTGCGCTATATAAATATTGTAATTATTATTATTATTATTACTTTTCTTTATCTGTGAATGTGGTAGTGCACAATCAAAATGAGACGTGATTTCATTGCGTCGAATTGAAAGCAATTATCTAAACATTACGTTCATTTTTTTCACAATTCCAAAAGGCTTCATGTTGTATTTTTGTCTAGGAATGTTCAAAATGACAATCAACCTCTATTTCAAGTTTATCTGCGCTATTCGTTAGCAACGTAATGTTATTCTGTGTTTAGCATTTTAGCAACTTGTCATGTAAGGTTGTTTGTTTCTTTTGATTTGGTTTGGGTTCAGTTAGTTCTTCTTTTTTATCCTGGCCTATCTATTTTATTGTTCTGGTGTCATCATCCCTGCTCATTGCCATGTTTTAGTGAATCTATCTGTGGACTATGTATTTCACTGATGTACTGACATGGCAATCTCCCTTCTCTAGCTTTTAAGTGCAGCGACATTCTCTGTTATGGACCGTCTGCGCTATAATAATATAATCGTTATTATCCTTATTATTGTTATTACTGTATCATAATTATTTTCATCATAATTATCATTATTATTGTTATTACCATTATTATCATCAATATTTCGATGATGCTGATGATGATAATGATGCTGCTGCTGCTAATCATCATCATCATTATCGTAATTATTGTTATTATCAGTATTATTATCATACTTATCATTGTTATTATCTTTTTATTACTCCAACACACGTCCAAAGCCACGAGAAAGGTCACATTGAGAGCAGGGCATGAAAAGCCTGAGAATGTAGAACATTTTTCACAGTGTTATGTTGATGAGAATGGACGTGATGAATGAACAAGATGCCATGCAGCTGTTTGGGATTGGGGCTGAGTAGAGTAGAGTTCTCCGTGTTTGTGTGCGTTTTTGTCGAGTGTACTTCCAGTAGTTTGCCATTGTTTTCTGGAAAGACAATGGGCATACTGTGTGGGGGCCCTGCCCATTGTTTTCTGGAAAGACAATGGGCATACTGTGTGGGGGCCCTGCCCATTGTTTTCTGGAAAGACAATGGGCATACTGTGTGGGGGCCCTGCCCATTGTTTTCTGGAAAGACCATCTGCCCACGACCGTGACAATGAAAACCAGTTCTGAAGATCCTGCAGCTGCTTTCTGGATTCATCCATCCCCTGCTGCCAGGACTGTGATGCGCAATATGAGGGTTGGGGTTCTGTATTAGTGCCCCTGCTCCCCAAGACAGACCTGTCATTGGGTTATAATGAGACCTTCTTGAGTATAAGCACTACCTACATATACACCAGTCTCCTCTTTAGGACTATTACTATTTGGTCCATGATTGCTTATTGGGTTATAATGAGACCTTCTTGAGTATAAGCACTACCTACATACACCAGTCTCCCCTTTAGGACTGTTACTATTTGGTCCATGATTGCTTATTTTCCACGCACTAAGCTCAATACCTATGGTCCACGAGCCTTCTCTGTTTCTGGTCCGCTCTCCTGGAACAAACTTCCTCTCTCAGTCCGTCAGCAACCTATTTTTGTCTCCTTCAAGTCTGCTCTCAAAACTCACCTTTTCTCCTCTGCATAAAATCCTGACCTCACTCAATCCCCTCTGCAGCCTGTCTCCACTCGGAGGGGAATCACATTGCAATATATAATTGTATATAATATGCTTTCTATAATTTTCCATTGTTTTTATTCTTTCTCCCCATTTATAGCCGTGTGTGTGTGTGTGTGTGTGTGTGTGTGTGTGTGTGTGTGTGTGTGTGTGTGTGTGTGTGTGCGTGGGTGCGTGTGTGTGCGTGCGTGCGTGTGTGTGTGTTTCAGCGCTTAGATTTGATTTTATCAATATTTTGCGCTATATAAATATTGTAATTATTATTAATTATTATGATATCATTATTGACAGTTAGCACTCATATCTGAAGGCTTATCTGTATGCTTACTTTCATAGCACATTCTGCAATCAACCAGGCTCGAGATATACAAACAATCTGCAACGCACCGTCAATAATGTGTCTGTAAAGTGGATGGGACTACGCTGTGTGACCTCAGCCTTCTCAACATTCTTTAAACTCGCTCAACTGTGCTAAGAAGCTGGTAGGGGCAGGCAGGATATTTTTCCAGTGATATTGGTTTGAACCCACAACCTCATATTATGCTAACCACTTCACCATGTTGACTGGTAGCTCAATGCAATTTAATAACGTCTGGCTTTGCTTCATCTAGCATAGTATACTGTGTGGTCGTGGTCTTGATTCTGGATGGCTGAAAGACCAATAGCATCTAGACATGGATAAATGTGCAGACACTATGGACCATGAAGCCATATCCATCTTTGACCTGCATAGTAAACTGATGTAAGTGCAGCTTTTAAATTGTTATTTATTTGGTTTGATTCATTTCATCACTTCTAATTTATCTTGAGAAATACCTTTGTATAGAGTGTACATCTGTGGCACAGGTAGTCAGTATACACTACATATGAAACCTTGAGCTCTGAGATATAATTCTGTGAAGACTGGCTGTCACTTGGATTCAGACAAACATTTCTTCACCGTAAGACTTTAGAGACTTCGATCCACTGATAGTTTCACTAAAACAACAGAGTGTGGCTGTTGTTAATAGTTACCTGCTCCTGTTTAGTACAACCTTAAACAAGATCATCACGTAACTGAGCAGGTCAGATTATGAAACGAAAGGTAAGTTCTGTTGTCACTTTAATGCACACAGTAACAATGGAATATCGATCAATATAACAAAGAAACAATCATTCTGAACACACTGGTTGATGTCAATACCAACAGTACAAGAGCTGTTTTCGTTCGCTCTCACAAAGATCAAGTGACACGACATCCCGCTCTTTTCGAATGATTTATTGCCCTCTACCTAAGAGAACTCGTGACTTCCGAGCTCATAAACATTGACGAACATCGAAGAAACTCAAAATTTATTGCCCTTGTTTATTTTAAGATTTATCGTTTTTACAATTCGTGTTCGAAATAAATCAAAGCAGAACAAACTACTGTCACCCTCACCATCGTCACATCAACCACCATTATCGTTTTCACAGATTTCCACCACAGGTTCATAATTTATGGTAAAGACATAGTGGTGTTGTCTATTGTACGTCAACTTTATACACTATATAATTGTGATCTTGAACATTATATTTAGTCATCAGAACTACGTTTGTGAACAAGTCTTTAGTGTGCAATGTACGTAAACACACCCACTAAAGATTCGTCATAAAAGAGACAATTAGTAAGAGTGGATCTATTGTAAATAACTTAGATGTCACTGTGTATGAACACTTAGCAAATACTACATGATACTTTAAGATGATATGCAGAGTGATATTTGTTCAGAGTTAATGCTCACAATTTCTGAAATATACGTGGATTGAAACAAGTAAGACATGAATGAGATTGTTCAAACTTTCAATCAGCACGACGCGTGATTTTAGGCTGATCATTGAAAAGTGTTTCTATGTCCATCTGATGTCTGGAACAGGTACACGGTGAGGCCTTTCTGTGACATATAGACTTGTGACAAATGCAATTATATTACACACACACACACACACACACACACACACACACACACACACACACACACACACACACACACACACATACACACGTGACACACTTACACAAGCGGGCATGCACGCACACAAACACGCACACACACACACACACAATCATACACACACACACTTACACACACACACAACTCACATACACACGTGCACACATTTACACACACACACACACACACACACACACACATCCACTCACATAGTCACACACACACACACATACACACATACACACTCTCACATACACACATGCACACACACACAAACACACTCACACTTTCATTAACATAGTCACACACACACACACACACACACACACACACACACACACATACACACACACACACACACACACACACACACATACACACGTGCACACACTTACACAAGCGGGCATGCACGCACACAAACACGCACACACACACACACAATCATACACACACACACTTACACACACACACAACTCACATACACACGTGCACACATTTACACACACACACACACACACACACACACACATCCACTCACATAGTCACACACACACACACATACACACATACACACTCTCACATACACACATGCACACACACACAAACACACACACACTTTCATTCACATAGTCACACACACACACACACACACACACACACACACACACACACACACACACACACACACACACACCACACACACACACACACACAAAGTGGAAGATGAAAAGTAAAGTAGGTATTGTGTTGTGCAGACCATGGAGTCAGTGTGCCGATAAGACAGATATGGAAGAGGGAAGGGTGTGATTTTGCTCTGTAGTGAAAGATGGTGGTATTTGGGGATAGTGATGTAGTTGCAAGTGGCGCAACATTGAGACAGGTTGATAAGTATAAATATCTGGGAACGTTCATCTCACCAGACGGCAGATGCACATTAGAAATGGCCAATAGAATCAGCCAAGCCAATAGAGCATTCGGGAAAATAAAAGAAACGTTCTTACCAACAAATGCCTAACAAATAACATCAGGAAGAGAGTTCTTCAGTGTTAATAGAACCGATACTGTTGTACAGTTGTTTAAAGCGTGGGCAGTCAACACGCAAAGTCAGAACAAGATTCAGACAGCTGAAATGTGGTTACTGAGAAGAATGTTAAGAGTTCCATGGACAGCAAGGAAAACAAACAGGACAGTCTTGAAGGAGGCAGACACAAAAAGAACATTACTGAAGAAGATTAGGAAAAGACAAGAAACAATTATATGACATTTTATGAGGCAAGAGAAATTAGAGCACCTGGTCACTACAGGAAATCTGGAAGGAAAAAGAGCACCATGTAGACACAATGAGAAAACACTGGACAGATTTGCAGAGTGCTTGAGGACAGAGAGGATGGTAGATGTACTTGCAGTGAAAAGCGATAGATTCGTATGGATGGCCATGATCACCAACGCCATGTGGCGGGTACATGATGCTGATGCTGATGATGTAGTTGTGGAGTGGTAGTTTTGTGAAGTGTCTGCATTGGCTGTGATTGGTAGTGTAAATGACGGTGATCCAGATCATACTTCATGATATGTGGGCGTGATGTGCGATACTGGATGTTTGTGCTTGGGTAGGGATCATTGTGATACAGTCCCTGTGTTGTGTCTGACTGATATGGTTGTTGGGTCAGTGCTTTTCTTGTGGACTACGACTGACCACCTGGCCTTGCATGTGATTATGCTTTGCTCTATTGATTTGAGTAAAATTATATGAAAACGTTGCTGCAACTTAGTCCTTGCGTGTCGATGGGACAGAAGTAAGCTACTTCATTGGACTGCTGCCCGCAAAAAAGTTATGTGGTCAGTTTAATGTACCAGTGGTGGCGTTTGTATGACTAGCAGCTTATGTTGAGTGGGGCCACCAAAGATAACATATTTCCATGTGGAGATTTCTACCTAATTACACAAATGTATTTGTTTAGGATATTAATCCCTAATAATGAAATTTAACCCTTCTCAGCAGATTAATCATGGGCAAACCATTGCCATTTACAGATATATAATTTTGGAACTTTTGCCATAAATGACTTTTATGATACAACTCATGCGAAATCATCTGAGCACAGTAACACTGTGTGAAGCTAACTGAACTTCAAGAAGCACGTGTCAGTCAGCTATCATTTTTAGTTTTTAACTTTGCTTCATCCATGCAATAAACAGGGCCAAAGTTTGGTTGAAAGTTAAAATTTGTTTTCTAAACATTCAACACATCTATCTGTCAGCATTTTGAAAGGATCACCTAATCTGATAGCAGTTCATTTATACAAATACACACATTTACAAGATCTATGTGGCTGACAATATTGCTTCATTTCAGAAAATAATACTGAGGGTAGCAGCAAGACAGCAGACACTGAGATTCATTATCATGTTTTCAAAACGTCATAAGCCCTTAATTCAATGTTACAGTCTTGGAATGAAAAACTTGTCTCATGATTCATGTATGAAAATGATTTATTATGATAATTGTAGCTTTTATTCCTGTCATCCACGTCCACTTACAGATTATTGCAGCCAACACGACAGCTAATACTGCACCAGTTAAATCAAAGAAAAAAAGAAACAAGCCGCCTTGCGACTTAGAATATCGGTACCATGTGCCCTGGCCTTTCAGACGACCTGCAGCAGATCAGCGACAGCAGGAACATGGCAATCACCGACTTAGAACTGAGAATGATGGACACTGACATTGCGGCACTGCAAGGAACCGGGCTTGCTGCAGATGGCATTACGGGAGAAGAACTATGATCTTCTTTTGGCAGGGCAGACTTGAGCAGCCTCGCTTTCACAGTCTCATCCTTTCAGTCAAAATGGCCTGCTACCAATGATAGCACCTCGCAACAACGATTCAGAATGCGTCTTTTGCCTTCAGCATTTCAACATCCTCAGCAAAGTGACGATCCTGAGTGTGTATGTCCCAACACTGCGCTCACGTCAAGAAACAAATGATCAGTTCTGTGAGGATTTTGATGCTAATATCGGCAGGATTCCAGAATCTGAACATTTCTTCTGCTTAGTGACTACAATGGCAAAGAAGGTCGACCCACAGACAGTCTTGGACACTTCAGCCTTGGCAAGATGAACGACAACAGCCAGGGACTGCTAGAGCTCTGCTCCTGCCGCACACTGTGCATCATCAACACGTTCTTCAAGACAAAGCAACAGCTGGACATGATCATCACCACATAGGTGCTCCTCAACAGTGTGCTTCTCACACAGGCAGTTTCCACAGACCATTCCATTGTTCACAGCAACGTCTGACTGAAAACCAAAGAGAATCCAACCACATCAAGCAGAAACTATGTCCATTCATCACCGCCTCTAAGTTAGCCACACATGACCTCTCACAAACCAAATAAAACAAGCTTCCAATGTAAATGCAGCCACAGCCATGGATGTTAGGCGTCATTCATTCATGACACCACCTACAATACCACCAGGTCATCCCTTGGAAAGACAGAAAAAACGAAGATCAGTTCGAGGCTAACCTATCTGAGATGGAAGTTGTCATCGATGCCAAGAGATTACTTCTGGTTAACTACAAAAAGTCCATCAGGAAAAAATTCCTCACTGCGTTGAGAACTGCAAGAAACAATGCCAAACTAGGCCAGGTGCTTCACAAACGACTACTGGCAAACGTGTATCAGAACACCCAGTGTGTGCCAAAAGTGGCAACGTACAAGGCATGTACGAGGAGGTCATGAAAGCGTTTAGTCCCACTGTTTGTAAGATCGCTTTGCTGAAGTCCAAGTATAGCAAAGCCATCAAAAATCCGTGCTAAGCAGACAGACAGGTGGACCAAATACTAACAGAACATGTACTCCACTGAGAACGTGATCATGAGTCAGCTCCTTGCCAGCACCCCTACCTTGCCCCATGTCATCAGTGAGCAGACCTAACCCCCACAGAGGACGAACTCAGCAAGGTCATTGTTTTACTTGCTCACGGCAAGGCACCGTGCACCAAGCACAGATGGCATCCCTGCTGAAGTCGTTTAGTGTGAGAAAGCAGTCTCCTGAGTTTTCTTCAAGAGTTATCTTCCAGTGCTGGGAGGATGGATCACTTCTCTATGACATGTGTGACGCAAACATCGACACACTGTACATGAATAAGGGGACTGCAGCAACTATAATAATTACAGAAGCATATCACACTCAGCACCATCAACAATCCTCCGTCCATATGGATGTTTAAAGAGTCGCAAACATTTGCAGATTGCATTTACACGAGTCCTTATGCAGCTTCAGGGTTGACAGATCCATAATTAACAAGATCTTATCACTCAGGAGAAGAGCCAAGAACAGAAGCAGTCTTTATATATTGTCTTTATTGATTGAACCAAAGCCTTTGACCTGGTTAGCATAAGAGGCCTTTTCGTATTTCTAGAGAGAAGTGGAAGCCCATGGAAGCTGCTGAAACTCAACACTTTCCATGACGGCATGCTTGAACATACAGTTTAACGGATCATACACAGAACCATCCCTCATTCAAAGTAGAGGGTGGCAGGACTGCGTCCTTGCCTCAGAATCTGTCTTTCTCTTATTGCCATACACTTTCAGAGCATGTGATGACGGTGTGTTCATGTAAACTAGGCTCAACAGCAAGGTCCTCAACCTTGTATGCTTCAGAGCAAAGACAGAAATGTGTCAGGTGTTGATCTGAGAGATACTGTCTGCTGATGATGCTGCCATGACATCTGACACACAGCTTGGTTTCCAGAGCCTAGACAGTTCCCTAGCACCCTTTCCTATGTGAGGTCTCGACAAAGAATCCCATTCAGCTCAACCAATGGAGAAAGGCATTGATATCTTCGGTGACTTGACACCATAATCAGGACTGTGGACTTGATATTGTGGGTGGTGACAGGTTGAGGAGGAAATAAGAAACACTCGCATTATGGACATCAACATTGAGGTCATGAACAACGACAGCAAGGCAGTCAAGGCAAATAATGACAAGGCAATCATATCAAAAGTACATCAGAATGAAATAAATCAAAACAGAGAACAGCAATATCAAACACATCAACAAACGCAACGACGTCAAAAACAACAATCCAAATGACATTCTCAAAACAAAAACAAGTTTAGGGATAAGAACCCAGTCACCAGAACATAAAGACATAATGGCTACCTGGCTGAACCTGTCTCTCAGTGCAAAAAAAAAGGCTACTTACTGCGTAGCTTTCATCAACGATCCGGCCGACTTCTTCAGCGCAACTGCTGGGTTGAGAACTGGCTTCAGCGCGCATCGCCGTGAACGAACTCACGACAGTGCGACTGAATAAGTGAGGAGTACACCGATGGCAGGTTGTGTCGGCCCCGGTCACGGTTGAGGGTGGGGTTCCTTGTGGCGATGTAAACTGCCTCCTTTACTCCCCTCTGGAACCTCTTGCTTCTTTGTCGAGAACTTGCAACTGTCCTTTTCAAAGTGGTGTTGGGTGTGGGTAGATGTTCCCCACTGGAAGGACTCACATTTGTGTTCTTTTAATCTTTTGTGCAAGTTGCGCTCAGTTTCGCCAATGTAACTATGGTCACAGTCCTGGCAGTCTATCTTGTATATCACCCCTGATGTGTCCAATTTGTCTGTTTTGTCTTTGGGGTGGACTAACTGGCTTCTGATGGTGTTAGTGGGCTTGGTGTGGACACTGACTTCCAACTTCCTGATCTTCCTGCTGAGAGCCTCATTGACGCCGCTGACGTATGGCATGGAGACGTGCCCTCTCGAAGGGGTTGGCCATTCAGTGGAGGGGTAGGGTATGGTTTTCTTGCCCCCCGGAATATCCCAGGCCCACTTCTGGTATCCCGACTCACTGAGTACTTTCTTGATGTACTGCACCTCTTCTTCTCTAGCGGTGTCGATAGAGCAGATGGTCTTCGCTCGGTGGATTAATCCAATCTTGTGTTCCAGTGACTGGTGACTGTCAAATTGTAAGTACTGGTCCGTGTGGGTCGGCTTTCTATAGATGGAGAAGGCGAGGCCTGTCTCCATCCGGGTGATGCGGGTATCCAACATCGCGATGCTGCCGTTCTCTTCTACCTCATAGGTGAGCTTGATGGCAGGGTGTTGGTTGTTGAATGGTTCGTGAAGTCTTCTACCACCGATATTTTTCAGTACAGTCATTGTGTCGTCCATGTAGCGGCCCCAGTAGCGTGGAGGAGTGTGGAACGACGCCAAAGCTTTCTCAACATAAAGAACATAAAGATTACAGATTTTAAGGTTTCCATGGCCAGATGTTCAAAGGAACTCACTCAGAGTCTAATGGTACTTACAGTCTTATAGTCTCCACAGCGATCCCTTCCATCTTATTCCTCTCACACACGTTGACGCGTTCTACCCGAGATGTTCGGTTTTGAGTTGTGTTAGCTGGCCTGTTGTTTGTTTTCGTCCTTCGTTGTTTGCTCATTTCTTTGTGAGTTTGTTCGTTCGTTCGTTTGTTTGTTTATTGTTTGTTTGTTTTGGTAGTGTGATGGATTGGGTGGATGAGTGGATAGGTGATCCATGTTAAGGTGTAGATAACATTATGCTTTGAGATAACTGATGTGTTTAGACATGAACGATTTTTTGACGGGATTTTTATCCTGATTTTGAGAGCGTATGTTTTCAGGTAAATGTCGTTATTTCTCAGATAATTAGGGCAATATTTTGGTGTTACTCATTTTCTGTTTGGTACCGATGAACGAATATCTATATCTATATACACATACTTATATATATATATATATATATATATGTCATATGTATTTATATGAATGTATGAGTGTATGTATGTATGTATATATATATACACACACATATGGACAATCAGCTTGATGAGTCCTATAACACAAATCCTATTAAGAATAATCATAATGATTACAGGGAATAGAATAAAAAGAGAAATAGCTGAAGAACAGTGTGGATTTGTTGAAAGGAAAGAAACAACTAATGCCATATACATCTTTACAAATATCATAGGGAGGTCAATCGAGTTGAATAAGGATTTATATTTTTGCTTTGTTGATTATACCAAGGCTTTCAATCGGGTAAGACATGAAGAATTGATCAACCAACTAGAAAGACTCAATATTGATGGAAAATATCTACGAATAATCAGAAATATGTATTGAGAACAAACAGCTGCAACGAGTATAGAAAACGATATAAGCTCTTTCTAAAATATCAAAAGAGGAGTCAGGCGAAAACATCATTAGAAACCTTGTAGAATACCCTGGATTAAAGGTTGGACGAAAAATGACAACATTCGATTCGCAGATAACAACGTGCTAATTGCAGAAAATGAAAGGGACCTACAAAACCTTGTGAATTTAATAGAAATAGAATACAAAGCAAAGGATTGGAGCCAAATAGCAAGAAGATGAAGTCATGGTAATCAGTAAAAACATGAAACCCCTCATGCAAAATAACAGCAAACGGCACAACCATGACACAGATTGATAAGTTTAAATATCTGGGAACAACCATCTCACCAGACGGCTGATACACACCACAAATAGCCAGCAGAATCGGCCAAGCCAAAACAGCATTCAAGAAGATCAAAAGCCTTCTTGCCAACAAATGCCTATCACTGAACGTCGGGAAGAGAGTTCTTGAATGTTATATAGAACCGATAATTTTATACAGTTGTGAGGCGTAGACAGCCACAACAAGCAAAACCAGAACAAGATTGAGACAGCCGAGATGTGGTTTCTTAAAATAATGTTGAGAGTTCCATGGAGAGCAAAGAAAACAAATGAGAAAGTCTTGATGGAGGAAGACACAAGAGAATCATTGATAAGAAGATTAGGAAAAGACAGTCAACATTTATAGGCCATTTTATGAGGAACGGGAATTAGAGCACCTGGTCACAACAGGAAAGCTGGAGGATAAGAGAACACCAGGTAAATCCAGAGAAATAATATTGGACGGACTTGAAGAGCGGCTCAGGACAGAGAGGGTGGAAAATGTGCTTGCAGTAGCAAGGGATAGATACATATGGAAGGCCATGATCGCCAACACCATGTGGCAGGGAACTTGATGATGGTGATGATATCTTTATATATAAGTATGCACACACACATAAAGATGTACACCCACACAAATTTACATAAAAACACACATATGCACCTGATGGTTACAGTAGCCAAGGAAGACGCCATACGTCTTAAGTTCGAACACACTAACACTGTTTCTCTTCCTTCACATCTCCCTCTCACTTCATTAGAGCTGCAACAGTGGTCTGGGTGCAACTAATTTTAATGACGATAAAGTGTGGTCTTGTGTGCATCAGGTACTTACCACGTGTGAGAAAACAAATGGCAACAAAGGAGTTCTCCCTGGGAAAAATATAGATCGCCTCCAATAAGTAAACAGGTATACAGACGTACAGCATTGGGAGCAATAGTCCTAGACAGTAAGAAACTATAGTTGTATGAAACAGCAGAGGCTGACCTCAGGTACAGTCCTGACTGTCACCTTGCAGTCTGACTGTACAGTTTTACACAGGAGCTAATCTTGCCTGAGACATATTGTTGCCTGTGGTCTCCAGTTTGGCCAGCTGTGAACGTGTACCTGACACTGTTCGGGGTTGGGAAAGGTGTAGAAACTAAGGAGAAGAGATGGACACCACTCTCATAATACTGGTCTATAGAGAAGCCGAGGACACGACCATCTCAGTCTCTTATGGTCTCAGGAATGTGGGTAATTTTGTTTCCTTGTTGTCCCATCTTCTGCACATATCCTGTGCCAAATCGTCGTCTTGGATCTCCAATACTGTTCTAAACCCAACGAAACTGAGATCACTATGAATGCAGGGCATGAAGAGCCACAGAATCTGGGACACATTTTAACAATGCTGTGGTGATGAGAATGGGGATGGCGGTAATAATGCTACAGATTCCATCTAGGACTGAGTGACAGGTCTGTACTGCACGCTTTCTTCTGTAGCATATTCTGCCATTAACCAGGCCCCAGAGATACACACGACTGTGATTTTGATGTGGAAACTTGAACAGTATCCTCAATGACTCACCTGTAAAGTGTGTAAAGTGATTCACTTCAGCTCCCCAACACATCACCAAACACACTTTATTCAATCAAACACTCAGTTCCAGAAAGTCTGCAGGAACCAGTGATATCATGCTCCCATGACACTTCCCACCAAAGGAGACTCTGCAGTGAGGTCAGGTCCCTTTGATGGAAGGAAGCCATGACTGTTATAAACCAACGTAATTATAACTGTCCCATAAACGCTCTGATGACGACAGTAATTGCTCAGTGACGTAAGGAGACCACCACCACACATCAACAACATCCCCAACGAGCCACTAACACCAAAGATCCTGACGTGAACTTGCCTCAGACATGGAAGGAGCAGAAGAAACCAGAACTGAGGTCAACATGAGATTAGGACGTGAAGGGTCACAGAAACTGGAACAACCTTTTTTTTCAGTATGTAATGGTGTCACATGAGAATGATGATACATGAAGTTCCATTTCAGGTTGAAACATTGGGTGCGTTTACACTGTCATTTCAAAGTGAGCCAGTTGGCCATGTGTGACAAGCAGCCCAGAAAGTTTGTTTACACTTATCTTCATAATATCAGATTAGGACAGTTTGCTTACACCGCCTTCTCCACTGCTGGAAAAACCGACCTCAGACCAAGTGAGCGACGCACTGGCAAAGAGACCACTATCACATACTGTGACGTGTGTTGACAGTAAACAGCGTGCGGATAACAGCACGGCATGATATTCGTTTAAATGATAACTGATTGCTGTTCACTGTGATATGTATATATACTGTAGTCAGTTGAGAATCAGACAGCGACGAGTAAAGACGAAGAAGCATTGCCCTGTCTTCCGAGTTGGCTGTAGAAAGAACGAAACATGGTGTCAGAATCGTGATTACGAACTCAACAAAAATCCAGAATATTGAAGACTAAAGTTCAACCATGGAAGATGAACAAGAAGAGAGAAAAGCCAGTCGACGACATGCCAAGATTCCATTGCCTCCTAAACTTGAAGTGAATGGAGGAAACCTGCAGAGCAGCTGGAGGAAATTCAAGAGGCTTTGGGACAGCTATGAAATTGTAACAACACAGACAGAAGAAGACTCAACATACAAACATCAGTTTTTCTTTCTTGCATCGGGCTGGATGCTATGGACATCTATGAAGGATTGGCATTTGCTAATGAAGCTGAAAGAAATGACATTGACACTGTTCTCCAGAAATTCGAAGAATACTGTGTGGGTTCAACCAATGAAACTTACGAAGCATTCAGATTCAACTGCAGACATCAAGCAGCAGGAGAATCTATCGAACAGTTTGTAGCAGAACTGCGGAGACTGATCAAGATCTGTAACTATGGTACACTGGAAGACAGACTGTTGAGAGATCAAATCGTACTGGGTGTACATGACGAGACTCTGCGATCAAAATTACTGGAAGTGCGACAGCTGACACTGACTGCATGTATTGATATGTGCAGAGCGCATGAATCAAGTCAACATCAAACCGTCCAAATGATGAGAAAAACGCAGGACACGCAGGAAGTCCAAGCTTTCAAAGAAAAGAAGACAGCAAAGCAGTATAGCAAAGGAAACAAACCAGAGTACAGAGAGAAATGCGGATATTGTGGTGGAAAGCACCCAAGAGTAAAAGAGAAATGTCCAGCATTTGGAAGAAATTGCAAAGCTTGTGGAGGAAATAATCACTTTGCTTCATGCTGTAGAACACCCAAGAAAAATTCAAAGAAAACAAGAGTTCAGCACTTCGAAGAAGAAGAGACTGACACTGAAAGCGATAATGAAATCCTCGGGATCGAAGACAAAACCAGAAAAAAGGAGAGAAACATACGAGCAAAAATGCTGATAAATGAGATGCCGGTAAGATTTCTTCTTGACACAGGTGCAACAACAAACGTAATGTCTGAGAGCCTGTACAGAGAAGTCACAGGAGATGAAAGAAAGTCTGACCTGCAAGAGACTAAGAAGAAGCTGGTGATGTTCAACGGAACAGAAATGAAGCCTTTGGGGGAGATAGTGCTGCGAGTGAAAAACCCCAAGAACAGAAGGAAATACAAAGTCAACTTGGCGATCACCAAAACGGACTGTAAGCCAGTACTGGGACTGAAAGCTGTACAGCACATGCAATTGTTGAGATCAATGAAGAGAACATTGCAACGATAGCGGCGAATCAGAAAGAGGAGGAAAATGTCAAAAGCTATGCTCACAAAGTACAACGATGTCTTTGAAGGAGAAGGAAAACTAGAAGGGAAATTACACCTAGAAACAGACCCCAGTATTGCTCCAGTGAAGATGCCTTGCAGAAAATGGCCGATAGCAGTGCAACAGCAGAAGGAACCACTTATCAGTACAGAGATCCCTGACCTACCCTGGCAACACATCGCATGTGACATCTTTGAACATAATGGCAATGAATACCTGGTCACAGTCGATCACTACTCTGATTTCTTTGAGATTGATCGGTTACAAACAAGAGAATCCAAAGAGGTCATCATCTGTCTGAAGAGACACTTGGCAAGACACGGAATACCAGAACGCCTGACAACAGACTGTGGAACTCAATTCACATCAAACCAGTTTGGAAAGTTCAGAAAAACTATGGGTTTGAACACGTAACAAGCTCACCACACTACCCTCATCCAATGGAAAAGCAGAGAGCGCGGTGAAGGCTGCAAAGACGTGCATGAAGAAAGCAGAACACAACAATCAAGATCCCTTCCTCGCTTTACTTGAGCTGAGAAACATCCCGACAGAGTCTGTAAACAGTTTGCCTGCTCAGAGACTGTTCGGCAGAAGAACACGAACACAAGTACCGACGTCAAAGACATTACTCCTACCTACAGTTGTACCAATCAAGAAAGAACTTGAGAAAAGGAAACTGAAGCAAGCGCACTACTACAACAGAAGCGCAGTAGAGCTGACAGAACTGAGTCCGGGACAGATTGTGAAATTCCAACCTCCAGGATCCAAAAAGTGGATCAGCGCCAAGGTAGACCAACAGGTGAACATCCGGTCATACAACATTCGCACAGAGGACGGACGTCAGTACAGAAGGAATCGTCGTCAGCTACGAGACACAACAGAAACGGAGCTTCAGCAGACAATCAACCCTCAACGACTTGTCCAGAGAAGGATGATTTCTGGAAGATATCAGGAAAGCGACACATCGGGCAAGCAACAGCATCATCATTCCATCAAAACAGATGCTGGAAGATAACAAGAAAACTGGAACTGGAACAGATGTCAGGACGTCCAGCATCGTCTGTCCGTGAGAACTCATCTGATCAGTCACCAGTCATCAAAATGTCTGAGACAACCAGCATCAAGGAGCCAGATGAAGTTATCAAACAAACAAGCACAGGACAACCCGAACCAGTTAGTTCTCCTTACAGAACAAGATCTGGAAGACAAAGCAAAAGCCAGATTTCCTGAAATATGAATGAAACGGAAGACTCTACCACAATCAGATAAACTGAAAGCATTGCGAAATATGGACATGATGATGATGCATAGTATAATGATCAGAGATAAAATGAGGTGAATGAATGATTGGGCCCTGTGCGTGAGAATGAGTGTTTGTTTAAGTTAATGTTGTGATAAATGTAGGAAACACATTTATTTCGTATGGACTGAAAGATAGGAAAAATGATTAATTGATTTTGTTTCCTT
>JAPXFY010000033.1:33797798-33815298 GCA_030674185.1 Monoplex corrugatus
GAACACATTACAGTACATTACAGTGTAATACAATACAATATTCCAGAGGTTGATTAACCGCTGTAATGCGTTTCCATATGTTTACTTTCACCTATCAAAATATTCCCACGTCGTAGACACATGATGTAGCAAGAGAGCTTCAAAGTCTTTGTTGACAGAGATTCTGAGGGCGTCACTCCAGCGTCTGTCCACCACTAGTAGATACTCTGTCAGTCATCTGGCACCAGCTCATTTTGGTCTTCCCCTCCTTCACTGTCATCCTGGTTTAGGTTCAGGACATGGCGCGTCTGGAAAACGTCTGTCTAGCGGGATGGTCCTGCCAACTCGACTGACATTTTCAGATGATGCTGGTGACTTGAATCTGTTTGCTTCTTGACCTTATCGTTGGTCACAAAAGATGTCCATTTGATGTTCAAAATCTTGTGTCAAACGTCTTCTTTTGGATTGTTTTCAGATGCCAAGTTTCACAGATATACAGCTTAGTTAACAGAACGCCGTAGTTGTAGAACTTCAATTGTAGATTAAGGGGATTTCCTGTTTTTAGCTTGTTGACAGTTTGGCTTGTTGACAGCTTGTTGACAGCTTGTTGACAGCTTGTTGACAGCTTGTTGACAGCTTGTTGAATGTTACTGTAGCTTTTTCCTATGCGACAGTTATCTTTCTTTAGTCATGTTGCTTGAATTGTTGATTGAAAAGACCACTTATCGTTGATTGAACCGCCCTTCCATTTACCTTCAATCAATTCTGCAGCACTGACAGAAGAACCAGACCAATTTACAGAAAACATGCAGACAGACCGGTGTGAGTTTTAGGGACAACAAAATCTCCAATTGGATTATGAAGAGATGGAATGCTAAGATTAACTTTCAGACATGTCTGCTAAAAACCTCATTTTTGAACCACGTACATAAACAAAACAATTGATTTAAAAAATTTAAATATGAACGCATGTGTGCAAGAGTGTGTATCTGCATATATGTGTGCGTACGAGCGCGCGCGCAAGAGAGAGAGAGATAGATAGATAAGAGAGAGAGAGCGGATAGTATCTGACCACAAAGTACTGTTAGGGTGTATAATAGTATCTGATTACACAGTACCATCATCATCATCACCAGGTGCCTTGCCGCATGGCATTGGCGATCATGGACTTCCATCTGCCCCAAGCATTTCTTCCACCCTCCTCGTCTTCAGCCACTCCGCAAGTCCGTCTAGCATTTTCTCCCTGGATCTACCTGGTGCTCTCTTTCCCTCCAGCTTTCCAGTTGTGACCAGGTGCTCCAAATCCCCCTTCCTCATAAAATGGCCTATAAATGTTGACTGTCTTTTCCTGATCTTCCTTATGAGTGATCTACTTGTGTCTGCCTCCATCAAGACTGTCTCGTTTGTTTACTTTGCTGTCCATGGAACTCTCAACATTCTTCTTAGAAACCACATCTCGGCTGCCTCAATCTTGTTCTGGCTTTGCTTGTTGACTGTCCACGCCTCACATCCGTACAACAGTATTGGTTCTATATAATTAACGTTAACATTCAAGAACTTTCTTCCTGATGTTAATTGATAGGCATTTGTTGGTAAAAATGCTTGTCATCTTCTTGAATGCTGTTTTGGCTTGGCGATTCTGCTGGCTATTTCTGATGTGCATCTGCCGTCTGATGAAATGACCGTTCCCAGGTATTTGAACTATTAACCCGTGTCAAGGTTGTGCCATTTGCTGTTATTTTGCATGAGGGGATTTCATGATTTTTACTGATCACCATGACTTCATCTTCCTGCTGTTTAGCTCCAGCCCCTTACCTTTGCTTTCTATTTCTAGTATATCACAAGGTTTTAGTAGGTCCCTTTCATTTTCTGCAATTAGCACGGTTTCATCTGCGTATCGAATGTTTATCATTTTCCCTCCAACCTTTAATCCAGGGTCTTCTTCTAAGTTTCTCATGATGTTTTCGCTGTAAAGTGAAAACAGATCTGGTGACAAAACACAACCCTGTCTGACTCCTCTTTTGATGTTTTGGAAAGAGCTTATATTGTTTTTTTATTCTCGTTGCAGCTGTTTGTTCCCAGTACATATTCCTGATTATTCGTAGATCTTTTCCATCATCATTGTGTCTCTCCAGTTGGTTAATCAATTCTTCATGTCGTACCCGATCGAAATCCTTGGTATAGTCAACAAAGCATAAATACAAATCCTTATTCATCTCAATTTACCTCTCTATGATAGTTCTTAGGATGTGTATGTCATTAATAGTTCCTTTCCCTTTCCACAAAAACACACTGTTCTTCTGCCATTTCTCTATTCCTTGTCCTCATCATGATTATCCTTAACAGGATTTTTGTTACATGACTCATCAAACTGATTGTGCGATGGAGTTCGCACTCCACAGCCCCTGTCCTCTTTGGAAGTGCAATGAAAATTGATTTTGACATATCCTTGGGACTTTTCCAGTGTCGTAAATTTCACCCAGGAGGACTGTTTTTTTTTATGCCAAATTCCTCCAGGGCTTCAATCATCTCTGTAGCAATGTTGTCTGGTCCTGGGGCCCTCCTCGGCTTCATCCCTCTCAGCGCTGTTCCAGCTTCATCCTCCACCATGGGTAGTCCTTCAAAGTTCTTTTTATAATGTGTTCTTTGCCTCTGTCATCCTCAAAAAGGTCTTTAATGTACTCTCCCCATCTGTCCAGTACCCTGTCTTCTTCCATGATAAGCGCGCCATCTTTCGACTTCAAGCAATCAGTCGATGTGCATGTATTTTTCCTGTGGACAATTCTTTCAATTCGTCTGTACATACCCTGAGGATCCACTTTGTGTCGGTTTTCTATCTCTTTGCATTTTGTGTTCAGCCAAGCTTCCTTAGCTTCATTGCACCTATACCTGATTTCTTTGTATATTTTCCTGTTATCTCCTCGTTTCTCTTTGCCCTCCTCCTTTCCTCCATCAAGCCCAGAATTGCATTAGTCATCCAGCTCTTTTTTGCTTTTCTATCTACCTTAGGGATTTCTTCACAAGCTTAATTTATCGAATTTCTCAACTTTGTCCATTGTTCCTCACTGTCACCAACGTCTTCCAGAGCACTGAGTCTGTTTTGAACATGTACATTAAATTTTTGACGTATCACTTCATCTGTCTTTAAGAGTCCAAGGTTTAGTTTGATGTTGCTTTTGGTCTGTTTCCTTTTCCTCAATTTCAGCCTAAACCTTCCCACTACAGGATTGTGGTTACTGCTCAGTCTGCGCCTGGTAGTATTTTTTCTGACAGTAAAGAATTTCTAAATCTTTTGTTGATCAGGATGTGGTCAATCTGATTTTTGGTATTATCTCCTGGACTCATCCAAGTCCATTTTCTTGTATTAGGCTGCTCAAACCAGCTGTTTCCTACTATGAACTCATTCATCTGTGCCCATTCTACAAGTTTCCCTCCCCTTTCATTTTGTGTACCAAGGCCATGAGGTCCAACTATATCCTCCACCCTATCCTGTCCCACTTTAGCATTAAAATCTCCCATTATGACTGTAACTTCTTGTGATTTACATTGGACTTTGGCCATCTCTAATACTTCGTAGAAGTTGTCGATGTCTTCCTCAGAACCTGCGGATGTTGGTGCATACACCTGTATGATGTTGGTATCAAATGGTTTGCCTCCCAATTTGACCAGCAAAACTCTGTCGGACACAGCCCGGTATCCCTTAACTCTTTTTGGTTTGTCTTTGTCCATTATGATGCCTACTCCTCTTTCATGTGAGTTTCCACCAGAGTATTTCACTGTGTGTTCTCCCGATGTTATCATGCGTGCCCCCTTCCATCTCACTTCCCCTAGTCCTAAAATACTGTTGTTAAGCCTTTCCATTTCCATTTTGATGTTGTCTAATTTTCCCTTCTGCAACAGTGTTCTGATGTTCCATGTTGCTATTTTGGTGTTTCTAAGTTTGACTTTAGGTTTGATTTTGGTCGCAGTAGCTGGCTGACGGTCTGGTGTCACCTGCGCCACATGACAGTCCCTACCGGACGAAGGTGCTCCTGAGCACCTTTTCACGTCGTTAACTTCATTCTTCATCTTTCTTCTGCCCATGATTGTCCTGGGGAAACTATGATGGTGGTTTCCCTTTGCCTTCCATCGTTTTTGTTTTCAAGGTTAACTCCCTTAGCCTTACTCTCTCCCGAGATGTCCACAAGGCAGTGGAGCTATTTACCCATAGCTTGGGGATCTGGTTCGTGGGCACCAGGGCATATCCACACGCCGGTGGGCCTGCATGCCGCAGGTCTGGGGCCAGACCTCCTCCAAGTCCCACGAGATTTAGCCTGAGTCCGTGAGGTGCTCAGTTACCGCCTGTCGCCACGAGGAGGCACAACGTAGGGCTTGCTGATGGAGAAGCTATGTACTGACAGGAAGAGACTTACGCCTTCTGCTCTTCTTTTCGCTTAGCTGTAAGCAGCAGTGCTAACCAGCGATGTAGGGTGTGAAAGTGAGAGGTGACAAGCACGCAGTCACTAGCTGATACACAAGACGCATCACATCCGCCTTTGACAGTACCATTAGGCTGTGAAAATATCTGACCACAAAGTACAGTTATGGTGTGATATTATCTGACCACAAAGTACAGTTAGGGTGTGATAGTATCTGACCACAAAGTACAGTTAGGGTGTGATAGTATCTGACCACAAAGTACAGTTAGGGTGTGATAGTATCTGACCACAAAGCATAGTTAGGGTGTGATAGTATCTGACCACAAAGTACAGTTAGGGTGTGATAGTATCTGACCACAAAGTACAGTTAGGGTGTGACAGTATCTGACCACAAAGTACAGTTAGGGTGTGATAATATCTGACCAAAAAATACAGTTAGGGTGTGATAATATCTGACCACAAAATACAGTTAGGGTGTGATAGTATCTGACCACAAAGTACAGTATGGTGTGATCATATCTGACCACAAAGCACAGTTAGGGTGTGATCATATCTGACCACAAAGCACAGTTAGGTGTGATCATATCTGACCACAAAGTACATTATGGTGTGATAGTATCTGACCACAAAGTACAGTTAGGGTGTGATAGTATCTGACCACAAAGTACAGTTAGGGTGTGATAGTATCTGACCACAAAGCTACAGTTAGGGTGTGATAGTATCTGACCACAAAGTACAGTTAGGGTGTGATAATATCTGACCACAAAGTACAGTTAGGGTGTGATAGTATCTGACCACAAAGTACAGTTAGGGTGATATGTTTCAGGACACAGAAACTTCTGTCATCGTACAGTGGAAATTCAGTTTAAAAGGCGTTTTCTTTAGCACTGAACACTTCTGTCTATCTGTCTGTCTGTCTGTCTGTCACTGTCTCTGTATCTCTCTCTCTCTTTCTCTCTCTCTCTGTGTCTCTGTCTCTCTGTCTCTCTCTGTCTCTGTCTCCCTCTCTCTCTCTCTCTCTCACGCGCCCCCGCGCGCGCATGCACACACATAAAACCGCACGCACACACATAACACACACACACACACACACACACACACCACACACACACACACACCACACACACACACACACACACACACACACACACACACACACACAAACACTCAGACACAAATATACACACACGCATACATACACACACATACACACACACAAACACAAACACACACAGAGACACACACACAAACACAGTCACAAACACACACACACATACAGACACACAAACATAAACACACACACACACAAACAAACACACACATACACACACACACACACATACACACGCACACACGCACACACACACACAGACACACACACACACACACACACACACACACACACACACACACACACACACACACACACACACACGTCGGTATAACAGATCTAAAAACAAAGGAGCCAAATGTATGTACTACCATTCTAGACTTTTGTGTAAATTCAATTAACACCCAATTTCCAAAAGCCAAGGTAGTAATAAGTCAGGTCGCTCCTGTTCGAAACAAGCACCTAAACGTGAAAAGGGAGCTCCTAAATGCCCTGACCAAAGAGAGACTCCTCAACGCAGCAAATGTCAACTACATCAGCCACGATAATCTGCAAACAAGCCGCTACACCCAAGTCAGCCAGGACGACGTACATCCGACCACAAGAGGGGCGAGCGTTCTGGCCAGAAATATAGGGAGGCATATCCATAAACTTTTTTGGGAAAAACCGAGGAGGAGATCAACCCATCCACGCCATCAACCAAGACCCAGCTTTCACACTCAGTTTTTCTTCCCTCCCTGGTCATTTTAGATTCAGGTCATTTTAGATTCAGCCCAGATTCAGTTCCTCTCTGTTCAGTACTCAACTCTACTGTTTTACTTATATACTTGTTTGCTTACTTATCATAAATTTTACTTGAACGTTAAATTAATTGATTATCTAATTATCTAAATGTTGGATACTTCTCCAAGTTTATTTCAACTGTTCATCATGAAAAAGTGTGTAGTCAGTGACATCAACATTGTTCAGTGGAACACACGTTCCATTGGTAAAAACATTTCCTATTTGAGTAACTATCTATCTACTAGAAACATCCAAGTCTTGCTTCTACAATCGCTGAATACCATCAATACCAATATACCTAAAATATCGGGGTTTTATTATCCACCAGTATATGACTCTATCAATGACGGTGGCCGAATACAAACAGCTATATATGTTCGTGAAGGACTGAACTACAGTGAAAGATCATCACCAGTACCAAAATCGTCCTCATCTATTTCTTCGTGTGCAATTATTATAAAATGTTCATCATCATTAGTTCTGAATTTGGCTTCTGTTTATCTACCGAGAGGTCCCGATTCTGTGAATACTGAGTGGCTGAAACATTTTCATGATCAACGTGACAAGTGGATAATTGGTGGTGATTTTAATGCACATGCCCCATTTTAGGACAAGAATTGTAAAAACATAACTAGCAACAGGTTGATTGAAAATATTATAGATTCCAATTTATACTTACTTAACAACGGACACGTTACCCGTGTCCCTGATATACCAACCCACAGACCCTCAGCTATCGACCTTACCTTAATCTCACCATCGCTAGCACCAAATGCCACATGGCAAACAGAGGATGACTTGTTGGGATCAGATCACATCCCCATACTTCTTACCTTTAACCATATCACTGAGTTTGATGCAATACCACAAGATAGTCTACCCAAGTTTAACTATAAATTCGCAGATTGGCCCAGTTTTAAAGCTTTCCTACGAAATACAAGAACAGATCTATCTGAAACAATGACATTAAACGATATGTACACATATTTCTGTAAGTCACTCTTAAGGGCTGCAAAAATTTCAATTCCAGAACTTAAAGTGTCAAAAACAGGAAAGCATCTTGGAAACGTCTGGTAGAATAAAGATTGTGAAAAGGCAGTCAACGAAAAGAAAGAAAAATACAAACAATATATAGCGAACAGGTCATCTGAAAATCATACGGCAATGAAAAGTGCCAATATAAACTGTAACAGTCATAGAACAAGCTAAAGAACAATATTGGACATCTTTTTGTACATATGAAGTAAGTGACCATAAAGATATGCAAAAGATTTGGGAAAAAACTGAAAACAATGAAAAATGGGATCAAGTTACCATCAATTCCAGTAAAGCTAGAAAACAACCCTCTACCTAGCTCACGGGAGAAAGCAGAAGCTTTTGCAGACATGTTTGCAGAGGTCTGTCGGGTAGAAGGACTTCCTGCCTCTACTAGAAATTATAGGGTACAGGAAGAAAAGACCGACGCATACAAGGATCCTGCCCCAGATAATAGACACTATGTAAATACACCAATCACGCTCCAAGAATTAATAGATGCCATTAAATCAATTCCAAATAAAAAGACATCAGTAGGATTTGATGCAATTTCCAATGAGATGTTGAAAAATTTACCAGAACATTTTTTAAACTTGCTACATAGTATGTTTAAAAAATGCTGGAACAGCGGCAAACTGCCTGACTATTGGAAACAATCAAAGTGGTTCCTATACTAAAAGCAGGTAAATGTAATACTGACTTGAAAAACTATAGGCCAATTGCAATAACATCACACGCATGTAAACTAATGGAGAAAATAATTTTAAAGAGTTTGATGCACTACTGAGAAAAGAATAACATATTACCAGTGAATCAGGCAGGATTTAGAAGAGGCAGGTCACCAGTGGAACTCCTAACAAAGCTAACCACTAATATCAAACAACAATTTGCCAGACGCCAATGTGTTTTAGCTACATTTTTTTATATAACTAAAGCATACGACCAAGTATGGCACTCCCGATTATTACTCAAATTGAAAAGTATTGGGCTAACAGGTCACATTTTTGATTATGTCAAATGCTTCTTAGAAGACCGTGTAATTCAAACGAGGATCGAAAATGTGTATTCCACAAAACGATTTCTTCAAATGGGTATCCTTCAGGGATCCGTTATTGCTCCCCTTCTCTTCATGATATTATTGCATGACTTACCCAGTAAAATTTCTAAACATGTAATTTTAGCTCAATATGCTGACGATTTATGCATGTGGATGCAGGTAAATATGAAAAGGAAAATTCCTTAGCGCTGTCTTAATTATACACGTAAATGTTATCAATTAGAACTTGATAAAATAGCACGATATATGGTAGAAAATGGACTGCATCTATCCGTGGAAAAAACAAAGATAGTTTTGTTTAACAGTGGAGCTAACCCAGCAAACGTTCCCACATTCAAACTGGGAGATACTCTTCTTCAGTATAATGAGTCGATTAAATTCTTAGGAGTTTTCCTTACCGCGAAATTATCTTGGAATCAGCATATTGAATACTTATTAACCAAAGCTCAAAAAACTTTAAATTTCTTGAAAATAGTTCGCAAACAGATATGGGGACAAGATACATCAACACTTGTTCATCTCTGTAAATCGCTTATTAGATCTAAATTAACCTATGCCCAAGAAATCTTCTTCATTGCACCAAAACACTTACTAACAAAACTGCAGAGCATAGATTGTAAAGGTTTCAAACTTGCATTGGGTCTTCCAATGCATGCCTCTTGCCTTCGCACATACAATGCAATCAAATTGTTGCCGCTTGATGAACAAAGGAAAGTCGCTTCTTCTAAATTTCTGTTAAGAAATACCACCATAGAAAACAGCATCGAAACAGGGACAAAAGTAAGATCAGACACCGACTTTCCGAAAAGAGCTAAATCAATATCCTCGCAGGTCACACTTGCAACATTAACAGCTGATGTTATGAAAGGCTCTGGAATTGATCTAGAAACAAATCCAGTAACTTTAAGACCTTCGTTTTCACCAGTACCCAGTTGGGAACTTCAAAGAGCACGATTTGACATATACCACACTGACCTAAAAAAAGAAGATAATATCAACTTACTGGCAAGTCACGTTAAAAAGTCATTAGAAGACTTTTATTCCGATCACTTGAAAGTTTACACTGATGGTTCAATAATTGAAAGACAAGCAGGCTCAACGTTTTTAATACCTGCTCTCAAAATTGAGAAATCTTTCTATATAGGACTTAAAAAATCTGTCTTTACTGCAGAACTCTTTGCAATCTTAATGGCTTTGAATTATATGATAAATCTTTTTAGGACGATTCCCCAGATACTTTTTTGCGTTGATTCAAAATCTGTACTTCAAGCTCTTGAATTATCAAAATTACAAACAAGATCTGAAATGATATTGGAAATTACTCACTTGATTAATAGTTTATCCTTAAGAGGCACTGACATTACTTTCTGCTGGATACCATCTCATAGTTCTTTTTATTACAATGATATGGTTGATAGGGCTGCCAAACGGGGGCAAAGAGCTCCCCAGATTCAAATCATATACAACTTTCCCTCTCATTGCATGAGTGTTATACCTTAGTGGACACCTATGTATGGAAGCAGTTTCAAGATAAACAGAAAAAGTATGAAAAATGTTACATGAACTTTGAAATTAGCAAAACACCGAAGCAGTTTTCTGCCAGCAGAAGTATACAATCCCTTATGTATAGGTGGAAACTTGATGCATTCAAAACAAAATACACTAGGAATGTAGTGTGTCTGTGTGGAAAGAAGATAACACATAGTCATATTCTTTTATGTGTTCGGGTAAAACGACATATACCTACGCTATTAACGAAGACAATTTCTGACATATTTGCCTCATCATCCTTAACATATGAATTTTTTGTTAGCCTGTCAAAAAGTCCTATAGCGAATTATCTTTAATGTTCTGTTACTTCTCATGTTCAATGTTATGGTTAGCCAGTTTTGCTGTTTCAATCGTTAATCCTCTTTTCTCCTCATGTATCCTTTTTGTGTGTGTGTGTGTGTGTCTAAAATCACTTTAGTGAATAGACATTAAATCAAAGACCACCACCACACACACACACACACGCACACGCACACCACATGCACAATCATCTCCTGAAGTTGATATGAAACAATCTATGTTTCTAAAATAAAGTTAAAGATAGAGAACCACAAGTTACCCAGCAACAGATCAACTCTAGACAGACAGTTATCACACGGAACTTGACTGTGACAGTGAGAGTGGAGAACATGGATGGCAAAGAGTTATTCTGCTTCATTCTTGTTCTTCACATCTCTCCTGTCATTACCTCACCATGGACTTGGCTTTCTTCATGAGTCACTCAAACAAAGCTGATTCTTACCAGTGGATAATGTTCGTACTCTTAATCTATATGGAACATATCTTTTAAAAAGAGAAAGAAATCAGATGCAGTTAATTTTCATAGAACATCTTATCTGATGAAGTAGCTACAAACCAAGTAACATGATTATATTTTCAGTAAAAACATCAAGCCAATAGAAATTGCAGTGGGAAGGAATACCCATCATTATTGTGACACACTGTAATGAAAATGGTTTAGGTTATTTTGAAGTTGTGGTTTCTGTGTCCTGATTTTTCTAATCACTGTGTTCAACCTTGGTTCTCTCTAGTTCAGGGAAGGAACAGAACTGTTTTCCGTTAGGTTTAAATTTAATTTTCACTGTAAGTCTTCCTTGGCCCACAGACTGTTCAGCGGAGAGCTCAATATTTTCGGTGAAAACTTATCTGTCAGGTGAGGACGCTGAGTTGGAAAAAAGTAAATGTTGAGAATACCGTTTGATTACAGGAATGAAATATTTGTATTTGCATTTGTCCGAATGTCCAAATTCTCAGGTCTCATAAACTGATACAATAACCTTCCTTTGGGTGTTGACATCAGTAGAACGCGTTCAACAAGAAATAATGAGTGTGTATGTGTGTGTGTCTATTTGTTTGCATGTTTTAAAAAAATAATTTTGATTATTGTGGGTGCATTTGACAGTATTATCATGTTATTACAACCAAGCAGTAACATACAAGTATAGGTCGAAAACGCTTGGAAGAAGATGGTGCCTCTATAAAAGAATAATTGTATTTTGCTGTGCATTTCAGTTTCATAAAAATAAATGTCATGAATGTACGTATGGTGATAGAAGAAAACTTAATATTTTCTTTTATATCCCATTTTTCTGTAATGGGCAGAACAAAGTGAAATGGTCCTAAATGTTATCATCTAATATTATCTATATTAGCACATAGACCAACTTACACACCTAGCATTGCTGGTCTACTAATGTTAAACAACAGGGAGTAAGATGCTACAAAATATTCACAAACAAAATAACTTAGACAAAAAATACATTCGATCTTGAATACATGAAAGGGAATACTGAAAGAGATTTTATGAACCAACGTTTTGATATTATTTTTCTGTGTATGAAGAGGAGAGCGTTTTGGTTCAGTGACCTGAAGTCTGTGTTTGGAGATTGTTTAGATATTTATTCTTTGCAATGCGTAAATTATTTGTTAATGTTTACTACTCCTTACACACTGTTTGGATTAAAAGATAGACTACAGTTATGCTACGCTACGATGTGATGATGACAACGTGAGTGATGATTTTGGTACATATAAAATTAATGGTCAATAAATTTTATGTGAAGATAGTGGATTGTGCTCTCTGTTTTGTGTTGGTTTTGGAAAATATCATAATAGATAAAATTGCAAATGGATTCTTGTTCCTCGCGAACTGTATTGAGAATTTTTGTGATGTGAGACCACAACGATAAATTTTGAACTGTCGTTTGCCGGGAATGGCAGGAAACTATAATATAATCAATACTTTCCGCGACCTTGGACAGGGTTGGTGGAGTCGTGACAACGACTGAATTGCTGTGGTAACTGCAGGAGCAAGGAGACATGAAACTAGAGCTGTTCAGCTGGTACAGGGGAAATCAATGCTGCTGGGGCTACCAGAGCCAGGAAAAGAGAAAATACCGCTGTAGGGCCTGTGCAGGAAAAAGGCTGAGAGCAGTCCGTATCAAGTTTCCTGTAATCATTGTGGTGTGTGAGGTGAGGACCCCCTCCCAAAACACCTTAAAGTAGTTTGCTGTGTTGTAATGACAGAGAGTGTGGCTTAAACCTTTTGAGTGGTCTTCTCTCTGGTAAGTGAATGCACAGTTGAGAAGAGAGACTGCGCGCTCGTTTGTCTCTCTCTCTCTCTCTCTCTCTCTCTCCTCTCTCTCTCTCTCTCTCTCTCTCTGTGACCAGCGCAGCTACCCACGCATGCACACAAACATAAATGCTTTACATACAGTCCACAGCTATACACACATCTATCAATAGTGGCTTCCAAAGAATCGTATTTTGTTTAAAGAAACCTCAAAAGGGAAAAATAAAGTCAGAATGTTCTATAGAAAAATAACCAAAAAATGTTTAATGCCAAATGTACATAATGACACTGGAACCATGACCAGTTGTGGGTGGGTGGGTTGGGAGTATACAGGGTAACCATAACTTTGGACCATGTCACACGATGGAGAAGATCCAAAATAATCATGGCACAAAACCTTAAGCCTGCACACAAGTCCTATGAGTTGATGATAAACAGAATCAAGCATGGAAATAAAAGAGCACAAAACAAACAAACAAACAAACAAACAAACAAACAAACAAAAAACAACAGAAAACACACATACACACAAAAAGAAAAGAAAACAAAAGAACAAACAAAAACATGACTTACAACAAACAAACCACAAATAAACAAACCCTTTGACAACCGTCATCGTTCCTCCAACTGTCTTTTCCACTTCGTCAAATTTCCTTTATCTCCTAATCAAGAAAAGCCCAAATAATGTCCATTTCGTGCTGCAGAAATTTGCGTGTTTTTCTTTTTCTAATATATTTTTGTTTATTGTTATTTTCTCGATAGGGCGAGTGTGTTTAACAAAATCAGACTCTATTTTGCATGTAGTTTTCCTTTAAGATAGATAGTCAGTAATGTGTTATGTTTCTCTTTACCACTATCAACACCACTACCTCTATCATCATCTACATCGTTTCTGATACTTCAGCATCAAATACCATTTAATTCCTTCATCAACTCCACCTTCATCACCACAACCACCATCATCACATCACCACTACTACTACCAATATACTGTTACTAGTATTGCTGCTACTAATACTGCTGCTACTACTTTATTTTCTTATTCTAAGTATGTTTACCATAATTGGCATGTTTACATCGTGCATATAATGATATATTCACCAAAATTCACATAATTTTCGCCTCGTGATAGAAATGCATACTTTAATAAACAGATCTGCACCACTGCACATATATCATCTGCGCCATGAAATGTATGTCATGTCACATATGATAGACATGATACTGATATATTGATATACACAATGACACATGTCATTTCACATATGATAGACATGATACTGATATATTGATATACACAATGACACATGTCATGTCACATATGATAGACATGATACTGATATATTGATATACACAATGATACATGTCATGTCACATATGATAGTCATGATACTGATATATTGATATACACAATGACACATGTCATGTCACATATGATAGACATGATACTGATATATTGATATACACAATGATACATGTCATGTCACATATGATAGCCATAATAATGATATGATATACACAATGACACTGTCATGTCAGATATGATAGCCATAATAATGATATCATGATATACACAATGACACTGTCATGTCACATATGACAGACATAATACGATATTACGATATACACAATGACACTGTCATGTCACATATGACAGACATAATACGATATTACGATATACACAATGACACATGTCATGTCACATATGACAGACATAATACGATATTACGATATACACAATGACACTGTCATGTCACATATGACAGACATAATACGATATTACGATATACACAATGACACTGTCATGTCACATATGACAGACATAATACGATATTACGATATACACAATGACACATGTCATGTCACATATGATAGTCATGATACTGATATCATGATATGCACAATAACACACGAACTGAGCCAGAAACAAGGTGATCAGTGATGATTTTCCCTGGATGAGGAATGTGTATAAAATATTGTATTTTGTTTGGTTTAGGATCTTGCCAATAAGCACTGAAGTAGGGGGGGTCAGTGTTGATTTTCACCCAGTGAGGAATTTTTGTAAAATATTGTATTCTATTTGGTCAAAGAACTGCTGTAGAAGTATTGTGGGTGGTCATTGTTGATTTTCACTCAGTGAAGAATTTATATAAAAATTAATATTGTATTTTATTTGGTCAAGGAACTGGTCCAGTAGTAGGGTGGTTAGTGATAATTTTCACCCTATGAGGAACACAGGTACACTTGGCTTACAGAATTTTTAACATGCATATTACATGCGTATTTGACTTTTTGTGTGCGTATAAATGTACACAGGAATTGATGGGTCTGGACAGTTGCAGGACTGCCTGCATGCTGACCTGGAAGATTGGGAAAAAATTCCATCTTTTTCCCACCAGGCAGAGGTTCTAGGCGGATGAAACCCAGTATCTTCTTTTTTGGAAGTCAGACATGTACCCACTATGCTATGCCCATTGTATTAGTTTAAGGCTGTTGCAGTTAAAATTTTCGTAGCATTGCGTTATGATGGTTGTATTATTAATAGCGTGTACAAGTATGAGTGATACTATAGCATTTAATTGGTTATTGAGTATTTTTTAAAATTAGTTTATGTAGGGCATTTGTATTAAATTCAGCTTTGTTGCTATACCATACTTTGAAGATTATAAGTCGTTTCGGTTGTAATGTGTAGAAATAATAAACGTACGCTTGTACTATATATGAACAATAGTATTCATTCAGTTTTTTGAGGTCATGTTATTTGTGTTTAACATTAGGCCTAAAATTCTTTTTTTTGTATGAGTTATGGGAATTGAAAAGTATAGGTGTGGGGGTGAGCAGTATTATTTGTGGTTTTGCAGTATTAGGTATTACATCTGGGGTTTTTTGTTTTTTGTTTTTTTTGTTTTTGTTTTTTTTGCTGTTATGTTTGCAGGTACAATTTCCCTGGAGGACAAAGATGGTGGTGGTCTTCAGAGCCAAGGTGCCGGCACCAAATCTCAGTTGAAGAATTAAGTCAAGCCATGGACTCTGGTCAGGGAAAGTAACCTTTGTTGATCATGAGCTGTCATGTTTTAAACCTTTACTTCTGCAGGTGAGACATCATGTTTTAAACCTTTATTTCTGCAGGTGTGAAATCATGATTAATCTTTTATTTCTAGAGGTGAGACGTCATGTTTTAAACCTTTATTTGTGCAGGTGAGACATTATCTGAAAGTGAGACATCATGTTTACAAATCTTTATTTCTCCAGGTGTCACATCATGTTTTAAGCCTCTATTTCTACAGGTGAGTTGTCATGTTTTAAACCTTGATTTCTGCAGGTGAGACATCATGTTTTAAACCTTTATTTCTGCAGGTGTCACGTCACGTCACTTCTTTATTTCTACAGATGAGACTTCATGGTTTAAACCTTTTATTTCTACAAGTGAGACATCATATTTTCAACCTTATTTTTCTTAAAGTGAGACATCATCTTTTAAACCTTTATTTCTACAGGTGAGACATCATGGTTTAAAGCTTTTATTTTTATAGGTGAAACATATTTTCTACTTTTATTTCTTAAAATGAGACATCCTGTTTTAAACCTTTATTTCTTAAGGTGAGATGTCATGTTTTAAAACCTTTATTTCTACAGGTGAGACATTATGTTTTAACCTTTATTTCTACAGATGAGATGTCATATTTTAGACTTTTGTTTCTACAGGTGAGATGTCATGTTTCAGCCTTTAATTCTACAGGTGTGACGTCATGTTTTAAACCTTCATTTATATAGGTGAGTCATCTTGTTTTAAACCTTTAATTCTAAAAATGAGACTTAATGTTTAAAAAGTTGTATTTCTACAGTTGTTATGTCATGCTATAAAACTTTTTTCTGCTGGTGAGACTGTATGTTTTAAAACCTTCATTTCTACAGGTAGTATGTCATGTTTTAAATCTTTATTTTTTCAGGTGCATTGTCCCATCAGGGTTAGTGGCTGAGCTTTATGGTGATGTTTTAAAAATTCATTCTACAGGTGTTATGTCCTATCAGAGTCAACAGCTGGGCACTGTGGTGATGTTTTAATATATTCTGTCTACAGGTGTATGTTCCTGTGAGAGTCAATGACTGAGCACTTTTTGATGTTCTTATAATCTTGTTTCTACAGGTGAGATGTCCCATGAAGGTCAGTGGCTGAGGATTATAATGATGAGTTTGAAATTTTCTTTCTACAGGTGTGATGTCCCATGTGTCTTTGGCTAGGCTCTGTATATAAGGACTAGTTGGTAGAACCATGAACCCAAGACTGATATCTTGAGTTCATCCAGCCCACAACATTAAAAACTGGACTGTTTGTTGCCCTTCTTAATGTTCCCACCTTTCTGGTGCTTCCAGTTATGTTTGATAGGTCCCTCTCCCCATTACCGTTTCAAGCCTTGCCAGGCATAGGTTTGTGCAGGCTCAGAAATCTGCTCAGATAATTGCTGGTAGATTTGGGTGGAGCGCATATGGAGCCGTCCGCGCGTGGTGAATCACTCTTGAAATAACTCCCAATAACTCCAATGGTGATGTTTTAAATGTTATTTATATAATGAGATGTCTGCTCAGAGTCAGTGACTGATCATTGTGGTGACATTAAACTATTTTTTTCTACAAGTATCATGTCCCATCAGGGTCATGGGCTGAACACATGTTTAATTTTTTTTTATAGGTGTGGTGTCCTGTCAGTGTCATTGGCTTAACACTGTTGTGATGTTTTAATATTTATTTGTACAGGTGAGATGGTCATCTGTGACTAAATTCTTTAGTCATGATTTAAATGTTCTTAATTAACTCTTTGACTCCCACACCCTGTACACCAACTACAAAAACTTAACCCTTTAACTCCCACACCTTATACACCAACTACAAAAACTTAACCCTTTGACTCCCACATCCTATCCACCAGCTTCATGCATGAAGCTGGTGGATGTGCGAGTCAAAGGGTTAAGTTTTTGTTTTGCTTGTATGGTTGA
>JAPXFY010000033.1:33832798-33850298 GCA_030674185.1 Monoplex corrugatus
TCGTTGGCGTCTTGGATGGTGATCTGAATCTGGGCTGTCCCCGTGGCCTGAAAGGATAATTAGAATTATGGCCACTGTGCAGCATGATCTACCAACTTGCCCCTCTCCTGAAACACCCCAGCATTCCCACCAGCACTAAGGCGAAACTCATCAACGCCATTTTTTCTACCAACGCTGAACATACCAGTGCCAGAGATGGTCCCTAACTAAAGTCCTCAAGAGAAAACTGGTCACCTGTGAAATGAAATGCCTGAGGAAAGCAGTAAACATGACAAGGCGGGACAAGATCAGAAATGAGGTGATACGAGACATGGTAGGAGCAACACCAATCCTACAACACATCGAACATATGAGGATCAAGTGGTTCGGACACCTCACGCGTATGCCCCTAAACCATTCAGCTCTGCGGCATACAACACCAGATACTCTGGCTGGAGAGCCAGAGGAAGACCAAGACGACGATGGAGCGACTCCGTGGCAGACACCCTCAGAGCTCACGAGATGTCCCTTCTCCAGGCCACCCGCCTTGCTGCTGACAGACGACTGTATCTCCCCGCGACGCCCACCGGTACAAGCGGAAGGAAAAAGTAAAGTAAAGTAAGTGCAGCATGATCAACATCCTTGTTATGATAACACGCGACTATATGCAGCTAGCTGCCTACACTGGGCTCTGATTGGCTTTTTGTTTGTTTTTGAAAATGCCGCTATACCTTGTTTCCTCAAAGCAGTGTAATGGCATGGCATCAACGGCTCAAGTAAAAGATGTTATTTTGAAGAAGATCTGAAATCATCATCATCATCATTTTGTTGTTGTTATTATTATTGTTATTATTATTATATATTATTGTTGTTGTTGTTGTTATTATCATATTATTGTTATTGTTTTATCAATATTTGTAATCATTATTATTATAATATTATTATTATTATTATTATTGTCATTATTATTATTATTATTATATCATTGTAGTAGTAGTAGTAATAGTAGCAGTAATGGAAATAGTAGTAGTATTAGCAGCAGCAGTAGCAGCAGCAGCAGCAGCTGCAGTAGTAGTAGTTGTTGTTGTTATTGTTGCTACAATCGTTGCTGTTGTTGTTTAAAGTCCAGTCTATTGATCAGAGCCATATTAGGACTGTAACCATCTCAAAACACACACAAAAATCGTTGGACCATGAAAAAAAAGTACACTTATTAATGCGATCGCATACGTAATACGTAAAACATGAAATCCCCTCATGCAAAATAACAACAAATGGCACAACCTTGACACAGGTTGATAAATTCAAATACCTGGGAACGATCATTTCATCAGACGGCAGATGCACATCAGAAATAGCCGGCAGAATCGGCCAAGCCAAAACAGCATTCAAGAAGATGACAAGCATTCTTACCAACAAATGCCTATCAATTAACATCAGGAAGAGAGTTCTTGAATGTTATATAGAACCAATACTGTTGTACGGATGCGAGGCGTGGACAGTCAACAAACAAAGCCAGAACAAGACTGAGGCAGCCGAGATGTGGTTTCTAAGAAGAATGTTGAGAGTTCCATGGACAGCAAAGAAAACAAACGAGACAGTCTTGATGGAGGAAGACACAAGTAGATCACTCATAAGGAAGATTAGGAAAAGACAGGCAACATTTATAGGCCATTTTATGAGGAAGGGGGATTTGGAGCACCTGGTCACAACGGGAAAGCTGGAGGGAAAGAGAACACCAGGTAGACCCAGGGAGAAAATGCTGGACGGATTTACAGAGTGGCTGGGGACGAGGAGGATGGGGGAGATGCTAGGGGCAATGAGAGATAGAGACAGAAGACCATGATCGCCAACGCCATGCGGCAGGGCACCTGATGATGATGATGATCAATGTGTTCGCATACATAATCTAATGACAAGATCCTGGTGTTCACCTGTTTATCACCAGGGGTTTTAAAATGAAGAAAAAAACTGAATACAAATATAAACATAACTAAGACACTAAAGATCACCTGTTGTCTAGAGAGCAGCAAGTTGCCCTGGTGAGGTTGCGCACTGGTCACAATAGGCTGAACAGCCACATCATCATCATCATCATCATCATCATCAGGTGCCCTGCCGCATGGCGTTGGCGACCATGGACTTCCAACCATCTCTATCTCTCGTTGCCCCCAGCATCTCCCCCACCCTCCTCATCCCCAGCCACTCTGCAAGTCCGTCCAGCATTCTCTCCCTGGGTCTAGCTGGTGAACAGCCACATGTACCGCAAACTGAAGCTGGCGCCCTCCCCAACCTGTCCTTGCGGTCAAGAAGACCAAACCACGGAGCATATACTCCAAAGATGTCCCCTTTTACCAGTTTGGCAAGACAGGACGTGTGGCCGACAGACACTCTGCTGACAACCAAACTCCATGGCTGCAGACAGGAGCTGGAAAAACGGCTGCATTCATCGCCCGGACTCAGATGATTGTTAGCAGCGTACGCCAGAAGAGAGAAGAGAGAAAGAAGAAGACACTAAAAGATACATGAACAACTGGTCTCAGTTACCAAGACTTGCCTTCTGCGCATCACCATTTCTTTAGAACAAAAACCGCAGTTACGACAAGTAGCCAGTTAGCAATCCTATTAGAAACTATGCAAGGCTTTATAAAATAACAGGCGAATGGATCAGCAAGGCAGAAAAATTAATGATAACAGGAAGAGATGGCAGAAGGAAAAGGAACATGGCAGAAACAAAGAGAGTGACAGAAAAGTGGAAATTTTCTAGCACAGAATGTCCAGGAGGTGGGGATACTATTGATAGCCTAAAGGCAATGGCAGAAACAGTGGAAAAGAGCACCAGCTGGATCTGGACCAGGAGGAACAAAATTGAACTTCATAAGGTTTAAAATTCCCCCATATGTTGCTGGTGACCGATAGCCAAGTGGTTAAGACATCCGGCACAAGGGTGATTTTTGCCTTGAGAACCCTGACCACCTAGGATACGCGGGTTCGATTCAGCTTTCTTTCTAAAATTTATATATATATTATATAATATTATATATACAATTATCATCAAACATCATCATCATCAGGTGCCCTGCCGTATGGCGTTGGCGATCATGGACTTCCATCTGTCTCTATCTCTCGTTGCCCCTTGCATCTCTCCCACCCTCCTCGGCCCCAGCTACTCTGCAAGTCCGTCCAACATTTTCTCACTGGGTCTACCTGGTGCTCTCTTTCCCTCAGCTTTCCCATCGTGACCAGGTGCTCCAAATCCCCCTTCCTCATAAAATGGCCTATAAATGTTGCCTGTCTTTTCCTAATCTTCCTTATGAGTGATCTACTTGTGTCTGCCTCCATCAAGACTGTCTCGTTTGTTTTCTTTGCTGTCCATGGAACTCTCAACATTCTTCTTAGAAACCACATCTCGGCTGCCTCAATCTTGCACTGGCTTTGCTTGCTAACTGTCCACACTTCACCTCCATACAACAGTATTGGTTCTATATAACATTCAAGAACTCTCTTCCTGATGTTAATTGATAGGCATTTGTTGGTAAGAATGCTTGTCATCTTCTTGAATGCTGTTTTGGCTTGGCCGATTCTGCCGGCTATTTCCGATGTGCATCATATACAATTACATAATATTTTAAAAACTGGTGACAGCAGAGGGGCATACAGGAACCATGACGTGGATGTGGCCCGGCCCTGCCCCCTCAGAGTGTCAGGAGTTAAGGGCCGAAACACTTGCTTGACGGGGGTTCTTCCTCTAAGGACCTTCTGCTGTCCGGCTCTCCCAAGAAGTTTCTTACTACTACATTGATACTGAAAGAAACAGAAACAGTAAAAAGAGCAACAAATGTAATAACAAAGCAACAACAACAACAACAACAACACCCACATAAGCACATCTGTATCCATATATATGAACATACACAAACTCGTACGACCATCACCGCCACCATCACCACCACCACTCAAACCAGTATAAGTACAAACTCCAAACGCTCATGACAGTATGTCTTTTTTTTCTTCTTTCTTTCCTTTTTTCTTTTTTAACCCTTTGACTCTCGCACCCTGTCCACCAGCATCCTGCATTGTCAACCACTTAATCCTTTGATTCCCTCACCCTGTCCACCAACTTCCTGCATGAAACTGGTGGATAGGTTGAGACAGTCAAAGGGTTGAGTTTTCCAGCTGGTGTATAGGATACGGGAGTCAAAAGGTCAATACTGAAAGAGTCCCTTGGCATCCCCCACAGGGTATTACTATCTCACCTGATTAGAATCCACAGCGTAGATGGTGATGAAGACACTGGTGGGCATGTTGCTGTTGTCGACGTCGTAGTCCACATTGAACGTCAGTCTGTCGCTCGCCCGGTCGTACCGGAAGCGCTCGCTGTTATTTCCGGTGAGCAGCTCCAGCGTGGGGATGGGATTGTTTTCAGGGTCGGTAACTGTCAATCCTAGGTCGCACGTGCTTGCCCCCACCTAGTTTTGAGAGAGAGAGAGAGAGAGAGAGAGAGAGAGAGAGAGAGAGAGGGGAAGAAAGAATAAATGAATAGATATATTAATCGATCAATCAGTTGATAAATGAATATAGTGTCGCACGTGCTTGCCCCCACCTAGTTTTGAGAGAGAGAGAGAGAGAGAGAGAGAGAGAGGAGAGAGAGAGGGAAGAAAGAATAAATGAATAGATATATTAATCGATCAATCAGTTGATAAATGAATATAGTGTCGCACGTGCTTGCCCCCACCTAGTTTTGAGAGAGAGAGAGAGAGAGAGAGAGAGAGAGAGAGAGAGAGAGAGAGAGAGAGAGAGAGAGGGAGGAAAGAATAAATGAATAGATATATTAATCGATCAATCAGTTGATAAATGAATATAGTGTCAATGACACTGACATCACGTGACTTCATCTTGGCCTGGTTGAAATGAATAAAGGACGTAGAAAGATGAAAATAAATTTTAAACAAATAAACGAAAGAGATAAAAAAAAAAAAAATGCATACACAGGAATTAAAAGAAAAGAAAGACAGACAGACGGACAGACGGAAAGACGGACGGAAAGAAAGAACAGAAAGAAAGAAAGAACAAAACAGAAATAAATAAAAAAAAGAAACGATAGATAAAGAAATGAAAAGACGGAAAGAAAGAAAGAACAGAAAGAAAGAAAGTAAGAATAGATGAAGAAAAGACGGAAAGAAAAAAAGTTAGACAGAAAGAGAGAAAGACAAGAGAAGACAAGACAGGAAGAAAAGACAAGACAGGAAGACAAAACAAGACAGGACAGGAAGAAAAGACAAGACAGGACAGGAAGACAAAACAAGACAGGAAGAAAAGACAGGACAGGAAGACAAAACAAGACAGGAAGAAAAGACAAGACAGGAAGACAAAACAAGACAGGACAGGAAGAAAAGACAAGACAGGACAGGAAGAAAAGAACAAGACAGGAAGACAAGACAAGACAAGGACAGGAAGAAAAGAAAAGACAGGACAGGAAGAAAAAAAAGACAGGAAGAAAAGACAAGACAAGACAGAAAGACAAGACAAGACAGGAAGAAAAGACAAGTCAGAAGAAAAGCAAGACAGAAGAAAAAACAAGACAGGAAGAAAAGACAAGACAGAAGAAAAACAAGACAGGAAGAAAAAAGACAGAAAAAAAGACAAGACAGAAGAAAAAACAAGACAGAAAGAAAAGACAAGACAGGAAGAAAAAACAAGACAGAAAGAAAAGACAAGACAGAAAGAAAAGAAAAGACAGAAAAGACAAACAGAAGAAAAGACAAGACAGAGAAAACAGACAGAAAAAAGACAAGACAGGAAAGAAAAGACAAGACAGGAAGAAAAGACAAGACAGAAAGAAAAGACAAGACAGAAAGAAAAGACAAGACAGGAAGAAAAGACAAGACAGGAAGACAAAGACAAGACAGACAGAAGAAAAGACAAAACAGAAAGAAAAGACAAGACAGGAAGAAAAGACAAGGACAGCAAGAAAAGACAAGACAGAAGAGAAAAGACAAGACAGGAAGAAAAGACAAGACAGAAAGAAAGAAGGAAAAGAACAGGAAGAAAAGACAAGGACAGGAAGAAAAACAGACAGGAAAGAAGACAAGACAGGAAGAAGAAAGAAGAAGAAAGACAGACAGGAAGAAAAACAAGACAGGAAGAAAAGACAAGACAGAAGAAAAGACAAGACAGGAAGAAAAGACAAGACAGGAAGAAAAGACAAGACAGAAAGAAAAACAAGACAGGAAGAAAAGACAAGACAGGAAGAAAAGACAAGACAGGAAGAAAAGACAAGACAGGAAGAAAAGACAAGACAGAAAGAAAAGACAAGACAGAAAGAAAAGACAAGACAGAAAGAAAAGACAAGACAGGAAGAAAAAACAAGACAGGAAGAAAAGACAAGACAGGAAGAAAAGACAAGACAGGAAGAAAAGACAAAACAGAAAGAAAAGACAAGACAGGAAAGAAAAGACAAGACAGGAAGAAAAGACAAGACAGAAAAAAAAAACAAGACAGAAAAAGAAAGACAAGACAGGAAGAAAAGACAAGACAGGAAGAAAACGACAAGACAGAAAGAAAAAAACAAGACAGGAAGAAAAAAACAAGACAGAAGAAAAGACAAGACAGAAAGAAAAGACAAGACAGAAGAAAAGACAAGACAGGAACGAAAAAACAAGACATGAAGAAAAGACAAGACAGAAGAAAAGAAAAGACAGGAAGAAAAAACAAGACAGAAGAAAAGAAAGACAGGAAGAAAAGACAAGACAGAAAGAAAAGACAAGACAGGAAGAAAAGACAAGACAGAAAGAGAAGAGAAGGAAAAGACAGAAATACAAGAAACATCAGACAACAAAAGAAAAGACAAGACAAGACAGAAAGAAAAGACAAGACAAGACAAGAAAGACAAGACAGAAGGACAGACAGAATGACAGAAAGAAACAATTAATGGACAAAGAAAAAAAAGACGAAAAGCAGAAAGACAGAAAGAACAGAAAGACAGAAAGAAAGGAAAAGAAACGAGTCTGGACGACTTTTAGTTTCCATCTGAAGAAGAAATGACAGGAACCAAAAAAAAAAACCGTCCTTCCCTTCTTCCTTCCTTCCTTCCTTCCTTCTTTCCTTCCTTCCTTCCTTCTTTCCTTCCTTCATCCGTTCAGTGTCCACAATCAACCAGTTAATTATCTGACACTTGTGTGTGGGGGGGGGGGGGGGGGGGCGGGGGCAGACGCATAAAAAAAAAAAAATTATTGTAGGAGGCTGCAAACTCTTGCCTTAAACAGGTCAAGAGTTTCTGATGACACAGCAGCCTCTGTCAAGATTTCATTCCACTCCTGGATGGTACGTGACAGGAATGAGTTCTGTCGGTAGTCCCGAACACACTGTAGGCGGCCCGGTTGAGCTGTTGAGAATGAGATCTTCTGTCTCGTGATGTTGCAGCCCTAAGTTGTTTTTTTTTTCATCAGACGCAAGAGCCTTTCCAAAATCCACATACGCCAACGCATGCCGGATCTTACATAGTATGGCGAGCCGTGCAATCTTCCTACGGGCTCTGTAACGGTGGCCATCCTAGTTCCCTGATAATTGTAATTGTTGTGATGCGTGAGTGTGATTGTATGCATAGCCAAAACATTTTCCACGTGTCTGAGCACTGGGCTGAAATAAAATCTTGTTCTTGTTCTTCTCTTGTTTAACCTTGTCCTCTTAGTCTACATACTCATTTTATTGTATTTAACTCATTTTGATTTTAGTGTGCATATCGCGTTGCATCTTTAATCACATTTTTTCTATACCTAACCAAAGTTGTTTTTCAATGAGTATTGCCCTTTTTGTCCAGTGTTAAAAGTCCTGACCAAGGCATCTGACTCTTATGATGTGCTTTTTTAACCGTACATATTTAGATTTAGTCATTATCTTTGATATTGTTTCGACAAAGAGGGAGGGGGAGAGAGATGAGGGGAGGAAGAGGGTGAGAGAGGGGTGAAAGAGAGAGTGAGAGACAGTAAGAGTATGTGTGTAACGTTCTTGTGCCTATATGTATTTTAATGCGAATGCCAAAACAATTTCCCATTGTGATGCTCTGGGCTAAATAAAATTCTTGTATCTTGTATCTTGTATTTGTTGGACACTTGCGTATCGATGATACTTGTCGATTACAAAGCGGGCTGCCCTACGTTTGCACTGCCTTTCGTCATTCATTCATTCATTCATTCATTCATTCATTCATTCATTCATTCATTTATTCCTTTCGACTTACAGCAGACTCAATGAGGGTGCAGTAGTAGAGAGACTGGGAAAAGACAGGGGCCTCGTTGATGTTCTGTACGTTGACTGTCAGCACGTCATCCTCAGAGCACAGGTAACCGTCACACACCTGGCAGGTGATAATGTACTGGGTTGTCGTCTCGAAGTCCAGCAAGGTCTGGCCGGCCGAGATGGTGGCCAACTGTATTCTGCGAGCTGAAAGGAGAAAAAGATGGTTTGTTATTTGTTTGTTTGTTTGTTGTTGTTTGTTATTGTTGGTAGTGGAGAATTCCATGAACATCAAAGAAAACAAACGAGACAGTCTTGATGGAGGCAGACACAAGTAGATCACTCATAAGGAAGATTAGGAAAAGACAAGCAACATTTATAGGCCATTTTATGATGAAGGGGGATTTGGAGCACCTGGTCACAACGGGAAAGCTGGAGGGAAAGAGAGCACCTGGTAGACCCAGGGAGAGATGCTGGATGGACTGGCAGAGTGGCTGGGGATGAGGAGGGTGGGGGAGATGCTGGGGGCAACGAGAGATAGAGACGGTTGGAAGTCCATGGTCGCCAACACCATGCAGCAGGGCACCTGATGATGATGATGATGGTGGTGGTAATGATAGTGTTTGTTGTTGTTGGTGGTTGTGTTAAGTGGTGGTGTTCATGTTGGTATTGGTGTTGGTGTTTGTTGTTGTCGTTGTTGATGGTGTTGGTGGTGTTGGTCATGGTGTTGGTGATGGTGTTGTTGTTATTGGTGTTGGTGGTGTTAGTGGTGTTTGTTGTTGTTGTTGGTGGTGGTGGTGGTGTTTGCTGTTGTTGTTGTTGGTGGTGTTAATGTCTGTTGTTGTTGGTGTTGGTGTTGTTGTTGTTGGTGTTTGTTGTTGGTGTTTGTTGTTGTTGTTGTTGTTGTTGGTTGGTGGTGGTTGTGATGTTTGTTGTTGGTGTTGTTGTGGGTGGTGTTGGTGTTTGTTGTTGTTGTTGTTGGTGGTGGTGGTGATGTTTGTTGTTTTTGTTGTGGTGGTGGTGGTGATGGTGGTGTTTGTTGATGGTGTTGGTGTTGTTGTTGTTGTTGTTGGTGGTGTTTGTTGATGGTGTTGGTGTTGTTGTTGTTGGTTTGGTGGTGGTGATGTTTGTTGTTGTTATTGTGGTGGTGGTGTTTGTTGTTGGTGTTGTTGTTGTTGTTGGTTGTGGTGGTGATGGTGATTGTTATTGCTGTTGGTGTTGTTGGTGCTTTTGTTCGTGGTGTTGTGTTGGTGTTGGTGCTGGTGGTGGTTGTTGGTATCGTTGTTGTTGTTGATTGTTGCTGTTGGTGTTTGTTGTTATTGTTGGTGGTGTTGTTGGTGGTGATGGAGGTGGTGGCGGTTGTTGATGATGGTGTTTGTTGTTGGTGTTGTTTGTTTGTTGTTATTTTTGTTATTGATAGTGATGTCTATACGATAACAGTTTTCTCGTTTCTTGAGAGGGTGGAGAGAGAAAGAGAGAGAGAGAGAGAGAGAGAGAGAGAGAGAGAGAGAGACAGACAGACAGAGACAGAAGAGAAAGAAAGACAGACAGACAAACAGAGAGAGAGAGAGAGAGAGAGACAGACAGACAGAGACAGAGACGCTAGACAGAGAGACAGAGACAGACAGAGAAAGAGAAAGAAAAAAGGAGGAATAGGGAAAGGGAGAAAGAGAGGGGAGATGGAAAGAGGGAAAGAGAGAGAGAGGGTAAAAAGAGAAGGAAAGAAGGAGAGGAAGGGAGAGGGGGAAGCGAGAAAAGAGAGAGAGAGAGAGAGACAGACAGAGACAGACAGAAACAGAGACAGAGACAGAGACAGAGAGATACAGAACAGACAGACAGACGAGGGTACTTACTCACTCCGGTGTCGTAAGAAAATTTGTAGCTTTCAGTAAACGGTGAAACGGAACACGCGGGTTCCAGAGCAATGGTTTGAAGGGTGGCGTCAGTGAAGGTCAAGGTGGTCAGCGTTTGCCCACTTGTCTGGTCCTCTGTGATGTTGACAGTGGCCGGTAGATTGCTGATCACTGGGCGTGTGTTCAAATCTGCAACGCAACGACGATCATTTGGAGGGTGGGGTGGCGTGGGTTGGTGTGTTGGTGGGTAGGTATGACGAATAATTCGATTTGGTTAGTTGGGTTACTTGGTTGTTTGTTCATCATCATCAAGTGCCTTGCCACAAGGCGATGGCGATTATCGCCCTACGTATGTTACTATTCTCTTGCTGCCGCAAGCACATCTTCCACCCTCTCTGTCTTCAGCCACTCTGCAAGTCCGTCCAATAATTTTTTTTCCCTGGGTCTACCTGGTGTTCTCGGTTGTTTGGTTACTTCACTATCCCCAAGAAACTCCCCTGTGGGGATGCTGAGGGCTTTTTCAGTATAAATAGTATCCCCACCTTCTGAACATTCTGTGCTAGAAATTTCCTCTTTTTCTGTCATTATTATTTCCTCCTTTCTTCTCTTTCGCTTTCTCTGTTCCCTTTCTTTCTGTCATTTCTGGTCGTTCTCTTTGTTTCTGTATTGCCTCCTTCGCTTTCCTGTTTTTTCATTCCTGTCATTCTGTCGTCTCTTTGTTTCCTGTCCTTGTCTATTTTTATTTTCTGTGTATCCCTCCCCCTATCATTCTTCGTCTCGCTGCTCTTTTTTCGGCCTTGCTCTCTTTTTTGCTTTCTTGTTTATTTCGTCCTATAATTTTCTGCCTTGCTGATCCAGTCAACTGTACGTGTTCTAAAAAGTCTTTCGTACTTTCTCTTAGGATTGATAATTGGGTCCACGTATTAAGTGCATTTTTTAGTTCTAGCGAAATGTGATATGCCTGAGGCAAGTTTTTGGTAATTTTAGGCCGTTTGTTGTTATAACTGTTTTGGTGTTCTTTAGTTGATGATTATAATTATTTTAATATGTGTTATTCAAATGTTTGTTTTGTTTTTTTAATCCCCTGTGCGATAAATTGGACGGAGTGGTCATCGCCAGAGTCATGTCTTTAGATTATGTGCATGAATAGCATTTATACCTGTATTTAATTTTCCTTTTCAGGTGTTCTTTTCTCTTTTCTCCAGTGATGGATGGTGTATTTTTTGAGATAGGGGTTGGAACTAAACAGCAGGAAGACTGAAGTCATGGCACTCAGTAAAAAACATGAAATCCTCTCATGCAAAATAAAAGCAAATGGCACAACCTTGACACAGGTTAATACGTTCAAATACCTGGGAACGGTCATTTCATCAAACGGCAGAGGCACATCGGAAATAGCCGGCAGAATCGGCCAAACCAAAACAGCATCCAAGAAGATGACAAGCATTCTTACCAACAAATGCCTATCAATTAACATCAGAAAGAGAGTCCTTGAATGTTATGTAGAACCAATACTGTTGTACGGATGTGAGGCGTCGGACAGTCAACAAGCAAAGCCAGAACAAGATTGAGGCAGCCGAGATGTGGTTTCTAAGAAGAATGTGAGAGTTCCATGGACAGCAAAGAAAACAAACGAGACAGTCTTGATGGAGGCAGACACAAGTAGATCATTCATAGGGAAGATTAGGAAAAGACAGGCAACATTATAGGCCATTTTATGAGGAAGGGGATTTGGAGCACCTGGTCACAACGGGAAAGCTGGAGGGAAAGAGAGCACCAGGTAGACCCAGGGAGAAAATGCTAGACGGACGTGCGGAGTAGCTGAAGACGAGCAGGGTGGAGGAGATGCTTGGGGCAACAAGAGATAGAGACAGATGGAAGTCCATGATCGCCAACGCCATGCGGCAGGACACCTGATGATGATGATGATGATGGGCAGTTCAAATTTTCGTTAATTTGGTACAGTTGTAGTTACATATGATTGGGTTTTATCGTCAGACTTCAGAAGATTTATTCATTTAGGTCACATCCGCTCATGACAGAGTTTCATTTTCAGTTTTCAGTTTCGTCTTTTATATCAAAAAGGAGATAGAGAGAGAGAAAAAAAATGGAAACAGATACAGAGGTAAGAAAAAGACAGACAGATAGCGGGGGCGCGGTTACACAACGGATTACTGGGCTGGAAGGTTGGTTGAAAGAGGGGGGGGTCGAATCCACGTGATCGTATCAAAATCATGGGGCTCCTGCCGCGCCCAGATCTGGGCATGCTATGAGCTCACTGCAAAGACTGCAAGCCACAGAGTTCAGTCTCATCTACTTCATGGATGCGTAATTGACAGTGTTGGTCACATTTCCTGTCCAACACAGCAGGTGTCTGTATCTCTCGGGCCTGGTCGACGCGCCAGGATGTACTATGGCAGTAAACGGAGAGCACAGCCTTCATCACGCAGTGTCAGTCCTTGGATAGAACTCCATAGCATCGTGGTTATCAACCCCTATCGCCACCATCATGATAGCATTGTCAATAAATGTACGAAAAGTTTCTATGGCCATTAAGATGGTGAACGTTAAAATGGAACAAGAAAATGAGCATGGGTGAAGCCGTCCAAATGTAATGATTTTTTTAGAAAATGATAGTAATTATTATTAAAGGACAGACAGACACCATAGACAACGAAGACAGATAAACACAGTCGACAGACATACACAGACAAAAACAGACAGACAGGCAGAAAAACAGATAGATAAATAGACAAATAAGACAGCAGATGTACAAACAAAGAAGGCACACAAATAGATATAAAAATAGACAGACAGACAAACAAAGAGGACAGACAGACACAGAACAGAAAGAGACAGAAAGGCATGTAGACAGACAGACAGATATAAAGGCAGGAAGACAGAGACATGCAGTAGACAAACAGACATAGAGACAGACAGACAGACAGACAAAGAAGACAGACATACAGAATAGACATAGAGGCAGGCAGATACACAGACATACAGATACAGAGGCAAACAAACAAATAGACAGACAGACAGACACAGAGACAAATAAAACAGACAAACATAGAGATAAACAGACAGACAGACAGAAAACAGCCAGACAGACAGAAAGACAAACAGAGAACATACAGACACACAGACATAGCGACAAAGAAGACAGACATAGAGACAGACAAACAGACATAGAGACAAAGAAGGCAGATATACAAATAGAGACAGACAGAATGACATACAGGCAGACAGACAGACAGACAGAAGACAGACATGAGACATACATACAAACAAACAAACAACAGACAGACAGAGACTGACAAACAGACTAACAGACAGACATACAGAGACATAGAGACAGCAGACAGACAGGCAGACATAGAGATAGACAGGCAGACAGACAAACAGACAACAGACAGATACACAGACAGACATAGAGACAAAGAAGACAGATATACAGACAGACAAACAGACATAGAGACAAAAAAACAAAAAAAAAACGACAGTCACACAGACAACATACAGCAGAGGCAGGCAGACAGACAGACATATATACAGACGGACAGACCGACAGACATACATAGAGGCAGACAGACAGACAGACAGTCAGACAGACAGACATACAGGCAGGCAGACAGAGAGACATATATTACAGACGGACAGACCGACAGACATACATAGAGGCGGACAGACAGACAGACAGACAGTCAGACAGATAGACATACAGGCAGGCAGACAGACAGACATATATTACAGACGGACAGACCGACAGACATACATAGAGGCGGACAGACAGACAGACAGACAGTCAGACAGACAGACATACAGGCAGGCAGACAGAGAGACATATATTACAGACGGACAGACCGACAGACATACATAGAGGCAGACAGACAGACAGACAGACAGACAGACAAAACAGACAGACAGACAGACAAACTGACTGTTGATGTTGATAGTAACGATGAAGTCACTGATGGTATTTTCTTTGTCCGACACGGTGACGGTGCACACGACAGGGCTGGACACTGCGAACAGTAGGTCCATGGACACTTTGATGACGCCATCACCTGTGTATACACACACACACACACACACACACACACACACACACACACACACACACACACACACACACACACGCACACACACACACACACACGCACACGCACACGCGCACACACACATACAAACACAACACACACATACACACATATACTCACGCACACACACATACATGAATACACACACATAAACAAACAAACACACAGACACACACACACATACACACGCACACACACACACACACAGACACACACACACTCACGCACACACATACACACACATATACATGAATACACACACATAAATAAACAAACACACAAACACACTTTTTCCCTTCATTTTGCGCCTCTCTCTTTTGCTGTCTGTTCGTGTATATATATATATATATATTATATATATATATATATATATATATATATATATATAATATATATATATGTGAGTGTGTGTGTGTGTGTGTGTGTGTGTGTGTGTGTGTGTGTGTGTGTGTGTGTGTGTGTGTGTGTACATGTACATGTACATGTGTGTCTTTACAGTGTATGTTTTCATTCCCTAAAATAAGAGCCAAGAAGGATATAATTTAGACAACAATACCCACTTAAATAACAGTATTTAAAGAAATTCGGTTCTACATGATTATGAAACATGACGGAGAAAAGAGACAGAGAAGAAGAGATGAGAGATGAGAAGAGAGAAGATAGAGAAGAATAGAGAAAAGAGAAGAGAGACAGACAGACAGGACAGACAGAAACAGAGACAAGGCAGAGGCAGAGGCAGAGAAGAGAGACACAGAGACAGAGACATCAGAGACAGAGAAAGACAGAAACAGACAGTAGACACAGCGAGGAGGAGAGAGACAGACATAAAACACAGACGAGAACGAGAGAGAGGGGGGAGAAGAAATAAAGAAGAATAGAGAGAGAGAGAGAGAAATATCAGAGGAAAGAGAAGAAAGAGGAGACAAAAGAGAAGACAGAGACAGAGACAGAGGCAGAGGACAGAGAAAGTAAGACACAGAGACAGACACAGAGGCATAGAAGACAGAAACAGAGAGATGACACAGCGAGGAAAGATAGAGACATAGACACAGACAGGGAGAGAAAAGAGAAGAAGAGATAGGAGAGAGAGAGACGAGAGACGAGAGAAGATAGAGGAGGAGACAAGAAAGAAGAAAGAAAGATAGAAAAGAAAAGAGAAGAGAGAAATAGAGAGGAGACAGACAGACAGACAAGACAGAGACAGAGACCGAGACAGAGGAGACAGACAGAAAACAGACACCAGAGAGACACAAGAGAGAGAGAGACAGACAACAGACAAAGACACACAGAGAGGTTAACTGCCAACCTACGCCCACCACCACATCATCACACCACCACCACATCATCATCGACACCTCATCACCACAACACTACCATGATCATCCCCAACCATCACCACCACCACCACCACCACCATCACTATCACACCACCAGAACCCATCAGACCACCACACCACCACCACCATCACACAACCATTACACCACCACCACCAATCACACACACCACAATCCAACCACCACCACCATCACATAACACCACCATCACACCAACCACAACCACACACACACACACACACATCACACACCACTACACCACCACCACCATCACCACCAACCACAACCACACCACCACTATATACACCATCACCACCTAACCAAAACCCACACACACCCACTACCAACCACCATTTGCTCCCCCCTGCCCCCCATTATTTTTTATTACACGAGACACATACTTGATCAATGGGAGTACTGCATTGTTGGTGTCTGGTCATGGAATTAATGGCATCGTTCTCAGGATCGTGACGGTCAAAGTGTAGATAAACGGTTTCTACGAACCCCTCACCAACAATTTTACCATCACCAACATACCACCACCACCATCACCAACACACAAACACAGAAACACCAGAGCACACGACGAGAGACCAACACCAACAAACCAACACCACAACAGACAACAACAAGCACACAAGCCAACCACACAACAACTATCAAGCACACACCAACAAACCATCATCCACATCACACCACCGAGGAACAACAACCACACCACCACACCACGCACAGAGCAACAAACATCAACCACACAAAACATACAACGACCACCAACCACAAACACCAACAACCACGACAACCACACCACCAAACAAACCAAGCAACAGAGCACACCAGAGTCCCACAAACACACACCACCATCATAAAAAACAGAGCACCAGTACCACAGCAAACACCGACCACTAACACACCCACCAGAACAACACAACAAACCACCACAGAGAACAACAACAAAAAACCACCACACACACACATCACACCACCATGAACGACCAACCAACCACAACCACCAACAAGCACAACCACACCACCACCAGACAACAACAACCACCAACCACAAACACAAACCACACACACACAAACCAACCCAAAGTAACCACCAACCACCACCACCACACCACCACCAACAACAACCACCACCATACACATCACCACCACCACCACCAAACCACCACCACCACCAACCACCACACCACCACCACTACCACCACCAATCAACAACCACCACCATAACCATCAACACCACCACCACCACCACTACCAACCAACCACCACCACCAACCACCACCAGTACCAACCACCACACCACCACCACCACCACACAACAACAACCACTACCACCCTACCACCACCACCACCACCACTACCACCACCACCACCATCAACACCAACTACAACCACCACCACCACCACCACACTATCACCATCACCACCAACCACAACCACCACCACCGCCACTACCAACCACCAGTTGCTCTACCACCCTCCCCCCCCATTTTTTTTTTTTACACGAGACACATACTTGATCCAATGGAGAAGTACCCATTGTTGGGATTCTGCGTCATGGAATAATCAATGGCATCGTTCTCAGGATCGGTGACGGTCAAAGTGTAGACAATGGTGTTCACGGAACCCCCGTCTGAGCGTCTGCGACTGTCGCCGTCACTGAAACGTTCAACGTTCGTTGGTTTTAACAGATACTTTGGCATCAAAATAAACAAATAGATAAATAAATGAATGAATAAATAAACAAAGAAATAAACAAATAAATGTATAAAACGAACCAATGAGCATCCGAGACGGTTGCCGTCACTGAATAGTTGAAAATTCGTTGGTATTATTAATAGATCCTTTGGCATCAAAATGAATGAATGAATGAATGAATGAATGAATGATAATAAACAAATAGATAAATAAATAAACGAACAAATGAATGAATAAACAAATAAATAAATAATCCCGTCTGAGCATCCGAGACTGTCGCCAACACTGAAA
>JAPXFY010000033.1:33852798-33865298 GCA_030674185.1 Monoplex corrugatus
AAGGGCTGACAAGAACCCGTAAAACGCTAAGCTGATATCACCAGAATGATGGAAATATTAAGATAGGCAGTGAACAGGCCAGTTTTAAATGTTGCCAGCTGGGATTGAACCCGAGATACCAGATTTTGAGCCCATGCCTGTATCAAAAGAGCCAAGAAGCCCTCGTACGTGGCCTGAGCTAGATTTGAACTCACAACCCGTGCGTAACAAAGAATGGCGCTCTACCCATCTGAGCTAAAGGAGCCACGATAAAGAAAAAAAAGAAAAACAAAGAAAAGGAATAACAAAGAAACGAACGAACAAACGAACGAACCAGACCAAACCCAAACCCAAACCCAAACCCAAACCAAACCAAACCAAACCCAAACCAAACCCAAATCCAAACCCAAACCAAACCAAACCAAATCAAACCAAACCAAACCAAACCAAACCAAAACCAAACCAAAACCACAACCAAACCAAACCAAACCAAACCAAACCAAACCAAACCAAACCAAACCAGACCAAAACCAAAACCAAAACCAAAACCAAAACCACACTAAAATCAAACTATGATCAAATGAACAAATCATAATCAAACTATAATCAAATCAAACAAAATCAAAACCGAACCAAACCCAAAACTTGACTCAAACCAAATCCCAAATCAAAACCAAAAACAAACCCAAACCCAAACCCAGACTGAAACCCAAGTTAAACCAAACCAAAACCAAAACCAAATTCATACCCAAACCCAAACCCCAACCAAACCAAACCAAACCCAACCCAACCCAACCCAACCAAACCAAACCAAACCAAACCAAACCAAACCAAACCGAAACCAAACCAACACCAAAGGCAAGCCCTGATTCAAACGGAAACCCAGACTCAAACCCAAACCTAAAATCAAAACCAAACCAAACCCAAACCAAATCCCTGACTCAAACCCAAAATAAACCCAAACCCCAAATCAAAACCAAAACAAAACAAAACCAAATCAAACCAAAACCAGAACCAAATCTCAAAATCCAGCTAAACCAAACTAAACCAAACCAAACCAAACCAAAACCAAACCCAACCAAGACAATTAAACCAAACCAAGCCAAATCCCAAACCAAAGCAAAGCAAACCAAACAAACTAACCAATCCCAAACAAAAGCAACACAAAACAAAATAAAAATGGTTCTACCTGCAGGGTAGCCAGTGATGGCAGGTTGCTGGTTGGGTAGACTGTTGATGACCAGCGTGGCATCAGTGCTACCTGAGGAATCTGTACAGGTGACGGTGATCTGGTAATCTGAAGTGGTGTCATAATCCAACTGGTTTGTTCCCGCGCTCGTGCCGACGAAATACACTTTGAAATCTGCAAATAATATTAATAATGATGATGATAGTAATGATAGTAATGATGGTGATGATGATGATGACAATAATAATAATAATAACAATAACAACAACAACAACAACAACAAAATATAATAAATAATAATAATAATAATAATAATAATAATATAATAATAATAATAATAATAATAATAATGATAATAATAATAATAATAATAATAATAATAATAATAATAATAATAATAATAATATTAATGACAACAATAATGACAATGATCATCATCATCATCAGGTGCCCTGCCGCATGGCGTTGGCGACCATGGACTTCCATCTGCCTCTATCTCTCGTTGCCCCCAGCATCTCTCCCACCCCTCTCGTCCCCAGCCACTCTGCAAGTCCGTCCAGCATTTTCTCCCTGGGTCTACCGGGTGCTCTCTTTCCCTCCCGCTTTCCCGTTGTGACCAAATGCTCCAAATCCCCCTTCCTCATAAAATGGCCTATAAATGTTGCCTGTCTTTTCCTAATCTTCCTTATGAATGATCTTCTTGTGTCTACCTCCATCAAGACTGTCTCATTTGTTTTCTTTGCTGTCCATGGAATTTCAGCAAACGCCGTGGTGTGGTAGTTAACGCAACGGACTACTGACTGGAAGGTTGTGGGTTCGAATCCCCATCAGTCCCTTTAAAAATCATTGTGGGATTTTTCAGCTCTAACCCGGCTCCTACCCAGAGTTGGGCGTGCTATGGGTTCATTGAGAAGACAGGGACCACACAGTCGAGTCTCATCCACTTCACGGTATGCGTCATTGAGGGTGTTCCTCAAATCTTCCGACCACCACCGCAGGTGTCTGTATCTCTCGGGCCTGGTTGACGCCAGGATACATCATGATAGTAAGCGTTGAGTACAGCCCTGTCACGCAGTCTCAATCCTAGATGGAACTGTGTAGCATCATGATTATTATCCTCATCGACACATCATCATCATCATCATCATCATCACATCGTAAAACACACACACACACACACACACACACACACACACACACACACACACACACACACACACACACACACACACACACACACACACAAACACACACACACACACACACACTCACACACACACACACACACACACACACACACACACACACACACACACACACACACACACACACACAAACATGGCCACTTCTGTGGCCATTAAAGTGGCGCAGAAAATGTGACGAAAAAAGAAAAGGTGAGCACAAAGGTAACTCTCTGAGTGCGATGATCTATATACAAACAAAAAAAATGTCACAGTACATGTATCTATACGCGCCAAATCTTGACAATTCAAATCAAAGTGCACTCATGGACTCATGCACTAGGCATACGTATACTACCAGCTTCTGCTTCAGTTTCTCAAGGCGACGTCTCTGAACTCGGAACGAATTCCATATGCCTAACGTCACAGATGCCATGTGTATAATGATCATGTCCCAAGTCTTAAACCTGCACATAAAATCCGTGAGCTGGCCAGCTCCTGAGGTATACAATCGACAAAGGCTAAATTACAATGTTTAATATTTAACAAACAAAAGAAATTAGAGGGAAGCAGGGAGAATTTTTTATAATATCAACTAAAGGACATAACTCTTGAGAGTCACGTAGGAGTGTTCTGATCTTACTGTTTTCGTGCTTTGTATCTGCTTCCATGCTAGCTGAATGGGTAGCGCAAACTATCTTAGATTTGAGAAGTTTCACAACATGGGAGATAATTCCTACGTGATTTAACAAACAAACAAAATGATGACGATAACAATAATAATAATAATAATAATATATAAATAATAATAATAATAATAATTATAAGAATAGTATAATAATAATAAAAATAATACACAAACTGAGGGAAAGACATAGTTATAGAATTCATTGTTGGGAAAAGAGATGGGTACACACCAATTGAGTAAAGGGATAATCAAGCAATGTTTACCGTGGAACTGAATAGTTGTAGAAACAGTGCAGTCAAGCTGTTGAGAACTCTCTTCCTCTGTAGTTCAATCTGTCTGTTTGTTTATCTCTGTTTCTCTCTCCTCAATCTCTCCCTCTCTCTCTCTCTCTTTTCTCTCTCTCTCTCTCTCTCTCTCTCTATATAATATATAATATATATATATATATATGTGAGTGGTGTTGGATTTGTTTTGTTGTGTGTGGTGAGGTGTGTGTGTAAGGTGGCGCAGAAACTGTGGTGAAAAAAAAGGTGAGCACAAAGGATATATATATATATTTCTCTCCTTTCTCTCTCTCTCTCTCTCTCTCTCTCTCTCTCTCTCTTCTCTTTCTCTCTCTGTCTCTGTCTCTACTCTCCCTCCTGCCCTCTCTTCCTCTCTCTTCTTTCTTTCTCCTTCTCTCCGTGTTTCTATTCCTCTACACCTTTCCACACTCTCTCTTTCTCTGTTTTTTTCTCTCTCTCTGTCTCTGTAAGTTTGTTTGCTTGTTTGTTTGTGTGTGTGTGTGTGTGTGTGTGTGGTGTGTGTGTGTGTGCGCGCGTGCGTTGTGTGTTGTGTTGTTGTTGTGGTGTGGTGTGTGTGTGTGAATCTGTGTCTGTGTCTGTGTCTGTGTCTGTTGCTCACTCTCTGTCTTCTGTGTCGTCTATCTCCTTCTCTCGTTATCTCTCTCGTCTGCTTCTCTGTCTCTCTCTCTTTCTCTCTCTGTCTCTCTCTCTCCCTCGTATCTCTATTTTGCTCTCTCTCTTTTGATCTTTCTCTCTAGCTGTTTCTCTGTCTCTCTTTTCTCTCTCTCTCTCTCTTTTCTCTCTCTTCTTTTCCTTTTTTCTCTTCTCATTTTTTTCTTCTTCTTCTCTCACTCTCTCTCTCTTCTCTGTTTTCCTTTCTGCCTTTTTTAAAACGTGTTTAAAACAACTTTTAGGATGATAAACGGTCATGTACAAGAACATTTTAACCACTCAAAGGTTATCACCAATCACCTGTTTTTGAAATTTACAATTCAAACACTTCTAGTTTTGTCACAGTGTACAAACAAACCGTCTAGAAAGATAAAAAGAAAAATACGCATTAAAGTTGTTACGTGAATCAAACAATGTAGAAACAGTGCAGTCAAGCTCTCTCTCTCTCTCTCTCTCTCTCTCTCTCTCTCTCTTCTCTCTCTCTCTCTCTCTCTCTCTTCCTCTCTTCTCTCCGTCTCTGTATCTGTTGTCTGTCAGTCAGTCTCTTTTCTCTCTCATCCTCTCCTCTCTCTCTCTCTCTCTCTTTCTCTCTCTCTCTTCTCTCTCTCTCTTCTCTCGGTCTCTGTATCTGTCTGTCTGTCAGTCAGTCTCTTTCTCTCTCTCCTCTCTCTCTCTCTCTCTTCTCTCTCTCTTTTCTCTCGTCTCTGTTTCTTCTGTCTTTTTCAGTGTTCACTTTGTCACATCAACTTCATCCTCTCAGTTTCCTCCATTCGTTCTCCTCTCCTCTCTCTTTTGTCGTGTCTCTCGTATCTTAAGTCTGTTCGTGATCAGCAGTTCTCTTCTCTACCTCTCGTCATCTTCTCTCTCACTCTCTATCTCTTCTCTATCTCTCTGTGTCTGTTTTCTATCTCTGTTTTTTCTCCCCCCTCTCTCTCTCTTCTCTTCCTCTCTCTCTTCTCTCGTCTCTGTATTCGTCTGTCTGTCATGATCTCTTCTCTTTCTGTCCTCTCCTCTCTCGCTCTTTCTTTCTCTCGTCTCTCGTATCGTCTGCTGTCGTGAGTCTCTTCTCTCTCTTTCTCTCTCTCTCTTTCTCTCGTCTCTGTATCTGTCTGTCTGTCTGTGATGTCTCTTTTCTATCTCTCGTCTCTCTCTCTTCTCTCCTCTCTTCTCTCTCTCTCGTTCTCGTCTCTGTATCTGTTGTCTGGCTCCAGTCTGTCTTCTCTTTCTCTCTTCTCTCTTCTCTCTCTCTAGCTCACGTTCTGTTTGTCTATCTCTGTTTTTTATCCCCCCCTCTCTCTCTCTTCTCTTCTCTCTCTCTCTCTCTTCTCCCTCCGTCTCTGTATCGTCTGTCCTGTCACTCCCGTCTCTTTCTCTCTCTCCTCACTCCCCTCTCTCTCTCTCTCTTCTCCTTCCTTTCTCCTTCTCGGTTACTCCATTCCTCACATCTTTCCCACTCTCTCTGTTTCTATCGTCTGTTCTGTTGTCTGAAAGTCTGTCTGTTTGTCTGTCTGTGTTCTCTTTGGCTCTTTCTGTCCTGTTCTCTCTGTCTCGTCTGAGTTGTCTGTCTCTCCTCTATCTCCCTCTCTCCTCTGTTCTCTGGTGACTGCTATCTCTCTTCTCCATTATCTCTCGTCTCTGTATCTGTCTCATCCTGTCGTCTGTCTGTCTTTCTCTGTCTCTCTTCTCTTCCTGTCATTCCCTTCTCTCTGTTTCTCCTTGCTCTTCCTTCTCCGATTCTCACTCTCTCCTCCATCTCTCTCTCACTGTTTCTCTGTCTCTGTCTCTCTTCTGTTCTGTCTCTCTCCCCTTATCCTTTCTTCTCTTCCAAATTTTTCCGTTCTTTCTCACTTTCTCTCTCCTCTTTCTCTCTGTATTTTCAAATTGATAAACCGACAATACAAGAACATTTCACCACTCCACGAGTTATCCCATCAACTGTTTTTCAATAACAATCCAAACCACTCTCATGGTTTGTCACAGTTTCAGATAAAAATACAAATCACCTTATAAACGCTACGAGTATTAAACATGTTTTCCATGGAGCTGAATACTTGTAGAAACAGAGCAGTCAAGCTGTCAACATTTCTCTCTCTCTCTCTCTCTCTCTCTCTCTCTCTCTCTCTCTCTCTCTCTCTCTCTCTCTCTCTCTCTAGCTCACTGTGTCTGTTTTTCTATCTCTGTTTCTTTATCCCCCTCTCTCTCTTTCTCTCTTTCTCTTTCTCTCTCTCTCTCTCTCTCTCTCTCTCTCTCTCTCTCTCTCTAGCTCACTGTGTCTGTTTTTCTATCTCTGTTTCTTTATCCCCCCTCTCTCTCTTTCTCTCTTCTCTTTCTCTCTCTCTCTCTCTCTCTCCGTCTCTGTGTCTGTCTGTCTGTTAGTCAGTCTCTCTCTCTCTCTCCTCTCTCTCTCTCTCTCTCTCTCTCTCTCCGTCTCTGTGTCTGTCTGTCTGTCAGTCAGTCTCTCTCTCTCTCTCTCTCTCTCTCTCTCTCTTTCCCTCTCTCTCTCTCTCTAGCTCACTGTGTCTGTTTTTCTCTCTCTGTTTCTTTATCCCCGCCCCATCTCTCTCTCCCTCTCTCTCTCTTAGTCTTTCTCTGTCTCTGTCTCTGTATCTCTCTGTCTCTGTCTCTCTCTCACTCTGTCTTTCTTTTTCTTTTTTTTCTTTCCTTCTGCCTTTTTCCTTCTCTCTTTTTTTTAAAGGTGTTTAAAGCAACTTTTAGGATGATAAACGGACATATACAAGAACATTTCAATCACTCAAAGGTTATCACCAACCAACTGTTTGTCCAATAACAATCCAGGCACGCTCTGGTTTTGTCAGAGTGTACAAACATACCCTCGAGAAGATAATAAAAACAAAAATACATATTAAAATTGTTACGTGAATCAAGCAATGTTTTCCTTGGGACAACTGAATACTTGTAGGAACAGTGCAGTCAAGATGTCGACACCTCTCTCCCTCTCTAGTTCTCTGTTGGTCTATCTCTTTCTCTGTTTCTGTCTCTCTCTCTCTCTTTCTTTCTCTCTCCTACTCTCTCTCTCTCTTATTCTCTCTCTCTCTCTCTCTCTCTCTCTCTCTCTCTCTCTCTCTCTTTCTGTCCGTGTCTCCATTCCTCGACACATTTCTGTTTCTCTTTTTCTTTCTATGTCTCTGTCTGTGTCTATCTCTGTCTCTGTTTCTGTCTCTTTCACAATCTCTCTCTCTGTCTGCCTGTCTGCCTGTCTAACTGTCTGTCTATCTGTCTGTCTGTCTGTCTGTCTGTCTCTCTGTCTCTCTCTCTCTTTCTCTCAACTCTCGTTCTGTCTCTGTTTGTATGTCTGGCTCCCTGTGTCTGTCTGTCTGTTTGTCTGTCTGTCTCTCTCTCTCAATATATATATCCAGCCTCTCTTTATCTCTCCCACTCTCTCTCTCTTTCTCTATCTCTCTCTCTCTCTCTCATTCTCCACCTCTCTCTCTCTCTCTGTCCATCTCTCTCCATCTTCGTCTCACCCTCACCCACTCACTCACCTCTCTCATTATTTCTCCTCAACTCTCTCCCTGTTTTCAATCCCTTCCCTCCCCACCCCATCACACTCTCCTCCCCCACCCCAGCCCACACTTTTTTTTTCTAAGGTCTATCTCTCACCTGTATCTCCAGCGAGTATCTCTCCCTGTATCTCCAGGGAGTATCTCTCACCTGTATCTCCAGGGAGTATCTCTCACCTGTATCTATCTCTCACCTGTATCTCCAGGGATATCTCTCACCTGTATCTCCAGGGAGTATCTCTCACCTGTATCTCACAGTATCTCTCACCTGTATCTCCAGGGAGTATCTCTCACCTGTATCTCCAGTATCTCTCACCTGTATCTCCAGCGAGTATCTTCACCTGTATCTCCAGGAGTATCTCTCACCTGTATCTCCAACGAGTATCTCTCACCTGTATCTCCAGCGAGTATCTCTCACTGTATCTCAGGGAGTATCTCTCACCTGTATCGGTATCTCTCACCTGTATCTATCTATCACCTGTATCTAGCGAGTACTCTCACCTGTATCTCCAGAGTATCTCTCACCTGTATCTCCAGCGAGTATCTCTCACTGTATCTCCACGAGATCTCTCACCTGTATTCTCAGGGAGTATCTCTCACCTGCATCTATCTCTCACCTGTATCTCCACGAGTATCTCTCACCTGTATCTCCAGCGAGTATCTCTCACCTGCATCTCCAGGGATATCTCTCACCTGTATCTCCAACGAGTATCTCTCACCTGTATCTCCAGGAGTATCTCTCACCTGTATCTATCTCCACGAGTATCTCTCACTGAGTTATCTCTCACCTGTATCTCCAGCGAGTATCTCTCACCTGTATCTCATATCTCTCACCTGTATCTCCAGGGAGTATCTCTCACCTGTATCTCCAGGGAGTATCTCTCACCTGTATCTATCTCTCACCTGTATCTCCACGAGTATCTCTCACCTGTATCTAATCTCTCACCTGTATCTCCACGAGTATCTCTCACCTGTATCTCCAGCGAGTATCTCTCACCTGTATCTCCAGCGAGTATCTCTCACCTGATCTATCTCACTGTATCTCCAGGATATCTCTCACCTGTATCTCCAGCGGATATCTCTCACCTGTATCTATCTCTCACCTGTATCTCCAGGGAGTATCTCTCACCTGTATCTATCTCTCACCTGTATCTCCAGCGAGTATCTCTCACCTGTATCTCCACGAGTATCTCTCACCTGTATCTCCAGGAGTATCTCTCACCTGTATCTCCAGCGAGTATCTCTCACCTGTATCTCAGGAGATCTCTCACCTGTATCTCCAGTCGAGTATCTCTCACCTGTATCTCCAGCGAGTATCTCTCACCTGTATCTCCAGGGAGTATCTCTCACCTGTATCTCCAATACTCTCACCTGTTATCTCCAGCCAGCTATCTCTCACCTGTATCTCCAGCGAGTATCTCTCACCTGTATCTCCAGGGATATCTCTCACCTATGTATCTCCAGGGAGTATCTCTTCACTGTATCTATCTCTCACCTGTATCTCCAGCGAGTATCTCTCACCTGTATCTCCAGCGAGTATCTCTCACCTGTATCTCCAGGAGTATCTCTCACCTGTATCTCCAGCGAGTATCTCTCACCTGTATCTCCAGCGAGTATCTCTCACCTGTATCTCCAGCGAGTACTCTCACCTGTATCTCCAGCGAGATCTCTCACCTGTATCTCCAGCGAGTATCTCTCACCTGTATCTATCTCCATTGTATCTCCAACGAGTATCTCCCTGTACACCGGGAGTATCTCTCATCTGTATCCCCAGGCGAGTATCTCTCACCTGTATTACTCCACCTGTACCGGGAGTTCTCTCACCTGTATTCCAGGGAGTATCTCTCACCTGTATCTATCTCTCACCTGTATCTCCAGCGAGTATCTCTCACCTGTATCTCCAGCGAGTATCTCTCACCTGTATCTCCAGCGAGTATCTCTCACCTGTATCTCCAGCGAGTATCTCTCACCTGTATCTCCAGCGAGCATCTCTCACCTGTATATCCAGGAGTATCTCTCACCTGTATCTATCTTCACTGGTATCTCCAACGAGTATCTCTCACCTGTATTTCCAGGAGTATCTCTCACCTGTATCTCCAACGAGTATCTCTCACCTGTATCTCCAGGGAGTATCTCTCACCTGTATTCCTCGAGTATCTCTCACTTGTATCTCCAATGAGTATCTATCACCTGTATCTATCTCTCACCTGTATCTCCAGCGAGTATCTCTCACCTGTATCTCCAGCGAGTATCTCTCACCTGTATCTCCAGGGAGTATCTCTCACCTGTATCTCCAACGAGTATCTCTCACCTGTATCTCCAGTGAGTATCTCTCACCTGTATCTCCAGCGAGTATCTCTCATCTGTATCTCCAGGGAGTATCTCTCACCTGTATCTCCAACGAGTATCTCTCACCTGTATCTCCAGTTAGTTTCCAGACGTTAAAAGGAGCTCCGGTGGGCACCGTGGACTTTCTTGCACAAGTGCAGTTGTCGCCGGCGGTGGCCACAGTGCAACTGATAGTGGACACAGCTTGCTGTACCGTAGTGTCTTCTTCCACGTTCGTGGGGTTTCCAGGATTGGTGAATGCTACTGTTGGCACCTGCAGGGTCAAAATAAGGTTCTGAGGTCAATCAATCAATCGATGATGAACCAACAGACTGATCATTCAGTCTATTGATCAAGTAATTAATCAATCAATCTATCAGTCAGTCAACCAATGAATGAATGAATCAACCAATCAATGAATTATTGAATTAATGATTCAATCAACCTACCAACCAATCAACCAATCAGTTAATCAATCAGTCAATCAATCAATCAATCAATCAAGCAAGCAAGCAAGCAAGCAGTCAGTCCGTCCCTCCGCCAATCAATCAATCAATCAATCAATCAATCAGTCAATCAATCAATCCAATCAATCAATCAGTCAATCAGTTGGTGCCCGTAAGGGAAATGTTCTGATGTCAGTCGATCAATTAATCAAACGAACTATAGTTTGGTGCCTGTAAGTAAATGTTCTCTGATCAATCGATCAATCAATATACAAGTAGGTTGGTTGGTGCCTGTGAAAATAAGTTCTGAGATCAAACGGTCAATCAGTCAATAAGTAAAAGATTCTGAGATCAATGAGTCAATCAAAAACCCAATAGGTTGGTGCCTGAAAGTAAAAGGTTCTGAGATCAATTGATTAATAAATGAGCCAAAAGTCAGTCATTACGTCGAGCAATGTAATCCATCTATCTATGCATAAACCTTTCAATCATTCAATTTTCAATTTGTTTTCTGGAAGTTGTTTGACACCCAGGTAGAGCCAGTATTAACGTACATGTATGGAGCAGAAATATGGTGTGTTTTTTTTAGAAAATGATTACTTGTGATATTATAATGTATGTGATAATATTAATTGTTTGTTTTTAATGCCTTTATAATTTATAATGTATAATTTTATGTCTAATTTGTAATGTGATTGGCAACGTAATTTCCTTCGGGACAAATAAACTATCTTGTATCTTGTACATACACTAGCTATAAAACGTTTCATGAATGTGCCTCTACATTGTTCAAATAAAATGGTTTATGCCGAAGTGGGTAGATATCCTCTACACATACGAACAAAGATCAAATGCATCAGGTATTGGCTTCGGCTAGTTAAGCTTCCTTTAAGTAGAATAAACAAAGAAGCATATGGCATGCTATCAAGTGAGACTGAAAAGGGAAAACAAAATTGGGTGTTTTATGTAAAGAAATTGCTACGTGAAAATGGTTTTGGGTTTGTTTGGAACAAACCAGGGTGTAGAAAATGACATATTGTTTATTTCTGAGTTAAAAGAGCGGTTAATAGCATCCTATCAACAAACATGGCACTCTGCAGCTGAAGACAACGAAAATTACGCATGGCTTTTACAAGAGTCTTAGTTTGCAAGTCTGTCATCAGACTAATCTCTCCTGCGTGTATAACAGTATTTTGTATAAGGGCCTATAGAGCAAGGTGTGTGTGTGCGTGCATGTGTGTATGTGTGTGTGTGTGTGTGTGTGTGTGTGCATGTGTGTGTGTGTGTGTGTGTGTGTGTGTGTGTGTGTGTGTGTGTGTGTGTGTGTGTGTGTGCGCTTGAGTGAGCATGTGTGTGTATCACTGTATGTGTACAGCTGAGGAGGGGATAGGGGAGAAATTGAGTGGGAAAGAGACTGAAATACTTTAAGAAACTTTTTAAAAATCTTTGTTTGTATGTAAATTGTGATGTATGATATGCGAATAGTTTATAATTTGTGAGGTAATTTTGATTGTCAAGGTGTTAATGCTGTAATACTGAAGTTATAATGTTTTTCCTGTATATGGATTAGAATTTTTCTGTTTTTATCTTCATTCAAAATATTGATTATAATTTTATGTACAACTATTGCATGCATAAACACACACACACACACGCATGCAAACGTAGCACACGCACACACACTCACACACACACACACACACACACACACACACACACACACATTCTTACATACACACACGCGCACAGCAACGCACACGCACGTACACACACACGTACACACACACACACACACACGTACGCAAGCACACACACGCAGAAATATATAAACACAGTATGCCTCTTTATTCATATGAAAAATCTGTTAATCTTTCTCCATTACATAAGTCAGTGTTTAAATTTTAACATTCTGTGGTTTCTTACGTGTCTTCTTACTTGTATAGCTTTAATGTTTGTTGTTATCTTATTGTGTATGTAATTGTGAACATTTTTTATCACCTTTTGCCTTTCTTGCGAAATGTAAAGCGCTGGTGAGCATGTTTTTATATGGAATATGCGCTATACAAATAAACATTATTATTATTATTAATTCAATGCTGATTTACAAAGAGAAAAATACGTGATAGTTGTTACAAGAAAATGGTACAGGGACTCTATGGCTCGTTTCCGAACGAGAACACTTGGACTTTCTGCTACTCAGCGCTGGTATAAT
>JAPXFY010000033.1:33882798-33887798 GCA_030674185.1 Monoplex corrugatus
ACACAGGGGATTTAAAAAAACATAAGTGAATACAAAGGTAAGCATGTTTAAGGGCACTGAAAATACATTAAAACAGGTCTGAATTACCTGAACTTGCTTCCACATATCACATTTCCTTAGAGCCAAAAAAATGCACGTAATACTGTGCCCAATTATCAATTCTAAGACAAAGTACATAAGACTTTATGGAACACATGCAGGTGAATGGACCAGCAAGGCAAGACAAGGCAAGTCAGAAAGAAATGACAGAAAGCAAAGGAACGAGGCAGAAACAAATAGAGTGGTAAGAAAAGTGGAAATTTCTAGCACAGAATTTCCAGAAGATGGGGATGGTATTCATACTGAAAGAGCCCCCAGCATCTCCACGAGGGTGGGGGTAGTGGGTTAGCTATCTGAACTTCCTTGAGGTTTGCGTTGAGTTGGAGAGCATGAATTAGAAAGAGAAATCAGTGTTTTCATGGACACAGTCCTTGATTCAGATATTCTCAATTTCTTTTCATAATTTCAAACAACTGTTTATGTCCAGAAACTCACAAGATTAAAACTAATGTTAAACTCACAACTATATTAACTATATTTTCTTTTATTAACAATGCATACAATTATATTAACTATATTTTCTTTTTATTACTATGTATACAACTATATTAACTATATTCTTTTTAACATATATACTGATTTGAAAAGGATTGTTTTGATATGATAATTTCATTTGTTATGTTGTTTTGCTTTCTTGTTGATGCTTAACCACAAGACACGTATCTCTTCTTTGGTTGGCGAAAACAACAGTTGAAACTGAATGAACATGTCAGCACAAAAAATGTAATTCTCTGCTTCTTCTAATCATTACAAAAACAAAAGAAAGCTGAGTATTGAAAACTCACTTAATTTTACACACTCCCCCTCCCCCTCATTCTCTTTTTTTCTAGAAAATATGATTTTAAAGTTAAATGACAAATAGAAAAATCTATCACCAAAACAGAAACATAAAAAAAAGAAAAACAAACAAACAAAAGAAAAACAAATTCAACAGTAATTTCAACCAAATGATAATAAAAGAATAACCAATCTGTCAGCAAGATCTACACTAACAAGAACCATCAGTATTCATGTTTTATGGCAAAATATTTTGTTTCATGTCATGCTAACGAACAAACAAACGAACAAACAAAGAAATACACAAAGAAAGAAAAAAAAAGCTTACCTGTATTGACAAAACTTTATAAATCTATTCGAAGATATGTCTCAGAAACTTTTCTCGAGAAGTTTAAACACAGAGTTTTTTGTCCTCTGAATAGATCACAATTAAAATAAACACACAGTCAGGTACCTTAAGTTTTCCTCCAGGAAATCTTAAACTGAAACGACTTTTTGTTATTTTCATTTGTCTTAAGATGTTTCTTCTTATCAGTTCACAGTATTCAAAGAACAAAGATCACTGCTAACGATAGACATATCAAACACAACACATTTGTTTTGTTTTTTAAACTTTAAAATGTTTCAAATTTTACTCCCAAAATCTCAAAGCTGAAACGATATTCATTTTTTTCTTTTCCTTCCACTTGAATCAAAATAAATAGCGTCCTTGCCGTAGATATCGAACCTAACTCTTGTTCTTATTGAAAACACTGAACACCTACTCAAAACTGAAAACACTAACATTTAAAAAAAGAACTTCTACAAAAACTTGCCCTGAAAAAAATATCCAAACAAAAGCAAATTCTCCTTCTTTTTCCTTTACTCTATTAAAATAAAATCATTACCTGCAGAGAAACTAAAACAATGGAAACTAGAATCTACACAAAAGCAAATTCTTCCTTCTTTTTTCTTTATTCTATTATGATAAAAGTATTGCTTACAGTGATACTAAAACAATGGAAAATCTTTTTACGATTTCAAAAGCAATGCACAAGAGTATTTCCCGATCAAATCCAAGCCTGAATAGAAGTCTTGGCCCTTTCAATTCACTTTATGAAAACAAAAGCCTGTATTATAAAAAAAAATGTCGTGCCCAAGTGACGCTCTTCTTGAACGTTGAAAATTTACTCAACAGTAGAAACACAAACTTCGCCAAGTACCGAAACCCCAAGCATACACGTTCCACCTACAAATTTACACAACACTAAAAACACAAACTTCGCCAAGTGCCCAAGCCTCAGGCACACAACATGTTTCAATTGAAAATTTACTCAATAGTAAAAACATGAACTTCGCCATTTCCCAAGCCTGCAACATGTTTCAACTCAAAATTTATTCAACACTAAAAATACAAACTTCGCCTAGTACCGAAGCCTACAACATATTTCACTAAACTTTTACTCAACACTAAAAACGAAAAGTTTTGACAAGTACGCAAGCCTCAGGTACACAACTATTTTGACTAAAAATTTACTCAACACTAAAAACACAAACTCCGCCAGTACCCAAGCGTACAACATGTTTTGACTCAAAATTTACTCAACACTAAAAACAAAACTTCGCCAGTACCAAGCCTACAACATGTTTCAACTCAAAATTTACTCAAACAAAAAACACAAACTTCGCCAGAACCCAAGTCTCAGGTACAAATATGTTTCGCCAAAAAATCGACTCAACACTGAAAATACAAATTTCGCCAAGTAGCCAAGCCCAGGTACACAACATGTTTCGACTGAAAATTTACTCAACACAAAAAACACAAACTTCGCCAGTACCCAAGTCTGTATCATGTTTCAACTCAAAATTTACTCAACACTAAAATAAAAACTTTGCCAGTACCCAAGTCTGTATCATGTTTCAACTCAAAATTTACTCAACACTAAAATAAAAACTTCGCCAGTACCCAAGTCTGTATCATGTTTGACTAAAAATTTACTCAACACTAAAAAACAAACTTCGCCAGTACCCAAGCCTACAACATGTTTCAACTCAAAATTTACTCAAACAAAAAATACAAACTTCGCCAGTACCCAAGTCTCAGGTACAAAATACGTTTCGCCAAGAAAAATTTAGTCAACACTGAAAATACAAATTTCGCCAACCAAAGCCTACAACATGTTTCAACTCAAAATTTACTCAACACTAAAAATACAAATTTCGCAAGTACACAAGCCTCAGGTACACAAAATGTATAGACCTAAAATTTAATCAACACTAAAAATGCAAACTTCTCTAGTTCCCAAACTCCAGTTATGCAGGCAATCCAAATATTTAAATTATTTCAATTTTACATACGTTCTGGGGAAAACAATTATGCGATTCTAACCCGTGGAATACTTCTAGGACTAGAAACGTGTTATGTTTTTGAGCCCAGAACTTTTATTAAAAATGTTTTTTTTTCTCTTTGTTTCTTTTTCTCTTTTCTTTTCTTCTCATCACCGTCACAGCTGGATGTCGTCCCAGGAGACACAGTCTCTGTCTTATAGTTTTCTTGTGTGTGTGTGTGTGTGTGTGTGTGTGTGTGTGTGTGTGTGTGTGTGTGTGTGTGTGTGTGTGTGTGTGTGTGTGTGTGTGTGTGGAGATTTCAGTCAGAATATAGAAATTGGCAAAAACAATTGAACTTAGCTTCAAATCTGCTACTTTTTCCTTCTTCACATGTTAATATCCAAAACTTTTTTCTAAAAAACAAACAAACAAACAAACAAACAGACAGACAAACAAACAAACGAACAAACAAACAAAACAAGAAAACAAACAAAGAACAAAAATCTTAACGAACCTTCTTCTCAATCCTGTTTCTTCAACCAGTCAGAACCAGAATATTAATAATAATAATAATATTAAAAAAAAAAACTCACACCAACAGATTCCAACTAAAACAACAGAACTTTTTCTCTCTCTCTCTCTCGCTCCCACTTATTCGATCGAGAAAGTAGAAAAAAACAAACCCTCGCACCAGCAGGTACCAGATAAAACAACAGATCACCTTTTCTCTTCCTCTCTCTCTCTCCTCTCTCTATCCCACTTCTTGGATGATCAAATAAAATTGACAGTTCAAAATTACCTTGTTTCAAAGATCACGATTTTTATCTCCGCAGAGTGTGGAAGATCAGTTAGCAAGGTAGGCAGGTAGGCAGATAGATAGGCAGATAGGCAGGTAGGGGGGATATTCCTGCCGACGTCAAGCACATACATGAATGAGAAGCCTGACAGGTTTTTCAATACAATCGCTAAACTTCTATCTGCCGGCTTGAGACATAAAATCTGAACGGCGGGGGTCCCACCCTTGATCGTCCTGTCGTGTTTTTTTTTTTTTTTCCAAGACGATCTCTCCCTGTGTCTGTCTGTCTCTGTTCTGTTTGTTTCAGTCTCTGTCTCTCTTTCTCTCTGTCTCTGTATCTCGCGTCTTCTCTCTCTCTCTCTCTCTTTCTCTCTCTCTTTGTTTTTGTCTCTCCTCTCTCTCTCTCTGTTTCTCTCTCTTCTGTCTCTCTCTCACTCTGTTTCTGTCTCTTCTCTCTCTGTCTTTCTCTGTCTGTCTGTCTCTCTCTCTTTCTCTCTCTCTCTCTCTCCCCCTATCTTTTTCTCTCCCCCTATCGTCCTCCTTCAGTGTGTGTGTGTGTGTGAATGTTCTCTCTCTCTCTCTCTCTCGATCTGTCTGCTCTGTCTCTTCTGCTCTGTCTTCTGCTCTGTCTCTGTCTGCTTGTCTCTGTCTGCTCTGTCTCTTCTGCTTTGTCTCTGTCTGCTCTGTCTCTGTCTGCTCTGTCTGTCTGTTTGTCTCTTTTTTCTTCTTCTTCTTTCCCCCTCTCTTGCTCTTTCCGTCTCTCCCTCTCCCTTTCTACACCTGTCTCTGTCTGTCTGTCTCTCTGTCTGTATGTTTATTTGTCTGTCTATCTGTCTCTGTCTCTATCTCTCTTTCTGTCTGTTTTTCTGTCTGTCTGTCTCTGTGTCTGTCTCTTTTTCTCTCTCTCTACACTCTCTCTCTTTCTTTCTCTCTATCTCTATCTCTGTCTGTCTGTATGTATGTTTCTCTCTCTCTCTCTCTCTCTCCCTCCCTCTTTCTCTCTCATCCCCTCCCTCCTCTC
>JAPXFY010000033.1:33892798-33902798 GCA_030674185.1 Monoplex corrugatus
TTTGTCTGTGTGTTTGTCTAGCGTTTGAGTGTTGTTTGTCTGATTCTCTGTCTTCTGTTTGTTTGTCCTTTCTGTCTGTTTCTCTGTCTGCCTTTCTATTTGTTCTTTTTGTCTGTCTCTTTCACTGTCTCACTTCCATTCTGTCTGTCTCATTGTCTGTCTGTCTGTCTGTCTGTCTGGATGTCTGTCTGTCAGTATTGGTCTGTCTGTCTGTCTGTCTGTTAGCATTGCTCGGTTGTGTCTGTCTGTTTGTCGTTGTCTGTCTGTCTGTCTGTGTGTCTGTCTCAGCATTTGAGTGTTTGTTTGCTGAGTTCTCTATCGTTCTGATGTCTGTCTGTCTGTCTGTCTGTCTATCTGTCTGTCTGCCTGTCTGTCTGATTGCCTGAACATTTGAGTATTAGTCTGTGTGATTCTCTGTCGTTTTGTCTGTGTCTCTCTATCTGTCTATCTGTCTATCTGTTTGTCTGTCTGTCTCTTTGTCTCACTGTCTATCTGTCTGTCAATATGAATCAGTCTGTCTGTCTGTCTGTCTGTCTGTCACTATTGGTCTGTCTGTCTCAGTGTCTGAGCATTTGAGTGTTTTTTCTGTCTGATAACTCTGTCATTCTGTCAGTATTAGTCTATTTGTTTGTCTGTCTGGCTATCTGTTTGTCTGTATGAATGTCTGAGCATCTGATTGTTTGTTTGTCTGTCTGATTCTCTGTCGCCCTGTCTGTCTGTCTGATTGTCCCACTGTCTGTCTGTCAGTTTTGGTCTGTCTGTCTGTTTGTCAGTATTAGTTTGTCGTACCTGTCTGTCTGTCTGTCAATCTGTTTGTCTGAGTGTCTGTCTAAGTATTTGAATGTCTGTCGTCGCTCTGTTGTTGCCTGTCTATCGCCCGACTGTCTGTCGTTATGTCTCTATGTTCTTCTGTCTTTCTGTTTGTCTCACTGTCTGTCTGTCTGTCTGTATATCTTTGTGCTCTTTTAGTCACCTCCCTTCAGTAAACGAATGTGATCTGTGTGTGGTGTGTGTGCGTGTGTGTGTGTGTGTGTGCGTGTGTGTGTGTGTGTGTGTGTGTGTGCGTCGTGCTGTGTGTGTGCGTGCGTGCGAGTACCCGTCTGTGTGTGTGTGTGTGTGTGTGTGTAAGAATCTGTGTGTGTGTGTGTGTGGTGTGTGTGTGTGTGTGTGTGGTGTGTGTGTGGCGCGCGCGCGTGCGTAAGAATCTGTGTGTGTGTATGTTGTGTGTGTGTGTGTGTGTGTGTGTGTGTGTGTGGTGTGTGTGTGTGTGTGTGTGTGTGTGTGTGTTGTCTTTGTCCGTATGTCTTTTTGTCGATCTGTCTATGTATGTATGTGTGTGATACGTATGTGAGTGTGTGTATGTGTACTTGTTTGAATGTGTTTGCGTGTGCCTCTGTGTCCATGTACATCATTATGTGTAAGTGTGTCTGTATATATGACCAACATAAAATGTGCTTGGAAAGAGGATTACGGATTTCTGTCACTCTGACACAGACAGAGACAGAGACAGAGAGAGAGAGAGAGAGAGAAGGAGAGAGAGAGAGAAGAGAGAGAGAAGAGAGAGAGAGAAGAGAAGGAGAGAACAAGACAGAGACGAGAGGAGAGAGACAGAGAGGAAGAGACAGGAGGAAGGGAGAGGGTGAGAGAGACAAAGAGAACTGAGATAGAGGTAATGAGAGAGAGAAAAAGAGAGAGCAGAGATGGAGGGAGGAGAAAGAGAAGAGAGAGTCAAAGAGAGAAGAAGAAAGAAAGAGAGAAAGAGAGAGAGAGAGAGGAGAGAGAGAGAAACAGAACGAGAGAGAGAGAGAGATGAGAAGAGAGAGAGAAGACAGACAGACAGATAGACAGAGAGAGAGAGAGGAGAAGGTCAGAGAGACAGAGAACGTAGAAAGAGAGAGACAAAGAGAGACAAAAACACACATAGACAGGCACCACCAGAGAGTAAAATGAATTAGTTATCAGTTGTTATCAATCCTCTCTTTCTCTCTCTTCTCTCTCTTCTCATCTATTTCTCTCTCTCTGTTTTCATCTCTCTCTCTCTCTCTTCTCTCTCTTCTCCCTCTCTGTTCTCTCTGTCTCTCTCCCTCTCTCTGCTTTCGTCTCTCTCCTCTCTCTCTTTCGCTCTTCTCTCTCTCTCTTTTCTGTCTCTCTGTCTCTCTCTTCTCTCTTTCTGCTTCTCTGTTCTCTCTCTGTCTCTCTCTCTTTCTCTTCTCTCTCTCTCTCTTTCGTCTCTCTTCTGTCTCTCTCTTTCTCTTCTTCTCTCTGTGTCTCTGTTTGTCTATCTGTCTGTCGGTCTGTCTGTCTCTCTCTCTCTCTCTCTCTCTCTCTCCCTCTCTGTTTCTCTCTGTCTCTCTCTGTCTCTCTGTGTCTCTCTCCCTCTCTCTGCCTTCGTCTCTCTCTCTCTCTCTCTCTCTCTCTTTCGCTTTCTCTCTCTCTCTCTTTGTCTGTCTGTCTGTCTGTCTCTCTTTCTCATTCTTTCTCTGTCTCTGTTTGTCTGTCTGTCTCTCTCTCTCTCTCTTTCGCGCTCTCTCTTTCTCTCTTTTCTGTCTCTGTCAACCTGTCTCTGTCTCTCCATCTCTGTCTCTCTATCTCAGTCTCAGTCTCTGTCTGTGTCTGTGTCTCTCTCTCCCTGTGTCTCTGTTATGATCTTTCGTTATGATTAATGTACAGTGTTTATGCTACATTGGTATGTGTGTGTTCGACCGTGATTAAAATGCATTAATATTTTAACAGGACATAACCTCCCCTCACCCGTTCCACATTTTGTTTTGCTTTGGGTTCGGGTTTGTTTTGTTGCTCTGTAAGCTATGTTAAAATGCAACGAGTACGCTTTGGTGTACTCTGTTGGCACTATAGAAATCGAATTTTATAGTCTTTCATAGAATTTTTTTCTTTTTATTGTTTTCTTGTTTTTGTTTTGTTTTATTCTTTCTTTCTTTCTTTCTAGGGGAGAAGCTATGAGACACAAGTATCAAGGCACAATGACAAACTCAACAACAGTATGAATATGCATACACATGTTAAAGAGAGAGCGAGAGAGAGAGAGAGCGAGAGAGAGAGAGAGAGAGAGCGGGAGAGAGGGAGAGAGGTAGAGAGACAGACAGACAGACAAACAGATAGAGACACAGAGAGACAGTGAGAGACAGAAAGAGGCAGAGAGACAGAGACAGACAGACAGACAGAAAAAGAGAGAAAGAGAGAGAGAGCGCGTGCGCGAGAGCGAGAGAGAGAGAGAGAGAGAGAGAGAGAGAGAGAGAGAGAAAGAGAGAGAGAGAGAGAGAGAGAGAGAGAGAGAGAAGAGAGAGTGACAAACAGACAGACAAAGAGACAAAGAGAGAAACACATACAGCCACATATATGTACACATTCGTTTGAATCTCAACTGATCTACAAAATAATATCGAATACTTCATGTTTCTACATCGATAATAATTATAGTTTTTATTCTCTCAGAAATCTTAAATGCAGCGACGAAGAAACAACGAAGAAATAATGATTATTCTCGGTATTTCGTTACTGACATTGTTAATCAGGCTACATTTGAGATCATCATCCACGATGGCAGTTTCAGATTTAGATTCGTCTTTTCAAGACGAAGCCTCCGAGCTGGGAATAAAATCCATAAGCATTGACGCCCAAGATGCCACGTGACGAGACAAGGTACCAAAATGATCATGGCATCAGCCCTGTTATTTGTGACTCGTTTTCACGAAATGAGTCCTAACTCGCAGGCAGCGAAAAGCGTAGAGGCCCGGAAAAGGTGTGATGGGTCGATTTTGTCAATTTTTACTTTTCGTCAAAGATGGAATGTGTAATCTTTAAATTACATCTACATGCACTCAGCACTTTATAATTCAATCGGAAAATGTATTTAAAATTCGTTTTAACCAGATAACGGCATGCTTTTTGTGTCAGAAAAAGGGATATATAAACTTAAATAACAAGACAATTACAGTCGATTTTCACACCAATGTTTGTGTGCTATTGTGGCATGATGTGTTTTACCATGGTGCAAAATGTGGTAAAGATTGGTGGAGTACAAATACCTGTTGCTAATGTAAAACTTCACTGAAGTGGTGAAAATGTTAAAACTTGATTTTCTCAAAATGGCTGTTTGCTATCTTACACACTTCAAACACCCATAAATTCCTTATTTTTAGGAGTAGAGTAATAAATTTCATATGAAAAGAAAGAAGTTAATAATCTGGACATTTTGAAAATCAGAATATCCTAAAATCTGTTATTTTCACCTTAGGACTCATTTTGTTAAAACGGGTCACATTTTTTTGTGTACATAAGCTTACGCTCCACGAAGGTCTCGGATGATGACACCTGGAATGTAAATACATGTACGTCTTATCCTGTTATATGAAGGAAAATTGAATATAAAATGTCTTTTTTTTCTTCTGGATTGATCCCCCGTGGGGATGCCAGGGGTTCTTTCAGTATAAATAGTATCCCCGCATTCTGGAAATTCTGTGCTAGAAATTTCCTCTTTGCTGTCACCCTCTTTGTTTCTGCCTTCTTCCTTTGCTTTCTGTCATTTCATCCTATCATTTTCTGCCTTGCTGGTCCATTCACCTGTATGTGTTCGATGAAGTCTTGCGTACTTTCTATTAGGATTGATAATTTGATACATGTATTGAGTGCAGTTTTGGCTCTAGGGAAGTGAGATATACGGAAGTAGTTTTAGGTCATTTAGGCCCGTTCTTACATACATTTTAGTGTCCTTAGTTATGTTTGAATTTGTATTCAACTGTGTTTTTTTGTTTTAAATCCCCTGTGCGATAAATTGGGCGGAGTGGTCCACGCCAGGGCCATCTCCTAAGATGATGTGCGCGAATGCATTGATATGTGTACTTAATTTTCTTTTCCTTTCTTTTTTCATGTCGAAGTAATGTGTTATATTTTGAAACGGTCATAGCCCTGTTATGCCTCTACGCAGTCGGCTGGGCTTTAAGCAACAGTAGAAACAATTCTGGATTGATGCAGGCCCATATGGGCGCGGTAGTCCAGTGACTAAATGTTGGTGGTCCACTCGTAAGGTCCTGGGTTCGATCCGAATTGACACCTCCGCCTGGAGGGTAAAAGAGTGGAATTTTTTTCCCCTGATCTCTCAAGGTCAACATGTGTGCAGACCTTCTAGTCTTTTAACCCGCCTCTACCACGCATGTCGACTTTCAAATTTGCACGTGAAAGGTCATTTAAGTTTTGTCAGTGTTTGGTGGTTTAAGGAAACGTAAAAAACACCCAGATTGCACACCTACCGAAGATGCAGTATGCAGACTGTGCACCAACACACAACCTGCACAGTGTAAACAAAAAAATGGTATGTAAAAATGAAAAGAAAAATACCTAGGGACATCCAATCTTGAAAAAAAAAAGGAAACGAAAACGAAAGACAGAGAGAAAGAAAGAAAGAAAAAAAAAAGAAAAAATAAAGAAAGAAAGAAAAAGAAAGGAAGGAAGAAAGAAAGAACAAATGAAAGAAAGAAATAAAGAAAGAAAAGGAAAGAATAAAAGAAAGAAAGGAAGAAAAGAAAAGAAAAGAAAAAAAGAAAGAAGAAAGAAGAAAAGAAAAAAGAAACGAAAGAAAGAAAAGAAAAAAGGAAAGAAAAAGAGAAAAAGAAAAGAAAGAAAGAAAACAAGAAAACAAAACAAAAAGAAAACAAAAAAGAAAGAAAGAGATAAGGAAAAGAAAAAAAAAAGTAACAAAGAAACAAAGAGTGAAAAGAAAGAAAAGAAAAGAAAGAAGAGGTGCGAGACAGAAGGAAAAGAAAGAAAGAAAGAAAGGAAGAAAGAGAAAGAAAAAAAAAAGAGAAACAAAGAACAAAAAAGAAGAACAAGGAAACGTGTTTCACAAGCAAGTGTGTAAACATGTGAAAACTCTGACTGGAATAGAAATAACAGAAAACGACCCAGTGAACATAAACACACCAGCACCACTTGAGAAAGAGATAAGCAAGTCAATCAAACAGACAGAAGTCTCTACACGATAAAAGTGAAAATCCTGTATTACCATAACTCTAGGGGGAGTGAGGTGGTAGAGACTGCAGTCCTCTGTCTTCATGTGAACTGGTCTGTTCTTCTGACAATGCCATAGACTCAAGAAGATCTGATATCTCTCATATCTCGAGTTCAATCCCAGACTGCATCATCAACAACAAAAATCAATAAAAAGAAATTAGCCTGTTTGGAAGTAAGTAAGTAAGTAAGTAAGTAAGTAAGTAAGTAGGTAAGTAAGTAAGTAAGTAAGTAAGAACGTAAGTAAGTAAGTAAGTAAGTAAACAAGTAAGTAAACAAGTAAGTAAGTAAACAAGTAAGTAAGTAAGTAAGTAAGTAAGTAAACAAGTAAGTAAGTAAGTAAGTAAGTAAGTAAGTAAGTAAACAAGTAAGTAAGTAAGTAAGCAAGTAAGCAAGTAAACAAGTAAACAAGTAAGTAAGTAAGTAAGCAAGTAAGTAAGTAAGTAAGTAAGTAAGTAATAGTAAGTAAGTAAACAAGTAAGTAAGTAAGTAAGTAAACAAGTAAGTAAGTAAACAAGTAAGTAAGTAAGTAAATAAGTAAAGAAGTAAGTAAGTAAGTAAGTAAGTAAGTAAACAAGTAAGTAAGTAAGTAAGTAAGTAAGTAAGTGAGTAAGTAAGTAAGTGAGTAAGTAAGTAAGTGAGTGAGTAAGTAAGTAAGTAAGTAAGTAAGTAAGTAAGTAAGTAGGAGTGAGTAAGTAAGTAAGTAAGTAAATAAGAAAGTAAGTAAGTAAGTAAGTAAGTGAAGTAGTAAGTAAGTAAGTAAGTAAGTAAGTAAGTAAGTAAGTAGTGAGTAGTAAGTAAGTAAGTAAGTAAGTAGTAAGTAAGTAGTAAGTAAGCAAGTAAGTGAGTAAGTAAGTAAGTAAGTAAGTGAGGATGAGTGAGTAAGTAAAGTAAGTAAGTAAGTAAGTAAGTAAGTAGTAGTAGTAAGTAAGTAAGTAAGTAAGTAAGCAAGTAAGTAAGTAGTAAGTAAGTAGTAAGTAAGTAAGTAAGTAAGTGAGTGAGTGAGTGAGAGTAAGTAAACAAGTAAGTAAGTAAGTAAGTAAGTAAGTAAGTAAGTAGTAAGTAAGTAAGTAAGTAAGTAAGTAGCAAGTAAGTAAGTTAGTACATAAATACATCTATACATAAACAAAAGACGAGAATGTAGAGAGATAAACAAATAGGAAATGAAAAATAACAAATAGCAATAAATACACACATATACGCACACGCCCGCACACAGACACACGCACATACAAAAAAGAAGTAGTAGTAGTAGTAGGTAGTAGTAGTGGTGGTGATGATGGTAGTGGTTAGTTGTAGTGGTGGTGGTAGTGGTGGTGGTGGTGGTGGCGATAGTAGCAGTAATAGTAGAGAGAAGAAGAAGAAGAAGAGAAGAAGAAGAAGAAGAAGAAGAAGAAGAAGAAGAAGAAAAGAAGAAGAAGAAGAAGAAGAAGAAAGAAGAAGAAGAAGAAGAAAAAGAGAAGAAAGAAGAAGAAAGACAAGAAGAAAGAAGAAGAAGAAGAAAAGAAGAAGAAGAAGAAGAAGAAGAAGAAGAAGAAGAAGAAAGAAAGAAGAAAAGAAGAAGAAGAAGAAGAAGAAAGAAGAAGAAGAAGAAAGAAGAAGAAGAAGAAGAAGAAGAAGAAGAGAAGAACGAAGAAGAAGAGAAGAAGAAAGAAGAAGAAGAAGAAGAAAAGAAGAAGAAGAAGAAGAAGAAGAAGAAGACAAGAAGAAGAAGAAGAAGAAGAACAAGAAGAAGAACAAGAAGAAAGAAGCAAGAAGAAAGAAGAACAAGAAGAACAAGAAGAAGAAGACAAGAACAAGAAGAAAAGACAAAGAACAGAACAAGACAAGAAGAAAAGAACAGAAGAAAGACAAGAAGAACAAGAAGAACAAGAGAAAAGAAAGAAACAAGAAAAAAGAAGAAAAGAAGAAAAGAAAAGAAGAAGCAGAAGAAGAAGAAAAGAAGAAGAAGAAAGAAGAAGAAGAAGAAGAAGAAAAGAAGAAGAAGAGAAGAAGAAAAAAGAAGAAGAAGAAGAAGAAGAAGAAGAAAAGAAGAAGAAGAGAAGAAAGAAGAAAAAGAAGAAGAAGAAGAAGAAGAAGAAAAGAAGAAGAAGAAGAAGAAGAAGAAGAAGAAAAAGAAAAAAGAAGAGAAGAAGAAGAAGAAGAAGAAAAAGAAGAAGAAGAAGAAGAAGAAGAAGAAGAAGAAGAAGAAGAAGAAGAAGAAGAAGAAGAAGAAGAAGAAGAAGAAGAAAGAAGAAGAAGAAGAAGAAGAAGAAGAAGAAGAACAAGACAGAACAAGAACAAGAAGAAGAAGAAGAAGAAGAAGAAGAAAAAGAAGAAGAAGAAGGAAGAAGAAGGAGGAAGAGGAGAAGGAGGAAAAGGAGAAGGAGGAAAAGGAAAAGGACGAGGTAGATAAGACGAAGGAGAAGAATATTATCAGCAGTCTGTTTGACAAGTCAGAGGGGTTGTCTCAAATCTCTCACGTACGATAAAAACCACTGAAGAGGGCGTGTATGTGTGTTTACACGCCAACACCACTTGAGACCGTCATTAGAATGAATCGTTGGAGGAGATACCAAAGTCTATTAAGTCATTGAACACGTCTACACTTGGCTCTACTGAACACAAAAGCCTTTATTGAGTATATTCAGCGAGAACTACCTCGGTACTTGTTTAAAACCTACAGGAAAGCAATAAAAGCCAAAGTGAAGTGCTCTGCACTCACTGTTATTGTTATTACTGTTTAAAGCTCAGCCGACTGCGTAGATCCATATCATGATTATAAAGCTTAAGTGAAGTGTTCTGCCATTATTGTTATTTTTATTTCTGTTTAAAGCCCAGCCGACTGAGTAGAGCCACGTCAGGACTATAACTGTTTCTAAACATACACAATACTTCAACTGGTCAAAAAAAAAAAAAAAAAAAAAAAAAAAGAATAAGAAAGGAGAGAAAATTTAGTACACATATCAATGCGTTCCATTTGTGTCTGCCTCCATCAAGACTGTCTCGTTTGTTTTCTTTGCTGTCCATGGAACTCTCAATATTCTTCTGAAAAACCACATCTCGGCTGCCTCAATCTTGCTCTGGCTTTGCTTGCTGACTGTCCACATCTCGCATCCGTACAACAGACACAAGTAGATCACTCATAAAGAAGATTAGGAAAAGACAAGCAACATTTATAGGCCATTTTATGAGGAAGGGGGATTTGGAGCACCTGGTCACAACGGGAAAGCTGGAGGGAAAGAGAACACCAGGTAGACCCAGGGAGAGAATGCTGGACGGACTTGCAGAGTGGCTGGGGATGGGGAGGGTGGGGGAGATGCTGGGGGCAACGAGAGATAGAGGTGGTTGGAAGTCCATGGTCGCCAACGCCATGCGGCAGGGCACCTGATGATGATGATGATGATGATGATGATCAATGCGTTCGTGCACATAATCTAAGGAGATGCCCCTGGTGTTGACCACTCCGATCAATTTATCGTACAGGGGATTGAAAAAGCATACTTAAATACAAAATTAAATGTAACCAAGAACACTAAAACGTATATAAAAACGGGCCTAAATTGCCTAAAATTGCTTCCTTGTATCTCATTTCCTTAGAGCCAAAAATGCACTTAATACATGTAAACCCAAGTATCAATCCCAAGAGAAGTACGTAAGACTTTATCAAACACATACAGATGTATGAATCAGCAAGGCAGAAAATGATAGGATGGAATGACAGAAAGCAAAGGAACAAGGCAGAAACAAAGAAAGTGACAGCAAAGAGGGAATTTCTAGCACACAATTTCCAGAAGGTGGTGATACTCCAAACTTTAGTCCTAAAGGATAATAGCATTAGGTCCTATAGGACCTGTTCCATGTATATCTTGAGAGCGAGAGAGAGAGAGAGAGAGAGAGAAAAGAGAGAGAGAAAGAAATACAGAGAGAAAGAGAGAGAGAGAAGGGAGGGAGAGAAAAAGAAAGTGAGAGATACAGAGAGAAAGAGAGAAAAAGA
>JAPXFY010000033.1:33915298-33917798 GCA_030674185.1 Monoplex corrugatus
TTTTCCATATCTGAGTGCCAATTTTGTTTAAACGAACAAATAAGCCTGTCTTTAAATTCATTAATAAACTGACACTCATTTCCTACTCCCTGGGACAACCACACGATTCCAAGCCCAAGTTCTGATAAAGCCTTTTTTACCTGATAGGCCCAGTTCTGTTTTCCTATTTCCATTTGAGTAACCATCATTTCATATGCCTGTTTACATAACCGAGATTGTGGAAGCCTTAACAATTTCAACCAGTATTTAATACTCTTCACAAAGGTTCTAATGTATAAAGGATATCTTCCAGTTTCTCCATATAAAACAGTATTAGAAGAGTGAATTGGTACAGCCAAAAAACGTTTTATAGCATATGTATGCACTTTTTCCATATGTGGATTTACAGTAAGACCCCATACTTCAGCTGCATATGTAAATAAAGGTTCTATCTGTGTATCAAACATTTTCCAATATAAATTACAATCAATAGAATTGAGCTTCCGTAAGGATTTTAGAATTTCAATAACACCTTTTTTCCCTTTATTACAAGATTCTTCCCATGCATAATTTAAACTTAATTTTGTCGAAAATATTATTCCTAAGTATTTATAAGAATTAACAACTTTAACCTCGTTAATTCCATAGAACCATTTTTCGTGTTTTGATAAATGTCCACCCTTCCTGAAAATCATAATATTAGTTTTATCCATGTTAACTGTTAAAGCTAGTCGATCCGATTCTTCCTTTAAGACATTTAACTGGTTTTGTAAGCCTTTGACTGTACCAGAGAGAAGAATAACATCGTCTGCAAACAGCAATAGGAATATCTCAATAACCCCAGGGATAATTTGAATGCCATGCCTGCCTTTTCTTGACAGTTCCACTGCTAATTCATTAATGAAAAATGAAAACAATTGAGGACTCAATTGACACTCCTGTTTCACTCCTTTAGGGCATTCGAAATAATCTGAATATACACACTTCTCACGCACGCATGCAAACACTGAGTTATAAACTCCTCTTAGGGCCATATATAATTTTCCATTCACACCACTTTTACGTAATATATTCCAAAGATTATTACGATTCACAGAATCGAATGCCTTCCTAAAATCCACAAATGCAACATAAAGTTTCTTATTTAAAAGTAAATGCTTCTGCACAAGGGAGTAAAGTGTGAAAATATGATCAATTGTACTGTATTTTGCTCTAAATCCAGCTTGTTCTTCAACTATTTTCTCTTCTTTTTCTGCCCACTTTGTTAATCTCTTATTCAAAATATATGTATAAACTTTACTCACTATACTTGTTAGAGCGACTCCTCTATAATTATCTGGATTATTCACATCTCCTTTTTTATGAATTGGGATTATTATGGACTTTGCCCATTCTGACGGAAAAATGCCATTATCAAAAAGCTTGTTACATAAATGGACAAGGAAATCAATTACATTAGCATTTGCATGTTTTAACATTTCGCTGATTATTTGATCTGGTCCTGCGCTCTTTCCTGCTTTCAAATGCCTGATACTCGCAGTCACTTCTTCTTTAGTTATAGGCTCATTGAAAAGGGGCTCAAAATTATTTTCTTCCTCTACTATATTACTCTCTTGTGCAGTATTTCCCCCGATATCATTGAAAACACTGCAGAAATGATTGTACCATTGTTCAATAGAGATTTCATTGTACACAAAGGCCTTTCTATTAACAGATCTTATTATTGACCAGAATGTCCTGGAGTCATTGATGGAATCTTTGAGTGTTCTTATTTTCTTATCTTCGTATTCCCTTTCTTTCGTTTTCCTTAGTTTAACATACTCTTTTCGTGATATGACATATGCTTCTCTTTTTTCTTTTTTTTCTTTTTCTGTTTTGCATCTCTGGAATCTTTTCAGTAGCCTCTTAACTTCTTGTTTCTTTCTTTCACATTCCTTATCAAACCAATCATTCTGTTTCTTTTGTCCTTGTCTCACTGTTCGTACCATACACGCAGCTGCCCCGCATAAAGCCTTAGTAAACTGCTCCGAACTGTCATTCACATTATAATCTAACAAACCGAAAGCTGTCTGTAGACAATTGTTGAACTCAGAACCATCAAGCTCTTGTACAAATAAACTTGCTAATTCTTCAGACCATACAATTTTTTCTTCCCCTTGTTGTCTTGCACTTTCTACATCTGTATGATTATTTCCCCTTTTCCATATTACCTCAACAGGTAGATGCCATGAATCAACACAGTTACCTACCCGTAAATCAAAGCATGAGACCAGATTATATGGAACAAGAAAATAGTCAATCACACTACACCCGTTTGGAGACACAAAAGTGTATTCACCCTCTGTATCTCCATCACAAAAACCATTCAAAATAACCATATCCAACATGAAACATAAGTTCAACAATGTTTTGCCAAAACTATTCACAGTTTCATCTTTAGAACAACGTACATCACATTCATTATACATCCTGTCATACTCAATGTCTTCCAAATAAGTAGTCATGTCTTCAGGCGCAAACT
>JAPXFY010000033.1:33935298-33942798 GCA_030674185.1 Monoplex corrugatus
TGTCTATCAGTCTGTCTGTCTGTCTATTTTTCTGTCTGTCCGTCTATCTGTCTGACGGGTGGGGGTGGGGGTGGGGGAGCAGCGCACTGAACTAAATACACCGAATTTTGTAAAGTGAATAGCGTGTATTATTGAGTCATTAACAGATCTGAAAAAGGTCTGTAGTTCCTTACAAGTCTGGATTTGGTCTGTATGAATGGGAGAGAGACGCTCCTGTACTAGATTCGAACTTTTAGTTTATGATGAATTGAATGTGGGTAAGGAGGTATATTGGTTCAAAATCGCAATGCTGTTCCTACCTCCTACGTCCTGTGTTGTATGGGAGAAAGTAGACATTTGTCTGTCTGTCTGTCTGTTTGTCTGTTTGTCTATCTGTTTGTTTGTTTGTCTATCTGTTTGTCTACTTGTCTGTTTGCCTGTCTGTCTGGCTGGCTGTTTGTCTGATTGTCTCTCTGTTTGTTTATTCGTCTGTCTGTCAGTTTCTCTACTTATCTGTCTGTATGTCTGTGTATCTGTCTGTCTCTCTTCATCTGTCTCTCTGTTGTCTAGCTGTCTGGCTGGCTGGCTGGCTGTCTGGCTGTTTGTCTGTCTGGCTGTCTGTCTGTCTGTGTGTTTATCTACTTGCCTGTCTGCGTGTCTGGTTGTCTGGCTGTTTGTCTGTCTGTCAGTCTGTTTGTCTATCTGGCTGGCTGTCTAGCTGTTTGTTTGTCTGTTTGTCTACCTGTCTGTCTATCTGTTTGTCTATCTGTCTCTCTGTCTGTCTGTTTGTCTGTCTGTGTATATCTGTCTGTTTGTCTGTCACTCTTCTTCCATTTTCCTATGCCCCTCCTTTTTACCCCAGCCCCCCCCAGTTCATTCCTCCCTCTCTTATCGTTGTGACTGAAGTTTGTCAGCCTGGGTCATTGAAGACCTGTATCGTACCCCCCCCCCCTTCTCTCGCTCTCTCTCTCACTCTCTCTCTCTCTCTCACCCTCTCTCTCTCTCTCTTCTATGTCTCTGTCCTCTCTCTGTCTCTCTGTCTCTGTCTTGTTGTCTGTCTGTCTGTCTGTCTCTCTCTCTCTCTCTGTCATTTTTCCTGTTTCTCACTCCCTGTCTCTCTCTTCTCTCTCTCACTTTCTTCTGCCTTTCTGTTTTCTTACCTCTGGCTCTTTTTCTCTCTTTCTCTCTGTTGTGTGTGTGTGTCTCTCCTTCTCTCTCTCTCTCTGAGTGTGTGTCTGTCATTCTTTCTCACTTTTCTCTCTCTCTTTCTTTTTCTTCTTGTCTTCAGATTGCCACCCCCCCCCCCCTCTGACCCCACCCCCCCCCTTTCTTGACAAGTGGTGGGAGCTGTTCGCCTAAGTCGTTAAAGGTATTTGAGTATTTTTCTCACAGTCACGGACGCAGTACATACACACGCGAGCGCGAGGGTACATACACACAACAACAACACACAAAACACACACACACGCGCAACACAACACACACAGACACACAACAACACAACACACACAAACACACACACACAAACAGAAACACAGAAAACAGACACACAAACAACAACACAACACACAAAACAACAACACAAACACAACACACACACAAACAACACAATAAACACACACAACACACATACACACAGAAAACAACACAAACACACACAAACACAACAACAAAAACAACAACACACAAACACAACACACAAAACACAAAGAAGCACACACACACACGCACACACACAAACACACACAAACAACAACAACAACACACAACACACACAAACACACACACACACACAACACAACGCACAACACACACACAACAAAACACAACAATAACACAGAAGAACACAGAACAACAACAACACAACAACAGAAACAACACAACACAAACAACACAACAACACACACACACAACAGACACACACACACACGCACACACACACACACACACAAAACAAACACACACACACAACAACAAACAAAACAAACACACAACACGCACAACACACACACAACACAAACAACAACACACAGCACAACACACACACAACAAAACACAAGCATGCACATGCACATAGAAGAAAATACTAAAGGGAAGAAACAGGGAAAAAAACGATTGAGTAATTGAAACTTTATTGGTTGAAAAAACTAGGCACAGGAAGATATTTTTTTAAAAATCTGCCCAGAAAAGAAAAGGTAAAAAAAAAATGCAAGAAGGAAAAAGATGAAGACGAAGAAGACGAAGAAGAGAAAGAAAGAAGAAGAAAGAAAGAAGAAGAGAGAGAGAAGAGAGAAGAGAGAGAAGAGAAAGAAGAAGAAGAAGAAAAGAAAGAAAGAAAGAAGAAGAAAGAAGAAGAAGAAAGAAAGAAAAGAAAAAAGAAAAAGAAAGAAAGAAAAGAAAGAAAGAAAGAAAAGAAAGAAAGAAGAAAGAAAGAAGAAGAAGAAGAAGAAAGAAAGAAAAAAAGAAAGAAAGAAAGAAAGAAAGAAAGAAAGAAAGAAAGAAGAAAGAAGAAGAAGAAAGAAAGAAAGAAAAGAAAGAAAAAAAAGAAGAAGAAAAAAGAAAGAAAGAAAGAAGAAAAAAGAAAGAAAGAAAGAAAAGAAAGAAAGAAAGAAAGAAAGAAAGAAAAAGAAAGAAAGAAAGAAAAAGAAAGAAAGAAAGAAAGAAAGAAAGAAAGAAAGAAGAAAGAAAGAAAGAAAGAAGAAAAAAGAAAGAAAGAAAGAAGAAAGAAAGAAAAAAGAAAGAAAAAAGAAAGAAAGAAAGAAAAAAAAGAAGAACATAAAGAAAGAAAGAAAGAAGAAGAAAAGAAGAAGAAAAGAAAGAAGAAGAAGAAGAAGAAAGAAAAGAAAGAAAGAAGAAAAGAAAAGAAGAAGAAAGAAAAAGAAAGAAGAAGAAGAAGAAGAAGAAGAAGAAGAAAGAAGAAGAAGAAGAAGAAGAAGAAGAAGAAAGAGAAGAAAAAGAAGAAAGAAGAAGAAAAAAAAAAAAGAAAGAGGAAAGAAGAAAGAAGAAAGAAAAAAGAAAGAAGATAGAAGAAAGAGGGAAAAAAAAGAAGGAAGGAGCAGCAGCAACAAGAGGAAAGAAAGGAGGAAGAGAAAGAAGAAAGAAAGAAGAAGATGGTAGAAGAAGAAAGAAAAAAGAAAGAAAAAGCAAGAAAAAAAAGAAGAAGAGAAAAAAGAAGGAGAAGAAAAAACAACAAAGGTCAAGAAGAAGAACAAGAAAAAGAAGAAACGAACAAGAACAAGTAAAACAAGAAACGAAGAGCAACAACAAAAGAGAAAGAAAAGAATGAAAAAGAGAAAAATAAAGAAGAAAGAAAAGGAAACCATTAATGAAACTTAAATATAAGAATCATTTTCTTTTTAGAAAAAAAATTATTGTCGCTCCTTAAACTGGCCTCTTCACGTGCCATTTTGACATTTCATTCCATCATTTGGTTGTGTCAGATTATTGTTTCATTGTCCATCTCTTCATTCTCTATATTTCAAAACTTTCCCAGGGCATGTAATTTTGCACAGCTCAGGGAGTGAGTCAGAGTGCTGGCAGATTCGGGTGGAGCGCATAAGGAGTTGTCCGAGTGCGAAAAGTCTTTATTACTTAAGAAAACTCCAAAGTAAGATACCTGCATGGCTTAATGCTTCAGATGCTGTACTTTTGTCGTTGTTGTTGTTGCTGTTGTTGTTGTTGTTGCTGTTGTTGTGTTGTTGTGATGATGATTTTGTTGTTGTTCTTGTTGCTACTGTCAGTGGTGGTGGTGTTGCTGCTGTTGTTGATGCTGTTACAATAATGATCCTTTCACTAAGAGCTGTCAGAAATCCTGTTCACACAGGCACGCAGAAGCAGCAACAGCAAAAACAACACAATAACAAAACAGCAGCAGTAGCAACAACAACAACAGCAGCAGCAACAACAACACACCAACAATCGCAGACAACAAATCAATACCATATTTTAACAGACAATGCTGAGAATAAGCTTCAAAACAAAACACAAACAACGTTTAATGCTTGTGGGTCCATAGATGATTTCACTTCAAAATCCAATCACAGAACAGTGATCGCAATTTCACGTCAAAAAGTGTACATAGATAGATAAAAAAAAAAAAAAAATCTCTTTTGTGTGTGAGACGAAGCCAAATTTATTGAAAGTACGACAATTATTATATGTTCATTGATAATAACAGAAAAAGCTTTTTCGCTTCGGTGGTATGTGTGAACTCTTTTATTCCACACACAACTTTTGTTGTTGTTGCGAATTTCCTTTATCTAAAGCAGAGATGTTCTTCAGCCTTTGTTTTTACTTTTGGTGTAGGCACTGCATTTCTTAATAATTTATAGTCAATAGTAACGATAATAATAATGATGATAATAATGAAAATAATGATAATTATTACGACAACAACAACACAAATAACAATTATAATATTAATAATAGTAAGAAGAAGAAGAAGAATAGCAATAGCAGCAATAATACAATAATATAATGATTTGAAAATGGCAACAGTGATACTACTAGTAATAACAAAAAAACCTACAAGTGCAAATTTTGCACAGAAAAAAAGAAGATTAGAGTACCAAAATATATCCAACAAATCTTCAAATAACGTGGTGATAAAATCGCATATTACACTAATCATTATGTTTGTAATTTCGCACACGCACAAACACAGACACACAGACGCACCTACACACACACACACACACACACACACACACACACACACACACACCACACACACACACACACACACACACACACACACACACACATAAACACACCATTACTATTACTTCCTGGACGGTTAGGTAATTTGGGTGTTGAAAGAATAAGTCACCAGTGCATCTTGGACTAGACTAGATGGTATACAATGTGAAATAACAAAAACAGGTTGAATTAAATATTGCTAAAAGAAGCTGAAACAAAACATCACAGTGCAAACGAAAACAAAACACACTAACTAATAATAAATAGGACATTGAAGTACATGTAAAACCAAAACAAAACACACTAACTGATACATCAAAAGGACACTGAAGTACATGTAAAACGAAAACAAAACACACTAACTAATAATAAATAGGACATTGAAGTACATGTAAAACCAAAACAAAACACACTAACTGATACATCAAAAGGACACTGAAGTACATGTAAAACGAAAACAAAACACACTAACTAATAATAAATAGGACATTGAAGTACATGTAAAACCAAAACAAAACACACTAACTGATACATCAAAAGGACATTGAAGTACATGTAAAACGAAAACAAAACACACCAACTAATACACAAAAAGGACATTGAAGTACATGTAAAACCAAAACAAAACACACTAATACACAAAAAGGACATTGAAGTACATGTAAAACCAAAAAAAACACACTAATACATAAAAAGGACATTGAAGTACATGTAAAACCAAAACAAAACACACTAACTAATACATAAAAAGGACATTGAAGTACATGTAAAACCAAAACAAAACACACTAATACATAAAAAGGACATTGAAGTACATGTAAAACCAAAACAAAACACACTAATACACAAAAAGGACATTGAAGTACATGTAAAACCAAAACAAAACACACTAATACATAAAAAGGACTTTGAAGTACATGTAAAACCAAAACAAAACACACTAACTAATAATAAAAAGGACATTGAAGTACATGTAAGACGAAAACAAAACACACTAATACATAAAAAGGACTTTGAAGTACATGTAAAACGAAAACAAAACACACTAATACATAAAAAGGACATTGAAGTAAATATAAAACGAAACAAAACACACTAATACATAAAAAGGACATTGAAGTAAATATAAAACGAAAACAAAACACACTAATACATAAAAAGGACATTGAAGTACATGTAAAACGAAAACAAAACACACTAATACATAAAAAGGACGTTGAAGTAAATATAAAACGAAAACAAAACACACTAATACATAAAAAGGACGTTGAAGTAAATATAAAACGAAAACAAAACACACTAATACATAAAAAGGACGTTGAAGTAAATATAAAACGAAAACAAAACACACTGATACATAAAAAGGACATTGAAGTACATGTATAACAAAACAAAACACACTAATACATAAAAAGGACGTTGAAGTAAATATAAAACGAAAACAAAACACACTAATACATAAAAAGGACGTTGAAGTAAATATAAAACGAAAACAAAACACACTAATACATAAAAAAGGACGTTGAAGTAAATATAAAACGAAAACAAAACACACTAATACATAAAAAGGACGTTGAAGTAAATATAAAACGAAAACAAAACACACTAATACATAAAAAGGACTTTGAAGTAAATATAAAACGAAATAAACGAAAGCAAAACACACTAACTGATTCATAAAAAGGACATTGAAGTAATCATAAGACTATTATATTTATCCTAACAAAAATTAAACAGAACATTTACTTGAGAAAGGTATCAAGAGACTTTACAAGGCAATGATGTTTTATCCGAGAAACAAGTAAAACAAAATATTTACTTTAGAAACCTTTAGAAATACTACAAGACAATGATAGATATCCTAAGAAGATTTCAAACACAACATTTATTTCACACGTACAAACACTTTAATGGGACGATTGATTCGATGAGCTAATTTATTTTTTCTTTATCTTCCATTTAAAAAGTTGGGAAATTTTGCACTTGACTTTTGTTGTGAGAGTCCGTTGTGTGACGAGAGCCTTGACAAAACACATTTTTCAGAAAGAAAAATGGAGCAATCATAAGTCTAATATAACCATTTTCTAGAAGATAAAAGAAGCAATTACAAATCTGAAAGCCATCGTGCCATGATTTTCATTTTATAAAACAACAAAACTGAAAAAAAAATGAATCACAATGATCGTTCTTACAGAATGGTCCTTCCTGAAAAATCGGTTGAAAAATTAAAAACTTGAAACTGAAAAATAGAAATTAAAGACAAAAAAAAAAAAGTCATGAAATCATTCTGTCGTAATTTTCAGTTGTTGAAAAACAGTTATAAGATAAAAGATACAAGTTCAAACAGGAAGAATCATTTTCTTAAAAGGGAACGACATCGTGGTAACTCTATCACAGCCATTTGCTTCGATAAATAAATATGTAATGACAAAGTCTATCATTCATCGTATTTCTCGATTTCTAATTGCCCTTTTCAAAAAGAAAATGAAATTGTTTCGTACCGACCCTAGAGAAATACATGCCTTTTTGTGGAAATGTGTGTGTGTGTGTGTGTGTGTGTGTGTGTGTGTGTGTGTGTGTGTGTGTGTGTGTGTGTGTGTGTGTGTGGTGTGTGTGTGTGTGTGTGTGTGTGTGTGTGTGTGTGTGTGTGTGTTTGTGTGTGTATGTGGTGTGTGAAAGAGTGAGTGAGTGAGTGAATGACTCTGTGTGTGTGTGTGTGTGTGTGTGTGTGTGTGTGTGTGTGTGTGTGTGTGTGTGTGTGTGTGTGTGTGTGTGTTTTGTGTGTGTGTAGGTTTTTATGTGTGACAAAAATGTTTTTGCAAG
>JAPXFY010000033.1:33947798-33955298 GCA_030674185.1 Monoplex corrugatus
CCACACACACAAACACTTACCCCCCACCCACACACAAAATGCTTATCTCCCCCCTCCCCACACACACACCACCACCCACCACCACACCCCCAAATATCCAACCCCTACTTCAACTCCTCTCACTCACCTACGACAACACTGCTTTTTGCAGCATTGCAAACAGTAGCGCCAGCAGTAGATGTACAGCATATACAGCAACAACGCCAGAAGCGCCGTCAACAAGAGAGCAGACAGAATGATCCACCACAAGTTCTCATCGATCCAGCTGACGACGTTGTCTGTAGGTGCAGGAGTTGTCGTGGTCGGTGTCGTGGTGGTGGTGGGCGCTGGTGTCGTTGTCGTTGGCGCTGGCGTTGGTGCTATAGTGGTTGGGCATTCCTGAGGCGTTCGAAGGAATGGACAGAGAACAGAAGAAAAATTAAATAGGTAGTGACAGTTTTTTTTGGGGGGATGGGTTTCATAGAGACATGCACACGTTGGGGGGGGGGGAGAGGGGGGAAGATAGACAGACAGACAGACCGACAGAGAGAAAGAGAGAGACAGGCAGACAGAGAGACAGACGGGCAGACAGAGAGAAGAGAGAGAGATTGAGACAGACAGGCAGGCAGTGAAGAGAGAGAGAGAGAGAGAGAGAGAGAGAGAGAGAAAGAGACAGACAGACAGACAGACAGACAGAGAGACAGACAGAGAGACAGACAGACAGAGGTTGAAGAGAAAAAAAACAAAGTATGGACAGAGAGAGACAGAAAGATAGAAAGAGGTTGGGAGAAAGAGAGAGAGAGAGGGGGGGGAGAATAGAAGATAAAAAGTAGAGACAGCGGGAGAGAGAGAGAGGAAGTACTAGACAGAGAGAAATTGACAGAGAGAGAGAGGGGGGGGGGAGTTGGAAAGAAGGAAAGAGAAAGAAAGAAATGGAAAGAAAAGAGTGTGTTCGTGAGAGAGAAAGAGACAGAAGATAGATGGATAATAGATAGATAGATAGAACATAGATAGATACATAGATAGATAGATAGATAGATACAAGATAGATAAGAGATAGATACATAGATGATAGATACATAGATAGATAATAGATAGATAGATAGATACAGAGATACAGAGATAATAGATAAATAGATAGACAGACAGACAGATAAACAGATAGATAGATAAATAGATAGATAGATAGACAGCAGATCGACACATAGATAGATACATAGATAATACATAAATAGATAGATAGATAGATAGATAGATAGATAGATGGACAGATAGGTAGGTAGGCAGGTAGGTAGGTAGTAGATAGGTAGATAGGTAATAATATAGATGTATAGATATAGATATATTGACACCACACAACATACACACACACGCACACACACACACACACACACACACACACACACACCACACACACACACACACACCATCACACACAACACACACACACACATATAATATATATATATAAAGGATGCAACATCTCTCCTTCACAGTGTCGAAAGAACAGCAATGAGATCGGGCTCCACCTCAATGCGAACAAAACAGAGTTCATCTGTCCTGAACCAAGATGCATCAAAAGGCATGAGAAGTCTCAATGGAGATACAATCAAACAAGTTCAAGACTTTAAATACCTGGGCAGCTACATTGACTCCACAGAACAAGACGTCAACACCAGACTCGGAAATGACTGGGTCGCTCTAAATCAACTTGTCAAAATCTGGAAATCCAATCTACCAGATAACCTGAAAAGGAATTTCTTCCCAGCAGCAGTAGAGTCCGTTCTTACATATAGCTCAATCTCTTGGATCCTAACAACGACATTGGAGAAGAAGATTGATGGAGCATATACACAAATGCTGCGTGGAGCCCTGAACAAATCCTGGAGAGAACATCCAACTTACAAAGAGTTATATGGTAAGATCCCACCAATCAGTAAATCAATACGTCAACAAAGACTGCGCTTCGCGGGACACTGCTGGCGTAGCAAAGAAGAACTGGTGGGGGCTGTTCTACTATGGAGACCCAGTCACAGCAAACAAAGACCAGGACGTCCAAAGAAGACCTTCATCGACCAACTGGTCGATGATACGGGCTGTCAGTATGATGAACTACCTACTGCAATGTCTGACAGGGAAGGATGGAAGAAACGTGTCATGGATAGCCGAGCAAGCTCGACATGATGATGATGATGTGTGTGTATGTATATATATATACATACATTCACACACACACACATATATATATATATATATAATATAATATATATATATATATATATATATATGTGTGTGTGTGTGTGTACGGATATGTATGTGTATGTGTCTGTATTCTTGTTGTTATCATTATCAATATCATTATTATTATCATCATTGTTGTGCTGGTTGTTATTGTTGTTGTTATTATCATCACCATCATCATTACCCCCACCATCGTCATCATCATCACCACCATTATCATCATCACCATCACCATCATCACCATCATTATAATCACCACCGTCACCGTCATCCTCCTCCTCCTCATCATCATCACCATCATCACCAACACATCGCCATCACCACCACTACCACTACCACCACCACCATCATTACCATCACCACCACAGCCACTACCACTACCACCACCAACACCCACCACCACCACTACCACTACCATCATCGCCACCACCATCATCATTATCACTATCCTTCAGCAACAAACTTTTACTTATATATGTATATATATATATACATATCTATATCTATATATTACCTCCCACCACGAAATCAGTCTTAACTCGCAGACAGTCGAATAGCTATAGGAGCTGAAAAGGTGACTGGGGGTCTATCTGTGGTGTTTTGACTTTTTCTCAAAGTTGATTTCCGTAGACTATAATCTATCCCCCACGAATTTTTTTTTTCTTGAAAAAATATCATCAATCAATTTAAAAAGGTAATTTAGTGCGCTGATCGCAGCAAAAAGAACGCAATTTCCTACCAAAAGTACCTATTTTCGTCTCTTATTATGAACTGTAACCTGTACAGTACTCCCACATGTAATATACTGACATAAAGCTCTGTGATGCACCTTTCAGATAATGACAGCTAAAATTAGAAACAAACAGGGTCAAAGCCACAAAATAAAGAAATTTAAGGAAAATGTTAGAGAGACACAAAAACTTTAGAGGCCGTTTTTTGTCAAAATGGCCGTCCTACAACTGAATGACTGTAAACATTCATAACTTCTACATTTTTTTTGAGTACAAGCTTTATTCAAGTACCAAACTAATCAGCAGAATGTACACTTTCCAGTGATATGTATATATCTCAAAATGCCCAAAATGCTAGTTAAGACTGATTTCGTGTTGGCAGGTCACGTATATATATATATATATACACAAAAAAACATCCCTGAAGTAGGGCTCTTACCACAGTGGTGATGGAGATGGTGACGGGGGAGCACTGGTCAACGAGCTCGGGAACACCCCCCTGTCCGAGCATAAGGCTGTGGTGGTGATTGTCTGACCCAGTGCTGGCCTTAAGCTCATGATGATGCCGCCACTGGCCAGAACGGTGATTCCACTGCCGCCTCCCCTGCCCATCGCAAAGATTAACACGTACACATACATACACACCACAGGAAACATGTACACACAGACACACACACACACATACACACACACACACACACACACACACAACACACTTACACATATATATGTATATATATGTACATATACACATACATATACATATACACTCAGAGATACACACACAGACACTTACACACACAGACACTTACACACACACACACACACACACACACACACACACACACACACACACACACACACACACACACACACACACACACACACACACACTACACAAACACACACACACATACATACATACATACATACATTCGATTGCCATCCAGGGTGGATCGGAGAACCGAATAAAGCATCGGTTTCTCACAATGCATTAAAATTATTGAAGGCTTCTTCAAAAATTTTTTTTCGCTAGTCCTCATATACTCTAAGAGTGGTAGGACTTCAAAACTAACTCAACTCAACCACACAGGCATACACACACACACACACACACACACACACACACACTTCCTCTCTCTCGTTCTCTTTCTCTCTTTCATACACACGCACACACAGAACACACACACACAGAGGGAGAGAGAGGGAGAGAGAGAAAGAGAGAGAAAGAGAGAGGACAGAAAGACAGACACAACCAGAAACAGAGAGAGAAAGATACTGGAACAGAGACAAAGAAGCAAGAGAGAAGACGAGAGATAGGAATGACGAGACCGAGAGAAAGAGAGAGAGAGAGAGCGAGAGTAGAGAGAGACAGGGACAGAGAGACAGAGAGAGAAAGATACTGACAGAGACAAACAAAAGAGAGAGAGAAAGCGAGAGAGGGGAGAGAGAGCGAGAGAGATAGAGAGAGACAGGGACAGAGAGACAGAGAGAGAAAGATACTGACAGAGACAAAACAAAGAGAGAGAGAGAAAGCGAGATAGGGAGAGGAGAGAGAGAGAGGAGAGAGATAGAGAGAGGAGAAGGGACAGAGAGACAGAGAGAGAAAGATACTGACAGAGACAAAACAAAGAGAGAGAGAGAAAGCGAGAGAGGGGAGAGAGAGCGAGAGAGATAGAGAGAGACAGGGACAGAGAGAGGACAGAGAGAGAAAGATACTGACAGAGACAAAACAAAGAGAGAGAGAGAAAGCGAGAAGGGGAGAGAGAGAGGAAGAGATAGAGAGAGACAGGGACAGAGAGACAGAGAGAGAAGAATGACAGAGACAACAGAAAAGAGAGAGAAAGCAGAGGGAGAGGAGAGAGAGATAGAGAGAGACAGGACAGAGAGAAAAGAGAGAAGACACGACAGAGACAAACAAGAGAGAGAGAACAGAGGGGAGAGACAGAGTAAGAGCAGGACAGAGAGACAGAGAGAAAGAGAGACAGAGACAGAAGCAGAGAGAGAGAGAGAGAGATAAAGATAGAGAGGTGAGAGGTAGAGAAGAAGGAAGACAGAAAGAGAGGGATAGGAGGGAGCGAGTGAAAGAAAGTGAGAAGAAAGTGAGAGAGAGAGAGAGAGAGAGAGAGAGAGAGAGGAGGGGGGGGGGGGGGGCAGCAAACAGACATAAAGACAGAGATAGAAAAACCAAACTCATGGTCACAGCTAATACCACCTACCCACTCCCACTGCTGTTCAGATTTTTTTTTCACGTTTTGTCAAGTAGTAGAGTAACTGCGGGTAGGCTGTGAAGTACACTTACGTGAAATAGGTATCGTTGTTGGGGGAAGTGAGATCTTGGTCAGTGCAGGTCATGGTACCCAGGTTGGCCCCCAGCCGCCTGGTCTCACACACGTTGAAGTCAAAATCGCCCGTTGCTATCACTGGCCTGATGTCATTACGATCCTGGACACACACAGACATACAACACACACACACACACACACAACAAATACACACATACACACACACATACACACACAACACATCACACACACATACACATACATACACACACACAACCACACACACACATACACACATACACATACACATACACTACACACACACACATACACACCATCATACATACGCGCAACACACACGCGCGCGCGCGCACATACATACATACATACACACACAACACACTAACTACACCAGCACACGTACAACCACACATACACACATACACATACACACACAACAACACATATACGTAGCACACGCACACACATACACACACACACACACACACACACACACACATGCACATAATATGCACACATGCATAACATACACACACACACACACAATCGCAGACGTACAACGCACACGCATATATATATATATATACACACAACATATGATTAATTAATATATAATATATAGTATATATATTGTGTGTGTGTGTGTGTGTGAGAGAGAGAGACAGAGACAGGGAGAGAGAGAAAAACAGACAGACAGACAGACAGACAGACAGACAGACGGAGAGAGAGTAGATATACAATACACACATACACACAACACACACACACACACACACACACACACAACCACATATAAATATAATATATATATATATATATATATAAAGACACAGAGAGAGAAGGAGAGAGGGAGAGAGGAGAGACAGACAGACAGACAGACAGACAGGCAGAGACAGAGAGAGACAGAGATACTACCACTGCAACCGCGACCCTTATTCTTACAAATTGAGAAATAACTCAGTTTTTGGTGATATTTAATCATGGTATCCCTCAAAAGGGCAAGGAAAAAATGTTTTTCAAGTTTTTTTTTTAATTCTGTAAATATACAAGAAGCCATAGAAATGAAGTGTTACCACAAAAACAATAAACGTCATTCGTATTCATTTCTGGTCATCATCATCATCATCATCAATCATCATCATCATCATCATCATCCATCATCATCATCATGTGCCCTGCCTCATGGCGTTGGTGATCAAGGCCTCCATACGAATCTATCTCTTGTCGCTGCAAGTACATCTCCCACCCTCTCGTCCTTCAGCCATCCCGCAAGTCCGTGCAATACTTTCTCCCTGGGCCCACCTGGTGTTCTCTTTCCCTCCCGTTTTCCTGTTGTGACCAGGTGCTCTAATTTCTCTTTCCTCATAAAATGTCCTATAAATGTTGCTTGTGAGAGAGAGAGAGAGAGAGGAGAGAGAGAGAGAGACAGACAGACAGACAGACAGACAGACAGGAGTCAGCAGACAGAGAGACAGAAACTGAGAGAGAGAGACAGAGTCAGAACAGAGAGAGACAGACAGATAGACAGACAAAGAAAGAGAGACAGACAGACAGAGACAGAGACATAAAGACAGAGAGAGAGAGTTAGAGAGAGAGAGACAGGAGAAGAGAGAGAGAGAGAGAGAAGAGAGATAGACAGATAGAGAGAGAGAGAAGACAGAGAGACAGAAGACAAAGAGAGAGAGACAGACAACAGACAGTAGAGACAGAGACATAGACAGACAGACAGAGACAACGAGCGAGAGAAAGAAAAAAGAGAGACAGACAGACAGACAGACAGACAGGTAGAGACAGAGACAGAGAAAGACAGACAGAGACAGAGAGTGAGAGAGAAGAGAGAGAGAGAGAGAGAGAGAGAAAGACAGACAGACAGAGAAAGACACAGACAGACAGACAGACAGACACAAAGCATAACCTACCTTAAAGTTGAGGGTGACAGTGGTGTTTCGATGTCAGTCCTCCCTTATCTGTAACCTGCACAGTCAGTGTCTGTGTTGTTGGGTTGTTGTTGTTGTCTATATCGTAATCGCCGTTCACTGTCAGCTGGCCACTGGTAGGGTTGATGCTGTGTTGATATGGAATACATGGAATTAATTTATCTTTTAATTCGTGATTCGTGTTTTCATGTATTTTTTCTATTTTGATAATGTATTCATTTTGTGGTTTTACAAGAAACGTATAAAACATTTGTTTTCTTTCTTTCCTTTCTTTCTTTCTTCTTTCTTCTTTTCTTCTTTCTTTCC
>JAPXFY010000033.1:33975298-33980298 GCA_030674185.1 Monoplex corrugatus
ACATACAGATACACACGCACACAGACACACACACATATACACACACACACACACACTGACACACAGACACACACACACATACACACACACACACAGACACTTAAATACACAGACAGACAAACAGACAGACAGACACACACACACACACACACACACACACACACACACACACACACACGCACGCACGCACACACACACGCACGCACACACACTTCAGAAAGAAATGTTGTATTTTGTTTCCATCCCCGTGGGGATGCCGTAGGCTCTTTCAGTATAAATAGTATCCTCACTTTCTGGAAATTCTGTGCTAGTAATTCCCTTTTTTTCCGTCACTCTCTTTGGTTCTACCTTGTTCCTTTGCTTTCTGTCATTTCTTACCATCATCTTCTGCTGTGCTGGTCTATTTACCTATAATTATGTAGTCGATAAAGTTTTACGTATTTTCTCTTAGGGCTGATAATCGGATACATATATGTTAGTGCATTTTTCGCTCTAGTGAAATGTAATACGTAGTTTTCGTTTAATATATGTTTTGGTGTCGCTAGTTATGATTTAATTTGTATTCCGGTATGTTTTTAATTAATCCCCTGTGTGATGAACTGGACGAAGTGGTCAACGCCAGGGGCATCTCCTGAAATTATGTGCACCGAATGAATTGATATGTGTACTTACTTTTCTGTTCTGTTCCCCTCCCCCCCACCCCCCCCCCCCCCCTTTGAGAATATGTGACCTGCCAGCACGAAATCAGTCTTAACTAGCATTTTGGGCATTTTAAGATATACATATCACTGGAAAGTGTACATTCTGCTGATTATTTTGGTACTTGAATAAAGCTTGTACTCAAAAAAATGTACAAGTTATGTATGTTAAAGTCATTATGTATGTTTAAAGTCATTACGTTGTATGACGGCCATTTTGAGAAAACGACCTCTAAAGTTTTGTGTGCTCTCCTACACATTTTCCTTAAATTTCTTTATTTGGTGGCTTTGACCCAGTTTGCTTCTAATTTTAGCTGTCATTATCTGAAAGGTGTGCACCGAAGAGCTTTCTGTCAGTATATTACTTGTGGGAGTACTGTACAGGTTACGGTTCATAATAAGAGACAAACATAGGTACATTTGGTAGGAAACTGTGTTCTTTCTGCTGCGATCAGCGCATTATATACCAGATTAAATTGATTCATAATATTTTTTCAAGAAAAAAAAATTCTGTGGGGGATAGATTATAGTCTACAGAAATCAATTCTGAGAAAAAGTCAAAACACCCTAGATAGACCCTCAGTCACCTTTTCAGCTCCTAGTGCTGTTCGACTGACTGCGAGTTAAGACTGATTTCGAGGTGGTGGGAGGTCACATATGTGTACTTATTTTTCTGTTCCGTCCCTTCACCCCCCCCCACCCCCCGTTGAGATATTGTGTATATTTTGAAACTGTTATATGCATCTACGCAGTCGGCTGGGTTTTAAACAACAACAACAAACAAATAAATAAATAAAAAAAATAAAAAATAATAATAATAACTCCGTTTTGCAAACCTGGTGATGTACAAGGGAGAAGAGTGAAGCATGTTCCGCAAGGGCTTGAAGGAGTTACTCCCCCTGTCGGTAATCTCACAACTGTCGTATCACCATCGGCGTCCGTGCAGCTGAAAGTCACCAGGGTTGTTGTTGTGCTCGCCGTTTCGCTAAGCGTCGCAACATACGGTGCATTGCTAAACACCGGCTGAAACACATAATAATTTTGTTTTAGGATCATTGCACTCAGGGAGGTTATCTTTCCTTGGTTTTCCCTCCAGCCCCTTGGCTGTTGGTTTAGGATGTTGGTTTTTTTTTTTTTTTTTTTTTTTTTTTTTTTTCCTATTCCAAGGTCAGACCGGATTCGTTGCACGAGGCACGATCCATTTACATCAGCCATAACCTCTTGATTAAATATTTTCCTATTCAGTCGATCAAATGCTTCTATTTTCTCTTATGCATTATTTTGATGGGGGGATCCTTTACATTCCAAACACGACTCTTCGCTATTGCGTCATAGTTTTAATTTTAGCCCTGGACCCTCTTCAGGATAGAGCAATATTAATATGGCATGAGCACTTTTCAGAATTGCTGAATTCATCTCACTTCCGCTCTGACATCATATTTACTCAAAGACATTATGATGTGATTTTAGTCTGTTTATTCCTTTTCTCACACTGGAAGGAGCAGAAGGGGAAGTTTCAGTCTTTTTCTCATAATTTTTGTACCTGGTGTTTGTTTGTTTGTGATCTTACGCTTGACAAAGGCCAGTGGGCCGAAAATTTTGCGCCTGTCTTGTCTTGTTGTATTAAATACGCGTTCTTTTTCTTTTTTCGTGTTTTTTCTGGTCCCATATTTTTGTCCCATTTTCTACGCCAACCTTAACACTTTGGCATCGTCAGCTGGCTATTTGACCTACTTCCCTGCAGACGTGCCAGCTGGCACTGACTACTTTACCTGGAAACGTGCATTTTTAGGCCACTTTGAATTAATTTTCACAGGCGCCCCAAATGACTAACATCAACATGTAGGGTATGGTTAGAAAGGTAACTTAATCCCCTTTTAGGATATCTAAAGTATAATGTTTGTTCAGACATGCTTTGGTTATTTGTGCAATTTAATATCATGGTTGAGGAGCATTTCAGACAAGCATTTCATCCATTCAGCAGATGTAAACAAAACAGAAAAAGAGACACCAATTCTCCATGACTTGTATCATCTGATCAGAAGCTCAGAAAAGTACACACACACACACACACAAAATTCCACAATCCTGAGTGAACAGCGACATCGCGCATTCGCAGGGCGCTCCATTTTGCCTTTGTTTCAGTGAAGCACGCGGTTCGGGTGACGTTGTTCTCGCGCCCTAAAAATTTTTCAAATAGACTTTTTACTCGGGAAATCACACTCACAGTATTTAGAAATGGTTACTTGATACTATAATAGAGGTTGTTACCCTTAGACCGTAACTGGCTTCACGAAGGAATTTTCTAACGCAAGACGCTAGAATCCTAGCGTTACGTTGTCAGCGGCGAGCTTGCTGAACGCTATACCCTTAGCGTTCCGTCGCCTGAGGTTCTCCGCGAGAACGCTAGCGGGCTAGCGTTACGATGTGGAAAAGTTAATAGCCACAGAAGCTGGAAGTTTTTACTATGCGATGATGATGATGATGATGATGATGTCGATGAGGATGATAATCATGATGCTATGGAGTTCCATCTAGCATTGAGACTGCGTGACAGGGCTGTACTCTACGCTTACTATCATAACATATCCTGGCGTCAACCAGGCCCGAGAGATAAAGGCACCTGTGGTGCTGGTCAGAAGATTTGAGCTACACCCTTAATGACGCAACCATGAAGTGGATGTGCGGTCCCAGTCTTCCCAACAAGCCCATAGCACGCCCAGCCGAAAAAATCCAACGATGATTTTTGAAGGGACTAATGGGGATTCGAACCCCAATCTTCCAGTCAGTAGTCCGTTGCGCTAACCACTACACAACGGCGACTGGTGACATAATTTTGTGGTTCCTAATTTTCTTTTCTATATCATGTTCGTCACGACACACATAGTGATTCACAAATTAACCCTTTGACTCCCGCGTTCTGTCCACCAGTATCCGGCATTGTCAACGGTGCTAGCAAAGCAAAAACCAAACCCTAGGATTCCCTCATCCTATCCACCAGTTTCTTGCAGGAAGCTGGTGGATATGTTGAGGGAGTCAAAGGGTTAAATTTTCTTTTCAGTTGATGGATAGGGTGTGGAAGTCAAAAGATTAATGCCATTCACTTTCCATCGAAGGGAAAAATCAAAATCTGCAAAAGAAGGAATACAGAAATAGAAAAATGAAACAGATAAAGGCAGGAAAATATAGAAAGGAACCGATCAATTAATTCATTCTTGAAGCCGACAACATGATGTATGTATGTTGTCAGAATATGACAAACACTACCAAGAGAACCTTAAATCATCATTGCTGATAATAAATTCTACATACCATGCAAAGCAGAGTCAAAACTGATCGATTTCGAATTGAAATCAATAATTGAAATCAATAACTGAAGAAATCAATAATTGAAGAAATAATAATTGCAGAATGAAATAACCACCTTGCCGTAAATTTGATACTGTGAGCCTTGATTATGTATTCCCACTCTATTATAAAAGTAGAAATATTTGGTAAAGTACTGTATAACTTACATTTATCAATATTTACGGTAAAGTACTGTCTAATTTACATTTATAAACATTTATGGCAAAGTACTGCCTAACCTTAATCTTATCTATTTATGGTTAAGTACTGTTTAACTTATAAACATTTATGGTAAAGTACTGTCTTACCGATACTTTTAAACATTTTTGGTAAAGTATTGATTAACTTACATTTGTAAACATTTATGGTAAACTGCTGTTTAAACTAGATTCATAACATTCTTGGTAAAGTACTGTCTAACTTATTTTCATAAACATTTATGGTAAAGTACTGTCTTACCGACACTTTTAAACATTCATGGTAAAGTATTGATTACTTACATTTGTAAACATTTATGGTAAACTGCTGTTTAAACTAGAGTCATAACATTATTTGTAAAGTACTGTCTAACTTATTTTCATACACATTTATGGTAAAATACAGTCTAACTTACATTTATAAACATTTATGGTAAAGCATTGTCTTACTTACATATATAAACATTTATATAAAAAACTGACTAACTTACATTCATGGACATATATGGTAAAATGCTGTCTAACTTATGTTCATAAACTTGTATGATAAGATACTGTCTAACTTACATTTATAAACATTTTTGGTAAAATACTGTCTAACTTGCATTTATAAACATGCATGGTAAAGTACTTTCTAACTTACATTTATAAACATTTCTGGTAAAGTACTCCCTAACCTAGATTTATAATTATTTATCGTTAAGTATTGACAAACCTATATTTATATATATTTTCGGAAAAGTACTGTCTAACTTAC
>JAPXFY010000033.1:33985298-33987798 GCA_030674185.1 Monoplex corrugatus
CGGCAGGGCACATGATGATGATGATTCTCGTTGTATTTCGTTTGTTTGTTTGTTTTTGTTTTTGTTTTGTGTATGTTTGTGTGTGTTTGTGTTTGTTGTTTGTTTGTTGTTTGTTGTGTTTGTTTTTGTTTGTTTTTGTTTTTGTTTTGTTTGTGTTTGTTTTTGTGTTTGTTTGTGTGTTTGTTTTTGTGTTTGTTTGTTGTTTGTTTGTGTTGTTTTGTTTTTGTTTTGTTTGTGTTGTTTTGTTTTTGTTTTGTTTTGTGTTTTGTGTTGTGTTTGTGTTTGTGTTTGTTTGTGTTTGTTTTTTTGTGTTTGTTTGTGTTTGCTTGTGTTTTGTGTTTTAGTTTGTGTTTGTGTTTGTTTGTGTTTTGTGTTTGTTTGTGTTTTGTGTTTGTGTTTGTGTGTGTGTTTTCGTGTTTGTTTGTGTTTTGTTTGTGTGTGTGTGTTTGTTTGTTTGTTTGTTTGTTTGTTTTTTGTTTGTTTTTGTCCCATTTTACACGTTAGTTTGATTGATACAGATGCTCGGACGGTTTGTCTCACTTCTCATTTTTTTGTTGTTTTGTTTTGTTTTGTTTTGTTGTTAGTTTTGTTTTATTTACAATGCTATGAGGATGATGACGATGAGCATGATTAATCATGATGCTATGGAGTTCCATCTAAGATTGAGACTGCGTGACAGGGCTGTACTCCACGCTCACTGTCATAATACATCCTGGCGTCAACCAGGCCCGAGAGGTACAGACACCTGCCGTGCTCCCTGGTCAGGAGATTAGAGCAACAACTTCATCCACGAAGTTGGTGAAACTCAACTGTGTGGTCCCAGTCTTCTCAAAGAGCCCATAGCATGCTCAACTCGGTTATGGAAAAAAAAAGAAATTTTGAGAGGACACTGATGGAAATTCGAATGTATAACCTTCCAGACGGTAGTCTGTTGCGCTAACCACTACACCACTGTTGACTACTTACTTTTTACCAAGCCTTCAGAAAAGCAAGAAAGGTATTTGGTCTTCAAGGGGTAGGAATTGGGAAAATAACCTATCTCTCCAATGTTTTTTACCAAGGCAGCCTAGCAATGCCCGGCTCTTCACGATTTTCAACTACTGTGGGATCTTTAGCGTGCGCAGCCAGAAGGCACACGGGTCCGACTCGTTTTTCCTCCCTTTCCGAAGGACTACACTTTCAGTTCGATTTTTCAGTCAAAACTGAGGAGAAAAGTCGAGGCCTCTACGGGGAGCGAACCCTGGAACCTAGAGTTTAGTTATTGGGCAGGCGAACGTCTGAACCATTCTGCCACTCTTCTCCCTTCTGAACCATTCTGCCACTCTTCTCCCTTCTGAACCATTCTGCCACTCGTCTCCCTTCTGAACCAGTCTGCCACTCTTCTCCCTTCTGAACCATTCTGCCACTCGTCTCCCTTCTGAACCAGTCTGCCACTCTCTCCCTTCTGAACCATTATGCCACTCGTCTCCCTTCTGAACCATTATGCCACTCGTCTCCCTTCTGAACTAGTCTGCCACTCTTCTCCTTCTGAACCATTCTGCCACTCTTCTCCCTTCTGAACCATTCTGCCACTCTTCTCCTTCTGAACCAGTCTGCCACTCTTCTCCCTTCTGAACCATTCTGCCACTCTTCTCCCTTCTGAACATATGCCACTCTTCTCCTTCTGAACCAGTCTGCCACTCGTCTCCCTTCTGAACCAGTCTGCCACTCTTCTCCCTTCTGAACCATTCTGCCACTCTTCTCCCTTCTGAACAGTCTGCCACTCTCTCCTCTAACCATTCTGCCACTCTTCTCCCTTCTGAACCATTCTGCCACTCTTCTCCCTTCTGAACCAGTCTGCCACTCTTCTCCCTTCTGAACCATTCTGCCACTCTTCTCCTTCTGAACCATCTGCCACTCTTCTCCTTCTGAACCAGTTTGCCACCATCTGCCACTCTTCTCCCTTCTGAACCAGTCTGCCACTTCTTCTCCCTAAAAATTGTGGCTCCCACGGGATCGAACCTACGACCCATCTGTTATCAGCCTGGTGCTCTAACCAATTGAGCTAACGGGGCCATAGTGACTAGTGTTCTCGTTCTATCGTGTGCATTCAGTGACATGTTTATTTTTGAGCCAGTTCCGTGCAGACAGAACAGATCAGAATGTTGGGGACGAGGTCTGAAAGATTCGATCTTCAAACAGACACGGTAGGCGTTGTTTACACGTGTTTATATTTCAACAAAAAAGCATTGGAGAGACGTTTCCAGGTGTTGGAAATAAGTTTGACAAGCGCTGTCTTCAAACAAACGCACTAAGAACTTCTCTCAGATCGTTGTGAGTGAAACTAAGGCTAGTGTTTATTCGGCGATAATGTCATGTGTAATGTTCGTTGTGGGTCCTCTGCGGTTAAACACATAAATTGTATTGTTTTGCTAGTTGAATGCGTGAGTGACGTTGAAAATCCAGATGGATTGTGCATGACAGCCGTCACCCTTCAGAAATTTGGGTACAATGAAAGCAT
>JAPXFY010000033.1:34017798-34035298 GCA_030674185.1 Monoplex corrugatus
TCTTCATAATGCATCGAACACACAGTCACTTGATAATGATTACCAAAACTGTGAATCAGTCTCACGGCTTTTACTTATTTAATTAAAAGTCCATTTTACTAACGCTTAACTCATATGCATTGGGACATATAAAATACTTCAAATAATTCATTTCAGTTTCTCAAGATTACGTCTCCACGCTTGGAATGAATTCCATATGCACTGACGTCAATGGTGCCATGTGATGAAGAAGATCCAAAATGATCATGGCACACGCCTTAGGCCTGCACAAAAACCCACGAGCTGGCCAGGCCCTAGGGTCCTACCCAGCCCATAGGTTTTGTATCTATACTAGTATTTGTATCAGTCTACAGACTGATATTAATATAAAGGAAGAGGGTTACTCTGTGTTGTAAAAGAAACAATTCCTTATACATGGCTATGGTTATGTAATCTTTGAAACACACACACACACACACACACACACACACACACACACACACACACACACACACACACACACACACACTACAAGGTAAACCCACTTCAAAACCATATAAGAATCCCGCTTCAAATCAAAACCAAGAAGTTGGTCAGGTGTTTATGAGCAAATATCAACAAAATATGGATCACTTTGATATATGAGCACTTATATTCTTGGACCTCACTGATCTATAAGTACTGTAATCTGGTTGCCCTGATTAATTTGAGTCTTCCTCACAAAACATTCTTACTAACAACAGGTTCTCAGTACCTATATGAATTAGACAAATGTATAGGAAAGATTTCTCAGCTGTTTGTCAATGCATTTTTTAAACATAGATCCCCAGCTGGCCTGTGGGAAAGTGGCAATGACTTGCTTAGCGAATATTTAATACGACCAGACAAGACAGGCGCAAATTTTCGGCCAGCTGGCCTTTGTCAAGCGTAAGATCACAAACAAATACCACATACAAAAATTAGGAAAAAAAGACTGAAACTTCCCTGCTGCTCCGGCCAGTGTGAGTAAAGCTCACACTTACGCTAACGCTTGACAATGGCCAGTTGGCTGAAAATCTGTCTTGTCTGTATCAAATACGCGTTTTATTTATTTTTTTTTTTTTCGTGTTTTTTTTTCCTTCTGGTTCCTGTTTGTTTAACGCCGGAAGTCACACTTGTTTTGGGTTGCTTAGCAAATGTTCAGGGGTAGTCACGTTTTCACAAAGATGACTTTGCCAATTACGAATAGACACAAACTGGGTCGTATGCTTGAAGTAACAGGCAGTTATAATGCTGGAAGATTGAAAAACCGGCGACTGATTTTCAAACTGAAAATTAAAGAAAATAAATGCTCGTTTCAGAAGGTGAGTGCATCTTCATCCCCCACCTCATTTTGTACGGTTCCTTGACAAGGGTAGAGACAGCTGGTCTCGTTGAAAGAGACAATTTCAAGAATTGTTTTTTTCCCTTTTTCACTGTGACAGGTCATTACAAAACCATAAGGCGAATAACTCCCACGTGAGCTATAGAAAAGGGATAGACAAAACCTCACAGGAACCGCACACATACGGAAGGGATCGTTTTAGCTTTGGCATGAATACCGTGATCTATAAAATTGCACAGCTTGGGTTGCTACAATTTTAAATGTGGGTCATACCAATTCTCAGTAAGAGTAGTGAAGATTTACACATTTCAACTGTAAACTAATAAACATACCTCTCTTAAAGGCAATGGCGAGTGGTGTGAAGTCCTAGCACTGACGCCTCACACCACAGTTGACACTGGACCAGGCCAGGCTGGGACGGTAAGGGCAAGAAAGGGACAGGAATGGTGGACAAAGATACTGATAGAAAGGAATCCCCCTACATCTTTCTGACTGCTCAATCCTCCTGGCTGGTTCCTCCTGGCTGGTTCCTCCTGGTGGGTTCCTCCTGGCTGGTTCCTCCTGGCTGGTTCCTCCTGGCTGCCTCCTCCTCTTGGCTGGCTGGTCAGCTGCTCCTCCTGGCTGGCTGGTTGGCTCGTTCCTCATGGCTGGTTCCCCCTGGCTGGCTGAGGCCCCTGCCTTACGAGGCTACCTGAAGGATCCAGACAGAGAGGATCACCTGGGACCGGTCTGGGGAACGCCAGAGATAGCTTTCAGGTTGTCAAAAGAACACTCTAGCCAAATCTGCAGCCGAAATAGTTGACATGCGTCCACGTCGCCTATCCCATAGCCACAGACTTGTCCAGAGTGTTCTGAAGAGTCCCATCCCACTTCCCCGTAACATTCCACACCAGGATCTCCACTTGCTCTGCCCTTCACCAAACAGACAGCCACCGCAGAAGTGGGAATCCTCGGAGCTCCCTGTTGGCTGGTTCACCGACTCCTCTTGGCTGGCAAACTGGCTGGCTTCTCCTGCTTGGCTGGCTCTCCTGACTGGCTGGATCCTCCTGGCTGTCTGGGTGGCTGGCTTCTGGTTGGTTCCTCCTGGTTGGCTGGCTTCCTTCTCCTTCAGTTGATGCGCCCCTACTAAAGAAAGAAAGACCCCAGACAGAGGGAAGCAGATCGATTACCATTGGAAATGTGCCTGGGTTCACACACAACTCTATGAAACATTCTGAAGAACTTGGTGAATCGATTAATTCAAAGCCAACAGAAGCGATATCATTGTGGTTACCCTTCCTACATCAAGAACTGGGATGATCATCACAAGCACAAAGTCATAATCAAACTTCCACAAGAAGACGACCTATAAAAAATTCAGGAAGGAGGGAAAGGGATGGGGGGAGGGAAGGATGAGGGGCAGAGGGAAGGTGAGGGACAGCACGGTCATACTGAAAACAGTACGAAACAGTAAGACAACATCACTATGCCATATACTTAAATGAATCAATGGATGAATTTAATCAGTCAGTTATGAAATTAATTATGCAGTCCTCCTGTCATTCAGCAATCAATCAATCCACGTTAACCCTTATTTGTTATATTTACCTATTTCAATAGACCTCATATGCTTGCAGCTACGTGTAGCACCTTGTTCACTTCATGGTCCAGATACAAACTTAAAGGAATACAAACAAGGACTTTCCCTAAGCTGTGTCAAAGTAGTTCCAAAAAAGTAAAAGTAAACCAAATTTGTAAATACATGCAGTCATGTTGGTCGGCACTTGCTATATTCAATCGTTCCCAAAAATACAACTGACGACAGGTTCTGAATTTACCAAAAGATTATATATGCATGAGACAAAGCACTCCCAAGGATTTCTTAGCTGTTTATCAATGCATTGAAAACAGCAGGTCACAGGTGTGATGAATGGGAAAGTGGTGAATGTCTCATCTTGAAGACCACCACTTAAAATCTAGTGGAGGGAAGAAAAATTCTGTCCATTGCGGGATTTGAATCTGGGTTTCTCACGTCCTTGACAGGTACTGTGACGTGTGTTGACAGTAAACAGTGTGCGGATAGCAGCACGGCATGATATTCGTTTAAATGATAACTGATTGCTGTTCACTGTGAAATGTATATATAGTCAGTTGAGAATCAGACAGTGACGAGTAAAGACGAAGAAGCATTGCCCTGTCTTCCGAGTTGGCTGTAGAAAGAACGAAAATGGTGTCAGAATCGTGATTACGAACTCCAACAAAAATCCAGAATATTGAAGACTAAAGTTCAACCATGGAAGATGAACAAGAAGAGAGAAAAGCCAGTCGACGACATGCCAAGATTCCCTTGCCTCCTAAACTTGATGTGAATGGAGGAAACCTGCAGAGCAGCTGGAGGAAATTCAAGAGGCTTTGGGATAGCTATGAAATTGTGACAACACAGACAGAAAAAGATGCGTGTGTGTGTGTGTGTGTGTGTGTGTGTGTGTGTGTGTGTGTGTGTGTGTGTGTGTGTGTGTGTGTGTGTGTGTGTGTGTGTGTGTGGTGCATGCGTGCGGGCGTCTGTTTCAGCCTTAGATTTGATTTTGTCAAGATTTTGCACTATATAAATATTGTAATTATTATTATTATTATTAAGAAGACTCAACATACAGAACAGCAGTTTTTCTTTCTTGTATCGGGCTGGATGCTATGGACATCTATGAAGGATTGGCATTTGCTAATGAAGCTGAAAGAAATGACATTGACACTGTTCTCCAGAAATTCGAAGAATACTGTGTGGGTTCAACCAATGAAACTTACGAAGCATTCAGATTCAACTGCAGACATCAAGCACAGGAGAATCTATCGAACAGTTTGTAGCAGAACTGCGGAGACTGATCAAGACCTGTAACTATGGTACACTGGAAGACAGACTGTTGAGAGATCAAATCGTACTGGGTGTACATGACGAGACTCTGCGATCAAAATTACTGGAAGTGCGACAGCTGACATTGACTGCATGTATTGATATGTGCAGAGCGCATGAATCAAGTCAACGTCAAACCGTCCAAATGATGAGAAAAACGCAGGACACGCAGGAAGTCCAAGCTTTCAAAGGAAAGACGACAGCAAAGCAGTATAGCAAAGGAAACAAACCAGAGTACAGAGAGAAATGCGGATATTGTGGTGGAAAGCACCCAAGAGCAAAAGAGAAATGTCCAGCATTTGGAAGAAAATGCAAAGCTTGTGGAGGAAATAATCACTTTGCTTCATGCTGCAGAACACCCAAGAAAAATCAAAAGAAAACAAGAGTTCGGCACTTCGAAGAAGAAGAGACTGACACTGAAAGCGATAATGAAATCCTCGGGATCGAAGACAAAACCAGAAAAAAGGAGAGAAACATACGAGCAAAAATGCTGATAAATGAGATGCCGGTAACCTTTCTTCTTGACACAGATGCAACAACAAACGTGATGTCTGAGAGCCTGTACAGAGAAGTCACAGGAGATGAAAGAAAGTCTGACCTGCAAGAGACGAAGAAGAAGCTGGTGATGTTCAACGGAACAGAAATGAAGCCTGTGGGGGAGATAGTGCTGCGAGTGAAAAAACCCCAAGAACAGAAGGAAATACAAAGTCAACTTCGCTATCACCAAAACGGACTGTAAGCCAGTACTGGGACTGAAAGCTGTACAGCACATGCAATTGTTGACGATCAATGAAGAGAACATTGCAACGATAGCGGCGAATCAGAAAGAGGAGGAAAATGCAAAAGATATGCTCACAAAGTACAACGATGTCTTTGAAGGAGAAGTAAAGACGAAGAAGCCTTGCCCTGTCTTCCGAGTTGGCTGTAGAAAGAACGAAACATGGTATTTCACCAGCCCCAGAAGAATTCCAGAGGAGGATTGACATCGCTCTGGCAGGACTGCCAGGCGTGGTGGCGGTTCATGATGACATCTTTGTTTTTGGCAGAGGACCAACCGACGAAGCAGGAGCACAAGTTCATGATACCAACCTGAACCGTTTGCTACAACGATGCCGAGAGACTGGAATCAAACTCAACAAGGAGAAGGTTGAGATGAAACGAACAGAGATATCATATTTGGGACACATCTTCTCAAGAGAAGGCTTGAAAGCCGACCCAAAGAAATTGGACGCTGTCCAACAACTCCCAGTGCCAGAAGACAAAGCAGCTGTGCAGAGACTACTCGGTGTAGTCGGATACCTTCAGAAATTTGCACCAAACCTGTCTGAGGCAGCAGCACCACTCAGAGAACTGGTCAAAAAAGACATCTACTTCAATGGGATGAAGATGTCCACGGAGAAGCCCTGAAGAAAGTGAAGAAGATACTCTCTGAGCCACCGGTACTTTGCTACTTTGACTCTTCAGGAAAGCGTACAACCACCCTTCAGTGTGATGCTTCACAGTTTGGACTTGGAGCTTGTCTCATGCAGGATGGTCAACCGATTCAGTACGCATCACGAGCCTTGACCGAGACAGAAAAAAGCTATGCTCAAATAGAAAAGGAGATGTTGGCAATACTCTTCGGTCTGGAAAGGTTTGAGAGATACATCTATGGAAGAGACATCCTGGTGGAGACTGACCACAAACCACTAGAGACCATTCACAAGAAGAGCCTGCTCTCAGCACCTAAGAGGATTCAGAGGATGCTACCCAGAACGCAGAAGTTCAGGTACACGGTAATGTACAAGAGTGGATCTGAGATGCACCTGGCTGACACCCTCAGCAGAGCAGTCTGTGGAAAAGCGGAACAGCAAGTCACCCACAAGGAAGCCGTTTTCCTCACAGACCTGGAGAAAACAGACTCATTGCAAGAACTGGCCATCAGCCAAGAGAGACTGAACAGTCTGCAGCAAGCAACTCAGGAAGATGCAACCATGAAAACCCTGAAAGCTGTCATTCTACAAGGCTGGCCAGAGGAGAAACAACAACTTTCATTACAGTTACAAGAATACTTTCCTTTCAGGGAGGAACTGTCAGTCCACAACGGACTTGTCTTCAAAAGCCAGAGTAATTGTACCTGAAAGCGAAAGAGCAGACATCCTTGAGAAACTTCATGCAAGCCACTCAGGAATTCAGAGCTGCATAAGAAGAGCACGTGAGGTAGTCTACTGGCCCAGGATGAACATGGCCATTGAATATTTTGTCAAAACATGCAGCGCCTGTAACACATACCAACGTGGTCAGCAGAAGGAACCACTTATCAGTACAGAGATCCCTGGCAACACATCGCTTGTGACATCTTTGAACATAATGGCAATGAATACCTGGTCACGGTCGATCACTACTCCGATTTCTTTGAGATTGATCAGTTACAAACAAGAGAATCCAAAGAGGTCATCATCTGTCTGAAGAGACACTTGGCAAGACACGGAATACCAGAACGCCTGACAACAGACTGTGGAACTCAATTCACATCAAACCAGTTTGGAAAGTTCAGAAAAACGTATGGGTTTAAACACGTAACAAGCTCACCACACTACTCTCAGTCCAATGGAAAAGCAGAGAGCGCGGTGAAGGCTGCAAAAACGTGCATGAAGAAAGCAGAACACAACAATCAAGATCCCTTCCTCGCTTTACTTGAGCTGAGAAACATCCCGACAGAGACTGTAAACAGTTCGCCTGCTCAAAGACTGTTCGGCAGAAGAACACGAACACAAATGCCGACGTCAAAGACATTACTCCAACTTACAGTTGTACCAATCAAGAAAGAACTTCAGAAAAGGAAACTGAAGCAAGCGCACTACTACAACAGAAGCACAGCAGAGCTGACAGAACTGAGTCCGGGACAGATTGTGAAATTCCAACCTCCAGGATCCAAAAAGTGGATCAGCACCAAAGTAGACCAACAGGTGAACATCCGGTCATACAATATTCGCACAGAGGACGGACGTCAATACAGAAGGAATCGTCATCAGCTACGAGACACAACAGAAACGGAGCTTCAGCAGACAATCAACCCTCAACGACTTGTCCAGAGAAGGATGATTTCTGGAAGACATCAGGAAAGCGACACATCAGGCAAGCAACAGCAAATCATCATTCCATCAAAACAGATGCTGGAAGATACCAAGAAAACTGAAACTGGAACAGATATCAGGACGCCAGCATCGTCTATCCGTGAGAACTCATCTGATCAGTCACCAGTCATCAAAATGTCTGAGACAACCAGCATCAAGGAGCCAGATGAAGTTATCAAATAAACAAGGACAGGACAACACGAACCAGTTAGTTCTCCTTACAGAACAAGATCTGGAAGACAAAGCAAAAGTCCAGATTTCCTGAAATATGAATGAAACTGAAGACTCTACCACAATCAGATAAACTGAAAGCATTGCGAAATATGGACATGATGATGGATAGTATAATGATCAGAGATAAAATGAGGTGAATGAATGATTGGGCCCTGTGCGTGAGAGAAAGAATGAGTGTTTGTTAAGTTAATGCTGTGATAAAGGTGGGAAACATATTTATTTCGTATGGACTGAAAGATAGGAAAAAATGATTGATTTTGTTTCCTTAAAGAAAGGGAGATGTGACGTGTGTTGACAGTAAACAGCGTGCGGATAGCAGCAAGGCATGATATTCGTTTAAATGATAACTGATTGCTGTTCACTGTGAAATGTATATATAGTCAGTTGAGAATCAGACAGTGACGAGTAAAGACGAAGAAGCATTACCCTGTCTTCCGAGTTGGCTGTAGAAAGAACGAAACAGGTACTTAAATCACAGGGCCACACACCCCACTCCAAACAAATAAATGAGTAATACGCAAACGCAAAATATATGTAAAAATGGGAACTTACCTATGGTTTATAACTGCGTCAAGAACGGGACAGTGATCCATATCTTGTTAGGATTCGCTCATAAACACCTGATAAACCCTTGCTAGCTGTAATGCACATATTTATACGTGTGTTTGCTTGATCAACTGTCTCACCTGGTGGTGTCACCGGGTTCGGTGTTAGCCGCTACACACCTAGATACATTTCTAGATACATTTATTATAATTCCAAACTTTTCAAACGCATATTCAGGCACTCATACAAGCGGGCACAATACCCATTAGCGTCAAACTTAGTGGCAACTTAGGCGTACAATTGATATTCTAATATTTACAAATTAGGTTTTTTTTTCCTCCTTGTCAGTGTCCATTCAAGGACGAATCGACAAGCGCTGTCTTCTTCGTTGAACTTGAATTGTTTCAAAAGCTGCGTCCTGTAGACTGTCACAGCTGCTTGAAAACTTGTTCAGCTGGGGATGGCCCCTGGGAAGATGGAGTTGGCTGGTAGCTTGTTCTGCACATGCAAAAGTAAATCCGAAAAGCGAATGAGTCAATCGACCACAATTAACAAATCAATCAACCAACCAACCCAACCACACATGCTCCACTCTAAACAAACAGACCGTACAGGCTGGCGTAGAAGAATCAAAACCGGATGCACCACTTCAGAAGTGTCTCGTATCCAATCTGCACAAAAAACGAGCTGCACGGAAAGCTAGGGCTGCAAACCCTTCAACCACAGTAACCGACCACAGATGTCCAACCTGTGGACGTTACTTCTGTGCCCGGATTGGACTGATCAGTCACCTCCGGACACACTGACTCAAAGCTACTTCATGAAGCCGTGGTCATTGTCGACGACGTCAGACGAACACCACCACCACCACAACCACTCTAAACAAATTATGACTGGTGTTATTTAAGTGTAAATACCCACTCCCCATCCACCCCCAGTTGGTTTTATATTTTTCACATTGATTTCAAGCAATTCTCCAACTTCATCTGCAAACCATATCTGAAAGAACAAATTGAGGTTGAGGAAATGATTTTAGGAAAATGAGAAATAATACCTCGATGAATCTCCCCTGCTTCCCCCCTCCCCCACCATCTTAGAAAAAAACCGACGTTACTGTTTTTGATTACGATTTGATTGGAGCTTGAGTTTGGGTTAGAGTTGTGAAGCAGAAATCCTTCCATGGTAAGTCAAGAAAAATAATTATCTACTCTTGGAATTTTCGAGCTTTTTTTAGTTCTATTCCTTTCTCCTTGAGTATATTTTGCTCCTCTGTGAGTGTGTGCGTCCGTGTGTATAATGTGGTGTGCGTGCGTGTTCGTGTGTATGCAGATATATCAGAATAAGAAAAAGTACTTGCATACTGTACCCCCCACCCCACCCCATCCACAGCAGGGAACTACGTTTTCTTGTCTCAAGTGCTTAACCTGTTTAGTTAATTGTAAGCTTTACAACATAATTTCCCTCTCAGGAAAGACGTTAATTATCAATGTAATAAGTCATTCAAAACTTTTTTTCTCACCAACGTACATGTTTTCTCTGAGCTCACCTTGAAACAGCAAGACGATAGGCGACGGTTGAATCGTCCAACTGAATTCTGACCATCTTTTTCGTCAAGTCGTAAGTCCTGGAGCCCAACGACAGGATGGTTCATCAGACGTCAGTATTGTGTGTCTTACGCAGGCTGTCATCCAGGATATCAACCTGCCTGACTGTCTGATCTGTCTGATGAGTGGCCAGCTCGTCCAAGTCTCCTTGCTGTTTCGTCTGTAGAATAGACATTGACAAATATATCAACACGAACTAGTCGATAATGCAAGCCCTATTTTGATACAAGACTTAAGACAATTTTGTAATCAATCAGTAATGCTAATAAGCATGCACACGAGCGCGGTATGTGCGTATATATCATCATCATCACCATGTGCCCTGCCGCATGGCGTTGGCGATCATGACTCTCCATACGAATCTTTGCTCTTGTTGCTGCAGGTACATCTCCCACCCTCTCTGTCCTCAGCCATTCTGCAAATCGCCCAATATTTTCTCCCTGGGTCTACCCAGCGCTCTCTTTCCCTCCAGCTTTCCTGCCATAACCAGGTGCTCTAATTTCTCTTGCCTCATAAAATGTCCTATTCATAAAATGTCCTATAAATGTCGTTTGTCTTTTCCTATTTTTTTTTTATCAATGTCCTTCTTGTGTCTGCCTCCTTCAAGACTGTCTCGTTTGTTTTCTTTGCTTGTATGGAACTCTCAACATTTTATTAGAAACCATATGTTGGTTGCCTTAGTCTTGCTATGATTTTGCGTGTTGACTGTCGATGCCTCACCACCGTACAACAGTATCGATTCTATATAACACTCAACAACTCTGTTCCTGATGTTAATTGATAGGCACTTGCTGGTAAGAACGCTTTTCATCCTTGGATGCTGTTTTGGCTTGGCCGATTCTGCTGCTATTTCTGGTGTACATGTACATTTGCCGTCTGGTGAGATGACCGTTCCCAGATATTTAAACTTATCAACCTGTCTCAGTGGTGTGCCATTTGCTGTTATTTTGCATGAGGGGATTTCTTGTTTTTTTTTACTGATTACCATGACTTTAGTATTCTTGTTACTTAGCTCCAGCCCTTTATTTTTGCTTTCTATTTCTATCATAATCACAAGATTTTGTAGGTCTTTTTTTGTTTTCTGTGTGTATACATGCGCACGCATATAGGGTTTCGAGTAAAATTATTGTAACGTTCATATTGTTCTTCTGACAAAATATCATAACTGAGTATTAAAAAGTTGTATGTATGTTCATCTAGTCACAGCTTAACATTTCTCGCCATCACTTTCTGGCATGAAATCAATATAAGCCTAAAGGATAATTTTATTAGTTCCCTAAATTTAGACCGTGAAAGTTTCAGGTTTCTGCATAGTTCCTGTTTCAACATTGTTCAGGCTCAGAATGGCATACAAGTACAGTTTTTATATTCCAATCTGACTGCATGAGTTCGAGTCTAGCTCAAGGGAATTATTTGTGTGAAAATCCTCCAGCCTACCAAGCTGTGAATAGACTGGGAAAGATAAAGCACAAAGAAGGAAGAGATGATACTCGCCTGCATGATGCTAGCCAATAGATAAGCTGGGTTCTCTCCCATCTCGTTTCTCTACATCCTCAAGGTTACGAGACAATTTGTACTTTTACCAGTTCAGATCATAATGTAGCAATCCATGAAATCCTGCTCGTCGATTTCTTTTCTTTCTGACCATTTAATGTCCTACGGAGAGGACAAGAAAATTCCCCGTAAAAGTAGGCTTTCTTCAAGTTGATCTTACGAGCCAAATGTTGCATTCTTCCTAATTTTGTAATCAGGTTAATTTCATATCATCATTGTCGTCGTCATCATCATGATCATGATCATTATCATCATCATCATCATTATCATTATCACCACCATCATCATCATGTGCCATGCCGCATGGCATTCGCGATCATGGCCCTCCATACGAATCTCTTTTTTGTTGCTGCAGGTATATCTCCTACCCTTTCCGTCCCCATACACTCTGCAAAACTAATATTTTCTCCCTGCTCTACTTGCTCTTTTTTGTTACCAGTATTATTCAAGATGACCTTACCCATGTCAGAAAGCATGTATCTAATGACATTAAAATATTTTGCCTGCCTTGCCTTGCCTTGCCTTGCCTTGCCTTGCCTTGCCTTGCCTTGCCTTGCCTGCCCATTATGATGCCTATCCATTTTTCATGTGTGTCCCCACCAGGATATATAATTTTATGCTTTCCCAGTGTTATCAATCATCATATCAGGAGTCCTTAATTCGTATGAATACTGTTACTGTTGCACTGTAAGCAATTTTCATTTCCAGCAACTCTTTGTTTGACTATGTTCCTTTTTTGAAAGAGTTTCTTAAGAGAAAAGGCAGGGCTGTTTCATAGTCCTACGTCTTTTTCCTGTACATCCAAGGTTGTACATGTACATTCCTCACTACTCTTCGATCTCTTTTTAATGGACATGTCCTCGTATTGTTTTGGGGTACTTCATCTTTATCAGCCCTGAACATAGTTTGGTATTCACAGTTTGGAGAACTAAAACCCGCAGCTTCATGAGCCAAACCCAAACCCGTACTATACACCAGCCAGACCTATCAATTTAGTAGAGGAGACAACCTGACGTCGAATGAACAGACTTTCCTTTCCCTCATTAACCAGTCTTTCAAAAGCTGTGTCAGTTCGCTGGTAAGCTGATCATTCGACACACAATAAAGGTTCATTCCTTCAAAGTGACTGGAAGACAGCTGATGTAACAGCCATCTTTAAAAAAATATAGAGAAAAATCAACCAAAGTCCAGTAACTTGTATGGAAAATAGATCCATAAGACAACAAACTATACATAAAATGGCTGAATGGTTTCAGTCACTAGAAGTTATGGAGGATTTTAAGGCACTTTGGATGATAAAACTGCACCTGATGTCATATATCTAGACTTTCAAAAAGCTTTTGACTCAGTGCTCCATGTAAGGCTACTCCTAGATCTGAATGCCTACGGAGTTTGTGAAACGGTCTAAAATGAATAAAAGCATAATTGATAGGAACAAAATAAAATACAGTAAACATAGCACTTGTACATACCATGTGCTTATAGAGGCGCTGAGTGATGACCAGAAGCAGGACAACATCAGATGTGACCCATTAGAGGAAGCCAGTGATCAGAAAGCAGGCGAAGACTGGGCGTCATGTCAGAAGATCACCGTGATCATGGCTGAATGTCCATGGAGAGGGAAGTGACATCAGATGCCCAGTTCTTTAAGATCTGTAAAGAGAGAAATAAATGTTAACATGACGGTTCCAAGCGGGAATCAAAGCTGGGACTTTTGTCCAACGAAAATATTCTGATGCCTTGGCACTCGAAAATCAAATCCAACATTTTCATAATCTGTCAACTCAAAGTGAGTTGTTAACACGACTGTTCAAAGAGCGAATCAAAGCTGTCACCTTTATCAAATGAAGACATTCTGATGCCTTGGCATCATAACTTGTTAGCTCAAAGCGTGTTTATTCATTCCTTCTTCAAAGGGAGACAGTTGAGCCCAGTCCCAGTGATCAGGTAAATAAAGGGTGAAAATCTGAAATGTCATGAGTCAGACTCTATCAGTAACGCCAATGTAAGACTTGCTGTCTTTCAATGATAACTCACATAACTAGTCCTGATCTCGTAAAAGTACTCACATTTTGAAGGCTACAAAACGAATCTACTTCGAAAGCGAAATTTTAGAGAAGGCAGGGAATGAATTGGGAAGAACTGGAAAGCATTTTGGAAACGTGGTCAGGAGCTTTAAGAGGGGAAGAAAAATCTTAAAATGTAACAAAAATCAAGAACAAAATTCAGCAAAGGGGATAAGATTGGAGGTATTATTTGAAATTCTTTCAATGGCCACAACAGAAAAAACATACTAACCTAAAGAAGCTGCTATAATATTCAATACAGTCGGGGTAAAAAAAAAACTCTTAACAAACGTTTTACATTACCAGCAGAGCAGCTTCTCAAACCTGTGGCCAAATCAAAAAGGAAAATCATACCACGCTTAGAGAAGGACCACGTAACAACTAATATAGTATCAACCATGGCCAGAAACAACAACAGGTGCTTCGTGGTTGAACACTCAAACACCACCACCTTTAGGAATTCTTTCTTCCCTCCAACGACAACAGAGTGGAATGGTCTGCCAGACGATATCATCACCTTATCGTCGGCACACCAGTTCAGGATGGCTGTGTCTGCCCTCAGATGCAGCCCAAAACCAGCCTGCTGAACGAGGAGGGGGCCCCAGCGACCATACTAAATGGTGCTGGGGGTTGGCTAGGCCAGCTGATTATACTAACTTTCAGCTGAAGTGAAGCCTGCCGACGGTCAGTCCCCCCCCCCCCCCCCAAATTTTTTTTTTTTAAAGTTAGGAATCCTGTGTGCTCTCCCCCAGTTTTTCCCCCATTGGCGCGTATATACAGAATTGGATGCTGCCGACGTCTACACATCAAGATCAGGACATTAGATCTGTTAGAAAATGATAACATGCTCACCAGCGCTAGTGGAGACAGCGTCTGACTGCAGTGAAATCGAGAAGATGTCCGACTTAAGAAGATTGCAGGCCAGCAATGTCCGTTTGTTAACAATGCTCACAACTAAGTTCAGACATGAACAGTGAACACTTTTGTGAACTTCTGTCACTTTCTCCTCTGCCTATCTCTTTCTTGAATAATAATAATAATAATAATTACAATATTTATATAGCGCAAAATCTCGATAAAAATCAAATCTAAGCGCTGAACATACACTTACGCACGTGCGCACACACACACTTACACATGGCTATAAATGGGGAAAAAGAATAAAAGCAATGGAAAATTATAGAGAGCATATTATATACAAATATATATTACAATGTGATTCCCCTCCGAGTGGAGACAGGCTACAGAGGGGGGATGAGTGAGGTCAGGATTTTATGCAGAGGAGAAAAGGTGAGTTTTGAGAGCGGACTTGAAGGAGACAAAAGTAGGCTGCTGACGGACAGAGAGAGGAAGTTTGTTCCAGGAAAGTGGACCAGAAACAGAGAAGGCTCATGGACCATAGGTATTGAGCTTGGTGCGTGGAAAGCGAAAAGTCAGAGGATCGGAGGCAGAGCGGAGGGTACGTGAGGGAACATAGATCTCAAGTAGGCTTGACAGGTAATGGGGGGCTGCGTTATTGAGGCTTTTGTAGCACATGGTGTCTAGTTTGTACTGTATGCGCTTTGATACAGGGAGCCAGTGAAGTTGTGCCAGGAGAGGAGATATGTGGTCAGCTTTTTTCTTTTTGAGTACAAGGCGTGCAGCATTGTTTTGAATGCGCTGTAGGATGTGAATAGTGGAGGCAGGAAGACCAGGCAGGAGTGAATTGCAATAGTCAGTGCGAGACATTATGAAGGAGAGAACGAGTTTTGCAGTTGTTTCCACAGACAGATACTTCCTGATCAAGCTTATACGATGGAGGTGAAAGTAGCAAGATCTGGCAGTTTGAGAAACAAAGTTGTTCATGGAGAGGGTAGAGTCAATGCAGACACCAAGGTTTTTAGCTGAATCAGAAATTGGGACTGATGTGTTACATAATGGGAGAGAAAGAGGAGGCAGCTGAGAAAGTTTCTGACGAGTGCCAATGAGGATAGCTTCTGTCTTGTCGTCATTAAGCTGAAGTTTATTGAATGTCATCCAGTTCTTAATGTCCGAGTAACACTCAGTGGTGCGAGTCAAGAGGCGCTGTATATTGTCTGGTGTGTCACTGTCTAGAAGTTGGGTGTCATCAGCATAGAAGTGGTGTTTTATAGAGTGGGAGTTGATGATGGTGGACAGGGGGGAGGTGTAAAGAGTGAAAAGAACAGGGCCAAGGACAGATCCTTGTGGAACACCACAGGTCAGACATGCAGGTTGAGAGTAAGTGCCATTAATGAGAACAGTTTGTTTTCTGTTTGACAGATATGAAGTGAAAAAGGAGAGAGCAATGTCAGAGATGCCAAACGTATGATGAAGTCTAGAAAGGAGAATACCATGATCAATGGTATCAAAGGCTGCAGACAGATCAAGGAGTGTGAGGAGAGAGACTTTGCCAGTATCAGTTGCAAGGAGGAGATTGTTGAGAATGTGTAGCAGGGCAGTTTCAGTGCTATGGCACTGGCGGTAGGCTGACTGGAAAGGATTGAGAAGATTGTTGGCAGACAGGTGAGAGTTCAGCTGGTTGAGGACAACTTTTTCGATGAGTTTTGACAAGAAAGAGAGATTAGAGATAGGCCGGTAATTTTTCAGTTCTTTTGGGTCTAAATTGTATTTCTTGAGGAGAGGGTGAACAATAGCAGACTTGAAAGAATCTGGGACAGTTCCAGTTTGAAGAGAAGTGTTGATGATGTCAGTGATGAATGGGAGGAGAATAGGGAGACAGTCAGAGTAGAGAGAACCTGGAAGAGGATCCAGTTCGCAGGTTTTGAACGACATGGATCTGATTGTGTTGAGAATTTCTTCTTGTGAGACTGGGTAAAAGTAGTAAGAGGTGTGCCAGAGAAGGAAGGGTCAGGTGGGCATGGTTGACAGGGTGTCCTGTCAATCCTGTCACGAAGAGTTTGTATTTTGGTGGTGAAATACTTGGAGAATACAGATGGGAGTTCTTCATTTGTATGTTTTGTTGGGAGAGGTAAATCTTTTCGTGTGCCAAGGAGATGATTCCTCTCTCTCCTCTCTCTCTCTCTCTTCTCTCTCTCTCTCTCTCTCTCATCTCTCTCTCTCTCTCTCCACCCCAACACACACAACCAACCTGCCTGTTTTACTCTCTCTCTCTCTCTCACTCTCTTGCTTTTTTCTCTCGCTATTCTGTCCTGTCTCATTCTCTCTTCCTCCTACTCTTTTCTCCTCTCTACCTCTCTCTTCTCTCTCATTCTCTCTCTTCTTTTCTCTTCTCCTTCTCTCTCTTTCTCCCTTCTTCTTCTCTTCTCTTCGTTTCTTTCTCTCTCTTCTCTTCCTCCTTTCTCTCTCTCTTCTCTCCTTTCTCTCTTTCTCTCCTTCTCTTCTCCTTCTCTCTCTTTCTCTCTTCCTTCTCTCTCTTTCTCCTTCCCTTCTCTCTCTTTCTCCTTCCCTTCTCTCTCTTTCTCCTTCCCTTCTCTCTCTTTCTCTTCCCTTCTCTTCTTCTCGCCTTCCTTCTCTCTCTCTTTCGCCTTCCCTTCTCTCTCTTTCTCCTTCCTTCTCTCTCTTCTTCCTCCTTCTCTCTCTCTTTCTTCTTACCTTCTCTCTCTTTTTTCTTCCCTTCTCTCTCTCTTCTTCTTCTTCCCTTCCTCTCTTTCTTCTTCCCTTCTCTCTCTTTCTCCTTCTCTCTCTCTCTCTCTTTCTTCTTCCCTTCTCTCTCTTCTTCTTCCCTTCTCTCTCTTTCTCTTCTCTTCTTCTCTCTCTTCTTCTTTCCCTTCTCTCTCTTTCTTCTTCCTTCTCTCTCTTTCTTCTTCCTTTCTCTCTCTCTTTCTTCTTCCTTTCTCTCTCTTTCTTCTTCCCTTTCTCTCTCTTTCTCTTTCCTTTCTCTTCTCTCTCTTTTTCTTCCTTCTCTCTCTTTCTTCTTCTTTCTCTCTCTTTCTTTCTTCCCTTCTCTCTCTTTCTTCTTCCTTTCTCTCTCTTTCTCTTCCTCTCTTTCTTCTTCCTCTTTCTTCTCTTCTTTTCTTCTTCCTCTTCTCTCTCTTTCTTCTTCTTCCTTCTCTCTCTTTCTTCTTCCTTTCTCTCTCTCTCTTCTTTCTTCCTTTCTCTTCTCTTCTTTCTTTCTCTCTCTTCTTCTTCCTTCTCTCTCTTTCTTCCTTTCTCTCTCTTTCTTCTTCCTT
>JAPXFY010000033.1:34043120-34053120 GCA_030674185.1 Monoplex corrugatus
GAGAGAGAGAGAGAGAGAGAGAGAAGAGAGAGAGAGAGAGAGAGAGAGAGTTGTGTGTATTTCATGTATTGTTTTTTTGTGGTTTTTTTTCATGTTTAAACTGGTCACCTGTGAAATGAAATGCCTGAGGAAAGCAGTAAATAAGACAAGGCTGGACAAGACCAGAAATGAGGTGATACGAGACATGGTAGGAGCAACACCAATCCTACAACACATCGAACATATGAGGATCAAGTGGTTCGGACACCTCACACGTATGCCCCTAAACCATTCAGCTCTTTGGGCATACAACACCAGATACTCTGGCTGGAGAGCCAGAGGAAGACCAAGACGACGATGGAACGACTCTGTGGCAGACACCCTCAGATCTCACGAGATGACCCTTCTCCAGGCCACCCGCCTTGCTGCTGACAGACGACTGTATCTCCCCGCGACGCCCACCGGTACAAGCGGAAGGAAAAAGTAAAAGTAAGTTCATGTTTAATCAGTTATTATGCTTTTGGTTTGCAGATGGGCATTGTTGCAATGCCATGAAATGTTTTACTAGAGTTTCATTAAGTCGAAAATTTAGAATTTAGAGCTAATTTGAGAGAGAGAGAGAGAGAGAGAGAGAGAGAGAGAGAGAGAGAGAGAGAGAGAGAGAGAGAGAGAGAATTATGACGTGTGTATGAAATAGTTTTTTGTTTTTTTTGGATCATGTTTCAAGACTTGCTCTTTCAGTCCGCAAAAGGCCACTGTTACATCTGGAACTGCGTAATAGATATTCGTTAACTTTCTAATTTGATAATGTGTGAGAGTGTGTGTGTATGTATGTGTGCATGCGTGCGTGCGTGCGTGTGTGTGTGTGTGTTTGTGTGTGTGTGTGTGTGTGTGTGTGTGTGTGTGTGTGTGTGTGTGACTGCATGTCTCTGTCTCATAATGGTACCATTACTATATATATGCTGATAGTTTATGCAATCATCTTGGCCAGTGAGAAAAAAGTATTATTATTATCTTATAGTTGCTGATAATCGGTATCTGGTTTCTGCGGTTTCGTTGTGAGATTATTTTACTGCCTGCTCTGTTAGTTAATTAGGTGGTGTCTCTACACTTTGCGCAGTGCTGCTATCTTAAGTTTGCCTAGCTGTACATATGTACATGTATGGATGCCTCTCTCTTCTTGCCACACAGTGCAGCACTTCAGACGAGTTCCACACAGAGCCAAACGATCATTGCCTGCTTTGGTAGAGCGTAAGACCTTCCCTTTTAAAGGACTAAATGTCAACAGAGCACTCTAGGAAGGTCATATAAGTTTGTTTCCCAACCACCCCCAGCATGTTGGCTTGTACTTTTTGTTGCTTGTTTGTCGTCTCTTTTCTCATAGCGTTGTCGTTCAGGAAGGGTTTCTATTTCGTTTTGCGTTTTAAACCAGACGCTTTAATTCTTTCGAGTAAAAGGTCTGTTAATTTTGACTCTAGTTCTTTCAAGTAAAAGTTACTGTTTAAAAGTTCTGTTAAATTTGACTCTAGTTCTTTCGAGTAAAAGTTCTGTTAAATTTGACTCTAGTTCTTTCGAGTAAAAGTCTGTTAATTTGAGTCTTGTTCTTTCAGAAAAGTCTGTTAAATTTTATTCTTGTTCTTTCGAGTAAAAGGTCTGTTAAATTTTATTCTTGTTCTTTCGAGTAAAAGGTCTGTTAAGTTTTATTCTTGTTCTTTCGAGTAAAAGATCTTTTAATTTTGACTCTAGTTCTTTCGAGTAAAAGATCTGTTAATTTTGACTCTAGTTCTTTCGAGTAAAAGATCTGTTAATTTTGACTCTAGTTCTTTCGAGTAAAAGGTCCGTTAAATTTTATTCTTGTTCTTTCGAGTAAAAGATCTTTTAATTTTGACTCTAATTCTTTCGAATAAGAGTTGCGTTAATTTTGACTCCTACACCGTATTCACCAACTGCAAAAAACTTAACACTTGACTCACTCACCCTGTCCGCCTGTTTCCTGCCCATTTTTGGTGTCCTTAGGTGTGCTTAAATTTTTATTCAGGTGTGTGTTGTTGTTGTTTTTTTTTCTAAATCCGACGTGCGATAAATTGACAGAGTGGTTAATGCCAAGGGCATGTCCGTAGATTATGTGTGCGAATGCATTGATATTTGTACTTAATTTTCTTTACCTTTTTTATCCCGTTGAAGTATTGTGTATATTTTGAAACGTTTATAACCCTGACATGGCCCTACGCAGTCGGCTGGGCTTGAAACAAAAATAATAGTAACAGGCCTTCGTCAAGAGTATGCAAGACATTACAGTGGCAGGAAACTCTGGAGAGAGTTGGATAATAGTAGGGTCTTAGAGGAGAAGCTCCCCCCTCTCGTTCCCCCCCCCCCCACCCCGTCCCATGTCAAGCTAATGTTTTGACTCTTAAGTCCTCACACTTGAAGGGGGCCGGGCCGCGTCCATGCCATGAATCCTGGATGTCCTGCTGTGGCAATTTTCTGTCTACCAGGATTTGAACCTGCGTCTCCTAATGTGGTCAGGTGCCTCGAAGCCAAGTCACGCTTGTGACTGATGTCTTAACCCTTTCACTCTCGCATCCTGATGTCTTAACCCTTTCACTCCCGCATCCTGTACATCAGCATCCTGCATTGGTAGCCATAATAACAGAGCAAAAAAATTAACCCTTTGATTCCCTCACCATGTCCACCAGCTTCCTTCAGGAAGTTGGTGGATAGGGTGAGGTAGTCAAAGGGTTAAGTTTTTTCCAGGTGGTGGATAAGGTACGGGAGTCAAAGTGTTTATGGTACCATCTAGCTAGCTATCAGACACCAGTTGTATAGAAGAAAATTTTAAGCCTCATGAAATTCGCTTTTGTTCTTCTTCCTAAACAACGTAACAGAAACAGATAACGAATTGCGATTATTAGATTCCAGAGCATAAAAGAAAAAACAAACAAAAGAAAACAAAAACAAAAACAAAAAAAGAAAAGAAAAGAAAAAAAGGGTACATTTTCTGAAAGACTGATACCATTTCTTGATTGATGGTTGGGGGAAGAGAACTGTCGAGGTAGAAAGGTTAGTTTGATCTTTGCCGCAGCGTGGCAGTCCATAATGTGTTATTGCATGATTCATGACAAGGTTTATGACGATTGGCTTTGAAGGTATCGCAATGTGAAATGGAAACATGTTCAACCATACTTTTATTCTCCTGTCTGTCTGTCTGTCTGTCTTCTCTCTCTCCTCTCTCTCTCTCCCCCCTCTCTTTCTCTCTCTCTTTCTCTCTCTGTCTGTCTCTCTCTCTCTCTAGCAGCCTCTGTCTCTGTTTGTCTGTCTCTCTCTCATCCTCTCTTTCTCTCAGTGTCTGTCTCTCTCTGCCTCTCTCTCTCCTCAGCCTCTGTCTCTCTCTCTATCTCTCTCTTTCATTCTCTCTCTCTCTCTTCCTCTCTCTCTCTCTTCTCGCTGTCTCTCTCACATTCACCCACTCTCACTTGGATTCTCTCTCATTCGCTCTTGTCTCTCTTCCACACACACACACACACACACACACACGCACGCACGCACGCACGCACGCACGCACGCACGCATGCACTGCACAGAGATACAGTAATATAGTCATCTTCAGTGTGCTTTCATCTATCTACCTCACACACCAGACAAAGTGTGGGAGTCAAAGGGTCAAGTTTTTGCTTTGCTGGCATGGTTGACAATGCAGGATGCTGGTGGACAGGGTGCGGGAGGCAACGGGTTAAAGAGAGATGGGCAGGAGTCTGTTCCTCACAAGCTAGTTTCAGTTTCAGTTTCTCATGATGACGTCTCCGCGCTCACGAATTCTATATGCACTAACGTCACAGGTGCCGCGTGTATGGTGACCGCGGCACATGCCTTAAGCTGCACATAAACCCATGAGCTGGCCAGGTCTTGAGGACCTACCTAGACTATGTTTTACCTAGCGTATATTGTTATAGTGGTGTTTTATAAGCGTACCACTTGAATAATCTTGGTTACATGTAAATGGCATGTGTTTGTGTGATCTTACCTTTAAAAGGGAAACTATACATGAAGTAAATGAATATATCATTAAAGGTCTGAATCAATACACAATCAGCTATTCTGTATAAACTCGTCTCACATGACAGACCCTCCCCACCCCCCCCCCCCCCCCCTAGTCAGTGCCCAAATGCTCAGCCATCTATCAACTAGGTGAAGCCAATATTTTCTTAATCATAGATAGGTAAGAAAGTAAGTAAGTAGGTAAACAAGCAAGTAAGTAAAAGGTGAGCAAGCAATTAAGCTAGCACACTCGTGCGCAAGTGGCAAGATGGCAAGTGGCGAGATGGCAAATAGCGAGATGGCAAGAGAGAAACAAAAACTTTGCAGTAAAACGGACACTGTTTGTAAACGAGGTAACTGATGACTGGGTCCGAACGCATGGACAGCCCCCCTATTTGCTTGATAAAATGACTATTGAGTGGCTTCAGAAGCTTGGGAAGAGGATTGTCCAGAGAGAGGTGAGGCATTGGTGCTCTGGGCCCCATTTGCACTCTTGTGGTGTTTCTTGTAAGCTTCAGCAACTGACGTCATCACTTGTAAGTCATCCCTCCCTTTCCCGTGTTGTCCATATCTCCTGATCAACTCCCAGGTCTCTGTATTACTTGGGCCTGGTTGACAACAGGAGAGGTCGTAATAGTTAAATGTAGAATACAGCCCTGTCATGCAGTCTCCACCTTCTGTGGAACTCCATAGGATCAGTTATTATCCTCGTCCTCACCATAGCATTGTGAAAACTATCGCAATTTCTGTGGCTATTAAGGTGGCACAAAATATGGAGGAAAATAAAATAAAAAGAAGACAAACGTTCTCTCGTCTCCCCTACTGCGAGACAAGATTGAATGATGAAAGAAACAGCAAATAAAGAAAAATATCGAAAGGTATTTTATGATGGAAATAGCGCAAGTGCAAAATGACCACCAAAAAAAAAACAACAACAACAACAAACAAACAACAAACAAACAACCTGAAATGTGACTTTGCATAGTATTTACGTATCTTCTGATTTAATCTGCGTACATGGCTTCTGTTGGAAAGGTTTTGTTTTGTGAGCATGCATGCGCGCGCACGTGTGTGTGTGGTGTGTGTGTGTGTGTGTGTGTGTGTGTGTGTGTGTGTGTGTGTGTGTGTGATGTGTGTGTGTGTGTGTGTGTGTGTGTGTGGGGTGTGTGTGTGTGTGGTAGTGAGAGAGAGAGAGAGAGAGAGTTGTCCATCAGCTTCTTTTTATATGCATACGGTACTAGATATATAGAGATAATCTTCCTTCAAGTCTAGCTTGAAGACTACCTTTTTGTCTTGTAGTTATTTCCCCTCCATGTGCCCTCTCTTTTTCTCTACACCACCTCTTCTGTCCTCCCCCTTCCCAGTTTGCGTTCGATTTGTGCCCTGAAATTTTGGTCGTTTTGATGAATGTCAAGAGTGTGCTTTCGTTTGATTCTTGTAGACTCAGACTCAGACTCAGACTATTTATTAACCAATGAATTAACAAAGGAATTTGATTTGGTTTTGCGTAACACACTCCCGCCATGCATACAAGACATGTGACAACATGAACAATACATAATATGAAAAATACTTGATCAAAAACACTTCAGGTACTCACACATGCCTGGGCGTGCACACCCACCCGTGCATCAAAAACAATATATAATCATACAGATAATAATGCTTGTAAACAAGACATGAAATTTGCTAGTATGATATAAATATAACTTGACAGAAAACATCAACAGATGAGCAGCCCTTACACTCAGAAAGGAGGAGGGAATAACTAAGGAGGGGGGAGGGTGGTGGGGAGGGGGGGGCGGGGAAGAAGAGAGTAGGAAGCAGAAGCAGGGGTGTCAGATAAAAGGAGCAATGGATGAAGAAGACAGTGTCACAAATCATTCAGCATCTTTACAGCAGTGGGGAAAAAGCTGTGCTTCAATCGGTTGGATTTACACTTAATACTGCGGAATCTTGTATCAAGATTTGATGCTTTGTAAATGTCATCATCATCATCATCATCATCATCATCATCATCATCATCATCATTGTTATTGTTATTATTATCATTATTGTTATTACTCGTGTCATATCATTGTTGTTGCTGTTAATGTCATTACTTTTATTATATATATATATGATTATAACTTATTATTGTTATCATTATCATTATTATTACTATTATTGTAGTTGTTGTTGTTGTTATTATCGTTGTTATTGTTGTTATTATTATTGTTATTTTTGTTGTTGTTGTTACTATTATCTATATATTATTTTCAAACATGTGAGAGAGAGAGAGAGAGAGAGAGAGAGAGAGAGAGAGAGAGAGAAAGAGGAGAGAGAGAGAAAGAGAGAGAGAGAGAGAGAGAGAGAGAGAGAGAGGAGAGAGAGAGAGAGAGAGAGAGAGAGAGAGAGAAAGAGTTATGTGTTAAATGCTTGATTGATTACGTGTAATGTTTGATGTGCAATTATGTTCCATTTTCAAGGTCGTCAAATATGCAGACAATGCTTGAAACCCATTTGTTTCTATACGCTCTCAGAAAATCAGATATGCACATCCTGGAAGCCAAGTCATTGTTTGATGGCTGTTTTTTTGAAACACAAAAGCATCCAGCTTGTACACCCAACCGAAGAATGTGGAAATTGTGCAACAAGACAATATCTGTGTGGTGTTGGGCTGAAAAATGTGCATTCATGTGTGTGTGTTTGTGTGTGTGTGTGTGTGTGTGTGTGTGTGTGTGTGTGTGTGTGTGGTGTGTGTGTGTTTTGTGTGTGTGTGTGTGTGTGTGTTTGTGTGAGTGTTTGTGTGTGTGGTGGTGGTCTTTGATTTAATGTCTATTCACTAAAGTGATTTTAGACACACACAAAAAAAACACAAAAAAAAAACACTTGGAAATGGTTAATTTTCAGGAAAAAGAAATGAACAAGAAAAACAAGACAAGAAAGAAAAATTCACAATGACGTCATCATAAATAACGATTGAAACAGTAAACTTAGCTAACCATAACACTGAACATGAGAAGTAATGGCGCGTTAAAGATAATTCGCTATAGGACTTTTTGACAGGCTAACAAAAAATTCATATGTTAAGGATGGTGAGGCAAATATGTCAGAAACTGTCTTCGTTGATAACGTAGGTATATGTCGTTTTACTCGAACGCATGAAAGAATATGACTATGTGTAATCTTCTTTCCACACAGGCACACTACATTCCTGGTGTATTTTGTTTTGAAAGCATCAAGTTTCCACTTATACATAAGGGATTGTATACTTCTGCTGGCAGGGAACCGCTTAGGTGTTTTGCTAATTTCAAAATTCATGTAACACTTTTCATACTTTTTCTGTTTATCTTGAAACTGCTTCCATACGTAGGCGTCCACTAAGGTATAACACTCATGCAATGAGAGGGAAAGTTGTATGTTTTGAATCTGGTGAGCTCTTTGCCCCCGTTTGGCAGCCCTATCAACCATATCATTGTAATGAAAAGAACTATGAGATGGTATCCAGCAGAAAGTAATATCAGTGCCTCTTAAGGATAAACTATTAATCAAGTGAGTAATTTCCAATATCATTTCAGATCTTGTTTGTAATTTTGATAATTCAAGAGCTTGAAGTACAGATTTTGAATCAACGCAAAAAAGTATCTGGGGAATTGTCCTAGGAAGATTTATCATATAATTCAAAGCCATTAAGATTGCAAAGAGTTCTGCAGTAAAGACAGATTTATTAAGTCCTATATAGAAAGATTTCTCAATTTTGAGAGCAGGTATTAAAAACGCTGAGCCTGCTTGTCTTTCAATTATTGAACCATCAGTGTAAACTTTCAAGTGATCGGAATAAAAGTCTTCTATATGACATTTAACGTGACTTGCCAGTAAGTTGATATTATCTTCTTTTTTTAAGTCAGTGTGGTGTATGTCAAATCGTGCTCTTTGGAGTTCCCAACTGGGTACTGGTGAAAACGAAGGTCTTAAAGTTACAGGACCTGTGTCTAAATCAATTCCAGAGCCTTTCATAACTTCAGCTGTAAATGTTGTAAGCGTGACCTGTGAGGATATTGATTTAGCTCTTTTTGGAAAGTCGGTATCTGATCTTACTTTTGTCTCTGTTTTGATGCTATTTTCTATGGTAGTGTTTCTTAACAGAAATTTAGTAGAAGCGACTTTCCTTTGTTCATCAAGTGGCAACAATTTGATTGCATTGTATGTGCGATGGCAACAGGCATGCATTGGAAGACCCAGCGCAAGTTTGAAACCTTTACAATCTATGCTCTGCAGTTTTGTGAGTAAGTGTTTTGGTGCACTGAAGAATATTTCTTGGGCATAGGTTAATTTAGATCTAATAAGCGATTTACTGAGATGAACAAGTGTTGATGCATCTTGTCCCCATATCTGTTTGCGAACTATTTTCAAGAAATTTAAACTTTTTTGAGCTTTTGTTAATAAGTATTCAATATGCTGATTCCAAGATAATTTGGCTGTAAGGGAAACCCCTAAGAATTTAATTGACTCATTATACTGAAGAAGAGTATCTCCCAGTTTGAACGTGGGAACATTTGCTGGGTTAGCTCCACTGTTAAACAAAACTATCTTTGTTTTTTCCACGGATAGATGCAGTCCATTTTCTACCATATATCGTGCTATTTTATCGAGTTCTAATTGATAACATTTACGCGTATAATTAAGACAGCGCAAAGGAGATTTTCTTTTCATATTTACCTGCATCCACATGCATAAATCATCAGCATATTGAGCTAAAGTTACATGTTTAGAAATTTTACTGGGTAGGTCATGCAATAATATCATGAAGAGAAGGGGAGCAATAACGGATCCCTGAGGGATACCCATTTGAAGAAATCGTTTTGAAGAATACACATTTTCGATCCTCGTTTGAATTACACGGTCTTCTAAGAAGCATTGGACATAATCAAAAATGTGACCTGTTAGCCCAATACTTTTCAATTTGAGTAATAATCGGGAGTGCCATACCTGGTCGTATGCTTTAGCTATATCAAAAAATGTAGCTAAAACACATTGGCGTCTGGCAAATTGTTGTTTGATATTAGTGGTTAGCTTTGTTAGGAGTTCCACTGGTGACCTGCCTTTTCTAAACCCTGCCTGATTCACTGGTAATATGTTGTTCTTTTCACAGTAGTACATCAATCTCTTTAGAATTATTTTCTCCATAAGTTTACATACGTGCGATGTTAACGCAATTGGCCTATAGTTTTTCAAGTCAATATTGCATTTACCTGCTTTTAGTACAGGAACCACTATTGATTGTTTCCAATAGTCGGGCAGTTTGCCGCTATTCCAGCATTTTTTAAACATGTTATGTAGCAAGATTAAAACAATTTTCTGGTAAATTTTTCAACATCTCATTGGAAATTGCATCAAATCCTACTGATGTCTTTTTATTTGGAATTGATTTAATGGCATCTTTTAATTCTTGGAGCGTGATTGGTGCATTTACATAGTGCGTATTATCTGGGACAGGATCCTTGTATGCGTCGGTCTTTTCTTCCTGTACCCTATAATTTCTACTAGAGGCAGGAAGTCCTTCTACTCGACAGACCTCAGCAAACATGTCTGCAAAAGCTTCTGCTTTCTCCTGTGAGCTAGGTAAAGGATTGTTTTCTAGCTTTACTGGAATTGATGGCAACTTGATCCCACTTTTTGCATTGTTTTCAGTTTTTCCCAAATCTTTTGCATATCTTTATGGTCACTTATTTCATATGTACAAAAAGATGTCCAATATGTTCTTTAGCTTGTTCTATGACTCTGTTACAGTTTATGTTCGCACTTTTCATTGCCGTATGATTTTCAGGTGACCTATTAGCTATATATTGTTTGTATTTTTCTTTCTTTTCGTTGACTGCCTTTTCACAATCTTTATTCCACCAGACTTTTCCATGATGTTTTCCTGTTTTTGATGCTTTAAGTTCTGGAATTGAAATTTTTGCAGCCCTTAAGAGTGACTTACAGAAATCTGCGTACATATCGT
>JAPXFY010000033.1:34058120-34080620 GCA_030674185.1 Monoplex corrugatus
TATGTCCATTTGCTGTGTCTGACTGATGCACAGCGAGGTCTTGTATGTGATATAAAGACATGTGACGGGGCTTGTATAGTTCACACAGACACGACACGACACGACATGACACAATACGACACAACACAACACAACACAACAACAACACAAACACAACACAACCACAACATAACGCAACACAACACAACGCAAACGCAACGCAACGCAATGCAATGAAAGCCAGCACAACACAACACAACACGAAACAAAACAACACACACAACACAACACAAAACAAAACAAAACAAAACAAAACAAAACAACACAACACAACACAACACAACACAACACAACACAACACAACACAGCCACACACACAGCCACACACAACAACACACACACACACACACACACACACACACACACACACACACACACACACACACACACACACACACACAGTGACTGTCTCAATGTCCCTTATGTTGTAGCTAGCTTGGAGGTAAAAGTTCAATCAGGTGTGGTGCTGTGGAGACCATGGAGTCACAATGTGCAAGTAAGAAAGGTTTTGTTTAGGGAGGGATGTGAATTTGAGCTGTGATTTAGGTTCACGTTCATATTGCTTATAGCCTGACCAACTGCTAGAGCCGTATCAGGGCTAACATCACGTTAAAAACGACACCCAAGTTTAAGTAAAAAGACAACAATTAAAAACCAAGCTCTCCATTAACCTTCCAAGTCAAAACTGCAACAACAACAAAATACACTCATACGTAAAATCTTATCAGATTAAATCTATTTATCTCTCGTAAAATCTCGAAAATTGCATCTGGATGGACATCTCTGAAGAGGTTCTTCAAGGAGTCTGTCATGTGGTGCTTATGTCTCACATCATGCAAGTCCAAGCATTCAATAAGAAGGTGTCTGATGTTCAAAGGTTCATCACATGGTATACACCACTTCTACACTTTTCAAAAGGTAAGAATGAGTGTAGGATGTGTGACCCATGTGTAACCTACATAACACTGTATCTTTCATACAGTTCCCTAAAGCAGATCGAAGAATCTCTATTGGGTCAGGGCGGATTTGGAAAAGTTGTTGTCTGTCTATGGAATGACGGAAATTTCTGACACAGTTCTTCATAGAACGACCTGTCCACCAGTGAACTGGTACTGTCTTTGTGGAAGAAAGCAAGATGAAAACAGACATTTTCAACGTTCAAGACGTTTTCAAGGTCCATGGTGGGCTGTCTGGGAATTTGGAGAAGTCTGAAACAACTGCTAAATTTATGTCTGTCTTTTGCATATGAGAACAGATACAGATCCCTTGGATATTTTCCAAATTCGGTTTGAAACTTGGGGTTCAAGACACAGTCGTAGGCTGGGTTTTTACGGTTCAGAAAGCAGTTTTAAATAAAAATCTTAGGTTGATTTCAGTTTACAATTGGACAGGGAGGTTCTCCTGCCTCTGCTTATAAACTGTGGACTAGAGGTGTTCTGATTGTACCAAGACAGGGTCCCAGCCTTCGATGGTGAATGGGATCCAATAGTTTAAGGTAGGATGGTCTTTCAGAGCCATACACTGCGCAGCCATAGTCCAGTTTAGAGCAAATTAAAGCTCTGTGCAGGCGAAGCAGTGTTTTCTTGCTTGCATCCCAGTCTGTACGAGCTACGACTTGAAGAAATTCAGTTTTCTGGCTTGAGGTTTTAAGATGCAGGATATGGCTGAGGAAATTACAGTTTTGATCAAAGATCAACCCTAGAAATGTAGCTTCTTTTACAGCTGGAATGGTGGACTTTCCCAGATGGATTTCTGGATCAGCAAAGAAATGTCAGAGGTTATGAAAGTGGATACACTATGTTTTGGATGTAGAAAAAAAAAACTTTCTATCTCTGCCCACTGTTGGATTCTATCTACACACAGCTGCAGCCATCACTGAACACCTGCATAGACGCTTCCAGCTGCTTATACCGAAAAATCATCCACAAACCCAGAACAGTCAGAGCCCCACTGTACAAATTTGATTATATTGTTGATCTTGATACTGAACAACGCAGATGAGAGAATGCTCCCTTGTGGTACAGCCAGCACTTGCTCTTGAATGTCAGAGAGAGTAGTACCTTGTGGTACAGCCAGCACTTGCTCTTGGATGTCAGAGAGAGTAGTACCTTGTGGTACAGCCAGCACTTGCTCTTGGATGTCAGAGAGAGTAGTACCTTGTGGTACAGCCAGCACTTGCTCTTGGATGTCAGAGAGCGTAGTACCTTGTGGTACAGCCAGCACTTGCTCTTGGATGTCAGAGAGAGTAGTACCTTGTGGTACAGCCAGCACTTGCACTTGGATGTCAGAGAGAGTAGTACCTTGTGGTACAGCCAGCACTTGCACTTGGATGTCAGAGAGAGTAGTACCCTGTGTACAGCCGCACTTGCACTTGGATGTCAGAGAGAGTAGTACCTTGTGGTACAGCCAGCACTTGCTCTTGGATGTCAGAGAGAGTAGTACCTTGTGTACAGCCAGCACTTGCACTTGGATGTCAGAGAGAGTAGTACCTTGTGGTACAGCCAGCACTTGCACTTGGATGTCAGAGAGAGTAGTACCTGTGGTACAGCCAGCACTTGCACTTGGATGTCAGAGAGAGTACCTTGTGGTACAGCCAGCACTTGCACTTGAATGTCAGAGAGAGTAGTACCTTGTGTACAGCCAGCACTTGCACTTGGATGTCAGAGAGAGTAGTACCAACTCGCACTTGAAACTGTCGCACAGCTAAAACTGTTTGGAACAAAATAGGGGTAGGTGACCCTGAAACCCAGTTCGTGCAGATCCATAAGTATCCCTGATTTCGAGGTGGTATCATATTCTTTCTCTAAATCAAAAAAAAAAAAATAGCACTACATGCTGTTTTTCAGAAACGCATTACATATTGCGTTTCAAAGCGGATATTAAATGGGCCACTGTGGAATGGTACTTGCGAAAACTGCATTCATTCGTATAATGGTGCAGGGATTCTCTATCTAACAGATCTATAAAACCAATACCGGTCAAAGCAATCCTTATTGTTTGAACAACGAGTGTATTTACAACGTCATGGATACCGTTCAAAGTATGGAGGGTTATCTGCCAGTAAAAAAAAGTAAACTTCATTATGGCAATAACACTTGGTATGTTACCATGTAAGTAAAAGCTTGTGTTGTTCTGTGTATATGAACTGGTTAAATCCATAAAAACAAAGCTGGTCACGACGTATTGTACACCATCTCCTTCTGACATCCTACAGCTGTTTACGCATAATGGTTATGATCTTAAGAATGAGTCATGCAATTTATGTAACTGAAATTCTGTCTTCCAAAACAAACACGGCAATATATACAAAAGTCAGGAATATTTGTACAATATTTGTACTCAAAATGATTTGCCAGTCTCAGAGCTACCTTTTAAAAAAGGAAATTGAGGTCAAATATGTGTGATGAGATTTTCAAAAGAAGAGGAGATAAGACTGGAAGAGACATGAGTAGAAATGAAGAGATCCGTGGAATGGAGAACACCTGTCAACCATCACATCACACACTGTGGATCAAACGATCAGAATATAATAGTAGGATGCCAGTCAATCAGCCAGCTCTGTGAGCATACAACACCAGATGCTACAAAGTCAACACCAGAGAAAGACCATGACAATGCAGGACAAACGGAATGCAAGACAGTACATAACTGTAGCATGACTCTGCCTCAAGTTTTTCTTCTAGCTGCTGATCAACACATTGATCTCCTTACCAAACCTCTTGGTACAGATAGATGGAAGTAAAGTAAGTAAATGAATATCCGTTATAATGAATACACAGCTCATATAATATTATTGTAAAGACACTGACTACAAAGGGCAAGAAATGTTTGTGTTCATTTTCCCAACAACTGATTCCAGATATTGAACCAGTTGGTGGTTTGCAGTGGTTGGTGCAAGGAATTACCAATTGGAAGATCGTAGATTCAAATCGCATCAGTCAAAATCATTCTGGCTTTCTTCGATCCCAACCAGCCCCTACCCAGACTTTAGTATTCTATTGGCTTGTTGGGAAGAATGACGCCACATGGTCAAATCTCATCCACTTCATGGCTGACCAACACTGCATATGTCTGTATCTTACAGGCCTGGTATCCAGAAAAAAATCCTTTAAAATGTCTGAAAATAGGCCTGTTACCTTGCAATATAAATGAACGAATCGATACATAAATAAGAAATTGCGCAAGAGTTGATCCATAATTCTTTTCAGATAGGCTGCCATTTCTGAGCAGTTTATAGTAAACACTTATAGGCCTAACTTGTTATGAGATAAAGCACAGGCTTTGCCCTATTAAAAGGCACAAAAACAAAACTGCGTCATACTCAGTTTAATAATATGACATCATTGAAAATGTGACGTAACTCATTTATGTCCAAAACGGATCTTAGCATAGAGTGGCTTAGGTGCTGTCTTCACATGGCACAGACTTGCAGACGCTAAGATAAAAATTCATGCTGATTGGTTTCTTGTGTAAAGAGACAAACGTGAGTCATGTATGACAGTTTACCACAAGATCTATAGTATTAAACTAGAAAAAAATGACTTGAAAGGAAAGTACTGATGTGGACGTCCAGGTGAGACCCAGAACAAGAAAAATGTTCAGCTTGCAAAGAAGGTATTCAAAAAGGATTCACATATTTCTGTTTGTGAAATAAGTGAGACATATAATGTTTTATATGGCATAGTTGAAAAGATCCTGCATTATGATTTTAAGATGAGGAAAGTGGTTGCCTATGGATTCCTGATCTTCTGAGGGGGAACAGAAAAACGCACAGAGTTCAGAGTTCAAAACAATCGTTTTATATGTTTATGCCAGACGGCCCCACACAACTATTTGACGCAAACACAATCAAATGGAAATTGATGTTAATGACAAAAGACATGTTGAACTAAGACCTTGTTTTCAAAGTCGGAATGGAAGAAACTTTCTCCATTTTCTTTGACTCCAAAGACACTGTAGTTGTCAATAGTTTACCTGTAACTATATTTTTATTGCTGGATATCATGCAGAATGTGTTTTCCGCACAGTCCGTCTGTGAGCAACGTCCAAATGTGGGTATTAGCAAAACGCTCCTTCTACATAACGCAATTGGGCATGTCAGACTGCTAAAAAAAAACAAAATGAGCTGTGCCTGGAGCATCATACCTAGCAACTTTCACGGCCATTCAAACAACCCTGTAGTAGAAGTAACACAACGTTGGGAGCTTCTGACTGCTAACTGTTGAGACTACAGTAAGGAGAAAGGAGCTGGCAGCTATGCAAGCTGGTGGGAGGGTAGACTGCCTGAAGAAGAGATGACGACCAGAGTAGGGCGAGAGGGGTCTTCCATTCTCTCTTGTTCCGGGGCTGGGCTGGACCTGGTTGGTGAGCATTTTGTGGCTATATGTCGGGGTTTGTCATTCCCCACCTTGCCATTCAGTTTGTAGACAAGGTAATTGATGACTGAGGGTGAATAGGTCATGAACACAAGGCAGCCATCTCCCCCTCATTTGTTTTTATTTTTGCTTGATGAAATTACTATCTAGTAGCGTCAGGAATTTCGGAGGTGATTGTTAGGAGAGTGGCGAGGCATTGGTGCTCTGGGTCTCATCCGCACCCTTGTGATTTTTTATTGTTTGTGTTGAATTCTGCTTGTGGCATGGCCGCTGACTTCAGGGAATCAGGTCTGATGAACGCAGGGAAGGGCTATCTGGCTGCTTGGAAAGATGACAAACTTGGGATCCCGTTCTGGGCATGTAGACAGCAAAATAGGCTGTGTCTGGAGATCATGCCTGGCCACATTCACAGCTGTTTAAACAACCCCTGTGGTCAAAGTATGACAACGATGGGAGCATCCAACTGCGAACTGTTGAGACTACAGTAAAGAGAAAGGAGCTGGCAGCTATTTGAGCTGGTGGCAGGGCGAGCTGCCCGAAAGAGAGATGAAGACCAGAGTTTGGCGAGAGAGGGGTCTTCCATTCTCTTTTGGTCTGGAGGCTGGGCTGGATCTGGCATCTCCTCATTTTTGTCATTTAGTTTGTAAACAAGGTAATTGATGTCTTGATTCGAATGGATCATGCTGACAATGCATGTGGAGAGAGAGGAAAACAGTACTTTGATCTTCCTACTTCAATTTTGTAAAATAAGTGACAAGATGTCCATCCCATGTAATGATCATTTAATATCCTGGTTTATCTGTGGATAGCATCTGGTTCCAACGTAAACTTGAAACTGGTGTTGATATTTTCGATTTCTTTACTAATTGCTCTAATGTTGGGCCATGGGTATTCACCTTGAGCGATTCATGGGACACCCTATCCTCCAGGGTGAACTTATGTTTCAAACTGAAAAAGCATATGTTTGAAAACTCATGAAAAAGTCTTCACACGCACAGATACACAGATGTACAGTACACGTGTAACTGACGCTATGGCTATATTGAAAAATCAATACTGAGTGGTAGAACCCAGAAAAAAGACCCACCATGATTGTTATACTTTCTTAACCCATAAAGCACTAACATCGTATTCGTTTGTTATATGGGAAAAGAGGGTTTCGTGATTCACAACTGACAATCATTTTCTGTGATAATTATAGCTCTTTGTTGTCGTCTTCCAGATCCTCTTTCAGGTCGTTACAGCCAAATACACCAACCTACAATGCAGAAGTGTCGGTATTTCTGTGCTAACCATCAGCAGTGTGTTACTTTGCTGTGACACATACAGCCACAGGTTGTCTTAGGGACTGACCCCACATGAAGTAATGTTCTTAAGAATTTACAACACAAAGCAATGTATGGTACATGATGCGTAGTGTGCTAGATTTATTTCAATTTTCCTATGCAGAAAAATGTGTTCCGTGAAACTTTTAGAATGGGCACAGATGAATGAGTTCATAGTAGGAAACATCTGGTTTGAGCAGCCTAATAGAATAAAATGGACTTGGATGAGTCCAGGAGATAATACCAAAAATCAGATTGACTACATCCTGAGCAACAAAAGATTTAGAAATTCTTTACTGTCAGCAAAAACACTACCAGGTGCAGACTGGAACAGTGACCATAATCCTGTAGTGAGAAGATTTAGATAGAAATTAAGGAAAAGGAAACAGACCAAAAGCAACATCAAACTGAACCTTAGACTCTTGAAGACAGATGAAGTGATACATAAAAAAATTCAATGTACATGCTAAAAACAAATTCAGTGCTCTGGAAGATGCTGGTGACAGTGAGGAACAATGGACAAAGTTGAGAAATTCGATAAATGAAGCTCGTGAAGAAATCCCTAAGGCAGGTAGAAAAGCAAAAAAGAGCTGGATCACTAATGAAATTTTGGGCTTGATGGAGGAAAGGAGGAAGGCAAAGAGAAACGAGGAGATATGCAGGAAGATAAACAAGGAGATCATGAATAGGTGCAATGAAGCTAAGGAAGCTTGGCTAAAACAAAGTGCAAAGAAATGGAAAACCGACACAAAACGGATCCACAGGGTATGTACAGAAAATTGAAGAAATTGTCCGCAGGAAAAATACATGCACATCAACTGGTTGCTTGAAATCGAAAGATGGCACGCTTATCATGGAAAAAACAAAATATTAGACAGGTGGGGAGAGTACATTAAAGACCTTTTTGAGGATGACAGAAACAAAGAACACATTATAAAAAAGAACTTTGAAGGACTACCCATAATGAAAGATGAAGTTAGAGCGGCACTGAAAAAGATGAAACCAGGAAAAGCCCCAGGACCAGACAACATTACTATAGAGATGATTGAAGCCCTGGAGGAATTTGGCATAGAAAAATTAACAGTCCTCCTAAATGGAATTTACGACACTGGAAAAATCCCCAAAGAAATGTCAAAATCAATTTTCATTGCACTTCCAAAGAAGACAGGGGCTATAGAATGCGAACTCCATCGCACAATCAATTTGATGAGTCATATAACAAAAATCCTGTTAAGAATAATCCTGATGAAGACAAGGAATAGAATCAAAAGAGAAATACCAGAAAAACAGTGTGGATTGTGGAAGGGAAAGGAACTATTAATGCCATATACATCCTAAGAACTATCATAGAGCGGTCAACTGAGATGAATGAGGATTTGTGTTAATGCTTTGTTGACTACACCAAGGCTTTTGATCGGGTAAGATATGAAGAATTGATCAACCAACTGGAGATACTCAAAGTTGATGGAAAAGATCTACGATTAATCAGAAATATGTACTGGGAACAAACAGCTGCAATGAGAATAGAAAGCAATGTAAGCTCTTTCTGAAACATCAAAAGAGGAGTCAGACAGGGTTGTGTTTTGTCACCAGATCTGTTTTCACTTTACAGCGAAAACGTTATGAAAAACCTAGAAGAAGACCCTGGATTAAAGGTCGGAGGGAAAATGATAAACAACATTCGATACGCAGATGACACCGTGCTAATTGCAGAAAATGAAAGGGACCTACAAAACCTTGTGAATATACTAGAAATAGAAAGCAAAGGTAAGGGGCTGGAACTAAACAGCAGGAAGACTGAAGTCATGGTGATCAGTAAAAAACACGAAATCCCCTCATACAAAATACTAGCAAATGGCACAACCTTGACACAGATTGATAAATTCAAATACCTGGGAACGATCATTTCATCAGACGGCAGATGCACATCAGAAATAGCCGGCAAAATTGGCCAAGCCAAAACAGCATTCAAGAAGATGACAAGCATTCTTACCAACAAATGCCTATCAATTAACATCAGGAGAGAGTTCTTGAATGTTATATAGAACCAATACTGTTGTACGGATGTGAGGTGTGGACAGTCAACAAGCAAAGCCAGAACAAGATTGAGGCAGCCGAGATGTGGTTTCTAAGAAGAATGTTGAGAGATCCATGGACAGCAAAGAAAACAAAGAAGACAGCCTTGATAGAGGCAGGCACAAGTAGATCACTCATAAGGAAGATTAGGAAAAGACAGGCAACATTTATAGACCATTTTATGAGGAAAGGGGATTTGGAGCACCTGGTCACAATGGGAAAGCTGGAGGGAAAGAGAGCACCAGGTAGACCCAGGGAGAAAATGCTGGACGGACTTGCAGAGTGGCTGGGGACGAGGAGGGTGGGGGAGATGCTAGGGGCAACGAGAGATAGAGACAGATGGAAGTCCATGATCGCCAACGCCATGAGGCAGGGCACCTGATGATGATGATGAGATCGTATTGTCATTTGTTGGCCCCTAAGATATAGCTTTTACAGATGTTTATGAATCGATATCTTGTTATTGACAGAGAGGCACGCAATGACATAACTAACTCTACAAAAACAAGTTATACACAAAAAAGTGTTAAGGCACAATAATGTAAGACATACATGGCAAGCCAGACAGGGGTCCCACGATGATCACTACACCAGGAAAGAAGAGATTCTGATATACACATCACTTTCCTTTGGGTGAGTGGCACTTTATAGCACCAGGCCTCACCACCATCCACCCAGAAAATAAGTGGCTCTCGGTTATACTGAATACATTCCTTAGTTAATGTTAGTGTAAAGTCCCTTACTTTGACAGCCAAGAAGTGCGAGTGTATTTGTTCAGTTGTTTACATTTTTCCAGCAAGTAAGTTTCAGGATAAGGCTTTCACCACGTAATGTAACTAAATGAATGAATTAAAAACGAAAGAGTAAAGATCTTTGTCCATACTTTTCTATAACTAACAGATAAATCCAATGATAGATTGAAAGTGATGCTGGTACAATTGGATTTGTGTTTACTAGCTCTTAACTTGTTGACGATGATTTATTCATACATAGGCCTACTTTTTTTCAAGAGTGAATATACATTCAAACTTAGCAAAGGTCCAGTTAAAAACTTAGGAGAAATTCTCCACATACACACATCAGATTGGTGTACAGTATACGTGTGACTGACATCGCTTCGTTTAAAAATCAATAGTGAGCGGTAGCAACAAGAAAACAGACACTCGCGGTAGCATCAAGAAAACAGACACTCGCGGTAGCAACACACTCGCCATCATCACTAGGAGTGTTTCTGGATGCTAATCTCTCGATGCGTGATCAGATCAATTCAATCATCAGAACTTGTTACTGCCATATCCGATCTCTTGGTAAAGCCCGCCAGTACTTGATTATTCGAGCTGCTAAGACTGTTGCTGTCACACTAATACTCTCAAAATTAGACTACTGTAATAGTCTACTTGCTGGTCTCCCTCAGGTGAAAATACAGCGTCTGCAGGCTGTACAAAACGCAGCTGCCAGAGTAATCTCTAGATGCAGGAAGACTGAACACATAACTCCCATCTTACGGAATCTGCACTGGCTCCCAGTTCAACAACGCATCAATCACAAACTACTAACTATCACCTACCGTGCACTCAACTCTACTAGTCCTTCTTATCTTAAAGATCTTCTTTCTGAATATAAACCTGTTCGCAGTCTGAGATCTGCTTCCAAGTCTCTTCTTCATGTTCCTGGGACAAGGGATGTTAAAACCAAAAGATATGGTCAGCGAGAATTTAAATACCTTGCCCCTACCAAGTGGAACATGCTTCCCATGAGCATCAGGGAGAAAAAGACTCATTCATCCTTTAAATCTAGTCTCAAGACACACTTTTTCTAATGTTGTATGGGATTGCTTATTTGAATGTGAATACCTTGAATGCCTTTATGAATGTTGGTGCAAAGGCTGTGTGGAATTTATTTTTGTGCCCCCCCTCCCCCCCCCCCCACCGTGCGCCGCGAGCATGCTTTTATAGCATGGAGATTTTTGTTGCGCGATATAAATTTTCATTCATTCATTCATTCATTATCATACTTTCTAAACCCCATAAACTGCTAATAGTATTTCAGCTCGTCAAAATGGAAAAATGTGTTCCGTGATTCATGTGTGAACATTATTTTATGTGATAATTATAGCTTTTATTCTAGTCTTCTAAGTCGTCTTTCAGGTCACGATGTAGAAGTGTCGATATTTCTGTGTTCACCATAAGCAGTGTGCTACTTTCCTGTGACGCATACAGTGACAAACTGTCTTAGGGATTGACCCCACATGAAAGGATGTTCTCGCAGAATTACAATATATATATATATATATATATATATATATATATATATATATATATATATAAAAGAAAAAATATATTTAAAAAACAAAAACAGTGTACAGTACGTGAAGCGTGATGTGCTACATTTATTTCAATAATTTTCACAAGCAAACTTTTTCTTGAATTCTTAGCTGTTAAGATATAATTTCACAGAGTGTATGATTATTTTTTTAGACCATTGCACTTTTAGAGATTCCCTTGATTTTCGTGTCTTTTATTTCATGGTCCATGTTCTACACCAGTTTAATGGTTACAGAAGCTAACACAGTTTTTACTATGCGATGATGAGAATGAGGATGATGATATTCATGGTGATATGGAACAGAATTCCATATAAGACTGAGTCTACGTGACAGTGTTATACCTGACATTTACTATCATAATATACCCTGACGTCAACCAGGCCTGTGAGATACCGGATCAGAAGATTTGAACACCACCCTCAAGACGCATCCGTGAAGTAAACAAGACTTGACTGTATGGTCCCAGACTTACCAATAAGCCTCTAACACTCTCAGCTGTGGGGAGGAGACAGTTAGAGCCCAAAAATCCCATCTGATGGGGATTCGAACCCACCCTCCAATCAGTAGTCCCTTGCGCTAACCACTGCACCACAGCGAGCGTTGCCTGAAAAATCTCTTCATTGACAGTGAGTCACCCTATCGACTGACATACTATGACATTTCAAACATGATAACGTAAGGTGATGTGTAGTTTCCTTCATTTTGTTGGAGAAAGCCATGTCACCTGGGTGACTCTATCTGTATCAAAACGTGTTACAACATAGTAAGTTTTCTTTACAGCGTTTCTTGTAGGTTTTAGACGACTGAAATACCGCAGAACGAGCTGTTCAGAAGGCCACAGTTACGACAGTTGACTTTGACTGGTCCTTTTCTTTGCAAGTGGGTTTTCTTTTTTTCTGTCTGACGCCATCTTAGAAAACAGACCATGGTACCATGAGGGCAACAGTTTTTAAATCAGTAATTGATACAGTTTGTTTGAGGTAAAATAGGAATTTATTTTTTATTTGTTTATCTGACAGTTTGGCCATGGCAGCAGCAGCTTATTCTATACACGTGTTGAACTTTGGCAAGGAACAAGTTGCTGGAGTGTTTTCATCCTACATAAATGAATTCATTTACCACTTGGAGGGTGTGATCACCGATGATGATACTGGGGACTTTGCTGACGTTCTGGCCCATGATATCTGTCTCTTGGAAAGCATGCACTGGGGAGTTGAGTAACCTCAAGAGACCAGGCTGTGTGTGAGATGTCAAGGCAACAGCATCAGTAAAGATTATCTGCAGGATCAGGACCTGACTCACTTTGGTCTTTGCTCTAAAGTATGCAAAGTTGAAGAACTTGCCTTTGGAGCTAGTATGCGGGTACAATCCGTCATTTGATGCTCTGAAAGCTTATGACAGTATGACAAAGAAGTTTCTGAAGGGTGTTGGAGAAGGGATGCAGCCCTGTTTCACTCAACTTTGAATGGGAAATGTTTCTTAGTACGATAAGTCAAACTGCACTGTCCCCTGCATCCGTCATGGAAAGATGCGGTCAGATATAGCAGCCTTGGTGGGCGTCTTCTATGTTGCCTAATGTCATTACTTCAGTGCTTCCCACCTCAGATCCCCAACATATCACCAAAAACAGTTATTCAGTTCAAGACTCAGTTCCAGACAGTCCGCAGGAGCCAGTAATGTCAAGCTGCCGTGACACTACTCACCAAAGAAGACTCTGCAGTGAGGTCAGGTCTCTTTGGCGGTAGGTAGCCATGACAGTTCTGAACCAACATAATAGGAACAACCTTTTCTGTATGTCATGGTGTCACATGAGAATGATGACACATGGAGTTCCATTTCAGAATGAAACATTGGGTGTGTTTACACTGTCATTTCAAAATGAGCCAGTGTGGCCATGTGTGACAAGCAGCCCAGGAAAGTTTGTTTACACTTATCTTCATAATAGCAGATAAGGACAGTTTGCTTACACCCGCCTTTTCCAGCTGCACTACTGGAAAAAAAACCGACCTCAGACCAAGTAGGCGACGCACTGGTAAAGAGACCACTATCACATACCTTCAAAGACAGCCCCAACGAGCCACTGACACCAAAGATCCTGACGGGAATACGCCTCAGACTATGGAATGAGCAGAACAAACCAGAAATGCTCACTTGGTCTGAGGTTGGTTATTCCTGTCCTCTGGTGGCCTCCGTACTGCATTTCCACATGTTTGCTATCAGTTACGCAGACATAAAAAATAAAATAACAAAGGGTGGCGCTCCATCGTGGCGACACGTTCTCCCTGTGGAGAGAAACAGTAATTTCTCATAGTAAATACGCTGCGATTAAAAAGAACTACAATGCAATACAATACCAAACAACACAACACAACACAACACAACACAACACAACACAACACAACAACACAACAAAACCAACACAATACAGTGCATTGCAATTTAATACAATGCAATGTTCCTGAGGTTGATTAACCGCCGTAATGCATTTCCATATGTTTACTTTCACCTATTAAGATATTTCCACGTCGTACGACACATGATGTAGCAAGAGAACTTCAAAGTCTTTGTTGATAGAGATTTTGAGGGCGTCACTCCAGCGTCTGTCCACCACTAGTTGTACTCTGTCAGTTGTCTGGCACCAGCTCATTTTTGGTCTTCCACTCCTTCACTGTCATCCTGGGTTCCGGTTCAGGACATGGCGCATCTGGAAAACATCTGTCTAGCGGGATGGTCCTGCCAACTCGACTGACGTTTTCAGATGCCGCTGGTGACTTGAATCTGTTTGCTTCTTGACCTTATCGTTTGTCACAAAAGATGTCCATTTGATGTTCAAAATCTTGCGTCAAACGTCTTCTCCTGGATTGTTTTCAGATGCCAAGTTTCACAGATATACAGCAAAGTTAACAGAAAGCCGTAGTTGTAGAACTCCAATTTTAGATTGAGGGGGATTTCTTGTTTTTAGATCGTTGACAGCTTGTTGAATGTTGCTGTAGCTTTTCCTATGCGACAGTTCTGTTCTTTAGTCATGGTGCTTGAATTGTTGATTGAAAAGCCCACTTATCGTTGGTTGAACTGCCCTTCCATTACCTTCAATCAATTTCTTCAGCACTGACAGAAGAACCAGACCAATTTACAGAAAACATGGCAGACAGACCGGTGTGAGTTTTAGGGACAACAAAAGTTCCTACTGGATTATGAAGAGATGGAACCATGCTAAGATTAACTTTCAGACATGTCTGTTAAAAAAAACGACGTTTGAACCATGTACATAAACAAAACAATTAATTAAAAACTTTAAATATGAACGCATGTGTGCAAGAATGTGTATCTGCATATACGTTTGCATACGCGAGAAAGAGGAGAGAGAGAGAGAGAGAGAGAGAGAGAGAGAGAGAGAGAGAGAGAGGAGAGAGAGACAGACAGACAGACAGACAGACAGACAGACAGATTGAGAGACAAAGAGAGAGAGAATGAGAAGACAGAGAGAGAGAAGTATGGAAAGAAGTAGGGGATATATCTGACCACAAAGTCTGTTATGCTGTGATAATATCTGACCACAAAGTTCTGTTATGGTGTGATAGTATCTGACCACAAAGTACAGTTAGGTGTGATAGTATCTGACCACAAAGTACAGTTATGGTGTGATAGTATCTGACCACAAAGTACTGTTGGTGTGATAGTATCTGACCACAAAGTACAGTTAGGGTGTGATAATATCTGACCACAAAGTACAGTTAGGTGTGATAGTATCTGACCACAAAGTACAGTTAGGTGTGATAGTATCTGACCACAAAGTACATTTATGGTGTGATAGTATCTGACCACAAAGTACAGTTATGGTGTGATAGTATCTGACCACAAAGTACGTTATGGTGTGATAGTATCTGACCAAAAGTACAGTTATGGTGTGATAGTATCTGACCACAAAGTACAGTTATTGTGTGATAATATCTGACCACAAAGTACAGTTATTGTGTGATAATATCTGACCACAAAGTACAGTTATGTGTGATAATATCTGACCACAAAGTACAGTTATGGTGTGATAATATCTGACCACAAAGTACAGTTATGGTGTGATAATATCTGACCACAAAGTACAGTTAGGTGTGATAGTATCTGACCACAAAGTACAGTTATTGTGTGATAATATCTGACCACAAAGTACAGTTATGGTGTGATAGTATCTGACCAAAAGTACAGTTATGGTGTGTAACTGCCAGTCATATGTGTGTAGTATCTGACCAAAATACGTTGGGTGTGATAATTCTGACCACAAAGTACTTAGGTGGATATCGACCACAAGTCTGTTATGTGTGATCGTATCTGACCACAAAGTACAGTTAGGGTGTTATGTTTCAGGACACAGAAACTTCTATCATGTGGGAATTCAGTTTAAAACGCTTTTTCTTTAGCATTGAACGTGCACTCCGCTAATTCCCCCACCCTTCTTCTGTCTCTGTCTTCTGCTCTGCTGCCTGCCTGTCCTGTCAGTCTGTCCTGTCTGTCTGCTGTCTGCTGTCTGTCTGTCACTCTGTCTGTCTGTCGCTGTCTCTGTCTCTGTATCTCCTCTCTCATCTCATCTCTCCTACACAACACACAAACGCACGCACAGTCACACACACACAACACACACAAACACACGCGCACGCACGACTAACACAACAAACACACATAAACGCACACACACACACCACACAACACACACACAAACACACAAACACACAAAACACACACACACACACACACACACACCACACACACACACACACACACACACAACACACACAACACACACACACACAACACAACACACAACACACACACACACACACACACACACACACACACACCACACACACACACACACACACACACAACACACACAACACACACCGCGCACATTCATCCCTTGAAGTTGATATGAAACAATCTGTGTTTCTAATTAATAAAGTTAAAAATAGAGAACCACAAGTTACTAAGCAGCAGATCAACTCTAGACAGACAGTTATCACACGGTACTTGACTGTGACAGTGAGAGTGGGGAACATGGATGGCAAAGAGTTATTCTGCTTCGTTTTTGTTTGTCCCATCTCTCCTGTCATTACCTCACCATGGACTTGGCTTTCTTCATGAGTCACTCAAGCAAAGTTGATTGTTGACAGTGGATAATGTTCGTATTCTTAGTCTATATAAAGATATATTTTAAAAAAAGAGGAAGAAATCAGCTGTATTTAATTTTCGTAGGACATCTAATCTGATGTAATAGCTACAAACAAACAACATAATTATCTTTTAGTATATGAATCAAGCCAATAGAAATTGCAGTGGGAAGGAATACCCATCATTATTGTGACACATTGTAATGAAATTTGTTTAGGTTATTTTGAAGTTGTGGTTTCTGTGTCCTGATTTTTCTAATCACTGTGTGCGACCTTGGTTCTCCCTAGTTCAGGAGAGGAACTGAACAGTTTTTCGTTAGGTTTGAATTTAATTTTCACTCTGAGAGTGTTCCTTGGCCCACAGACTGTTGAGTGGAGAGCTCAATATTTGCGGTGAAAACTTACCTGTCAGGTGGGAACGCTGAGTTGGAAAAAAGTAAATGTTGATGATACCGTTTGATTACAGGAATGAAATATTTATATTTGCACTTGTCTGAATTTCCAAATACTCTGGTCTCATAAACTGAAAATAATCTTCCTTTGGGTGTTGACATCAGTAGAACGTGTGTGTCTCTATTTGTTTGGATGCTTTTTTTTTTAAATTGGCCTAATTTTGATTATTGTGGTTGCATTTGACAGTAATATCATGTTATTACAACCAAGCAATAACATATAAGTATAGGTCGAAAACGCTTGGAAGAAGATGGCGCTTCTATGAAAGAGAATAGTTTTATTTTGCTGTGCATTTAAGTTTTCATTAAAAAAAATGTCATGAATGTTCGTATGGTGATAGAAGAAAACTTAAGATGTTCATTTATATCCTTTTTTTTTCTGTATTGGGCAAAACAACGTGAAATGGTCCTAAATGTTATCATCTAATAGTATCTATATTAGCACATTGACCAACTTACACATCTATCATTGCCTCGTCTAAAATATTCTCAAACAAAATAACTGACAAAAAAATGACATTCGAATATTATTTTTCTGTGTATGTAGAGGAGAGTGTTTTGGTTCGGTGACCTGACGTCTGTGTTTGGAGATTGTTCAGATATTTATTCTTTGCAATGCATGATTTATTTGGTAATGTTTACCACTCATTACACACTGTTTGGATTAAAATATAGGTTATGGATATGCTACGCTACAATGTGATGATGACAACGTGAGTGATGGTTTTGGTACATATAAATGGTCAATAAATTTTATGTGAAGATAGTGGATTGTCCTCTCTGTTTTGAGTTGGTTTTGGAAAATGATATAATAGGTAAAATTGCAAAGGGATTCTTGTTTCTTGCAAACTGTATTGGGAAATTTTGTGATGTAAGACCACAACTATAAATTTTGAACTGTCGTTTGCCAAGAATGGCAGGAAACTACAATATAATCAATACTTTCTGCGACCTTTGACAGGGTTGGTGGAGTGTGACAATGACTGAATTGCTGTGGTAATTGCAGGAGCTAGGAGACATGAAACTAGAGCTGTTCAGTTGGTACTGGGGAAATCAATGCTGCTGGAGCTACCAGAGCCAGGAAAAGAGGAAATACCGCTGTACGGCCTGTGCAGGAGAAATGCTATGAGCAGTCCGTATCAAGTTTCTCATAATCATTTTGGTGTGTGAAGTGAGGACCCCCTCCCAAACTACCTTAGAGTAATTTGCTGTGTTGTAATGACAGAGAGTGTGGCTTAAACCTTTTGAGCGGTCTCCTCTCTGGTAAGTGAACACACACTTTAGAAGAGAGATCGTGTGTGTGTGTGTGTGTGTGTGTGTGTGTGTGTGTGTGTGTGTGTGTGGTGTGTGTGTGTGTGTGTGTACGTGTATCTGCGCGCGCGTGTGTGTATGTATGTATGTACATGTGTGAGACCAACGCAGCTACCGACACGTGCACACAAACATAAACGCTATACATACAGTTCTAATCTATATACACATCTATCAATGTTGGTTCCAAAGTATCGTATTTTATTTAATTAAAAAAATCTCAAAAAGGAAAAAAATAAAATTAAACTGACCTATAGAAAAAGAACCAAAAAATGTTTAATGCCAAATGTACATAATGACACTGGAACCATGACCAGTTGTGGGTGGGTAGGTTGGGGGTATACAGGGTAATATGACTTTGGACCAATATTATTTCTGATAATATATGCACATAAACATAATAAATCATTTTTGTTCTGCTTTGCCTGGTTTTAAATGTTCACCTGAAACAATAAAATGATGGAGAATGCTATGTTGGATGCTGCTTGCTGGTTCATCTTGACGTTCATATCATTCAAACGAAAACAAATGTTTTTATGAAGTATTGTTTTATTTAAACGTCACATAACAAAAAGATGTTTTGACTTCAGCTTCTGTTTCTCAAAATGACGTCTTGGCGCTCGGAATAAATTCCATATGCACTAATGTCACATATGGAGAAGATCCAAAATGATCATGGCACAAGCCTTAAGCACACAAGCCCTATGAGTTGACAACGAAAGGAATCAATCAAATAACAAAACAAATCAAGACAAAATAAGGGAAAAGTCAAAGAAAACACACATATATTCGTCAGCATCAAGTACCTCGCCACATGGTGTTGGCGATCATGGACTTCCATCTGTTTCTATATCTTGTTGCTGCAAGCACCTCTTCAACCCTCTCTGTCTTCAGTCACTCTGCAAGTCTGTCCAATATTTTCTCCCTGGGTCTACCTAGTGCTCTCTTTCCCTCCAGTTTTCCTGTTGTGACCAGGTGCTTCAATTCCACTTTCCTCATAAAATGGCCTGTAAATGTTACCTGTCTTTTCGTAATCTTCTTTATGAATGATCTTCTTGTGTCTGCTTCCATCAAGACTGTCTCGTTTGTTTTCATTGCTGTCCTTGGAACTCTCAACATTCTTCTTAGAAACCACATCTCAGCTGCCTCAATCTCATTCTGGCTTTACTTGTTGACTGTCCACGCCTCACAACCATATAACATTTTCGGTTCTACACAATAGTCAAGAACTCTCTTCCTGATGCTAATTGATAGGCATTTGTTGGTAAGAATGCTTTTCATCTTCTTGAATGCTGTCTTGGCTTGGCTATTTATGATGTGCATCTGCCATCTGGTGAAATGATCGTTCCCAGATATTTAAGCTTATCAACCTGTCTCAAGGTTGTGCCATTTGCTGTTATTTTGCATGACGGGATTTCATGGTTTGTTTTTTTTTTTACTGATCACGATGACTTCAGTCTTCCTGCTGTTTAGTTCCAACCCCTTACCATTGCCTTCTATATCTAGTAATTCATAAAGTTTTGTAGGCCCCTTTCATTTTCTGCAATTAGCACGGTGTCATCTGCGTATTGAATGTTGTTTATCATTTTTCCTCCAACTTTTAATCCAGGGTCTTCCTCCATGTTTCTCATGGTGTTTTCCCTGTAAAGTGAAAACAGATCTTGTAACAAAACACAGCATTGTCTTACTCCTCTTTTGATATTTTGGAAATAGCTTATATTGTTTTCCATTCTCATTGCAGCTGTTTGTTCCCAATACATATTTCTGATTATTCGTAGATCTTTTCCCTCAATATTGAGTCTTTCTAGTTGGTTGATCAATTCTTCATGTCTTGCCAATCGAAAGCCTTTTGTGTAATCAACAAAGCATAAAGATAAATCCTTATTCATCTCCATTGACCTCTCTATTATAGTTCTTAGAATGTATATGGCATTAATAGTTCCTTTCCTTTCCACAAATACACACTGTTCTTCTGCTATTTCTCTTTTGATTCTATTCCTTGTTCTTATCATGATTATTTTTAATGGGATTTTTGTTACAAGACTCATCAATTTGATTGTCCGATGGAGTTCGCATTCTATAGCCCTGCCTTCTTTGGAAGTGCAATGAAAATTGATTTTGACGGATCTTTGGGGATTTTTCCAGTGTCATAAATCCAATTTAGGAGCACTTTAATTTTTTCAATACCAAATTCCTCCTGGGCTTCAATCATCTCTGTAGTAATGTTAACACACATATACACAAAATAAAATGAAAGAAAACAAAAACAAACAAACAAACACATAACACACAACAAGCAAACCAGAAATAACATGTGGGGTCATGTGTACAGTCAGCAGACTTCAGACTGTAAGTGTAAACGTACAGCACTCATCATTTGTCACTGTAGTGTGATAACATGTGGGTCATGTGTATGGTCAGCAGGCTTCAGACTGTAAATGTAAACGTACAGCATTCATCATTTATCACTGTAGTGTGATAACATGTGTGGTCATGTGTACGGTCAGCAGGCTTCAGACTGTAAGTGTGAACGTACAGCAGTATGCGTGACGTGCCATACTGTTTCTGTGGGTGTGCAGCCAGTCAGGATCAAATAAAAAAGAAGGAAATGGAATTAGATAAATTCAATAAAATAAGAAAAAAAATGATAACATACGGAATGGTACACCAACATGATTAAATACTGAACTAAAATACAATGAAAATGTGATGGAATAGACCGAAAGAGAAGAAAATAAAATAAGGTAAAGTCAACAAAATGAAACTGAACTGGATTAAATTAACTAAACTGAAATAAAAGAAAACATATAAAATTACATAAAGTAATACAAAAATTATACTTAATTAAATCAAACATATAAGATAAAATAAGAAAACCAAAACCAAACAAAAACCAAACAACGTATAGAACAAAATAAAATAAAGTAAAATAAAATGAAATAACAAAATGAAATAAAATAAAATAAAATAAAATGAAATAAAATAAGATAAGATAAAATAAAAAAATAAAATAATATAAAATAAAATAAAATAATATAAAATAAAATAAAATAAATAAATAAAATAAAACAAAATAAAATAAAATAAAATTACAATCAGTTTGGACGGATGGCGCTTTAAGTCAATGCCTTCCAAGTGGTCAGTCCTTTGCACTGACCACTTTACCTTAGTGACTCATAACTCTGCCTATTCTTATTGTCACCGTGCATTGTAAGAGTTATTCCCCATAGACCAGTGACGTTTAGTACGAAGTTTGCGCTGTTGGTTTTCGGAAATATCATTGTAATTGGTATTTTCAATGTGTGTGTGTGTGTGTGTGTGTGTGTGTGTGTGTGTGTGTGTGTGTGTGTGTGTATGTGTTTGTGTGTGTGTGTGTGCGCGCGCGCGCACGCGCACGCGCGTCTGTGTGTCTATGTGTAAACTCCACGGTGCGTGTGTGTATGTGCGTTGTGTGTGTGTGTGTAGGTGTGTGTGTGTGTGTGTGTGTGTGTGTGTGTGTGTGTGAAAGGCACAGACAATCAGTAGAGTGTATGGCTCAGTGGTCAAACCACTTTCCCAGCACATCAGAAACCCGGGATCAAATCACGGAAAGAACACGGAGTTTTCTCCCCCTCCATTAAATTGTAAGTGGTCGTATAGGTTCTAGTGTTTCGTATGACACGATAAACTGAGGTTCTGTGTGCAGCACGCACCGAGCTCACGTTAAAGACCCCAAGGCAAGAATGGAGTTGTCCCTGGCAAAACTCTGTTGCAACACTCAGTTTTATAGGTAAAACAGAAATACACCCACACAGAAAAACAGAATGTGAATGGCGCTGTACTGCGGCGACAGTCTTTCCCAGGTTTGTTGCTGCGCCTCAGAGACTGGTATGGAGGACTGTGCTACTGTGTCTGCTCACCTCGTTTAGTGACGACACTGGTCATGCGATTAGAAGAACAGGGTACACAACTCTTGCTGGTTTCCTGAGACGTCATTAAACGCGGTTATCTCACTTCTACATGATGGCTATCATGCTTATACTAGAATAAAATTCATAGTAGTTTTATGTTTCAAATTGTTCGAAATGACAGTTCAGAGATCGGGTTGTGTATTTTATTTTATTTATTTATTTATTTATTTATTTTATTTATTTATTTATTTATTTGTTTATTAATTAATTAATTAATTAATTAATTAATTAATTAATTTATTTGTCTATTTCTTTATTTGTTTGTTTATTTATTAATTTATTCATGTATTTACTTATTTAGTCATTTGTTTATTTATTTATTCATTAATCTGCTTGATTATTTATTAATTCATTCATACACTTATTTGTTTATTTATTTATTCATTTATCTATTTGATTTATTTATTTATTTATTTATTTATTTATTATTTATATATTTATTTATCTATTTCGTGCTTGTTTATTTATTTGTTTATTTTGTTTT
>JAPXFY010000033.1:34085620-34088120 GCA_030674185.1 Monoplex corrugatus
GCATGTGTTATGTGTGTGTTTTGCGTGTTGAGTTTGTGTGCGTGTGTTTTGTGCTGTCTGGTGTTATGCTGTGGTTTGTGTGTGTGGTATGTGGGTTGTGTGTGTTATATATAATATGATGTGTGTGTGTGTGTGTGTGTGTGTGTGTGTGTAGTTGTGTTGTGAATGTGCGTCTGTAGTGTTTTGTGTGTGGGTTTGGGTGTGAGTGTATGTTTGTTGGTGTATGTGTGGGATTGTGTGTCTCTGTGTTTGTGTGTGGGTGTGTGTGTGTGTGTGTGTGTGTGTGTCTGTAAGAGAGAGAGAGAGAGAGAGAGAGAGAGAGAGAGAGAGAGAGAGAGAGAATGTTCGTGTGTATTGTATGTGCGTCTGTGTGAATGTGTGTGTGTGTGTGTGGTGTGGCGTGTGTGTGTGCGTGTGTGTGTGTGTGTCTGTGTGAGTGTGTGTGTGTCTGTGTGTGTGTGTTTGTGTTTGAGTGTGTGTATGTGTGTATGCGCGCGCGCGTGAGTATGAGTGTGTGTGTGTGTGTGCGCGCTCGTGCGTGCGTGTGTCTGTGTGTGTATATGTGTGTATGTATTTGTGCATGTGTGTGTGTTTGAGTGTGTGTGTGTGTGTGTGTGTGTGTGTGTATGTGTGTGTGTGTGTGTGTGTGTGTGTGTGTGTGTGTGTGTGTGTGTGTGTGTTTGTGTGTGTAGGTGTATTGTATGTGTGTGTTTGTGTGTTTGTGTGCACGCGCACGTGTGTGTGTGTTTTTGTGTGTGTTTGTGTGTGTGTGTGTTATATATGTGTGTGTTTGTGTGTGTGTTTGTGTGTGTTTGTTTTTGTGTGTGTGTTTGTGTGTGTGTTTTTGTGTGTGTGTGTGTGTGTGTGTGTGTGTGTGTGTGTGTGTGTATGTGTGTGTGTGTGTGTGTGTGTGTGTGTGTGTGTGTGTGTCGTGTTTTAAAGCGCCATACTAATAACACAGGGGTCGTGGAGTCAACCGTCAGACAGACCACGGGTTTGATAGTTTCAAGCAGACTGGCTGGCTGTGTTGATAGAGTCATGGACTCCACACCTGACGTCCTGACTTTAATTCCAGCCTACAACATAAAAAACTGGCCTGTTCACTGCCCTTGGTATATATGCTGTGGTCATTCTGGGTTGTGTCAACTTAGTGTGTCATAGGGCATGTTCTCTGCCCTTGGTATATGCTGTGGTCATTGTGGTGGTGTCAGCTTAGTGTGTCATAGGGCCTGTTCTCTGCCCTTGGTATATGCTGTTGTCACTGTGGTGGTGTCAACTTAGTGTGTCATAGGATCTGTTAACTGCCCTTGGTATATGCTGTGGTCATTGTGGTGGTGTCAGCTTAGTGTGTCATAGGGCCTGTTCACTGCCCTTGGTATATGCTGTGGTCATTGTGGTGGTGTCAGCTTAGTGTGTCATAGGGCCTGTTCTCTGCCCTTGGTATATGCTGTTGTCACTGTGGTGGTGTCAACTTAGTGTGTCATAGGATCTGTTAACTGCCCTTGGTATATGCTGTGGTCATTGTGGTGGTGTCAGCTTAGTGTGTCATAGGACCTGTTCACTGCCCTTGGTATATGCTGTGGTCATTGTGGTGGTGTCAGCTTAGTGTGTCATAGGGCCTGTTCACTGCCCTTGGTATATGCTGTGGTCATTGTGGTGGTGTCAGCTTAGTGTGTCATGGGGCCTGTTCACTGCCCTTGGTATATGCTGTGGTCATTCTTGGTCATGAACCTATACATGTGAGTCTCACTCCGAGTGGTTACAGGCTTGCTTCTTTCCATCGCTCATCCCGAGGTGGTGGTATCGCCATCCTCTACAACGACTCACTCCATTCCCGCCTGTCTTTCTCGCAGTCTCTGCCTTTCTCCCATCCTTCTTTCGAGCACGTTGAAGTATCCTTCCAATCCACCCCTCACCCCATCACCTTCTCCTGTGTCTATCGACCTCCACCTAGCTCTGCCAACAAGCTCACCACATCCATGTTTCTCTCTGACTTTGATCAACTTCTTGATTACTACTGTCTCTTACCTGGAAATCTCATCATTCTAGGTGACATCAATGTCCACTATGACAACACTCACCGTTATGACACAAGACATATCATCAACTCTCTGTCCAATCACAATATGACTCAACACATTTCTGAACCAACCCATCAAAAAGGTCACATTCTTGACTGGATCATTTCTCGGGATCACCACAATTCCGCTACTGACAACTGCTTAGTTCTTTCTACCCGTCTAACTTCAGCCCTTCCATCTGACCACTCTGCAATTCTCTGTTCTCTCGACATTTCTCCTCCTTCCCGTGCCATGCGCACAGTGACTCGACGCAATCTCAAATCTATCGACCTCTCCACATTTTCATCTGATGCCTCCCGTCTCCTTTCTGAAAAGTCACATAACCTTGCCGATGTATTCTATACTACTCTCCACCATCTTCTGGACACTCATGCTCCAGCCACAACCCGTCCTTTACCTGACCGCCCCCCTACCCCCTG
>JAPXFY010000033.1:34093120-34100620 GCA_030674185.1 Monoplex corrugatus
GATTTCGTAATTATTGTTGCATATGCTGTTTCCAACAAAATACACTGATACAGCAAAGTGTACCGATAAGGCGTTAACAGACGTCCCTATCTGGCACATGGTCTTTCCAGGAAATGGCCAGGATCTGGCAGAAGCACCACATGTGGAATCTATTCAGGCGTTGCTCTTGGCGTCTATAGGTTCTCCAGCTCTCACTGCTATAGAGAAGAAAACTCAGTATGCAGGTTTAGTACACTCCACACCTGGTGGTTATGTGTTAGTGATTTTCCCACACTCTCCTGGTCAGTTTCGCTGTGGCAGCAGCAGCTTTCCTTTCTGTCTATTGATATAAGACATAGCACAAGAAAAACAAAAAGTGACAGCATTTGCTGCAGTTTGAGACGAAGAGAGAGAGAGAGAGAGAGAGAGAGAGAGAGAGAGAGAGACAGACAGACAGACAGACAGACAGACAGACAGACAGACAGACAGACTGAGACAGAGGGACAGAGAGAGCACACAAAGAGACAGACAGAGAGATAGACAGACAGACAGGCAGGCAGGCAGACAGACAGACAGAGAGGAAACGTAACCTTTATCTTCCCTCAACAAATCCATAAAATTGGCGAACACATTGAAAGAAGAGAGAGTTAAATTCACAATTAATTTTTGAGTCTATGGAGAGAGAGTTAAATTCACAATTAATTTTTGAATCTATGTTCATTTTATTTTCGTGCAGAGTACTGGTCAATGAACCCCTGGCCTGCACCGATCCCCTCCACAACCAGTTGTTACTGTACTCACTGCTGGTTGAGGACCAATAAGGCCAAGAATTCATCATCAAACGCAGGTCAGGATTTGAACTTTACTCCTTCATCTTTGACGTCTGACCGAACATGGGGCCTTGGCAATCTTCCAGTTCCAGGCACAGATATAACTGTAACTTTCTTTCTTTCTTTCTTTCTGTCTTTCTGTCTTTCTGTCTGTCTGTCTGTCTGTCTTTCTTTCTGTCTGTCTGTTTGTCTTTCTGTCTGTCTGTCTTTCTTTCTGTCTTTCTTTCTTTCTTTCTGTCTTTCTTTCTTTCTTTCTGTCTGTCTGTCTGTCTGTCTTTCTGTCTGTCTGTCTTTCTTTCTTTCTGTGTCTGTCTTTCTTTCTTTCTGTCTGTCTTTCTTTCTGTCTATCTGTCTTTCTTTCTTTCTGTCTGTCTGTCTTTCTGTCTTTCTTTCTGTCTGTCTGTCTGTCTGTCTGTCTTTCTGTCTGTCTGTCTGTCTGTCTGTCTTTCTTTCTTTCTTTCTTTCTGTCTGTCTGTCTGTCTGTCTTTCTTTCTGTCTGTCTTTCTTTCTTTCTGTCTTTCTGTCTTTCTTTCTTTCTTTCTCTCTCTCTTTCTTTCTTTCTTTCTCTCTCTCTTTCTCTCTTTCTTTCTTTCTTTCTTTCTCTTTTCTTTCTCTCTTTCTTTCTTTCTTTCTTTCTCTTTTCTGTCTAACTTTCTTTCTTTCTTTCTTTCGCTCTGTCTGTCTTTCTGTCTTTCTGTCTTTCTTTGCTTTCCTTTAAAGGACCATGGCACTTAGCCAGTTTCATTTGTGCTGACTGTTTCTTTCTGTCCCGTTTTCTACACCACTTTAGTGGCCACAGAATCCGTCACAATTTTACAATGATATGAAGATAATGATAACGAGGATGATAATCATGATACGTGAAGTTTCATCTAGGGTTAAGGCTGCCTAACGGGGCTGTACCCTACTCTTACTGTATTAGTATATCATGGCGCCTGCCAGGCTAGAGAGATTTCCATACATTGCAGTGTTGGTCAGGCTATTTTGGTAAAGCCTTTAATGATGCATCCGTGAAGTGAATGGGATTTGACTGTGTGATCACGATCTTTTGGTCAGTTTACACTCAACTGTGGGTAGCATTTGGTTTGGCGGAAATGATTTTGACAGGACTGATAAAGTTCGAACTCACAACGTTCCTACAGACAGTAATTTGTACTCCCCATCGCACTATGGCACTGGTTTTACTGGTTTTATTCTCCCCTGTTCTTCAGAATAAAACAACAACAGATTTAGGCATGTTACAATGGTGTGTGTGTGTGTGTGTGTGTGTGTGGTGTGTGTGTGTGTGTGTGTGTGTGTGTGTGGTGTGTGTGTGTTTTCTTGTGTGCGTGTATGTTTGTGTATGTGTGTGTCTATGTGCATATATACACACAGATATACACAACATAACAGAAGACAAGTTACGACACAAACAGAACAACACAACACAAAACAACATAACACAGCACAACACGACACAACACGACATGACACGACAGAACACGACACGACACCCGACACGACACGACACGACACGACACGACACAACACAATATAATCCCTTTCACTGGACTTGATCTCATAATTGCCCCCTTGGTAGAAAGCAGGTACACATAGGAACCATAAAAGGTGGAACTGGAACCACTGCCATTGTGACACAGACACATGTGGTGTAGAAAGCAGGTACACATAGGAACCATAGGAGGTGGGACTGGAACCACTACCATTGTGACACAGACACATGTGGTGTAGAAAGCAGGTACACATAGGAACCATAGGAGGTGGGACTGGAACCACTACCATTGTGACACAGACACATGTGGTGTAGAAAGCAGGTACACACAGGAACCACAGGAGGTGGGACTGGAATCACTGCCATTGTGACACAGACACATGTGGTGTAGAAAGCAGGTACACACAGGAACCATAGAAGGTGGGACTGGAACCACTGCCATTGTAACACAGACACATGTGGTGTAGAAAGCAGGTACACATAGGATCTATAGGAGGTGGGACTGGAACCACTGCCATTGTAACACAGACACATGTGGTGTAGAAAGCAGGTACACACAGGAACCACAGGAGGTGGGACTGGAACCACTGCCATTGTGAACACAGACACATGTGGTGTAGAAAGCAGTTACACACAGGAACCATAGAAGGTGGGACTGGAACCACTGCCATTCTGATACAGACACATGTGGTGTCAGAAAATGACACAGCAATAATGGATATAGTAACACTGATAGTAGTGACGGACTTGGTTGTTTCAGTTTCAGTTTCTCAAGATGACGTCTCCGCACTCGGAAAGAATTCCATATGCACTAACGTCACATGTGCCACGTGTATGGTGATCATGGATCTTGCCTTAAGCCAGCACATAAACCCATGAGCTGGCCAGGTCCTGAGGCACTACCTAGCCTATGTTTACCTGATCTATACGAGTATTGTATACAAGTATCGTATCAGTCTATCATTGGAACAATCTTGGATACATGTAGATAGCATTGTATCTGTGTGACTTATCTTCAAAAAACAACAACAAACAAACAAACAAACAAACAAACAAAAAACAGATATATAAAGTAAATAAGTAAATGATTAAAGTTCTTAATCACAACACAGCTAGCTACTCAGTATAAACTCGTCTCACATGACAGACCCCCCCCCCCCCCCCCCCCCCCCAGTCAATGCACAAAGCCTCAGCTGCCTATCAACCTTTTGACTCCCGTGCATTGTCCGCCAACTGTAAAAAAACTTAAACCTTTGACTCTCTCACCCTATCTACCAGCTTGCTGCAGGTTAAGTTTTTGCTTTGCTTTCATGATTGACAATTATAGCTCCTCCAGTCTATCGTTCACTTCCGAGGAAACAAAAAGAGGAAATAGATAGGTAAGTAAGTTAGTAAGTAAGTAAGTAAGTAAGTAAGTAAGTATGTATGTAAATAGGTAAGTCAGTCAGTCAGTCAGTCAGTCATCAGGCAGTCAATCAGTCAAAACGTAAGTAAGTAAATAAACAAATAAATAAATAAATAAAAAAAAGAATAAACATGTAAATAAAGAATGAAAGAAACAAACAAACAAGGAAACAAAGAAATAAATGTAGATGAACAAACAATTACCACTTGAGAAATATCAATGACAGTGAAAAAAAATGCACACACACACACACACACACACACACACACACACACACACACACACACACACACACATATATATATATATATATGTATGTGTGTGTGTGTGTGTGTTTGTGTGTGTGTGTGTGTGTGTGTGTGTGTGTGTGTGTGTGTGTGTGTGTGTGTGTGTGTGTGTGTGTTCATGTATACACACCTGTATCCACACAGCTCGATGGCTGATAGCAACAGCAACAACACAAACAACAGCAACAACTACAAAAACAACAACACAAAGAGGAAACACACATATATACAAGTGTTAACATATACACCTACCAATCGATGCACCAGATGATAAAACAGCAAAAGACAGTCACGTATCATGACAAACTTACAGACATATAGACAACAGTCAACAAACACACACACACAGACATATAGACAACAATCAACAAACAGACCACAAACACACACACAGACATATAGACAACAATCAACAAACAGACCACAAACATACACACACACACAGACGGTTTAACACACTTTCCCATTCTCCAATTGTCTTTTCCCTTTCTTCACTTTTCCTTTATCTCTGTTTCAGGAAAAGCCCAAACACTTTCCATTCCAAGCTGCAAGAGTCTGTGCAGTGTTTCTTTTGAGATGATACAAATGTTGGTCTGATTAATGACAGTTCTTGTTTTTCCTTTCATAGTGGATTTCCGGCCACTTCCTCTTTTTTGTTGTTGTTGTTGTTGTAAGACGTTCGATGTTATGATGACTCACATTTTGTTCGTGAAGGTACAATTTAACACATCTAAGGACCTCAGACTTTCCCAGATGGAGAAGTTTTGTTGAAGTGGCATTGCCTACAAGTTTATCGGCCCGTTCATTTCCCTTAACACCAGCGTGCCCGGAGCAGTAGACCTACGTGAAATTTTGTAAGTCGATACCGTTCATTGCTGTGTGCCATTCTGGGGTCCCTACTCCACTTCGCTCCTTTTGAAGTAGTTTCATCGAATCAGTCATGATGAAGACTGGAGTGTCTTTTATTTCATCATCCAGTGAAGTTAACCACTGGAGTGCATGTGTGACTGCCTCAGTTTCCATTGCTAGACTGGAGGTTGTGATGTCATGTATAGCGTTTTCTTCATGTATGGGTTTCCATTCTGTTTGACAATGAAGTCCCTTCCAGATTTGTTACTGGTGACTGAGCTGTGTAGAACGTGAGATGTTATCACAAGACACTAAACGTCAGATACACAGATCTTGTCATCAATAAAAATGCGTAAAAAATAAACAAAATGACTAAAACAGTACAATGAACCATAAGACAGCTGCTGACTTCAGTCAAGAGAAGAAAACTACGATGGTATGGCCATGTGACAATATTTAATAAACTTGCTAAATCAGTCCTATGGGGAACCTTTGAGGGAGGGGGACGGATAGGAAGACAGGAAGAACAAATGACTGACAACGTTGCAAAATGGACAGAGAAACTGTTCACAGAGACCCAGGCTTTGGCACACAGCCAATAGAGCTGGAGGAATGCAGCAAACGATTTTTTAGTGCAGTACTCAAATGAATCATCACGGTGTTGAGGAAGAAGAGAAAGATGTTTTAATTTTATACCACAGTTTGTCAGTATTTTCAGGATACTATATGCCATTGTATGCCATTGTGTGGCTTTACTATGTTTATATGTGTCAGCATACAACTATTGTTTGTCAGTGTGCTGTCATACTGTGTTAGTGTGAGACAGTATACAACCATTGTATCTCAATGTACAGTGCTACTTTATTTGCATCAGTGTACAACTATTGTGTGTCAGTGCACGCACTATGTGTCATTGTACAAAACTGTGTGTCAGTGTACTACCATTGTGTGTCAGCGTATAACACCTGTGTCGTAGTATAATTATTGTATGTTAGTATACAACCATTATATGTCAGTGTGCAACTCTTCTGTATTAGTGTACAACCTTTGTGTGTCAGTGAATATCCTTTGGGTGTCAGTGTACAGCATTCTGTTTCAGTGTAATACTATTGTGTGTTAGTGTTCAACAGCTGTGTGTCATTCTGCAACGAACTCTGTGTTCAGTATACAATCATAGCGTCAAATTACACACATCCATAGTGTATCACTGTACAATATCTATGTGTCAATGTATAACTAAAATATTGTCATCAGTCAACGCTGAAAAACGACGCTGTTGATGTCAGTGTAAAACAACTATCATTCTTGAGCATCGAAAGATGGCAAAGACAATCAACGTGTTTTGTGGTCAACAGCAGAGGACATAATCTACTATTGGTAGGTCAACGTGTTTTGTGGTCAACAGTAGAAGACTGTATCTACCATTGGTAGGTCACCGTGTCTTGTGGTCAACAGTAGAGGACTGTATCTACCATTGGAAGGTCAACGTGTTTTGTGGTCAACAGTAGAGGACTGTATCTACCTTTGGTAGGTCACCGTGTTTTGTGGTCAACAGTAGAGGGCTGTATCTACCTTTGGTAGGTCAACGTGTTTTGTGGTCAACAGCAGAGGACAGTATCTACCATTGGTACATGTAGGTCAACATGTTTTGTGGTCAAAAGTAGAGGTCTGTATCTACCATTGGTATGTCAACGTATTCTGGTGATCAACAGTAAAGATGTGTCGATCAGGTCCGTTTGCAAGTTTTGGTAAAACGTTTTACAAAGAAATGTTTACGCTGACCATATAACAACATGACAACTACAGGTATGTTGTCGTATTTTAATCTTTGTTGTGAACCTGTCCTGACGCATAGATGTTTGATCCACAAGGACGACACAGTTCTGGTAATTTTCCATTTAAATTCTTAAAAGAAAACCCCCAAATTGTGGGTACTATTTTCTTCAGATTTATACGTTTCGATCTTCTAATTTCTTACAAGTAAATAGATGGATATAACAAGATACACTATTTCCATATATCTGTAATTGATTTGTGACTGCAAGAAACATAAGCTCTGAAAGTTACAGGTGATAAATGATGGACAGGCGTAAGTGTGTACATTTGATATTCCAGCAAGTATAAAACAAAACTTTGCGGTTTTGAACAGACTCATCCATTGAATCATCCATTATATGGATTCGCCTTTCAAAGTACGGCTGCATTACTCACACCCTGCAACTCAGCACCACAATGAACAATACACTGAATATGCCTCAAACAGCTTCAGATATACAGCAGTAGAACATCAGTTTAATGTTGACGTTTTCTGTACTACACATAAGACTATTTCTGGCTTTACTTACAAGATCATGACATGCTGCTGCAGATATCAGCCTTGTTGAGAAATAGGTATGTATGAAATATCTATAAACTGTAACTGCAGGCAGGCATTATAACACTATCAACAGTCCTCCTTACTATGGCTGCTAATATCCTTCTTTCTTAAGTAACTTACATCATCTGCAAGAACTAACATAAACATACATATGTTTGACTTCGTGGATTGCAGCTACCATGTTTACTCAATTATGCAAATGGGCGTTGATGTGTATATGATCGTTTCAGTTTTAACACCTGCCATTTGGGCAGTAGTACTGTTTTCAAGAGTTTATATAT
>JAPXFY010000033.1:34103120-34138120 GCA_030674185.1 Monoplex corrugatus
TTGATATGACATGTAGAAAGAACAGATCTTTAAACACGTTAGGGGGGAATGTTTTTACGGGACTACCATCCATGTACAATTCAGCTAAACGTGGTGTGGACTTGAAACCACTAGGGCCAATACTATGAATGCTGGTGAAAGACAAATTAAGCTTCTTCAAGCGTAAGAATTTCGACAAGACTTTAGCGTCAAATACTGTCAGTGTAGTGTAAGACAAGTCTATCCCTGTTAGTGCTGTTTGCGTGGTGTAAGATGAGTTGTCAGTGTAAAGTGAGTTGAGGGGATTGTTGGAAAGACACAATGTTGTAGACTTTGTAAATTAACAAAGTGAACCATGTCTACATGCTGTAGTTTATTGCCACTGAGATCAAGAAGCCTTAAATTGAACAGTCTGGTGTGAAAAAGATGGGTCAAGGAACAGTGAGCAAGAACCAGATGAATAAGGTAGGCATTGTTGTTGATAGCAGACAGATTCATTCCTGAACCTGTGGCATCCAAGGAGCGGAGATCAGGGAATAGTGATGCAGAGAAAGGCTGAAAACACATAAAAGAGTGACCTTGACACAGACACTCTATGGGGCAGGTCACGTTACATGACATTTCATCATCATGCATTGGACAATGGGGCCAGCTATCACACAGGTGCTCGCCATGTACACATACTTTCGAAGCTCTGCATCTGAAAAATCCTAGACACGCATGTTCTCACATCCCTCTTCGTCCTCATGGTCAATACAGTCATACATTCCATTGCATCGTGTGTACACAGGTAGACAGTCATTAAACTTACCTGGACAACGGTAGTGGGTGTCGGGACAGGACTCGTTAGACTTCATTGGTGTTGATGTGAAAATCCTGATACCATCGAAATTCATTAGAGCAGGAGATGGAAAATGTGTATAGTCTTTCTGGTCCATTCTAAATTTATCACATTTCTTTTCATCTGATCCATCTGGACAATGAAACAACCAGTCACACAGGTTGTCATAGGAAACACACTGGCCGTTAGTGCAGGTAAACATGTTGACACAAGGAGGATGTTTACAGAATGTTTCATCACTCTCATCCTGACACTCAGGTCTGAAGTTACATACCAGTGTGTATGACAGTGTGGTGACGCATCATCACACGTAAACAAAGCTATTTGTCCATCTTCTGATTCACGTATGTCATGCATATTTGACAAATGTGTGGCAAAACTACAAGTGAAGGTGTGTCCCTTGCCACATACATTAAACATGTGTGAACCACATAATAGAAAGTCATGCGTAACATAACCATCAGGACAGGACCATCAGAGATGGTTGTCGTGTGTGCAACAGCATCTGTATACTGGGCAGTGAGATAGTTCTTGAATGATGATGGTTCTTTTTCATTTTATTCTGACTGAATTCACAAACTGCGCCTTTTTTTAGCAAACGTGCATAGTGACACTCAGACATGTAATACCTATCAATAATATCACACATATTTTGACTTTTGTTTGCATAGCTATTCTATATACACTAGAATGGAAACCTACAGTTCTGTCTCTGTGAACAACATTGTGTCTGTACATGTTAGGTAACGTTTTATCACCGATATACATACCAACCAAAACACTCTCAATAAAAACGTTCCATTCTTTTGTCACATTTTTCACTGATGTCATCCATTCATGGCCACATTTAGGTACACCCAGTGTGCCCCCCTTTGTACGACAGTAATGGCTGGCTCTCTTGTCAGCAGATGTTCCTGAACTGTCAAATTGATGCAGAACTTCATTGCTGACATACCTATAGCAACGGTTGCAAATTGGCAATCCACCCTGACAGTCAGGACTGCTGAAGGGACAGTGTTCTGTTTCATCCTGTCCATCATTACACTCTGTTTCAGGTTACAGTCCAGGTGGTGCTGAAAGCTGGAATAATAATCCACTGAACAATTGAAAAGACCAGTGGGTAATGCCTGTGGTGACATGTTTTCGGGGTGAAACGAATAGAAAAACTGAAAGTTTTCTGGGTTGTCGCAATTTAAGTACATGTAAGTTACTTGTGGAATATGTTACTTCTAATTTCGCAATACTGTATATGTCAACGACGTAAATAGAGCAGAACACTGACCTTAACTGTTTTGATTCGGGAAGTTTAGCGTCTTGAACATACAAGTCAAGTACTATACAATGAAAATGCTTTACACTGATCATGACAACATGTCCAATGGGGACAGATAACCCTGTCTTCACAGCAGGGATGTTTCTTACAGCGACATTACCTTTTAGTGTGATATAACCAGTTGAGTCTGCTGTTCTTACACGTAACAGATATGCTGATGATTCGTTCTTTGGTTTAAAGTCACCTTAATCGACGAATGTAAAATGAATCAGTAAACGAGCAAATGCACCAAAAAACTAAAGGAATTAGTGATAAACAGACAAAGCACAGACTGCACGCCATACATACAACAAAAATGTATATAGTCTTTTACAATGGCATAGTCAGTGAATATTCTTGAGCCTATGTCAGGCTGTGAGAAGATTTATAAGAGATGGAAGGAGTTGATAGGAGTTGCAATTTGCAGTTTGTTCAAGATGGATTCATCATTTTTGGATAATTCCATATGCGCTTCACTTAAATCTGGCAGCAAATCATCTGGCAGACATTCCAAGCCTGCACAAAATCCTGTGTGCTGGCAAAATTTTTGAGGTGGAGAGGGATTAGTTTGGAGGACTGGTGGAGCAGAGGGATCTATGAAACTCTATGTTGACACCACCAGAATGATGGAAACATGAATAATGTATGGGAGGAGGGGGGCAGAGGGACCTATGAACTCTATGTTGACACCACCAGAATGATGGAAACATGAATAATGTATGGGAGGAGGGGGACAGAGGGACCTATGGAACTCTATGTTGACATCACCAGAATGATGGAAACATGAATAATGCATGGGAGGAGGGGGGCAGAGGGACCTATGGAACTCTATGTTGACACCACCAGAACGATGGAAACATGAATAATGCATGGGAGGAGGGGGGCAGAGGGACCTATGGAACTCTATGTTGACACCACCAGAATGATGGAAACATCAATAATGTATGGGCAGTGAACAGACCAGTTTGAATGTCGCAAGATGGCACTGAATTCAGGATATCAAATCTTGAGTCTATGGCTGTATGAAAAGCACCAACGTACCCAGAATGAGTCGACAGCAAAAACATTTTTTCTGTTCTTATCACTTCCAAACCACTTTAAGTTATGCATTATTTTGAGTCTAATACATGTCCAAAATACGTGCCCGTGTGTGTGTGTGTGTGTGTATGTGTGTGTGTGTGTGTGTGTGTGTGTGTGTGTGTGTGTGTGTGTGTGTGTGTGTGTGTGTGTGTGTGTGTGTGTGAGTGTAACTGTGTTTATGTGTGTGTGTATGTGTGTGAGAGAGAGAGTGTGTGTGTGTATGTGTGTGCGTTAGGTAATATGTGTGTGTGTGTTTGTGTCTATCTACGTGAGTGCATGTGTGTATGTGTATATTGTGTGTTCATGCGTGTCTGCTTGTGTGTGTGATTGTGTGTTCGCGTGTGCCCGTTTCTGAATGTGTGTGTGTATTTATGTGTGTGTTTGTGTGTATGAGTGTGTGTGTGTGCGTGCATCTGTCAGAATGGCCAGGTGTTTCTCGCATCTGTTCTTAGCAGAGAGAAAAAACAAAACAAAAGAAAACTACACTACAGCCCATTAGACACGGTATACACTGCTTTTTATTTCTAATGATGTAACTTAGTAAAATAGAACTCTTCTTTAGAAGTTGTTCAGACGGCTCCAGAACTTACGCACAGTGACTATTGTTGATCGTTATTTCTGTTGATCCATCGTGGACTTCAGTCTTGCAGTGAGCAGCAACTTCCCTCAATGCAAAGGCAAGTGCTTCCTATAGCAGACTGCACAAGCGAGTATGGAATGAAAGGGGCTTGAAACTTGAGGCGAAGTGTGCACTATACAGAGCAGTAGTCCTAACTGCATCGCTGTATGGATGCGAGTCCTGGACTCTCTATTTAGGCATGTCAAGCTACTAAATCAGTTTACCAGCTCTGCCTCCGACGTATCTTAAACATCAAATGGTACATCAGATTCTCAAAAGTGAATGTACTTTTTCAAGCCCAGATGCAAGCACAGTCTCACCTGCGATGGTTATAGCTGACGTCTTTCAAGGAATAGGACAGGTGTAAATAATAGGTAAAGTTCCCTGTGCAGGTCTTTGACTGTGGTCAGCGTCTTGCTCACCATGTGACTTCAATGAAAGGCTTTAGATTTGGAACTAGTCTCTCGTGGTGGTTGTTCGGTAGCAAAGGGCCTCTTTAATTCCATCCTCATTCGACATTTCGTCAGAATGTTGTTTCTCCACTTAAACATATAGTGTGAACTCGTCAGTGACCCCATTCATTGGCTGTTTTATGGAACTTTGGTTTTCTTAAGAGTGTTAATGACAAGACGGTCAGTAACGTCCCTTGGGAGACATGTGTCAAGTTGGCCATATGTTCCAGATTAATTTCACATCTCCCTGAAATTGTGAACATATATTTCCAAAGACTTCATCAATATCGTCTTAAAGATACAGCAGATGGAGGTACAAACCTACTGAGGTTTCTGTGGAAGGACACTGGATAAGTAGATGGTAGGATGTTCATCACTGATTGCTCTATGTCTGCCATATCGACGAAATGGTTGAGGTCACTGTTGACTGCATCTCTATGTTAGACGTATTGACATTCCAGCTTCGTAAGTTTATCAACCTTGCAAAGTCTCTTTTCCCATCGATGACATATCTTACACTCTGCTGTAATAATAATAATAATAATAATAGTGCATTTATAGAGCGCTTTCCGAAACCTCAAAGCGTTTACATCAGTAAACCATACATATATAAACCAAATAACAGGCTACAATACAAACAAACTCATCAAAAAAATATCCACAGGAAATCAACAACCACACAGACACACCAAATAATCTCTCTCCCTCTCACCCCCTCCCCGCCCACCCCTCTCCCCCCATTTTCAAACACACACACACAACACCCACACACACACAGCCACACATCACACACACACACACACACACACACACACACACACACACACACACACACACACACACACACACACACACACACACACACACTGGCATACACCCCATTGTGCACAATTTCATCCAGAATGTCAAGCAGGATCAACCCACTAGCCAAAATCAGGACTGTCAATATGGTAAACGTATCGTCCACACACGTTCACACAAACTATACACACACACGCGCGCGCGCACACACACCCACGCACGAACATACACATATATATGCGCGCGCGCGCGCACACACACACACACACACAACATACACATAAAAAACCACAAACACACACACACACACACACACACGCACACGCACATGCACATGTGGATGTGTTCACATGGGCGTAATTGCCCACCTGTTCTTTAGCTGTATTCATCTAAGTGAAATGTTCATATTTGAAATGTTCATATTAAAGATGGAAGGTGTTTCATAAATAAGGTATGCTTTGGGGACCAGAAATATGTTAATATTCTTTTTTCAATGATATATTTTCTTTGATTAAGTGAATGTTTTCACTAGTTAAGAAAGTCGTGATTTCAGCATGTGTAATACTTTCTCTTCTTGTGCCTGTTGTCGTCGTTGTGTTATAGCAGTCCACATGTACAGCAGTGGGCTGAATGCTGAATTGAATGGTAGCATGTACACAACCAAAGCCACGTGGACCTTATCTGATACAGCAACACCACACAAAGTCATCGCACCGGTCATGCCAAATGATGACCAACAAATGGAGCCTGTCACAGCCACTTTTATGATCAGGTTTGCTGAAAAACAAACTGATCTCTTGGCAGGATCCACAACAACTTGATATTTTGATATTCTTTTGTAGATAATGACATTACTAGATACAACTACTATGAACAATATAAAGTTGAATATCACAATAAATGTGAACCATCTGAATTGTTGATCACAATTATAACAATCAAACAACGCCAGACGACATAGACCAGACTGACCATCAAGGCCCCAGTGTGACAGTCCAGGAATAAAAGGAACCACTGCCAACACACTTGCAACAAAGAAAGTTACAACACAGGCTGCAGCTGTTGACCATCGACTGAATCTCCTTCTGGTCAAAGGGAAACAAAGGATGATGACGTGATCTAATGTGATAACCAACATAAATAGAACTGACAACTCACTGGAAAAAAGGGACAGAAAAGCCGCACTCTTGCAAGACACACTGTTTGTCCATGATTTTTCGTACCAGATATATTCACCATGGAATACCTCATTAGCTGCTGCAACAATGCCATTTTGAATTCCCATTATCATATTTGTGATTCGGAAAAAGGCAAGGAACGTGATGGAATTGCACGTAGATGATTTCTTTGCCACAGATGGTACCATGAAGCAAAATGCATTCCCTAAAATAGCAAATATACACACCAGCCAACAGAAAATCCGGGACGAGTCAGTTGGTAATAATTTTGTACATGAAGAAAACACAGGTTGTGGTGACAGACATTTGATCTTACTTGACTGTCCTGGACGTAAATGATCACAGCAAAATCTAAAATTTGATGAAAATATGCTCATTAATTGATTCAAACTTGAAAATACCTTGATATGAAAGTTTATGACTGGATTGCCTGTTATGTCCAGTTCCCTTAGTTGTGGTGTTGTTTCAAACCCCTCACACCCAATCTTTGCAATGGCAGAATAAGATAAATTTAATAATTTTACCTGAGGTAAATGCATGAACATTTTATTGTCAAAAGTTTCTAGATGTGTTCCTGATACATCGAGTTTTTTCAATCCATAATATATATTAAATGGTATACTTATCAATTTAATCAGAGGATTGCCTGCTAAAATTATAGTTTTTAAATTTAAGAGTGATAAAAACACATTCATGTTGACATATGTTAGCTGGTTATTAGCCAAATCAATAAACTGCAAGTTTTTAAGCTTGACGCTGGGTATATCCTGTAAGGAAGAATGTGACAAATGAAGATGAATGAGATATATGTTAGCACTGAAATTAGCCAGTGTCATTCCTGAGCCTTTGGCATCTATATAACGTAAGTCAGGAAATACAGCAGCAGTGAAAGGCTGAGGACATAAGAAAGAGTGACCTTGACAGCAACAGCCTTCAGGACAGATCATGTCACAAAACCATTCATCGTCACGCTGTGGACACTGACCCCAGCCATCACACAGATGATCATTATGTACACAGACTCTGGAACTTCGACATCTGTAGAAACCAGGACATGTCATTGTGTCACAGTCTTGTTCATCCTCTCCATAAGTACAATCAGAATATCCATTACATCGAGTGTAGACAGGAAGACAGTACAACCAATCTTCTGTACAACTATAATGAGGGTCAGGACACAACTCCTTATATTTCATCACCTGTTGAGTAAAGTAGCCAGTGCCATCTAGGTTGATAAAAAGTCGCTGTTCTTTGTCTGCCTCTCTATGTGAAAACTCGCCTTCTAGGTACCAGTCACAAATGATTTCATCAGAATCATCCAGACAATCTGACTGTCCATTGCAACGCTGGCTGTGCCACACACATTGACCATTAGAACACAGAAAGCCATTACATTGAGGATGTTCACAAAATGACTCATCACTGTTATCTGGACAGTCCTGTCTGAAGTCACATACAAAAGTGTAAGGCAGTGTCGTAATATCATTATTACACGTGAACATGGAAATAGTGTATACAGCCCTTTTTCTAAGAAGATCCAATGCATTGTCCCTTGCAGTCATGTCCAAGAACACACAATACTGTGGATATGTAGTCTCTCTACAATAACTGCCTGAATCACACAACAAAAATGAATGTGTCACATGACCATCTGGGCAAGCAAACAAGTTCTGTTGTGTTTGTGTCAAGGGGGATGGAGGTGGATGTAAGTAAGGGAACTTAACTGTCTGTACAGGAGTTATACTTTCTGACCGCATTGGTGTTTCACACACTAGTTCAGAGGAACGCGTATACTTGTACTCACTGTGTATAAGCACCATGTCTTCAATAGATAGAGTCATTAGTTCCTTTGACGGCATATATAAGTTTTCAAGCCTGATGTGATTTATGTTGTAAATCAAGGAGTTATCTGACCATTTACGAAACATGTTGTACATAAAAGGTGTAGAATCCCAGCCTGCAAGGCCACCCGTAATAACATAAAAGCTGTATCTATTTTGAAAGATATACAGAAAGTCGTCTTGTTCTTTTCTTGTTTTTATTGAAGCCATGTTTCCACCCATGTTCATACACGTATGTAACACTTTTTGATGACGCAATTCTTTACTTACTGCAACATATTGGAAACACTTGTTATGTGAAGCTACCAAACCTTGACAACCAGGACTGCTGAAGGGACAGTGTTCCATTTCATCCCGTCCATCTTTACATTCTCTCTTCAGATTACAGTCCAGGTGGTGCTGAAAACTGGAGTAGGTATTTACAGAACAGTTGAACATATCACTGAGTTGCTTGTCAGGTTGATCATATTTAGAATGAAAAGAAAAGATCATTTTCTGTTCATAAATGTTTCTTCCTGCTGTAAAACAAACATGAATCTGAAGACACGATGTTGGGAAGACAGTTGCTGGTGTGTCGTATTTATTGTGCACAAATGAAATGTTCTGGTGGTCTGAGTTTGATTCTCTGTAAATCAGCTCTAAACAAGGACGTCTGTTATAACGTCTATAGATTGTCTGAAAACTAACCATGATAACCGATTGAAGAGGGGCTTTCAATTCTTCATAAATGTTAATAGAGTGTGAATTTCCATATACCATAGTAGGCAACATAACGTACCCGGAATGTGCTGAAGTACATGCCATGATAAAGCTGTACATTCTGATTATCTCTAATTTGATTTTAACTGCAGGGAAATGTTGATACATAAAAATCAGTTGGCTTGTATATAAGTCAAACATAATTTCTTCAGGTGAGTGAAGGCTGCATGCAACACTGTACATTCCAAAGAAGCCATTATTAATATTCATGCATGCCTGCCACAGACTGGGCTCACACCAATATGCTAATCTTTGGATATGTACACGTGCAAGCATACCAGGGGGTACTTCCATCCGTAAACGACAGTAAATAGTTGAATGACCACATATGCCATAAACTACTCCATGATATTCTTGGAACTTTAGCAAGGAACCCGGCAGTCTGACACATTTTTATGTAGGACTGTAACGTTTGTTTTGTCATAAAAATATTCTACCCCTGGACACATGTGACTGATATTTAGCAGACTGATCGAGTTCTTGGCGTTATCATTGTCATTGTCTGTTTGGTGTATGTTGATCAAAGCTTTGACCAAAACAATGTACAACATTAAACCAAATACTGACACAAGTGGCTTTTGATCTATGGTACAGATTCTACAAGGTCTGGACGTTTGTACAATAGCCATGAGATATCTGCAAAGTAAACAAAACATCGCCCTGTCTTTTGTTTGATATTAAGTCTTTTGTCCCTAATATGCACAATGTAAAATCATGTTCTACAGTACAAGTGTGCTGGCCTCAGAATATCGTAGAATAACCTCCGACATTACCAGTACAATGGAGCCACAGGAACTAAGGAACTATCTGATTAGCTGGGCTGTTATGGATAAGATTTTCTGACAGAGTTAGACTGTAGACAGCTGCTTTAGAGGAGAAAAGGGAGAAAGTAAGTGTTTGATAATAATGACATTTATAAGGTAGCATATCTAGATACAATGATCTCACCACTCATCAAAGTAGTCACCCAACAATGACCAAAACTTCAGGACACAAAACACAGGCAAACTGGGAAATGAAGGACAGAAGGGAACTGGGGGTAAAAAGTGGGTATGTAGAGGGGAAAATCACGTCTGGACAAAAAGATTTGCCGTCAAGATTAAAGGAAACAAGAGTATGTGACTGTATGCACCAGACAGAAAAATAACTGTGACCAACTGTGGCAATCTGTGTAGAGGAATTAGTAAGTGACTAGCATCAGAGGTAGAATGAAGAGGTCAGGCAGCGGTGTACATTTGGAGCTGGTCATAAAGATAAATAGGATCGGTACCAATGATACACGTGTAACCTATTGCTTTGGTTTTATGTGAACTTCTTTGAGAAGTGAGCAATCAGTGGAGAAAGTGAAGCAAGGAATGACATGATTATGGCGCTTTTTACGGAGAGCAAGGTGGGCCACGGAATTCTGAATATGCTGGAGGCTACAACAGAAGAAACCAGCAAGCCAGGAAGCAGAGAGCTACAACAACTGATGTGAGACAAGATCAGATAAGTCATAAGTTTTGATGCTGTTAAAGATGAAAGATAACAGTGAATAGAACTGGAATGTCGCAGTTACAGTAACGAGTTGACAGGTTCTGGTGATGGATGTCTGCAGACAAAACTCAAGATCAAGAACAAAGCCAAGGTTCTTGATTGAATCAGAATTCAGTCACGTTGTCACCTAGTTGGATAGAGCAAACGTTTATGGTGGAAAGCTTGTGCTGTGTGCCAATGAGCATTGCTTCAGTGTTATTTCCGTTTAATGGTAGATTATTCTGTATCATCCAGTTCTGGATCTCAACATAACAGTCAGAGGCTTTAGAAAGAAGAGTTGAAAGATTCTCAGAAGATGTACTGTTGTACAGCTGGGAGTCATCAGCATAGAAATATTTTCTATGTTTAACTGCCTTGGTGTTTCTAGCCCACCTTGATGTAGATATAAAACGCTCATGTTGGTCGTTGTGGTATCCTCGTTCAGCTCTTATTGCGCTGTAAGTTGGTGTTGGTATTGCTGAAGGTGTCTGCAGTCCTGTTTATAAATGTGAATGTGTACTTATCTGCTTTGAGGGGCCAGCCTGGGTTGTCAATAGGGGTGCCTGACACACCATGGTGTGAGGGTCTGAGGGAACGTTGACAGCAACATTTCAGCCACTCCAGTTAATGTGCAAACACAGCCTGCTATCTCCCTCACCAATACTGCACACACACAGAGACTGGTTACTGCATGTGCTAGGGATGGAGGACATCATTCAATCAATCAATCTCAGCGTGTGAATCCAGCAAGCCATCTTAAAGAAACCATCAGTGTAAACATCTTTTGTGTGCACAGAAGTTGGACTCTTCAACAACTAAGTGTCCATTGTTTAAGTTAGTGACATTAAAAGCTAACAGACTGTCGTACAACTGATTAGGTACATGGACCTTGGCACTGATGGCATCACCAAACTAACAGTACGTGGACCTTGGTACTGGTGAGATCACAAAACTATCAGTACATGGACATTGACACTGATGACAACACAAAAGTAACAGACTGTCTTATAACTGATTACGTACATGGACATTGACACTGCAGCAGTGCAACATGAACGGAGTGTGAAGATAGTTCTTGTTAGGATGTCCTTGTGCTGGGAAATACCGTGACAGTTGTCCAACAGCCTATGTTTTAACGATGGATTTTTCTTTTTGTCAGAATATACCTGTACAACTATCTTGATATTGTATTGGTAACTCAACTTGTGAGAAAAGTATTCAATGATAATAGACTTCCATGATATATTTATGCCTTGTAATAGAGAGATGGAAGCCATGTCTAGACACCTTTGCGCATGAAGAAACACTGCTGTGGTTTTGGAAAAAAACGACACGGGGGGAAGAGCTGGCAGCTAAGCAAGGTGATGGCTAGCAGGCTGCCTGATAGAGTGTAAGACAAAGGGAAGCTCTAATTCTCGCTGGTATTTGGCTCGTGAACACGGTAACAGATGACTGGGTCCATATGGATCATACAGCTCATAGACAACACCCTTTTACTTCGCGAAATGTCTACTGTGTGGTGGTCAGGAGATTGGAGATGATTGATTAGCCAGTGGTGAGGCATCGTTGCTGAGTCTCAACCAGCATTCTCAGGTATTTCTTGTTGACTATGACCTGCAGCTTGGTTGCTGGCTTCAGGGAATTAGACCTGTTGACTGCATGGAAAGTCATGATGACCCACGTAAAGACAACAAATTCGTGATCATTGTGGGTTCACTGTCAGACATTGGCTGAAAATCAAAATACACTGTGTCTGGACCATCATGTCTGACCACTTTTGCGATTTAACACCCCCCCCCCCTTACCTCCCATGGTTTTGGTAAACCAACGTAGGGAGCTTCCACATGCTAAGTGTAGAGACTATAGTGATGAGAGTAGATCTGGCAGCTGTGCGAGCTGATGGCTGGGCGGGCTCCGCTATTAAGAGACAAAAGCCCAGAGTAATGCAAAGGATATAACAGAAAAAGAAAGCAAAAATAAAGAGCTGCAGCTAAACAGCAAGGAGACTGAATTCATGGTAATCAATAAAAAACAAGAAATCCACTCATGCAAAAAAGACGAAAAACGATTTTTCCACCAAATGCTTATCAATTACCATCAGGAAGAACGTTCTTGAATGCTATATAGAATCAATACTGTCGTGTGGTTGTGAGATGTGGACAGTCGATATGCAAAATCAGAACAAAATTCAGGTAACTGAAATGTGGTGCAAAAACGAATGTTGAGAATTCCACGGACAGACAAAAGAAAACAAACGAGGCAATCTTGAAGGAGACAGACACAAAAAGATCATTAAAAAGAAGATTTGGAAAAAGGCAAGCAACATTTATAAGACATTTAGGAGGAAAGAGAAATTTTAGCAGCTACTCACAACAGGAAAGTTGGATGGGAAGAGAACACCATGTACACCCAGAGAGAAAATACTGGACAGACTTGCAGGGTGGCTGAGGACAGAGAGGGTGGGAAATGTACTTGAAGCAATAGGGGGTAGATTTGTGTGGAGGGCCATGATCGCCAATGACATGCGGTACGACACATGATATTATCATTTTATCATAATTATCGATATTATCCTTTTATCACTCCAACACACCTCCAAAACCACCAAAGAGGTTCACATTGAGAGCATGGAATGAAAGACTGCAGAATCTGAAATAATTTTCACATTATTAAGACAATGAGAATGAACATAATAAAAGAGATGTCATGCAGCTCTGTTTGGGATTGGGACTGAGTAGAGTTTTCCATGTTTGTGTGGTTTTTGTCAAGTGTACTTCCAGTACGTTGCCATCGCTTTCTGGAAACACACTGCGCATTCTTTGTGGGGGCCCTTTCCATTGTTTTAAGGAAAGAATCATCTGCCCACGACCGTTAAATTGAAAACCAGTTCTGAAGATATTCCAGCTGCTTTCTGGATTCTCCAGTCCCTTTTACCAGGGCTGTGATGCGCGGTGTGAGGGTTGGAGTTATGTATTGGTGTCCCTGCTCGCAAAAGGAGACCTGGCATTGGGTTATGTTGAAATATTTCAAGAAGAGTATGGGCACTACCTACATACACCAATATCCCCTCTGGGACTGCCAGTTTCATTTTTCAGATGACGTCTCCGCGCTCAGAATGAATTCCACTTACGTCACAGGTGCCTTGTAATGAAGAAGATCCAAATGATCATAGCACAAGCCTTAAGCCTACACATAAACCCACGAGTTGGCCAGGTCCTGAGGTCCTACCTAGATAATGGCAGAGACCTCAACTTTTCTCAGGGCCAGCACCACGAGGGCAGTGCTCATCCCCTCCCTCGCTTCAAATTTATATTCATATTCACATTTTTAACCAAGACTTCAGAAAGGCAAGAAGGCTAATTGGTCTTCAAGGGCTGGGACCTGGGAAATCAACCTATCTCTCCAATGATTTTTACCAAGGCAGCAATGACCTACTCTTCACGATTTTCAACTACCGTGGGATCTTTAGCGTGAGCAGCCAGGTGGCACATGAGTCCGACTTGTTTTTCATCCCCTTCCGAAGGACTAGACGTTCAATTCGACTTTTCAGTCAAACTGAGGAGAAAAGTCGAGGCCTCTACAGGGAATGAACCCTGGAATCTCAAGTTAAGTTATTGGCAGGCGAACGTCTGAACCATTATGTCATTCTCCTGGACTGCCACCATTTGAGTAATGCACTTTTTCACAGCTAACCCTCATATCTGAAGGTTTATCTGTATGCTTACTTTCATAGTAAATTCTGGCATCAACCAGGTTTGAGATATACAGACACTTGCAATACACAATCAATAATGTGTCTGTACAGTGGATGGGACTACGCTGTGTGACCTCAGCATTCCCAACATTCTTTAAACACGCTCAACTCTGCTAAGAAGCTGGAAGGGGCAGAACATTTTTCCAATGATTATGATTCAAACCCACAACCTCACATTATGCTGACCACTTCACCATGTTGACTGGTAGCTCAATGCAATTTAATAACGTGTGGCTTTGCTTCATCTAGCGTATTATACAGTGTGTTCGTGGTCTTGATTCTGGATGGCTGAAAGACCAATAGCATCTACACATGGATAATTATACAGACACTATGGGACATTCATCCGTATCCATCATTGACCTGCATAGTAAACTGATGTTAGTGCAGTTTTAAATTGTTATTTACTCGGTTTGATTCATTTCATTACTTCTATTTTATCTTGAAAAATACCTTTGTACAGAGGGTACATCTGTGGCATAGGTATTCAGTATATACAACACATAAAGCCTTGTGCTCTGAGATATAATTCTGTGAAGACTGGCTGTCACTTGGATTCAGACACTGATAGTTTCACTAAAACAACAGAGTGTAGCTACCGTCAGTGGTTAGTTGCTCCTGTTTTAGTCAATTCACGAAGTCAGATTACTGAATGAAGTGAAGTACTTTTGTCTCTTTCTCGTAAACAGTATCAGTCAAACATCGATCAATGCAACAAAGAAACAAACATTCTGAACACACTGCTTGATCTCATTACCAACTGTACAAGAGCTGTTTTCGTTCGACATATATAACTCTCACAAAGATCAAGTGACACAACATCCTGCTCTTTTCAAATGATTTATTGTCCTCTATCTAAGAGAACTCGTGATTTCTAAGATCATAAACATTGACGAATTTTAATGAAAATAAGAATTTATTACTTGTTTGTTTTCAGATTTAACATTTCTACCATCCATATTTGAAATAAATCACAGCAAAACAAACTACTGTCACTCCCACCATCACCATATCAACAACCACTACCCACTTCACTGAATACCATCACAGGTCAGTAATTTATGGTAAAACCATAGCAGCGTTGTCCATCGTACGCCAACTGAGTACGCTGTTTATATAGCTGTGATCATGAAAATGATGTTTAGTCATTCAGATCTAGGTTTCTGAACAATTCCCTCCTGTGCCGTGTACATACACAAACCCGCTAAGGATTCGTCATTAAGGAGACCATTAATAAGAGTGAGTATATTGAGAATTATTAAGATGTCACTGTGATAGAACTTTTAGGACCTTTTACTTCACGCTTTTAGCTGATATGTGGATTACTATTTGCTCAGAGTTAATACTCACACTTCTTAAAAGACGGGGCTTGCATATTTCACACAGACACGACACGACACGACACGACATGACACAACACAACACAACACACAACACAACACAACACAACACAACACAACACAACACAACACAACACAACACAACACAACACAACACAACGCAACGCAACGCAACACAACACAACACAACACAACACAACACAACGCAACGCATCGCATCGCATCGCAACGCAACGCAACGCAACGCAACGCAACACAACACAACAAAACGCATGCAGCACAATGTAATGAAAGACAGCACAACACAACACAACACAATCACACACACACAGACACACACAGACACACACACACACACACACACACACACACACACACACACACACAAACACACACACACACACACACACACACACACACACACACACACAGTGACTGTCTCAATATCCCTTATCTTGTAGCTAGCTTGGAGGTAAAAGTTCAATCAGGTGTGGTGCTGTGGAGACCATGGAGTCACAATGTGCAAGTAAGAAAGGTTTTGTTTAGGGAGGGATGTGAATTTGATATGTAGTTATACATTAAGGTTCACGTGCATATTGCTTATAGCCTGACCGACTACTAGAGCCGTATCAGGGCTAATATTACGTTAAAAACGCCACCCAAGTTTAAGTAAAATGACAACAATTAAAAACCAAGCTCTCCATTAATTAACCTTCCAAGTCAAAAATGCAAATAAAGACAAATACACTCATACGTAAAATCTTATCAGATTAAATCTATTTGTCTCTTGAAAAATCTGGAAAATTGCATCTGGATGGACATTCTGAAGATAGTTCTTCAAGGAGTCTGCCATGTGGTGCTTAGTCTCACATCATGCAAGTCCAAGCATTCAGTAAGGGTGTCTGATGCTCAAAGGTTCATCACATGGTATACACCACGACAATTCTTCGCTTTTCAATAGGCAAGAGTGAGTATAGGATGTGTGACCTATGTGTAACCTACATAACACTGTCTTTTTCCTATGGATCCCTAAAGAAATTGGAAGAATCTGTATTAAGCGGATTTGGAAAAGTAGTCTGTCTATGGAATGACGGAAATGTCAGACACAGTTCTGCATAGAACGACCTGTACGCCAGTGAACTGGTACTGTCTTTGTGGAAGAAAGCAAGATGAAAACAGACCTTCGATGTTTTCAAGGTCCATGGTGGGCTTCTGGGAATTTGGAGAAGTCTGAAACAACTGCTAAATCCATATCTGCCTTTTGCATATGAGGACGGATATTTCAAATTCGGTTTGAAACTTGGGGTTGAAGACACAGTCGTAGGCTGGGTTTTCCTGTTCAGAAAACAGTTTTTAACAGAAATCTAAGGTTAATTTCAGTCTACAATTGGACAGGGAGGGTTCCCCTGTTTCTGCTTATAGACTGTAGACTAGAGTTGTTCTGATTGTATCAAGACAGAGTCCCAGCCCTTGATGGTGAATGGGATCCAGTAGTTTAAGGTAGGATGGTTTTGCAGAGCCATACACTGCGCAGCCATAGTCCAGTTTAGAGCAAATTAAAGCTCTGTAGCAGGTGAAGCACTGTTTTCTTGTTGGCACCCCAGTCTGTATGAGCTACGACTTGAAGAAATTCAGAGTTTTCTGGTATGAGGTTTTAAGATGCAGGATAGGATATGACTAAGGAAATTCGAGTTTTTGATCAAAGATCAACCCTAAAATGTAGATTCTTTTACAGTTGGAATGGTGGATTTTTCCAGATGGATTTCTCAATCAGCAAAGAATTGTTGGGGGTTATGAAAGTGGATACACTGTGTTTTGGTTGTGGAAAAAGTTAAGCAGTCCATCTCTGCCCACTGTTGGATCCTATCTATACACAGCTGCAGCCATCACTGAGCGCCTGCATGGACGCTTCCAGCTGCGTATACCGTGAAATCATCAATAAACACGGAACAGTCAGAGCCCCACTGTACACATTTGATTACATTGTTGATCTTAATACCGAACAGCACAGATGAGAGAATGTTCCTTGTGGTAGAGCCAGCACTTACTCTTGAATGTAGGAGAGAGTAATACCAACTCGCACTTGAAACTGTCACTCAGCTAAAACATTTGGAAAAAAGCAGGGTAGGTGACCCTGAAAACTCAGTTTGCGTAGATCCATAAGTATTCCTGATTTCCAGGTGGTATCGTATGCTTTCTCTAAAACAAAACAAAAATAGAATTGTATGCTGTTTGTTCAGAAATGCATTATGGATTGCCGTTTCAAAGCGATTAAATGGGCCAATGTGGAATGGTACGTGCGAAAACCGCGTTGTTCCTCTGTCATTCACCATTATTTCACAGGAGTCTGCTGTTGATCTTCTTTTCGTATCATTTTGCAAAGACAACTCGTTACGACTATTGGGCGATCAATGGAAGGAATGGACAGATCTTTTCCAGGTCAAGGTAGAGGGATAATCAGGGCTTTCAGTCACGAGGGAGGAAAGAATCTTGTCATCCACATGTAACTGTACACTTGTGAGAGGATTTCTAAACAGTTTTAAGGGAGATACTTCAGACGTTTGTAATGAATATCATCCAGGCCAAGAGAAGCGTCAGAGCAAGTCAGAAGAGCAGCTTTTAATTCGGCTAAGGTCAGTGGAAGATTGTATTTCAGTGGTATCAGAGACAAAGTTAGATGCTTGTCTTTTCTTTGGGGGCTTTGTGTTTGAAGAAAAGCGCCAATTTATTGGTTGAGGAAGATTTGGTTTCAGTGGTGGAAACTAACAAGTTAGAATTTTTTTGTTTTTGTTTTGTTTTTCTTGTCGGTAATCGGAGAATCTGACAGTTTGAGGTGGTTAAATGAAGAATATGTGTTTTTCCGTTTAATTTCTTTTTTGTGTGTGTGATAAATGTCAACATTTTTTTCTTTAGACTTCTTGGCGTCATGTATTACCAGACAAGGTCTGACATGAATTCACAAGTGAAGAGAAAAAAGGCCAGTTGAGAAACACCTGGCAAAGAGACATTCAAGCAGACACATGGAGGATAGAACTTACCTGGAAACAGCTAGAGGCAAAAGCACAGGACAGAGGAATATGAAGGTTTCTTGTTGATGGCCTACATGCCAAGAGGGATGAAGGGCCTAAATATTACTAACTCACACAAAATCATCTGTGCACTGTCACACTGTGTGAAGCAAACAGGAGCTTTACACAAGACGTGTCAGTTAGCTTTCACTTTCTGGTCTTTAACTTTACTTCAGTCATTTAATTAGCACAGCTAAGATTCCTTAAACAATTGTGTTGCAAACATTCAATATATTATTTCAATTACTGTACGGACTGTCAATCACATAATTTGTTTGCTGTTCATTCGTATAATGGTGCCGAGATTTTCTATCTAACAGATCTATAAAACCAATACTGATCAAAGCGATCTTTATTTATTGACTAATAAATGTACTGGCAATATCATGGGTACAGTGTAACGTATGGAGGGTTACCTGCAATTAAAGAAAATGTAAATTTCATTATGTCATATAACACTCGGTATGTTACCATGCAAGTAGAAGCTTCTGTGGCCACGTGGTTCTGTGTATATAGACTGGTTAAATCCATAAAAAAAACAAAGCTGGTCACGATAACTTGTACACCATCTCTTTCTGACATTTGTAAAACAGTTTACGATTAATAGTTATGATCTTAAGAATGGGTCATGCAGTTTATGTAACCATGAATCTCCATCTTCCAAATCAAACACCGCTACGGATACAAAAGTCAGGAATATTAGTACAATATTTGTACTCAAAATGATGTGCCATTAACAGAGCTAGACTTCAAACAAACAAACAAGAAAACAAACAAGCAAAAACGAATGTAAATTAAGATCAAAATGTGCACGACGAGATGTTTTGGAAAAGCAGCAGACAGGACTAGAAAAGACATGATTAGAAACGATGAGATCCATTGGATGGTTTGAGCAACACCTGTCAACCACCATATCGCACAACAGTGGATCAAATGATCAGAACATATTATCAGGATGCCAGTCAATCAGCCAGCTCTGTGAGCCTACCAGACCAAATGCTACGACGTCAACACAAGAGAAAGACCATGACAATGCAGGACAAACGGAATGCAAGACAGTACATGTACATATCTGCAGCATGACACTGCCTCAAGTTTTTCCTCTAGCTGCTGATCAACACATTGATCTCCCCACGAAACCTTTTGGTACAGGTAGATGTAAGCAAGTAAGTAAATGAATATCCATTATAATGAATACACTGCTCATATATTGTAAAGACATTTACTACAAAAAACAAGAAATATTTATTCATTTCATTTTCCCAATGACTAGTTCCAGATACTGAACCAGTTGGTGGACTGCAGTGGTTGGCGCATGGAATTACCAATTGGAAGATTGTATATTCAAATCGCATCAGTCAAAATCATTGTGGCTTTCTTCGATCCCAACCAGCCCCTACTTTAGTTTAGTGTCCTATTGGCTTGTTGGGAAGAATGACGCCACATAGTCAAATCTCATCCACTTCATGGCTGACTAACACTGCATATGTCTGTATCTTTCAGGCCTGGTATCAGGAAAAGATCCTTAAAAATGTCTGAAAAAATGCCTGTTACTACGCAATATAAAAGAACGAATAGATATATAGATAAGAAATTGCACAAGAGCTGATCCATAAATCTTCTCAGTTAGGCTGCCATTTCTGAATAGTGTATAATAAACACTTGTTATTTGTTTTGAGATAAAACACAGGCTTTGCCCTATTAACATGCACAAAAATGAAGTGACGTTGTACTCAGTTTAGTAATATGACGGCACTGAAAATGTGACGTAACTTGTACGTCAAAAAATGAATCCTAGCATTGAGCAACTTAGATGCTGTCTTCACATGGCTCAGACTTGGAGACGGTCCGGTCAAAATCCATGCGAATTTGACTGTTGTGTATAGAGACAAATGTGCGTTATGTAGTAGGATAGTTTGCCACAAGATCGATAGTTTTAAACAAGAAAAAAAAACCGACTTGAAAGACAAGTACTGATGTGGATGTCCAAGTGAGACCCAGAATAAGAAACTTGTTCAGCTTGTAAAGAAGTTTATCAAAAAAGATTTATCATATTTCAGTTCATGAAATAAGTGAAATGTTTGATGTTTTATATGGCATGGTTGAACAGCAGTGAAATTACAGATTGCTACCATAACTCCGTAAGACTATCAAAAAAAAAATTTCCGATTCCAATGAGAAGGCTGACACTCTGTGAAGAGAGGAAGAGAGTAGTTAAAAGGATTCTGAAGCGTTGATGTACGTTGGATTTCTTATTTTGTAAAATAAGTGACAAGACTTGGGATCATCCCTTATTATGATAATTTAATGTCATGATTTCTCTGTGATGTTAATTTTGTTCTAACAATAACTTGAAAGTGATGCTGATAATTTCGATTTCTTTACTAATTGTTCCAATATTGAGTCATGGGTATTCACTTTGAGCCATTCATGGGAAGACTTATTCTCTAAAATGAACTTATGTTGCAAACTTAACAAACATATGTTTGAAAACTTATGACAAAGTCTCCACACATACAGATACACAGATGTACAGTACGCATATAACCAACATCATCGCTTTATAAAAAAAATATTGAATAAAAAAAAAAACAGAAAAAAGACGCTCACCACCCTTGCTTATTTTAATCAACTATAAACCCCTAACATCATGTTCATTTGTTGGAATGAAAAAGAGAGTTTCGTGATCCAGAATTAATGTTTATTGTCTGAGACCATTGTAACTCTATGTTCTCGTCTTCCAGATTTTCTTTCAGATCGTTACAGCCAAAACGTCAACCTACGATATAGAAGTTTGGTTATTTGTGTCCTAACCATCAGCAGTGTGTTAATTTGTTGTGACACATACAGCGACAGATTGTCTGAGAGACTGACCCCACATGAAATAATGTTCTTATGAAATAACAAAAGAAAACAATGTATGGTACATGATGCGTAATGTGCTAGATTTGTTTCATTTTTTCCAATGCAGATTTTATGTTCATTTGTTAGTTCCTAAGATATACGTTTTACAGATGTACATGAATCAATATCTTGTTATTGACAGTGAGTCACGCAATGACACAACAAACTGTAAAAACAAGTTATACCACCAAAAGGTGTTAAGACACAATCATTTAGCAGAGACCACATAAAAGTGACCTCCTACCCGCCAAGCCAGACAGGGGTCCCACGATGATCACTACACCAGAAAAGAAGAGATTTTGATATACACATCACTTACCTTTGGGTGAGTGGCACTTTATAGCACCAGGCCTCACCACCATCCACCCAGAAAGTAAGTGTCTCTATTAAACTCAATACATTCGATTCCTCAATAAATGTTAGTCTTAAGTCCCTTACTTTGACAGCCAAGAAAGAGAGTGCATTTGTTCAGTTGCTTACATTCTTTCTACAATTAAGTCTCAGAACAAGCTTTCACCGTGTAATATAAATAAACAAATGAATAAAAACGTAGGAATAAAAATCTTTTTCCATACTTTTCTATACTAACAGATAAACCCAATAACAGATTGAAAGTGATGCTGGTACATTTGGATTTGTGTTTACTAACTCTTTTAACTTGTTTACGATGATGTATTCATACGTAGGCCTACTTTTTTCAAGAGTGAATATACATTCAAACTTAGCAAAAGGTCCAATGAAAAGCTGACGAGAAATTCTCCACATACACAGATCAGATTGGTGTACAGTATACGTGTGACTGACATCGCGTCGTTTAACCCATTTATGCCCCAATTTTTTTTTTCAAGCAAAAGTTGCTTGTCTGGGTAGCTTTTGGTCAGTGATAAACATATTGTATAGTCATTTTGAGCAAAACTTACTGGAGAATTTAGTGATTTACAAGACAGAATACGCCCGTCCCATATATGGGACAATGGGCACGAGAGGGTAGGGGTTTTCGGTCTTTTCTCACAATTCACTCGACAACAAAAGTGAGGATTGTTCTCATGTTTTATTGACATAAAAGCATTGAATATAACACGAAAAGTCATACAACATAATACTGAGCAAAGTTTTCCAAATTCTGAAAAAAATTAGGGAAATGGGTTTTCAATATTTTTCAGAATTCATAACAAAAGTAAGGGGTGTTCTGAGTTTTGATTGATATAAAATCACTCAATATAACATGAAACAGCCACACAATATAATTCTGAGCAAAGTTTGCTTTGGGCAAATGAAGAAAAAATGTAAAAGAAATTAATCAAATTCTAAAAAAGAAGTGAAAGTGGAAAATCTTCAAAAAGTCTTCAAAACACAAAACTCTGGAGACTTGGGTTCACCAAAGCTAACACTACAGGCAATGTCATGTGCTGTGATACACCTTGAAGCATCAGTCATGAACACTGACCTTGCACTTTGAGCACCGATGGTTGGTTTTCAAACCACACGCACTTTACCTCAGCTGTGTTGGCCATGGCTCCACCAGGTGGTCAAGATGGTCAAACCTGACCTCAACTGGAGCATGCTTGTCCACAGTCACAAAGCCTCTTGGACGACCAGGTGTTGCTGGAGAAGCATGTGCAAGATAGACTCTTGCAACTCTTCTGCGGATGGCAAGAAGATCCAAAGGGTTGCTTTTGGCTGCGTCATTTGATCTGTACAGATGCCAGGCCTGTTGGATGCAGACATCCAGGCAGTACGAAAAGATGGCCCACCACCACTTCTTGGAGCGTATAGCAACCCGGTACTTATCCACGTTCTGATCAGTGCGGTCCACCCCGCCCATCGTTTGATTGCAGTGGTGGATCAGGAAGGGCTGTGGCAGGTGGACTTGTCTGGACTCTGACCTTGACCACCTCTTTACAGTCTGTAGGGGCTCCACACAAGTCTTGTTGGAAGCAACATTCACAATGTTGTTGTCATTCCATCGCACCACAATGATTCCTTACTTGGTGTCTGTGGAATAATCAAACGTACCTCTTGCCGTCTTCTGCATCTCCTTCACATCTGTCAGTGGACAGTCTTCAAGGCGGTTTCCTCGAATGGTTCCTGTGCATGCACTGTTCTTTTCAGACAGCCGATCCAACAGTTTCAGACTTGTGAAAATATTGCCAAAAGTAAGATGAAAAGAGCCTCCCTCTTCCTCTTGCAGCTCAGAGACAAGATCAAGAACTACTGATCCTCCCATGCCAACACATGGGTGCTCTTCTACCCTTCCTTTGGCTCCTTGATAGAGATCGAACTGAATGACATAGCCCAAAGAAGTGGCCAGCAACCACATTGTGAAATCAAACCGAATTGGTTTGCCACGAATAAACTGTTTAGCGCCATGCCTGCCATAGTAGGGCACCATCGATTCATCGATGCTGAGGTTTTGTGTTTAGTTTGCTCTGAAATAGGCCAGAAACCTTTCATTCAAAATGGACAGGAGAGGCCTTACTTTAGACATCCTGTCATCAGCATGCAATGTTGCATTGTTGCTCAAATGCAGGTAACGCATGAGCTCCTCGAACCTGTTTCTGGACATGACATCCCGAACAGCTTCTTTTGTGACATCCTCATCAGAAGACCAGTACATTCTCCTTCGTGGAACTGGGCTGTAACCTGAAAGCAGTAAAATGGCAACAAATGTGCCAAGCTCTGCAGAAGAAGTTGAAAATTTCATGTTGCCCTTTGACGTCCATATGTTTTGCTGAAGTCTGCTATCATTTCCAAAACCTCATCATCAAAAACCAGCTCAAACAACTCAACTGGAGAGGTTGGCATCCTTGCTGGGTCGGCTTCTTCCAGATTCCAAGTAAAACGGTCATTCTGTCGTTTTGACAGATCTACATATTTCCTTTGTCTGCTTTCTTGATGCCCTTGGCCCTTTTGCTTTGCAGTGGGTGGTGCACCAGATCCAGTAGGCGCAGCGTTAGACTTCCTCTTTCTTGTCATGGAGCTCGAAGAGGGCACACTCTGAAAAAAAAACAGCATAAAGAATGTACACATTTATGTGTACGACTTCTGTATAAGTGCACACACACACACACACACACACACACACACCCACACACACACACACACACACACACACACACACACACACACACACACACCACAACACCACACACAACACGAAATTATTATTATCCACCAATATACGACTTTGGGAATTCCGGGAAGAAGGTAGCCACTCCGATATATATACTTAAAGAGTTGCAGTATCGCATAATTACTTCCCCAGTTTTAACATCAACTGAAGACTTACACGCTTGTGCCGCCACAGTACAATTCAGTAATTCATTAATCCTGAACGTTATGTCAGTCTACCTGCCAACAGGCCCAAATGACCACAACACAGAATGGCTGCGTACGATTCCGGATCTGCAGCACGGTAAATGGCTAATTGGTGGAGACTTTAATTCCCACTCCCTGTTTTGGGAAAAAGACTGTTGTACTGTCACAAGCAATCGGTTGGTAGAAAATATAGTTGACAGTGCAATTTACTTTTTGAATGATGGGAGTGTCACTAGAATTCCTGATGTTTCCAAACACCGGGCAGCAGCCATCGATCAGTCTTTAATATCGCCAGACTTAGTACCATGCTGTACCTGGGACACTCACAGAGATGCCTTGGGAAGTGATCACTTACCTATCATCATAACAATAACAAATGACAACATCAGGATGAAAGACAACACTCCTGATATTATACCAAAATATAATTACTCGCGCGCTGATTGGTCCTTGTTTCAGACTGCTCTTGCTAAACATGAATATAAACATTATGAAAGTGACAATGTAGACGTTATGTTTACTGAGTTCCAGGAGTCAGTTCTAGCTGCTGCAGGCCTCTCAATCCCGAAACTCAAAACCGTGAAGTCTAATAACCGTTTGGGTAATGTTTGGTGGACAGAGGCATGCGAGAAAGCAGTCCAGTATAAAAAAGAGAAATACAAAATCTACATCAAAAGCAGAACACCCGAAGATCATATGGAGATGAAAAAAGCTAACACCCAGTGTAATAGAATAATCGCTGAAGCAAAGAAAAATTATTGGGCATCATACTGCACCAAAGAAATTTCAGATTTCAGGGATTTCCATAAAGTCTGGACAAAAATGAATCAAATAAAAAATGGAGCCAACTTACCTAGGTGTCCAATAATGATTGACACATGTCACAAATTTCCTTCCGACATGGAGAAAGCTGAAACTTTTATGGAACTTTTTGCCGAAAATAGTAAAGTAGACGGTTTGTCTCCTACCTGCAAACACTACAGAAAAATAGCAGGAAACAACCCTATCTTCGCTGACCCAATACCTCAGAATGATCGCAGGTTTAATGCTCCAATCACCTTAGAAGAGCTAAAAAACAATATCTTGGCTCTACACAACAAAAGAAGTTCAGTATTAAACATCTTCGGGAAAACTGCATTATTTTCTTACACAAACTTTTTCAGAAATGCTGGGTTAGTGGAACTGTACCACAGATATGGCAAAGGTCTATTGTTATACCAATATTAAAAGCATGTAAGCCTAAAAACAATAAAAACAGTTACAGACCTATTGCGTTGACTTCCCATACGAGCAAACTAATGGAAAGATTGGTATTAAACAGACTTGTACATTACTGTGATAAAAATAATGTTATTCCAGTAAATCAGACAGGTTTTAGAAAAGGGAGATCCACAGCTGAGCACCTGGTTAAACTTACAACTCAGATAAAGCAACAGTTTGCCCGCAGAAAAAGTCTTTTAGCTACTTTTTTTGATGTAAAAAAAAAGCTTACGATCAAGTTTGGCATACGCGTTTATTGTACAAGCTGAAATCTATTGGTTTATATGGCAATATATATGATTACATTAAGTCTTTTTTAGCCAGTAGAACAATTCAGGCACGAGTGGGAACTAGTTATTCTACTTCACGACATCTTGACATGGGAATTCCACAAGGTTCAGTGATAGCACCTCTTTTATTTAATATCCTTATACACGATCTTCCTAAAGCACTCTCAAATCATGATGTATTGGTACAGTACGCTTATGATATATGTATTTGGATGAATATTACCTTAAAAAAGACAACTTCACAAAGGGCGCAGAATTACATAAGGAAGTTGTATCAATCTGATCTTGATAATCTTGGAAATTATATGTTAGAAAGTGGTCTGTTGTTGTCAGCGGAAAAAAACTAACATGATGCTATTTAATCCTGGTGGTACTTTAAGTAACTTGCCTACTTTCAGATTGCTTGGTGAAGTGTTACGTTACAAACAGGTTATAAAATTTCTGGGAGTCTTTATAGCATCGAAATTAAACTGGAATATCCATTTTGATTATATTTCAACAAAAGCAAGAAAAGCCTTAAATTTTCTAAAGATAATATGCAGATTACCCTGGGGAATGGATACAAACATACTAATTCATCTGTCAACAGCACTCGTACGATCTAAATTATCCTATGCGCAAGAAGTTTTCTTAAGTGCACCAAAATATTTATTATAAAAGATACAAAGTTTAGACTGCAAAAGTATTAACATTGCTCTAGATGTCCCTGCTCACGTCTCTAATCTGGAAACGTACAAAGTTGCTGGAATTCTGCCTCTGAACAACTATCGTGAGCTAGCGACAGCAAAATTTGCAGTTAGAACTACTTCACAAACGGACAATTTTGTGAGTAAGGAAATTAAAATCAGGTCTGATGTTGACTTTCCAAAGCGAGCAAAAAGCATTTCATCACAAATGACTGTTTCAACTTACATATCTGACTTGGTCAAACAGTCTAACATAAATATGGATGAAATAGCTGAGACACCATCAACAACGCCTATCCCTACATGTGAAATGCAAAAAGCCTCTTTTGATATTGATTATACAGACGCGAAGAAATCTGAAAACGTCAACATTTCGATATCCACAGCAAGAGAACACATCGATGAAAAATACCGTACCCACCTTCACATTTTTACCGATGGATCAGTCTTAGAAAATAAATGTGCTGGAGCAGCATTTTATGTTCCAAAATTTAAGATAAAAAAGTCATTTTTCGTTGGGGCAAACTTATCGATCTTTACAGCGGAATTAGTCGCTATTAATCAAGCATTGCATTATCTAGTAAATCTTAAACCCATGTCTTTCAAAGTAGTTCTCTTTGTTGACTCAAAATCTGTATTATATGCCTTACGGTCTTTTAATGCCGACACAAGACCTGATTTAATTACTGAGGCAAATCATCTTATACATCGTTTAAGGGTCAAAGGTACAGATATCAGTTTATGCTGGGTGCCTTCTCATGTTGGTCTTATCACAGGAATTCCTTAGGGCGGCAGATGCATTGAGACAAGATTTATTGTCCCAGTAGAATGGATCGGTAAATCAAAGGCAAACACCACAGGCCACTAGCAGGTATCGCATTTTGAAAAGTAATGGTCAGTCTCGATTGTCCATTACTAAAACCTCTCGCAGTTGGGCACAGAAACTGGATAAGGCTGTAAAGGTGGGTAGGAGGAAATAAACAGACATTAGACTGGATGGATTTCTGGATGGATCAATACCCTAGACCTGTGAAGTGACCGCACCAAAGACCAGAAGCCAGTATGAAGAAATGATACCATTATTCTCCACTTTGGGGAGTTGGGCAGCTTCTAAGGGGTGACGCTTAGCAGTAAAAGTCACCGTCCGAAACGGACTTTTGAAAATGGCGTATTAATTGGCCGAAGGTAACGTTAGATGTAGCCACCACAATGTCAGGATTAAAAACCTTGAAGTCAGGCTGTAGAGACGCGGTCAGCTAATCACAGGCGGTCCTATTGATGGTCAGGGAGGGAAAGCGTCCTGACCTAAATTCCCTTCTATAAAAGGAATAGTCAGTCAGCCTCTGGGTGCTCTTTTGGGGGAACCAGCTTCCAAGCTACCTCACAGGTATGTGACCCACGTTTTAATTTGTACTCTTGTTAGGTGTTAAGGTTAGGGCTAGAAGTTAGAAGCATGTTTTACTTTTCAGGAAACAGAAAGAATAGAGTTGGACAGAAGGAAATGTTCAGTATGCTTGTAACATGTAATCTGGTGAAGATTCGTTGTGCATTTTAGGATTTAGGGCCAGTAGGACTTAGGCCAGTAAGAACGGTGACTTATGTCTTACGTTGAAGTTGATCAATGAAATAAATGTACTGTATTTATCATTCCATGTGTGGACTACCTTTGAGAATCCTTGTCTAGTGTGGTTAGTGCGTTTTCCTCTCCTCACACTCTCCTTCTTTGTTGAGTGCATGATTTCCAAGTAGAAAAACAATTCTTCATAATCATCCTCAATTCCCTAGATACACATCGCGAATTCCTTTCTGCGATACGTGGTGGAGATGCAGTCTTTCCTCTTTACCTCATAAATCGCAGCCTTCGAGTATCCCCATTCTTAAAAGTTCTAGATAGAATCATAGTGAAAGTCGGAGAGTGTAAAAGTCAGACACAGCCGAGAACTTAGATGTGTTGGTGTTTCGAACACAACCTTCAGCGTTGCCACACAGCACAAGTCAACAGACGTGGCTAGGCCTACTGCCTGATCAGAGTGAACGTAGATATAAATAGTGAAGTAACACATAGATTGGCTACTCAGTGGTTTCATCTTCTATGACAACTTCTGTAGAGAGTCCTTTGTCGTAGATTGGGTGACGTTTTTATATTTCGATATAATATCTAGGCAAGTTAACAGATGTTTCCTGGATTATATTTCATACGTAAAACGAAGCAACCATGTCACAGACAGCCACAGGGCTATTTGCCTGTCTCTGATACGATGTCTATGATTTCATCAGCGTGCTGGTGTCCAGCGCGTGACAGTTGTCGCGAAGCTTTGGCCAGCCTTGACAGCATGTGGTCACGCCTGGTCTATTCTTCAGTCCCCACCCTCCCACCCTCTCAGATTCATTGATCATTTATTTTGTTGTCCATCGTGGTCACTCACCCGTGTGGTTTCCAAACATGGCTTTTCACGATTCGGTTTTCGCACAAGTATTCTTGAACAGGGTTGCATATTTTCTTTTCTGTGTGATGTTCATTTGTCTTCTTCCAGTGTGCTGTTCAACGATATGTCCCTTGTCGTTTTACATTTCTTCACAGTCAGTTCCACTAACAACTATGATTTCGTTATTGAGTGTTTTCACTTTCATTCCCAATACAGTCAGTCATGCTGAGAAAAAAAAGAGTTGTCTTCAGGACACTTATGTATACACATTGTGATTATGATGCTCCTGATCATGTCTGTGTCCATTTCCTGTCTCTCTGGTTCGAATCTTGTACACGTCATGTTATTATACCTGAGAACATTCTATACATTGTTGTTGCTATGTGGCCATTTTTTGTGGTTCTTTTTGTTCTACAGAATCATCATCAGTGTCAGTTCATACCTGTTTTCCTGCTATTCAGGGCGTGATTATTCATTGGATCATTTCTACAGTTAGTCATCATGGTTTTACTAACGTATAAGGAAATGGTAGAAAGGAAGTATTCACATGCAAGTCAGTATATTTCCATGGGAAACCACCTGTGTGAACTATACATCAGACTTATTAGCAATGTGCACTTTGCGCGTGTGATGTTCTTTCTTCTTGTCCTTCCATAACTTATGTATTAAAATCTCAAATCCATACAATCAACACTGTTTTTCAAACGACTTATTGCCAGTTTATAGGAACCTGGTTTGCCACCTTGTCCTACTATGATCGGTAATTATGCGTTCCAATTGCAATGTAGTCTCCTTATCCCAGTGATTGTTTATTTGCTCATTCAACTTCGTACTTCCACTTCTACTGTGTGTTCATGTACCTTAGCGCCACATAGGCCAGACAGCCCACTGCTCATCTTGGTTTTTGTGACTTCATGCTATGTTGCATAATGGCAAAGGGTTATGCGCTGGCGACCCTGTTACTGTCCCTTCCTACTTCGGTTCAATTTTGTACGGCAAACGTTGAAGAGCCAAGCACTGGCAGCTCTGAGTATTGCCTTATATTCTACTTCATGGTGTTTCATGTGTCATATGTCACATGGCCAAACAGTCGTGGCTCTGATCTTCCTTGATGGCGCATTTGGTGCTTATTGAATGATGCATACTTCTAGCTTCTACTGCTTTTACCAGTTATTCATTATGTCCGGTGCCAGTTTCTACTGTTCATACTACTTTGTGCTTCATGCTACATGGCATACCACCATAGGGACTTAAACGCACGTTGGTGCCGCCCTCGGTATTGCCCGACATTTTTTTTCTATTTGTTTGTGTGTATTGAGTGACACTCGTCACAAGGTGCCGTGCTGAGGGCCTTACAGTGCATATGTGTCGATCCTTTGATCGGAGGATTTTTCAATTCACATGATATGGCACACATAATCAAAGACTGATAAAAGTATGTACAGTAACATGAATAATCACTGCTGAGGAACTGACACATAAGTATGGAAAAAAAATCTTCTTTTCTGGTACACATTAACAGTGATTTGATTTACATAGTAGGATGCATAGTACTAGCACTACTACTGTCTACGGCCCAAAGAAAGGTTCTCAACAGTGTTACGATACCTATGTATTTCAGATATCAATGAGCATTACATATTTTATATGACTTACCTTATTTGTGTTGTGTATGTTTTGGTACTAACGTGTTCGTTTGTTGCAGGCAAATATTCTTCACAATACAGGAACCATTATGATTCAACTTTATATTCGGTTGTATGATGGCTTACGATTATTTCACAGATCCTGTCGTTCTTGCCGGCTTTAAATCAGGACCGTCAATTGTTCGTGATATATATTCCGACATACTTAACCAACCGTTACACAGCATGTTCAAAGTTTTCACACTCTTCTGAACATTATCGCAATGGAAATCCGTTGCAAGGGTCAGTACCGCGCAACCCCTATCTTTTCCCCTTGCGTTCGTCTTCATTCATCACGGTATACAGTCGGTATTATAGCCACACGTTCTTGATGATTGCTCGCGCTCTGGAGCTCATTTAGTGTATGCAATCCCTGCGCTACTTTAGCATTCCTGTGCGTCATTTCATTCCTATGTTCCTTACGCGTTCATCTGCTCACATGCATACTCTGCGTTCATTTTTCAAACTGCCTTCATAAAACATTAATCTGTTTATTTTATATCTGCGTTCATTACTTGTTCACCACATTATTCTTCTCCTCATTTATTTGCATGCAACCCCGGGGTATCATTGTATATCATCGTGTATCATTCCGTATCATTGTATATCATCGTGTATCATTCCGTATCATTGTATATCACTGCGTGTCGTATGTGGTTCTTTCATCCTCTGGTATCATTTCACAGCAAACGATATCATCTTGTGTCATTTTATATCATTTCCTATCATCTGGTATCATCTTGTATCCTGTTGTATCATTTGATAATATCTCGTATGTGGCATCATACCATACCATTTACCTCATCGAGTTCATACGTGTCTGGTGTCACGTCACATCATGCAGTCCCTGTTTTCTGCTGTTTCCTTGTTTCCTTGATTTCATGCCCGTTGTTATCGTCATCTACCTGTTTTTGTTTAACGTTTTTATCACTACATTGACATCTTGGAAGTTAACATACGCACTTCCTAGTCAATACATGTCTTGTGTCATTCTTTGAACAAAATCTTCGTGTCTATCGTATACTGGTCAAATGTTTCACGTAATCATACTAACCATACTAACAACACTATTGTAAACCAGTTGGTCATGAGACAAATATGTGTCTTTTTGTTCTCACCTATCAGCTGATGAAATGATTGTCATACGTGTGAAACAAGAAACGTTCGTCTTGGTATGATGAAATCTTACTTGAGCTCTGTTACAAGTTTGCAAGACTTCTGCTGAGATCCCTCTCCGGTACCAAGGAGATATGCCACTTTGTATATTTCATGTACTTTTTCAGCTTGCTTCGAACATGTGTGTATTCAAGTGCTACAGGTTACTGTCTGTACGTCCTATGAGCGAACTTGTGGAATCGCCAATCCACTTCTGTAACGAACATTCGGTCAGCTTTGGACTCAGTGTGCTACAAATATAGTGTTGTCTTCAACTTTGCTTACTTCTGGGACTATGAGAATGTGTATTAGTGCTTTTGATGATATTTCAAGTGGCGCTCCTCTTTGATGAATCCATTTTACTTCCTGACAGTGATGTTAAACTGTCCTATGGCTTCAGTATACAGTGCAGCTTTACACTGCATGTCTTGCAATCTTGTGAGGACATCAAGTATCGTTCTGTCAATGATGTTATTTCATGTGGTTCTACTTTTCATATGATTGTTGTAGTTTTTACAAGTGTGACGATGATGTTTTCAGGCATTGGTTGTTTACATGTACGAAGTGTGTTTTTCAGCAGACTTTTCCTGATACTCATTATGTTTGTTTATTGCTAGTGTATTATTCAAGTGCTTATGTCCTTACCTTTTTATGCCTTACATATCTTTATTCTATGATGTAGTGTGACCTTGTATGGTATTACAGACACCTTCATTCTTATTCCAATTATGTTTCTATTTGGCCTACGTTGCATAGCCTAATTAAGCTTGACATGGATGCCATTTGTCTTATATACAGTATATACCTTGCTTATTCTTGACATGGATGACAAGCGATTGCTCTATTTAAATGCTGTATTTTCCAATCCCTTACCCTCCAAGTCAAAGTCCCATGAATCCGAACACGTTGTGCAAGAAGTTACTGCTCTTCATCCTCGGGGCGATTCTACGCTACTAACTGTTCTTCATCCCTGTGCCTGCAGCAGTTCGTCTCAGCTCCAGTCATCTCAGCTCAGCTTCGCTCCTGAGTCACCCTCTACTCTGGCTCAGATGTTTTATGGACTCCTTTCAAACACAATCATCTTCATTGTGGTATTCACCTATTTCGTCACAAACTGCATACGAGACATCCTCAACACACATGCCCATTAACACTACTGTTCCAAGGATGAAACAGACAATACATGTTGGCATAAATTCTGCAATGAACTATGCCACATGCAACACCACCCTTATATGTATTTCCATGGTCATCAGGTAGTGTGCAGTTCTTCCCTGTCTTCAGTCTTCCTACTTGGTGACACGCCATATTATCTCCATCTTCGGTGCTTTCTTTGGCGTTCTCCTGCATACGTCACATGGACATGAACTCAGCCTGAATGGTGTTCTCGTAGTGCAAACACAACATACCTGCATGTGTGGAAGTCTGACAGTTTTCATGAGTGTGCTGACAGAACTCAGTCTACCACAGGTGACGCACGCGATCTTCTTGGAGCTGGCCCATCGATCCCAACCTCTACGGTATCTCCTTCAGCATGCACACAAGTGTTCAGATTCATTCCATTTCATATAATTGACTGATAAAATTCCCTATCCCCAAACCTTCCTATCGCCTGTCAATCATGTACGAGAGTCTTGTCTACTGAATCATATGTTATATTGTGTATGTTCGTTATTCCCCCTATTCTCTTAAAAAAAATGAGGACATTTTTTATGGGGGAGGGGACATATTATCACAGGAATTCCTTAGGGCGGCAGATGCATTGAGACAAGATTTATTGTCCCAGTAGAATGGATCGGTAAATCAAAGGCAAACACCACAGGCCACTAGCAGGTATCGCATTTTGAAAAGTAATGGTCAGTCTCGATTGTCCATTACTAAAACCTCTCGCAGTTGGGCACAGAAACTGGATAAGGCTGTAAAGGTGGGTAGGAGGAAATAAACAGACATTAGACTGGATGGATTTCTGGATGGATCAATACCCTAGACCTGTGAAGTGACCGCACCAAAGACCAGAAGCCAGTATGAAGAAATGATACCATTATTCTCCACTTTGGGGAGTTGGGCAGCTTCTAAGGGGTGACGCTTAGCAGTAAAAGTCACCGTCCGAAACGGACTTTTGAAAATGGCGTATTAATTGGCCGAAGGTAACGTTAGATGTAGCCACCACAATGTCAGGATTAAAAACCTTGAAGTCAGGCTGTAGAGACGCGGTCAGCTAATCACAGGCGGTCCTATTGATGGTCAGGGAGGGAAAGCGTCCTGACCTAAATTCCCTTCTATAAAAGGAATAGTCAGTCAGCCTCTGGGTGCTCTTTTGGGGGAACCAGCTTCCAAGCTACCTCACAGGTATGTGACCCACGTTTTAATTTGTACTCTTGTTAGGTGTTAAGGTTAGGGCTAGAAGTTAGAAGCATGTTTTACTTTTCAGGAAACAGAAAGAATAGAGTTGGACAGAAGGAAATGTTCAGTATGCTTGTAACATGTAATCTGGTGAAGATTCGTTGTGCATTTTAGGATTTAGGGCCAGTAGGACTTAGGCCAGTAAGAACGGTGACTTATGTCTTACGTTGAAGTTGATCAATGAAATAAATGTACTGTATTTATCATTCCATGTGTGGACTACCTTTGAGAATCCTTGTCTAGTGTGGTTAGTGCGTTTTCCTCTCCTCACACTCTCCTTCTTTGTTGAGTGCATGATTTCCAAGTAGAAAAACAATTCTTCATAATCATCCTC